>CM059584.1:139230000-140480000 GCA_030407085.1 Trichopria drosophilae | reverse complement strand
GATTTATATAATTAATTTAGATCCACAAAATTGAAAATGGCGGCCAAAACGCCAAATTTTTTACTTATACATTCAAGAATTTTTTTCTCGAAAACTCTCGGAAACTTCTCGAAGAACGAATCGATATTAAATATTTTTCGTTGTTACAATTTTTTTCCTAAAGTTCATAGTTTTCGAGAAAAAAATTCTTGAATGTTTAAGAAAAAAATTTGGCGTTTTGGCCGCCATTTTCAATTTTGTGGACCTAAATTAATTATATAAATCATCGATACTTTAAGTTCAGACAAAAAGTACACGATCTACAAAGATTTTAGAGTGATTCCAAGCCGGAAACTCGACGAAAATCAAAATTGAAAAAAATCGTGTTTTTTTACGAAAAACCTCCGATTTCACATGCACATTTAAATTTTTTCAAAATTTCATGGACACCGTCGGAAAGAGCACCCTTTTTTCGACAAAATTCACTATGTCACGATTTTTTTCTCCGTCAAATGAATTGGAAATAGCGACATGGAAGTGGTGGCTTAAAAAGTGTCCTTCTCGGCGTTAATGGGTTAATAATATTTCTTTTTCTGTTGATGCCTTTACAGCTTCACCAATTGAGGCAATGAACTCTTCTGTTGTCAGTGCATGTGAACGATAAACTCCCATAATTGCAAAGTTCTTTCCCGTAGAAGATTTTATTAACGTTTTAATTATTTTTAATCGACCATACGTCAAGATTTGAGAATTACTATTGTAAGATTCCTTGACATAGACAACCACTCCATCATTTTGGTTAAGATTAGAATTGTTATAAATCATTTTGTACCCATCGATGCTGAACATTGATGATTTTTCAATGGTCCACGTTTCTGAGCATACAATTATGTCTAAATTATTTTGGTAAATTTCAATAATTGCTAAAAGCTCATTATAATGTTTGTTTAGACTTCTAATATTTATGTGCATGATACGAAAGTTGTTTATATTTTCATTATTTTGAAGTATTTTAAAGCATGTTTGATGTGTATCAGTATTTTTACAGCTAATCCTAAAATCACTTTCCTGGAGTAATTGTGTAGTAGAATTCATTTTATTTGATAGTCGATTTTAGAGACAAAAAGTTTTTTCTTTAATTTGAATGTTTCACACTTAGTTTCATCCTCAGCTGAATGACTGATATCTCTATTTTGTTTATATTGTTGGTTACTTTCTATACAATTTGTGCACCTGGGATTTGTCATGTTTTCGCATTCTTTTGAATTATGTTCACCTGCACAATATTTACATTTTGTTGGTCGTTGACATTTCGCTGCCCTGTGTCCATAGGCACAACAGTTGAAACATCTGTTTAAATTGAAATATTCATAAACAGGACATCGTTGAAATTTGATAAATACTTTCCCTGAATTTGTAATTGTTTTGTACTCAAGAGCATTTACCTCAATTATTGCATTGCACGTTTTACTTTTCCTTACTTCATAGATATGTTTAACTATAATATTATATTTTTTATCTTCCAGGTTGTTTTGTTTTTTTAAAACTACTTCTAGCTCTTCTTTGGTCATTTTATCGTCTATTTTAACAATTTTCATTTGTGGGTTATATAGTTTTTCTATTTCCGTTTCATATTTATTATTTAAAATTTCCTCTGTTTGCTGTTTAATCTTGTTTATACTATTTACACTGTCACATTTTATTATAATTCCTCCATTTTTTATTTCACGCATTGTCATTATACCTGCACCCATATCAGTGACTCTCAGAGTTTTAACGATATCTTCTTTAGTAACCTTAGAATCTTGTACTATTTTAGGTTTAATCTTGATGGATGGTAGTTTTAATATTCTATTTTTATCAATTTCATTACGTTGTAATACTTTTGCGTAAGAAAATTGACTGTCAAGTTTAAATTTCTGCAGGTCTTCTATTAATCTTGAATTTTTTTCTTCTAGTAACATTACTTTATCTTTTAGCAGTTTACTATTTTCTTTTATTTCTGTATTCAACTGTTGTAATAATTTATATTCGTTGTCATTATTTGGTAAATATATTGACTCATTTACACTTTGATCTTTATGATTATCTTGTTTTCTCATCCGTTTCTTCAGCTTTTCATTTTCTTCATTGAGTAGTTCAATTTCATGATTTCTTTGAGTGACTTCATCTTTAACCTTCTGCAGATCTTTTTTAAGGTTTACAATTATATTTTTTAGAGTATTATTATCTACATTCTCAGATATATCTCCACTTGTAATTGAAGTTTGAGTTGTATTGCAACACAATACGTGGACAGTATCTATCACATTTTCACTATTTACTAAAAAACCGCTTCGATGATGTATTTTGTTGCAGTATAAGCAGACACATATTTTTGATTTGGCTTTAGTAGGACAGCACCCGAAACTTTCACCTTCTTTCCAATTATCAATAAAGCGCGTATCTCGTCCGTACGCCATTGCGAGCGCATAATATTTCAATAATTATTATTAGATTGAAATAATTTTTTTTATGTCACTTTTCAATAAATTTGAATTACCTAGTTATTTTAAATTAAAAATAGATTCAAAATAAATTGCCAACAATATAGAAGAGTGGCATATAAACGAAAATACCAAGAATTCATGTCTCTGTAAAGTTGTTTACATTCGCCGCAATAAACAAAGCGTACGTCACTATGCCGCAAATTTGGATTTCACTATTCAGTTCGGTTCCTGCCACGGCACGGTCAACATTATATGTAAACAGTTTGTGCGTCAAAAGTGCATAAAATGCTATTTACAGTGAAACAAAATATAGTATAAAATATATTATTTTTATTTTACTATTTACTTTTTAGTGTATAATTTTCACATGGGGCTAAGCCCCCCCCCCCCCCTTCCCCTCCTAAACTCATTCATCTTTACACTGCCGTCGTTAAATCATTTTTCACCTTTACATCATTACTACTTTCTGTAATGCGGTTGCGAATTTTACGCCCGCTGGCCAAAAATAATGTTCGTATTAAAATTTTAAGCCCTTTACCGATCGCGACACCCTCGGGTTGGCTTTGCCGGCTCTCGGACGCTACGATGGGTGAGTGGGCGTAAAATTATATTTTACGCCCTTCGAACGAAAACTACTAATTGGTGCTACTTATCCATCTCCGCTCTTTTCTACAGCTTCGTACATAGAACATGCTTACGAAGTATATACGCTGAAACTGAAATTTCCCTCACATCATCTAATACTACTTGGTGATTATAACCTACCGGAAGTCAATTGGTTAAACGAAAATACTAGTCTTAGTGTGCAATTTAATGACCTTACTGCAACTCATTCGAAAGAAGCAGCAAGTTTACTCTGTGATACATTTAATACTTTAAATTTATACCATCTATATGGTATTAGAAATAAAAATAACAATATTCTGGATCTCTGTTTCTCTTCTAACCTAATAATTAAGCTACAACCAGCAAGCGAAGAACTAATTCCGCGTGACATCAAGCAATTCACCTTATAAGTAAAACTGACCCTTACATCACATTTGAAATGATCTCTTCTGACTATTTTCTCTACCTAGATAATACAAACTACAAGGAAATTGCCAACAGCCTATCACTTCAAAATTGGGATAATCTCTTCAAAGACCTTCAATTAGAAGAAGCCTTAAAGCTGTTCTACTCAAAACTCAATTTTTACACGATTTAAAGAAAGATCATGGTCTACCTCAAGTTATGTCATTCAACGATAAGCAAGCAGACACAGGTAATGATATTGTAAATCTTTTCGCTGACTTTTTCGCAAGTGTGTATACCACAGAAGAGGTAGATTTTACACCTTTACACACATGTGACAACAATAACACTCTATATGTTACGGAAATTACACCGGTGGATATTTTCATAGAACTGCAAAAATTACAACCTGGTCGAAGTGCTGGCCCAGATGGCATTCCACCACGTTTACTGAAAGAATGTGCCAATTCTTTTATATCACCACTGTGCCTTTTGTTTAACTTGTCCCTGCAGTGTGAATCTTTTCCCACAATGTGGATAGATGTGAAAACTCTTAACAAATAAATTATCTTCTCATCAGCACGACTTTGTTACTGGAAGATCTACTATCACAAATCTACTATACTACCACCAATATATTATCGACGCCTTAGATAAAAAATGGCAAGTTGACAGTATATATATGGATTTCTCCAAAGCTTTCGATAGGGTAAACCACGGTCTCCTGTTAAGCAAATTTAACACTTGGAACTTTGATTCAAAATTAATTAACTGGATAGAATCGTACTTAACCAATCATTCACAAATGGTTAAATATAAAAACTACATCTCGAAATCAATTAACGTTACTTCGGGTGTTCCTCAAGGCTCCCACCTGGGACCCATACTGTTTCTATTATTTATTAACGATATTGTCACAGGATTAAAACATTCCACTCCTATCATCTTTGCTAATGACCTAACAATTTTTAAAGTTATCAAGAACAAAACAGGTCAAATGCTTCTACAAATGGATTTACTTTATGCGAACGAATGGTGCAAACGAAATGGCATGAAGTTGAACGAAGACAAATGTTCCGTAATCTCATTCTCAAGATCCGAAATAGTTTTGTTCAACTATCAGCTCGATACGAATAACCTGCAAAGAAAACCTGTCGTACGTGACCTAGGAATCCTTTTTGATGAAAAAATGTCCTTTGACTCACATATTGACTACATATTCACCAAGGCCTCAAAAACTCTTGGATTTATTAAGCGCTTCACCAATAATTTCAGAGATCCAAAAGCCTTGTGTACCATCTATAATTCACTAATTAGACCTATTTTAACTTATGCTTCACCGATCTGGGCACCGTTCTATAAAAATAGCATCGCTAGAATTGAAAAATCACAGCACACTATTCTTTGTTATCTCGTATATAAATCAGGGAACCCAATGAGGTTCGATGAACACAACTACTCTACGATCGCAGTCAAATTTAATATACCTTCTCTACAATCTGTGAGACGTGCAGATGATCTTATTACCATCTTCAAACTCATCAGGAAAATGATGGACTGTCAACCACTCTACGACAAACTACCTTTTGCTGAGCGAAACTACCACGCACTGTGAACCACATATCCCTTTTATTTACCATTTAGTTCTAAAATCTACGTTAGAAATGCACCATTATACCGAATGTGTTCCCTAGCAAACTCTTTATCACATCCATTTCGGGAAATATTATTAATAGTAGGGGAGAGTGGTGTAAGGTGGCACGGTTTTTTTCATTTTGCTACAAAATTTGATCAGTAATGAATTTTAAAACGTACTATGCGGCATTTGAAAGATCATAAATTCCGGTAACTTTTTAATCTAGAAATTTTTTTATATCGTGTCTCAGAAAAAAAGTTACAGTTGATTGACCAAAAAGTGAAAAAAGTCATTTTTTTCAAAAGGTGATTTAAATTGGCACATGTTGAAAAATGAAGGAGAAAATTATTAATAAGCCTTAGAAAAATTGTAAACCACGTGATTTAGTGCTACGGTATTACTGCCAGTCTTATTATATTGTTGTCTTAGTCTAATCTTATATAAATTTATATAAATTTTGTTATTTTAATTGCGCCGTGTGAATCTTAATATTTCATATAAAAAGTGTGTTATCGCCTGTAAACATGTATGTTGGTATTGGTATTGGTATTATCTGCACCAGGTTCGGGGTGAACCCCAGAAATCAGCACACTTAGCTGTTTGCCTTTGTATGCTATTCCTGATGCTATTCAGGGTTCCGTTGGATATCCAACTGCTTTGCAGAATCTCAAAAGTGTTCCGAGATTCCGCTCCCTGACTTCCTCCTTGCTCACAAATGTAGAGTCCAGGTATCTCCTTCGAGCCTCCGTCAGTGCAGGGCACTCGCATAGGAAGTGAATGGATGATTCCTCCTTGTTTTCATCACAAATAGTGCACATCGGTAAAGGTTTCCTTCCTACGGTGTGACTGTGCTTGTTTAAATTTCCATGTCCGGTTACGATTTCGATGGAGATTCTTATTTCTGTTCTGTCTAATTCGATCAGTTTTTCAGCCCATCGGTCCGCCTGCAGCTCTTCTGCAAGGCTTTTGGTTGTGCTGCAATCTTTGTTTTTGATCCACTCTCTAACCTGTTGGGATTTCATTTGTCTCACCAGTAGGTTCAGTCCTTCTTCAAATGGCAGTGCCACCCTCCCAGTCAACTCAGTTCCATTAACTATTCCCGACTTGGCAAGGGTGTCCGCTCTTTCATTTCCTTTCCAGCCCATATGGCCAGGTATACAGGTCAGGCTAAGTTTGTTTCTTATATCCAGGTTACGTAGGCAGGTCTTTGTATCTCTGACTAAAGCTAATTTGACGACTGGATTGTCTAACGCTCTCAATGCGGCTTGGCTATCCGAGCATATCCATATCGTTTTATTCGTCACTTTCTTCTCCATGAGGGTCTCGGCACACTTGAGGATAGCTTCCACCTCTCCTTGGAAAACAGTGTTAAATTTGTTGAGCTTGAGGGAAAAGTTCTCTCGCAGCTTCGGTCCGCAGTATCCTGCGCCTACACCCTGGTTGGTTTTGGACCCATCTGTGAACCAGATGATGCCATTCCTGGGTATTGCTGATTTATTTTTCCAGTCCTCTCTATTGGGGAAGCAAACCTTAATGTTTGGATACTTAGAAGTTAACGAGGATCCGAGTCATGATAAGTTAAATCAACACATTAAATAAAGAAAGTTATTTTTACTTTTTGACGTTTCGACATCCCATGATAACAAATTTTTTATATATTTATCAAAATATAATACATTCTTTTACAGGAATAGACAATTTACAATAAAAACAGAGAAATCATACCCACCAACCTAATATAGAGATGAACAATTAAAAAATCAGCTGAGCAAAAAACATATTCCATTCCCGACGATACGATACAGTACAAATTAAAAATAAAAGAAACGAACGGTTGCACAGTAAAAACATTTTACCGCATTGTCAAATCGAATAAAGTGCCACGCATCATTCTCTTTCTCTATAATATTAATCTACTAAGTCCATAAATTTCAGTCTGACATTTGACGTCAATTTCTACGAATGTCGCCCTTCCATAGGATGTCGAATTTTCAGAACTGAACTTCCACTTTGCCTGCCTCCCTCTTTGACTATATCCCTGCCTACTGCCGACTGCATTTCCCACCGTAGTTCTCCATGAAATCGTCGAAGTTCCGGATTGGTTGTTTATACAAATTGAAGAAGTTTAGTAGATTATCTACAGTGGTATTAATCTATATTAATAAGGTAAAAAAATATTTCAACTCCTAATAAGTGTTTGTCAGGAGGATTTTTCCCTTTTTCTAATGGTTTTTTTGTTGTTTTCTTTTTTCTAAACTGTTTTCTTTTTTCTAAACGTTTTCCTTTTTTCCTTTTTGCTTTGTTCCATTGATTCGATCGATCTCCCTTTCACCCTTCCCTTGCATTGTCGTTGCTTTTCCTTTTATCGTTTACCGTTCCTATATAAGGTGTTTCCCATTTGATTTCATCCAGTCTCCAACTGGTATTCTGGATAGCTAGGCAGTAACCCCTGGTCACTTGATGCAGACTCTCCGCAGGTATTTTGGCAAAAAATATTACAGAGATCAGTGAAGAAGTACGAAATTTCTATTTCAGTCATATTTAATTAGTATAATTTATATTTAATTATAGTTTTGCAAGTGCTTAGCCTAAGCCTTCGATATTTGACCCCTCCACTAACAATAGACATGTTACGAAAGGTACAGAAAGGGAGCAACTTGCCGACGGAAATAAAGAATGTTTGAAATTTAAAGGAGATTGTTGTATAAATGTATACAATAAGCAAAGAAATAAGCAGGGACTCGAGTGTCCTGAGCGAGCGTTAGCGAGTGAAGATATAAAGCTAGTACATAGCATGATACAAGAATAGAAGGTATAACACTGCGCATTTTGGCATGGTGGGGAAAAAGTATCGACCAATCACATTAGGGCGACAGTCTACCTTACTCTCTCTGCCGGTCTATGCGTTCTCTCTCTGATATGCCCCCACTATAGCGACACTTACAACTCTATCGGCGAAATGTGGAATGTTTACAAAACATGAAGGACTTGGAATGGTTTTGGAGAGTTTTTTCAAGTTTGCTTTTATTTTTCATAGAAAGAAGATTTTTATTCTACATATATGTCGTCGCTTAAAAAGTAACACTGTGTAACTCATTTTTTCACTATTTTTCAGGAGAACAAAAAAACAACACGATATTCCCGTTGGATAATAATTATAAGGATTGGTGTACAAGACATTGCAATTTTTCAATTTCTTATGCTTTCAAATGAAAAATCTCAGGTGATCAATCGATTCGGCATAAAAATGATTATATAAAGACGTACATAAACCATTTCAGCCAAAAAATTGATTACACAGTGTTGCATCTTAAGAAACAATGTATATCTATAAGTTTGCATCTGTACGCTGACATGTAATGTAAAAATTTCAATAAATCCCAGCAAATGAAAACTTATTGAACCGGATCAGCAAAGTAAAAAATCGATTCAATTATAATCAAGTGAGTGCGTATCTATATTTCACTTTTTCATGCATTTAAATCGATAAATAATGTCCAAAAATAAAATTTAATTCTTCTTAATTCCTTATAATCCAAGAATTAACGTTAAATATAATTAAATAAATTATTTATATTTAATATCAAATTTCTTAATTGCCGAAAACAACCATATCTGTGTCAAATATCTGTGAATTGACGTTTTGAGAGCTGAGTTTCATTTCCCTATAGAAAAAATTGACGTAGGAATTTGACACTGAATTTATGTTTGCTTTCTTCGTCACTTCTAAATCGTTTTCAGACGATTCTTTTTATAAAACTATTTCTGATTTTGTTGACTAGAATGTCAGATTTTCTAACCTATCTTTTCAAAGCACTTTTCTATCTTATTTTAAAAACTTTAGCAGGAGCAGAATTAATCAAAAATCACTTACACGGGAGCCAATAAAATAAAAAGTAGTTTTATAAAAAGAATTGTCTGAAAAAAGTCTAGATTAATATGAATTGATTGCATTTCACTTGAAGATGTCATATGTTGACCATGATGTTGACTTAAATGCATAACAAAGTTTGAAATATAGACATAGATTTTTGTACCCTAAAAGTTTTTTTTAGAAGAATATTTTCTGAAAATAGACATTTATATACTTAATCATGAATATTTGTGTTTATTAACAAAATGTGCAGTATTATAAAATATACATTTCATTTTTATTGAAAATATGAAAGATAAACTGTATATCACAACCATAATAAAATTTTTATTTTGCTACAAATATAACCCAATTTTTTTCACAATCATGACCAGAGTTCGGGGTAATCATGACATAACACTCAATCATATTGTTATGAAGTGCTATAAGTATGAGTGTTCAAACATTATATATTAAAATCCTAGAACACTTATTTCTATGGGTCGTTTATATATTTAAGACACAAAAAATAATAAATACTTGTAAGGGGTACATGACTAGAAACATTAAACCTATTAGCAGTGCGCATTTCTAGTATACTAAGTACTGATGTCTTCATTACGTTTTGTTTGTCATGTGTTTCATTTTTTTAATTTTATGTTTTTGATTAGTTAAGGAATTCATATTTTTTATTGATAAATTTAAATTTTTCAGTCTAATATATGTTTTTGTTCGCACAATGCAGTGAACCACACGACGTGGAATATCGATTTTTTTTATTGCCATTTTTCGTATGGCATCATCTGTTATTTTTTCAAAAATTTGATGCTCTTGGCTAAGCCCCTCCCCATGGAACTTGAGGAATTGGTCCTCTATGACTTCAGCAACTTGTACTAAATCAGGCGACGGATGGATCAAATTGTTCCTTGAAATGCAACTAATCCAACTGTGTTCCGCTAGAGGCAAAAGCCTTGTTGGTGTTCCTAAATTGGGATGCGTAGACCTAAATCTATGCGCTACATATCCAGCAACGTAGTAAAAGGCATCCTTCTCTACCATTAATTTTGATGCTTTATTTTCAAAATCAGATAACAATTTCCATTCTTCAGCAGATGGTTCGTAATCGTGACCTATCCAAAAATAAATATTCATGAAAAGACAATCAGATTATACAATTCATACAAAATGTCAATACTTGGTTCATTACCCAGTAACCGAAAAAGAATTAAAAATGGATAAAAAGGGATTGAAAGGCATTCAGTTGAATTTATAATTATTATTTGAAAATATAGAATCCCTTCGAATGCAGAAAAAAGATTCATATTATTCCACACGAAACCCCTGGAATTAAAAAATAAAAAATATTAATAATAATAAATATAAAATTTTGCACTCGAACCAATACTTATGAGGGCTCTTGAATCCAAAAATAATACTTTTGAAAATAAATAATGATCCGAGTACCAAAACATGCATTCAAACCAATCCCTTTGAATCCAAAATTAATATTTTTGAAAATAAGAAAAGTATTGAAGCTGGGATGCATTTGGATTCAGAGGCGTTGACAGGCATTGCTAGACATTCAAATGGATGTATTTGAATTCATTTAAATGCATTTCAATGCGTTTGAATCGCGGACAATTTTAAATGCCTCCAAATCCTTTTTTGATTGTTAGGTGCTTAGCAGATAACAAGAACTTTTACAAGACAGCAAGCCCACAGAAATGCAAGAATATTAGTAATGAATGATACGAGGTTATTTCAGTTCGCCAGTAAGTTTCACATATCTTTATTTTGTTTCTGCTTTAAACTTATAGATGCTAACAATTACACAAAATATCAAGAATAGTTGACCATGGGTATATTATATGCTACAGAAGACAATACGTCTTTGTAATACTTATGAGAATATAACTTGTATACGTATAATTTGCAGTACTATAATGAACAAATATAGATGAACATAAAAGCACGGAGGAAACATTAAATTATACCACTGTTTAGCTATGATAGAGTCAAGCGGTAACATGGATGCATGGAAACTAGATATACAAGTATACCCAGATATTAAATCTGACATCATTCTAATGTCCGGGCTGCCGCTTCTGTCATACTACTTATGACTTTAAAAATTTTGGAGCAAATATAATAAGTATGTATAACTTTATATTTCACAAAAAATAATACATTCCGCAAGGAGTACACCATCAGTTTTGACAAACTGCTGGAGACTGGAGCTATTTGAGATCATCTTATTGCTGATGATAAGCTTATGATTCCTATCGTACAGATTATATTATGATAATACACGGGTTTACGTATTGTGTATGTACTGGGTGAATTCTTCAAGATCGAGCACAAGGAAAACTATGTTTCATCTTCAACGATAGTAAATGGTTCATGGTACAGCTTCAAATTATTTAAAATTGAGTTCCAAAGAGTACATTTCAATGCAAGGAAGTATTTTGATAAATAAAAGTCCATGTCTACTTATTATTTGTAATTATAATACTCGAAATCTGCTAAAATTAGTTGAAGAAGTATGCGGTACTAATTTTTTATTTTTCTCAACTAAGGCTCGGTTGCGGCGACTCTGGAATAAATTACCAACTGTTTTCACTTCGATTGTCAGTGTGTCAATATTTAAAGAACGGATATGTAAAAATATTGTAGTGTTAAATTTATAATAATTCTAATCTCTTCAGTGCGGGCAACGAAACCTTATATTTCTGTTATTTTTGTAATATTTCTATTATTTTTGTTACTTTTGTTACTTTTGTTATTTTTTATGTTCGTTATTATTATATTATTTTTATGTAATATGTCATTTATATGACACTCAGGAGCACCTGGTTATCAACCTGTATCTTAGTGTAAATATACAAAGGCCTGATCCTCGGATCAAGTAGTGCCCATTTAATAAATAAATAAATAACGAAAAATTTGTTTTGGAGCCGCAAATCCCTTTCCCTATGTTCGGTTTTGTAAAAGTCATATTGTATGTACTTTACTCCTGTAGGTCATTCAGCGCACACAAAGAAAGGTATGTTGAAGTAGCTATAGAACTCTAAGCCACTCCTGAACAGTATCAAAATTTTGGGCAAAAGTTAATTTTATCAATAAACATCTTCCATGTGATACAGCATATTTATGAGAAGTTACTCGCACAAGAAGGCATGACTAAACAAACAGTGAACATGACAATTTCGTATATTATGCATGCATATTATGAGCACTTTTCAGTTGCCTCATCCATGACATGTATGCTCTATTACCGGATAAAAAAAGATTTTCTGCTTCAGTTTGGCAGGGAAGTTGTGTGTTGTGACAAAATTCTTGATGTCCCTGACAGGCTTGATTGGAAAGATTGTCAAATGGATAAGGAAAAAGAAACTCAGCTAGCTAGGAAAGTTACCGTCTGAATTTGCTGTTGATACGTGATTACCTTACTTCATAAATTACTGCTGTAAAATAATGTATATGATTTGTGAAAGTGATAAGGGATGTGTGTGGGTGGGCTCGTTATGGTGCGAATATTAAAAGAAAGATTCTATATATGATATAAAAATAATGTACTTTTATTAGTTTTTACAGATTACACAGGACCGCTAAAAAATTACATTATGAAAAGAAAAAATACTGTATGATTCATATTTATTTTACGTAGCTGTCATTTATTATACGTAGCAGATATATTGAGAATATATTATATATGTTATCTCCGATTGTCAACCCACATACATATCGATACATATACAAACGGTCACATATTAATGCGATTAATATTAGACATTATATACAATACAAATTAAACTTATGAGAGTACAGTGACAACCGAAGACAATGTAAAAATTAAATATATAAAATGAAATGACAGCTACGTAACCCAACAAATAAAAATGAATTAATGTTACATTGAACAAAATTTTTAATTCCAAAATACCAGTTTTAATATACCTCAAAAGCGGTAGAACTAGAAGGGCACTATACATATAAATAAAACGGAGTTGCTTTCTCTCTTAGTTGCCGGTTACCGACAAGGCTTCAGTTCGGATTCGCACCACGATAAAGTAGGGAGGTTATGTGCGAGAAAGATAACATACTGACAGAGAGAGAAAGGAGAGATCATCCTCCCTAATGTGATTGGTCGGCTTCTGCGCAACCATCAGTTGCTTTACCTTGTATATTTGTATCATGGTACATAGTAACTGATATACAAAGTGGTTGACGAGACTACGTTGGAGTGGGACAAAGTTAAAGTCAACGACAAAAATCTATTACCCGGCGCTTGGAAGGTTACTTCTTACATTTATTTTTTGGACTTTTTAAACCGGTAAGTTATCGTTCGAAGATTCAAATATTTCAAATGTCTGGGAAACAAAAACAAACAAAACAAACAAACAAATATAACTTTGACCCTGTTCTCAACAACAATCGTTTGATTTTGATATCCAAATTTAGCAATAACGTATAATCTTAGATTTCTCTTTGCTTATTCAAAATGCCACCTAAAAAATTTAATAACGATACTAAAATAAATCTAAACCCTATTCAACCAAAGAATGTTTCTACACAAGAGAAAAAAAGAGAGAATTTACCACAACCAAAAAAAACCAATAATTTTGAAAAAATTGAAAAACAAATGCAATTAAGATGCACTAACGATTTTCAAGCCCCATTTATAGTACACCTAGAATGTTTTGATGAATCTCATTCAATGATGGCAAATAATCCGTGTGAATTTGCCCGCAATTTATCATTAAGGAATATCCTTTTTGAAAGATTAAAAAAAATTAATCCTTTCAAAATACAACTATCTTTTGATGAGTTGAAACATGCAAACAATTTATTGGATAATATTTTAAATTTACCAAAAGGCTGGTATCCATACATACCAAAATTTAAATTATGCAGAATGGGGATCTCGTACGGATTTTCAACTTCTATGACATTAGATGAAATTAAAGAGGGACTTGAAGAAAAAGATAAACTTGTTCAAATAGAAAGATTATATAAAGTAAATAATGAAAATGGAGATATGACTCCTACTAAAACAATCAAACTATCGTTTCCCGGTAGTGTTCTCCCAAATAAAATCACTATTTGGAAAACGACGTTCGAAATCAAACCGTACGTATATCCAATTTCGCAATGTGAAAAGTGTTTAAAATTCGGCCATACAAAATTAATATGTAGAAGTAACATTACAGTTTGTGCTAAATGTTCAAAAAAAGATCATGACAACTCTAATTGCGTATCTAACAAAATTAGATGCAATAATTGCTTACAAAACAATTTTAACTATAAACATCTAGCAACAGACAAAGTAAATTGTCAATCATATTTAGAACAAACAGAAATAAAAAAAATTATGGCAGAATTAAACCTAACTTTCCAAGAAGCTAAAAAATACAATAATCAACTAAAAATAACAAAATACACTAAACCAGAAACTTTATATTCCCAAATATTAAATTCAAATCCAACGACCAAAAATAAACGAAAGAGGACAAGAAATGACAACAACCAACATAATGACTCAATGGACTTTTCGGAATCAACCGATTCGGAAAACAATGCAGAGCTAACACTTATAAGTACAGAACCTAAATTTAACTTTGGAAATAACAATATCAACATACTTTTAAAACAACTTCAGGAAACCAATCAACTATTTCAAAATATACTTACCAATATCTCAAAACTTACAACTTGCTCAAATAATTTCATCGAGGATAAAATCAATTAGTTTAAATTCATTCCTTGCCCTCTTCCAATTAAATTTAATATTTACATACTAATTTAAACATTCAAAATGGAAGATAATCTAAAAATTTTTCAATGGAATGCACGCGGATTAGAGCACGTGGATGACGAACCATAGCAGAATCAGCTTTGGAAATTACAATATAATAGCCATTGATAAAGAAAAAGATTTACATAGTAATTTAACGTTAGGACTTTTGATAGCTATAAATCCAAATTTTACGTATAATGTTGTAAATAGACGCAAAAACGACGGAAACGGACTAGAGTTTATTGAAATAAAAATTTCAAATGATCATCATGATATTAGATTAATAAACCTATATAGACATCCCCAAACTAAGCAAGATTTTAAGACATGGGAATCTATTTTTAAAAACAGTGATTTAGACACAATTTTTTGTGGAGATTTCAACGCGCATCACAATACGTGGAGTCTAGGAAAACCTAATAAAACGGGGCATCAAATTTATAATATAATTACTGATACGGATATTATAATCCTTAATGATCAAAACTTTTACACAAAATTACCTCAAATACTTGACAAAAACGTCGGTTCTCCCGACATAACTATGGCTTCAGCCAGTTTATTCTATAAATCAACATGGGAAGTTCTTCAGAACTCGTATGGCAGTGACCATTTACCGATTAGTATAAAAATAAATGGAAATTTCAAGTCAAAACGAGAAGCTAGACCAAATTTAAATGTAAATAAGGTCAATTGGCAAAAATTTAAACTATTAATAATAAACGAAACAAAAAATATTAAAATAAATAAAACCAACTTTATAGACTCATATAATAATATCACGAACTTGATCATAGACTGTCTCATAAAATCAGATGCTTTTAGAGCTAAAAGCACAAAAAAAAAATCTCTCACATAAATATTGGTGGAATGAAGAAGTGGCTTTAGCAATTAAAAATAGAAACAAAGCGCAAAAACAATTACAGGATAACATTAACATTTCAAATATTAATTACTTAAACGTGCAGAATAAAAATGTTAAAAACATAATTAAAAAAGCAAAAAAAGAGGGTTTCCAAAAATTTTGTAATTCCCTAAACGCGGAATCAAACATAAATCAAATTTGGAAAACAATTGCTTCTTTTAAGAACCCGAAAATAAATACACACAAAAAAGATTTTAATTGTTTTAACGATCCTTCGTTAAAAATGGCCATAAATAAACTAAAAACTCCATCAAACATATCTAAATCAAATCAGAAAATTCCAACACTAAACTCCAACCAAATGGATACCCCTTTTTCAATAAACGAATACAATATAGTGATTAAACACCTTAAAGTAAACTCTAGTCCGGGACCCGATCTGATCTCCAATTATATTATTTCGCAATTACCAAAGAATATTCATAAGCTAATTTTACAAATTTTTAATCTCGCTTTTCAACACAGTGACTTTCCAAAAAGTTGGAACAATTACGACGTAATATTTATCCCCAAACCAAACGGAAAAGGCTATAGGCCTATATCATTGGCCTCAAATTTATCAAAAATTTTTGAAATATTATTAAAAATTAGACTAGAAAGATTTTTCGAACTTGACGGTATAATACCTAAATCGCAATTCGGTTTCCGGAAACTAAAATCTTGTACTGACAGTACTACAACCTTAGCCATAGATATTTATTCAAACTTTTGCAAAAAAAAATACACTGGTGCTCTATTAATAGACATCGAAGGAGCTTTTGATAATATTATAGTAAATATCTTAATACAAGAATTAATAGAAAAAAAAATTTCACATAAAATGATCAAATATATACAATTCGCTATTTCTGATCGAATTCTGAATTGTTATACAGAAGGTTATTTCGTAGATAAATTTTCCACAAAAAAGGGTTTACCACAAGGCTCTGTGTTAAGTCCTCTCCTTTTCAATTTTTATATCAGACAACTTCAAAATAATATAGGTGATTATACAAGAAACCTCCAGTTCGCAGATGACTGTGCTATTTATACATCACATTACTCTTTAGACAGTTGCATAAAAGAACTAGAAATTTCATTTAATAAACTTAACAATTGGCTAATTAATAGAGGTTTATCCATAGCTACACAAAAAACAAATTTTATTATTTTCACAAGAAAAAACACTAACCTAAAAAATATAACAATTAACTTACAAGGCAATATTATCAAAAATTCTAATTCAATAAAGTTTTTGGGAGTTGTATTCGACACGAAATTAAGATGGAAAAATCATATAGAAGATATCTGCAAAAAAACTAATATAGCTCACAATATCATAAAAGTCATCAGCAAAGTTAGATGGGGTGCACACCCTGACCACTTATTAAATATCTTCAAAGGTTTTTACCAACCTGTATTACTTTGGGGTCACACCTGCTACGCAAATTCTTCCAAAACAACAAAAAAAAACTCAAAACGTCACAACTAACAGGTCTAAGAACTTGCCTAGGATTAATGAAGTCAACTCCAACACCGATAATATACAAACTATCAAATGTAGCTCCAATGGATGTAATCATCAAAAAATTCAATTATAAATATCTATTATCTAAAAGCAAAACTAGTAATCAAATAATTATAAACAAATTAAAATATTTGGATGAAATCAAAAACAAATCAGGGAAAAAACACGAAAGAATTTGCTCAGAAATCCATGAAGCCTTTACAAAAACTAAAGAATATTATAATATAGTAGAAACATCAGAATTTCCACTCTCTATTGAATACCCTATTGCTACCCTTTTTCATACTTGTGAAATCAACTTCGACCTAGGTAATAAGGCTAAAAACCATAAATTTCCTAATGAATACTTCAACACCAATGTCAACAACATCTTTCCGAAATATCAAATCATTTATACGGATGCTGCAACTTCTAAAAATAATCAATTAGGCGTTAATAAAAATGCCATGGCAATTTTTCACGAAAATAAGAACACTATCTGCAAATACCGACTGAATGATAATCTAACCTCACTGGAAGCAGAAACCATTGCCATATGGTATGCAATAAAATATATCCAGCTACAAAATCTAGGAAATTCTTTAATAATATCAGACTGACTAGAATCTCTCAAAATCATATCTAAAGAACTATATAAAAAAAGTAACGTATATAAAGTATTCTACGACATTAAATTAAAATTAACATTAAATAAAAATCAAATAAAATTTTTATGGTGTCCTGCTCATAATAAAATAAAAGGAAATGAAATTTCAGACCATGAAGCAAAATCTGCACTTAAATTAAAAATAAATGACAATATTAAATATAAAACACACTGGTTGAATAACATAAACAAAATCGAAGCTAACTATATTAAGGAATTCCATAATTTTCTAAACAACGAATTTAAAACAAAAGGAAAATTCTTTTTACAAACTAACGATTACTCAAAAAAACATCCTTGGTATAAAAATTGTAAATTAGAACGAGAATCCATAAATATAATAAATAGATTGAAATCGGGACACTGGGAATATCCAGCACATTTATTTAAGCTAAAAATTATCGATTCGCCTAATTGCAAATTTGACAATGAAAATGGCACAGATGAACATATGATCTTTGACTGCCCACAATTTTCGGTCACAAGACTAAATTTGATATCAAAGCTAAACGATGGAAAATTTATTCCCCCTTATAACCTCAAAACAATACTTTACTCCGACAACCTTCTAATTTTTAAAGAATTAGTTGCTGTAGTCAAAATAATCAGAAGCTTTGAACGATAACCCCAAATGTAAAAAAAAAAAATTTTTTTTATATTCCCGCGTCAAATATTACAATTCCAAGCTAAGGGTAATACTGCCATCTACAGGCAATCCAACAAATAAAACCAGAAATTTTAGTAGGCTTACGGATCTATATGACCCAAAGCCGTGGGTAAAGGTAGCAAATGCTCCTTTTATAACGCCACACACAAAAAGAAGAAGAAGACTACGTTGGTGTGTTTCATTGTGAACGTTTGTAAATAAACAAATAAACAAAATTGTGTATTATTCTTTAAGCTTAATAACTGAATATTAAATGTTAAAATTATTAGAACGTAAATTATGTAACAAGCCGACGTAAGATGAATGTAGATTTTTTACATCTTCCTTGATATTCATGCTATTTTTTTTGTAGGGTGATATGACACATTTCTGAAACTAATCGTTTATGCCAGGAAGGTTCAGTATCTAGAATAGAAACATTGTTCCAGTCAAAAACGTGTTTGTGTTTTGATTGATGTTCAGATACTGACTTGCTAGATAATTTCTTGCAATTGTTAACATGTTCAGACACTCTAGTTTTTAAAGACCTTTTTATTTCACCTACATAGGATGCAACACAATTTTTACATTGTATCTTATATACAACATTAATGTTCTCATCAAAAGTCGATTTATCTTTACCTTTGACAAGGCCTGCATTTTCGCAGTACCTGACTAACCTAGTTAGCTCCTCCGGGGGAGTTTCTTTATCGTGCGCAAAGTAGGCTGATGCAATCACCAAGCTCCTTTCCCCTATTCCCTGAGAGACTTTGACTGAACCCAGGTCTCTAGTAGAGAATTCTGTAGCAGGGCAGCGTCCATGTTTTTAAGAACTACACATGTCCTCTGCATTTCTTGAAGTTCACTGGCGTAGACTGTGATCTTCTCAGTTATCTAACCAATCCTACTCAGGCCCCGAATCTGACCTTTGTAGCACCACGGCTCCTGTATTAGTGCCATGGCTGGTTTTGTATGCATCACTTGCAGGTCCCTCATAAGTTGAGCTGAGGCACCTTTGCAGTGATGCAAGTTAATCTGGAAAATTTACGCACGACCGTTAGCCATTAAAGCTAACTCGCGCTGGAAGCTCCCGTCGCCGAACTTATCGGGTTTTTAGAGGTTGGCCTGAACATAACCTCTCCTGTCTCCAGATAAGCTCGGTAGCCGCGAGACTCGAGGCGCTTGGCCGAGTCTTCGTCCACGCCGAGAACCAGTAGGGTGCCATGCGGCAGCTCCTCCCTACGGTGGACAACCCACGTCCCGACCCTCAACCCAGCATTCTGCCTGTCCAAGATCTTAAGCAGGATGCTAGTCTCCTTTTTGGGTGCTGGCGTGAGTACAGTCATTTTAACTCTCTTGACGAGTTCCTCGGCGAGTACAAGCCTCACCTTTCGGCCTCCATCAAGGGTTATCGGCGGAATTGCTTCCCGCAGCCAACAGGCACTCTCGTCATCCACACAAGCGAAGGCAATTCCTCCTCTCAGGTGAGACTCCACGAACCTGGGTATGAACCCCCCTTCCGGGATGTCCGCAACCCGGTCAATGATGACCCCCCTGAGTTGGTCAAAGACGCCCATCTCGACCCGCTCCCCTACGTCCTCGCCAAACGCAATCAATACCCTTGGGAGTCCAGCAGCGGCCGTCGAGTATGACATCTTTGTTGTGGATTCTTGCCCCTGCTTACCTTTGGCCTTCTTCCCTCGGGGTTTGGCTGTGGGATCTGAAATGCTCCTCTCGGCCTTCCTTTCATCCCCAGAGGGAGGACCCATCGATTCTATAGCGGTTGAGGTCGATCCGGGATGCTCTTCCAGAGGGGTTTTAGCCCCAGCCACAGAAGATGCCGCCTTTTTCTTCTTTGAATCGCTCACTCTCGGTGGAGGACGCTCCGGAAGGGGGAGACCTTCAGCATCCGCCCTTCTCTTCGCTTCCTCGTATGCCACCCACTTGGCCTTTCGTCTCTGTGCGCCGTTCATTCGGCTTGGACGAATGTCTTCCGCCGTACTGGTCTCCATCAGAGTGTCCTTAGCCACATCCGACGTTACCTCCTCGGTGCAAGGCACCTGAGGCTCTTGTTGTTTGGTTTTGTTCTTCTGTGCATCCATATGTGTCCCACGAGAAGCTAGGGAAATAAAGGTCACACCTCGCAGAGCCCCGCGATACGAGGTGAAGGCTATGTACAATGGGAGGTCGCCCGGTATCCCAAGGGCATCGTTAGCAGTACAGCTTCCTCTGTACCATGCATCCCTGGCACGATAGCTCCCAACTATGGATTGGGAGATCCATTCTTGGTCACGGCACCTCAGAGGTCCTTTGCCCCCCCCCCCCCGTCCAGCCCGAAGGTCGAGGTGGGGCTTGAGTTTCTAGCCTCACTCATACCCACAGTCATTGGAGAAGCCCGTTTATAGAGCCCCGAGCCATTCATCGGAGAGCCCGGTTTACAGGGATCCGCATTCTCTCACCACTCACACTGCTATCGACTCAGGACCTCCTACAGTAGAGTTCACGATACCGGACGACACGATAGCGGACCGAACATCATATCGGACGAAAACGGATCATGATACATGACGAATTGAGGGGCAGCCGTATCCCCACTCTTTACATACTCTTTGGTTGCACGAGGGGAATGAGTAGACACCGGCGGGCGGGACAGTATACATTGGTATACATACATAGTACATATACATAAAGTAAATATTATAGGTTATGCCACATAGTTTTGTATTTAGAAAAAATAAATAATGATGAAAATCGTATTACAAGTGTACATAACACACGTTAATTATTTTCTGCAAGGACTGATGCAGATAAGTTTTTGGCTGCACTTATTGCAGTCAGAAGGTTAGGATCAGCATCCCATCGTGAAAGCATCCACTGGTAACATTTCTTGAAAGATTTATATGCTTCAAGATCTGTTACTGTTTCGTCATTTTCATCTGTACACTCATTGTCATATGTTTCTTCGTCATCGTGGCCGCTGCTTTCGTTTGCAATTGGCGTTGCATTTTCTTCGTTTATTAATGAGTCGAAGGTCTCGTCAAGTGAAGTCATTCTCCATCCACATTCAAATCTTAAAGTAAGGAATTTATATTTACATATATGGATTATGTTACACAAGTGTAAAAAATATTTTTTCTTGTGAGTAATATTTTTTCACCTATCAACCTGCATCCACTCCGTTACTTCTGCTGGCGATAGGTTTTCTTGGAAAGCACGGTTAGTGTCTCTAATAAATTGGGGCAGACCCTCATCCTCCAAGTCATTGTCCAAAGGTTGTCCTTTTAAAATATATTTCCAGGCATTCCGAAGGGTATCTGTTTTTATCGTTGCCCATCCTAACGACAACGCTTCAAAACACTGCATATAATTCCATTTTTTTGCACACGTCATTACGTCACAAGACCTATCTATCGTATCTGCCAGCAATGCATTACAAAAATTACGTCGATACGATCGTTTTAAAGCTTCGATTATACCCTGATCCATTGGTTGAATCAGAGCAGTGACATTTGGAGGTAAAAATATAACTGAAAAGTTCTCCTTGACTTTATTTAGTTCATCAGCACTGAGATGGGATGGTGCATTGTCCAGAATTAATAATACATTTTAAAAAAATAAGCTAATTAAATAATTTTAAAAATAAAATTTCTATGTATATCAACAAATACTAATTCATACTTTTTCTTTTTTTCCACGATTTTTATGTTCAACGGCAGGAATGAATACTTTTTCGTACCAATGTAAAAATGTAATTTTATCCATCCAAGCGTTCTTTTGGTTTACATATTTCACAGGAAGAACTTCTATATTTTGGAAGCATCTTGGTCTGTTTGATTTTCCAATAACAAATAATGGAATCTGGTGCAGACCAGTGGCATTGGCACAAACATGGACAGTTATTCGGTCTTTATTGATTTTAACTCCAGGTGCAGATTTTTCATCTCTAGATGCCAATGTTCGACGAGGTAGGCATCTCCAAAATAAACCTGTTTCGTCAGCATTATACAGATTGTCCAAACTGTATCCATCCACTTCGAGGTAACTTATAATAATGCAACGAACTCATTGCTGGATTCTGCATTACTCGACAATTTTTCGCCTTGGACCTGAATTTCTCTTATTCCGCGTCTGTCTTTAAAACCCCGGAGCCAACCAGTACTGGCATGGAAATCGCTTGGGCCACCCATACGCTGGTTAAGTCGCAAGGCTTGTTCTTTTAATAAAATTCCTGATAAGGGTGACCCAGCGTCTCTTTGCTGCACGAACCATGTGAATAGTGCCTTTTCAAACAAAGAGTTTTCAATTCCTGTGCATCTTTTTTTTGACACATTACCTTGTTGCTCCTTTAACATTTGGTAATGTGACAAAATATTTTCTCTGCCTTTTAAAATTCGAGAGATGGTTGAATGGGCTACCCCGAATTGCTCACAAAGGTCTCTATTTTTTTCACCTTTATCAAGTCTTTCAATTATTTGAATCTTGTATATGGTGTTTTTGTTAAGCCCCCCCCCCCCCCCCCCACGACAAGGTGAAAGGATCCAAACGGGGGGGGGGGGGGCTGTAAACATGTAGTAAATAAAGAAATAAATAATACAATATATATATTCATATATAATATACATAAATAATACATGCCAACTTACACCACATGTATATTTTTTATATTTTATATAATAAATTATTTACCCGATATTTTTTCGTAACATAACAAATACTAATAAAAACGGTTTTAAAAATAAAGTAAAACACACACTTTCCTTAATTAAAATTTGAATGCAAAATATTCTTTTACGTGCATTCGACGACACAAATTGACACTTTCGAACTATCGAATATTGTTTGTATGTCGTATTGCTTCGAAGAAAACAAGTAACAAGGACTACATACCATCAAAAGTTGCCGTGTATTAAAGTTAGTTTATAGTATAGAAACGGTAAGCCTGGTAACACTGTAACGCTTAAAAATTGGACTGTGCCAACTTACACCACTCTCCCCTATTAAACACGTTCCATGAGTTTAATTGACATTATGTTTATAATATTATTATTAGTTTTGTTACATTTAACTATATATTGTATTTTTTTCTCTTATTAATTACTGCTGCTTATGCTGATATATATTTTCAAATTTGTTGTATAAAGGGTATAACTCGTCTATAAATAAATAAATAAATAAATAATTGTGATCTAGTGTAGATATTTAGAATTAAATAATATAAAGTATTAGAAATTAAAGAAATTAGCGAATGATCATTTTGCGCATCGGAATCGCTTTTTGATAGATTTTTTGAAAATGGAGTCTATGAAAGTTAGCATTTTGGAAATTAAGTTTTTCCTAACCTCTTACTATCTGGGCCACGCATGTTACATATATACAGGGTCATCGAAAAGTATGGGACCCCCCTAATATCATCAGTTAGAATGCACTTAGGAGAAAATGTCCAATAGCAAAGTTGTATGGTTTCAAGCGGGGAGTAAGATTATGACCTTGACTTTGACCTTGACCATGTCCTTCAAGGTCATTTCAAGGTCAATCTTATTTTTTTAAATAGAACCCCCTACATTTTATTGTATATTCTTATAGCTTATCTCGAGAGCTTTCCAAAACACTATATAATAAAATATTTTTTTATTAAGTACTTTTTGAGTTATAAAGGTTTGAAGTTAACAATTTTTTGACATAAAATGTAGAATATCTTGTAAAATATTATTTAGTTTTCAGTAATCATAACCTTAATACTTTTGTGCGCGGAATAATGAGACCAATTAATTGGTTTAAAGAAAATACATTAATCGGATCCCCCTAATATTATCCCCCACTTAACAAATTGTTAACTTCAAACCTTTATAACTCAAAAAGTACTTAATAAAAAAATATTTTATTATAGTGTTTTGGAAAGCTCTCGAGATAAGCTATAAGAATATGCAATAAAATGTAGGGGGTTCTATTTAAAAAAATAAGATTGACCTTGAAATGACCTTGAAGGACATGGTCAAGGTCAAAGTCAAGGTCATCATCTTACTCCCCGCTTGAAACCATACAACTTTGCTATTGGACATTTTCTCCTAAGTGCATTCTAACTGAAGATATTAAGGGGGTCCGATACTTTTCGATGACCCTGTATGTAACTTATATATATAAGTCAATTAATTTTTCCTAACCTCAAACTGTCAGGAAGTGTTTCCACCGATTATTATAAGGCGATGTCTAATGTACCGTCACAGACATCCCTGCAAACAATTTTAAGTAGGATTCTTATGAAAATCTCATGAGAAATTGAAACAAGTGCCTTATAGCTGTAAATATGTAAAAACATATAATGTCATGTACATTATATACATCTATTAGTCATACAAGTATCGTATGGAATATGTTTTTACACGAAGTTTTATTACACGAAAGAAAATAGTTTCACAGGTAGTTTTATTAGCATACAATCATGAATGTTTTGAGTTGAAATTTTATGGAAATTACATAAAAATCTCATCACAACCAGGTCAATTTTCATACAAATCGCAAATATTATCGAATAGTGTTTCCGTAACATAGTGCGAGAACTATACGACATTTATATGAAATTTACAAGGTACTTGTTTCAAATTCTCATGTGATTCTCATGCGAATCGTAACTAAAATTGTTCGCAGGGATCTCTTCAAACACCACTAATTTGTACTCAGTGTGAAAAACCTGTTATCGATGCAGTCTTCTGCTCGAAGTGCAATTCTCCCTTTCATCCCAGCTGTGCTTGCCAAAGTGGAACGCTCCCAAATATCGCTTAAAAAAATGCTGTGGGTCTCGTTCCTGCTCACCAATAAATGCGGAAATTTCTTCAGGAAATCCTAAACAACTAACCAAAGAATACTTGGATTCAGCAATACACAGCTTTCTCAAGCAAATGAATAATTTCCTAGAAAAATTGGAAAATAGGCTAACCGATAAGATAGTAAGTCAATCTCAAATTCGGAAACTAGTAATAACGAGATGATTGATTCAGCAACTAATAGAAATCAGTTCTAGGCTATCAACTGTTGAGGACTCCGATAGATGTTGTCAAGATGGGCTCACCGAGGAAGAACGTAGGGAAAGGTTCGTCAGATCATCGAATATAATCGTATACAACTTGAAGGAATCAAACTCACCAGATGACGACAAACGTTTGATAACTTCAATGCTAGTGGACTCACCGTGTATTAATCAAGTTTTTCATACTCAACGCCTTGGTAAATTACAAAATGAAAATAAACCTCGACCACTGAAGGTAACACTAAATAGTCACGTACATGCTATGTGGCTACTTAGAAATGAACGCATATTCGAGAAGTTCGACGTCTCATTAAATGGTGATAAAACACATTCCCATTGGTTCCGTGCGATAAATATCACTCAGGTATTCTATTTTCGACGATAGATTCTATAACTTCAACAAATCAACTATAATATTCGCGGCGTCATTCGAATTCCGCGCGCAAAATACGCTCGTGCGTGAATGGTCCGTTCGCCTGGATGCCCGAGTCACCGGTTGAATCTCGCGCGTAAAGTGTGCTCGCGCGCGATTGGTCGTTCCGCATCTCGGGCTAGTGTTTGATAACCGACACGATAGAGGCACTCCGGTGGTGCTGGCATGGCGTCCGTGTGTGTGTGGGTAGTTCCTGTTACCGGTGTGCAGGTTTATAAAAGGGCCAGTGCGCGGACTTCCGCCCTTTTCCTGTCCCGATTCCTGAGACCGACACCGTCGTCGCTCCCGACAGTGCCCCAGGTCCATCGTCGTGAGACACTGGAAATCAGCGGCTCGCCGTGTTGAGAGAAGCTCCATTCCAGGAAGGAAAAGTACGTTCCGGACCTCGACATAAGTGCGAGGTTTCCCCAGAGAGCGGAAGAAACCTCTTCGTCGCAGCTACAGGTAATAGTGTTGCGTAAAGTGTCGACTAATTCTGTCGTCAGGGACAAGTCGGTGAAAAAGTTTAGTTCGACAAATTTAAAATCCTTCCGTCGGTCGCAGGAAGGTTTAAGTCTCCGTCGTGTCAAATTTTAAATAGAAGAAAGGGAAAGTGACCTAAATTGTCTCTTAAAGAACATATGTAATTCGGACGAATTCGGTTTGTAACCCGAATAATTTTGTGATAAGTGATCCCCAAAAAATTGTCAAGCACCGGTGTGTTTCGAATAGTACGGTGTGTTTTCATCGGTTCCAATTTTACCGATAGCCTAGGCGGGGGGCTGGGGAAATAGATATTGTATTTCTGTATAAACAAAAGATATTGTGCAATCGGTGTGTGAGTGGTATGATTTTTCCGGGTCGCAGGAGTGTGTGTGTATTTCTTGCGCCTAACCTCTCAAACTAAAAGTTATGCGAGTCGACACTGTCAGTCGAGCAAAGAACTTTAACCCAGTTTTTTTAGTTTTTTCCAAATGAGTTGGACAGATTGTGACTACCCGGCACGATAGATTGTAAATAAAGAAATATTGTCATTGATTGTGAAATAAAGCCTTTAATTTTTATAAATAAAGATCCGTTACACAACTAAACTTCTTTACAGAAACACCAAACTTTAGGCAGCTGATTACTCCAAGATTAACGACAAATTAAAGAATGTCAACTGGAACCATACTGTCGGTAATCTTTCGATAACTGAGGCAGTGGACACCTTTTATCGGCTCCTTCAACATACTATTTCAGATTACGTACCAACTTCTATAAAATCGTCGTCTACATTTCCAAGGTGGTTCACCAGAGACTTGCAGAAACTTATCAAAATGAAGAAAATAGCTCACAGATTATTTAAACAACAAAGAACGAAATTGTCTTATTAAAAATTCGCCAATCTTAGGTCACGCTGTCGATCTCTCACTGATTCATGCTACCGGTCGTACATATCTAACATCGAACAGAACTTACAATCTCAACAAATAAACTCTTTTTGGTCATTCATACACAGCAAAAAAAAGACAATGGACTACCCTCAACAATGTACTCTGGCTCAACATCTGCTGATGTGGCTAAGGATATAGTGGACCTTTGTGCTGATTTCTTTGAGAGATCATATAACAAAAATACTTTATCCAACAATGACCACAGTTCAACACCAATTGCCACATACAACTTCCCTAGCATCAAACTTGAAGAAGTTAAAGAAGCATTAGATAAATTAAAGGAAAATCAAGGATCAGGACCTGATGGTATTCCATCAGCATTCATTAAAGCCTGTGCATCCACACTGCTTACTCCACTACTTATACTTTTTAGTCTGTCCCTTAAAATGGGTGTATTTCCCGCACAATGGAAACGAGGCTTTATTACTCCGATCTTTAAAACTGGATCGAAAAATGAAGTCTCTAACTATCGACCTATCACGATTCTCAATTGATTTGCAAAAGTATTTGAATCAATACTAACAACAAGACTGTGCAATCAATTACTACCAATCCTCTCTCCAAACCAGCATGGTTTCCTCCCTAAAAAATCAACTATGACCAACTTACTGCAATTTGAGGAGGCCATTATATCATCGTTCTCTAAGGGGTACCAAGTGGATGTGTTTTACGGTGACTTTTCAAAAGCTTTTGACACAGTAAACCATTCGAGATTGATTAAGAAACTGGAAGTCGTGGGTATAAGAGGCCATTTATTAAAGTGGCTGGCTTTCTATCTGACTGATAGACCCCTGAATGTCAGATATAAGCAAACAATATCAAAGACGATCCGAGCTCCTTCAGGAGTTCCACAGGGATCCCACTTAGGTCCGGTCCTATTTAATATCTTCATTAATGATTTGCCAGAATGCATTAAGAACAGTACACCTTTACTTTTTGCCGACGATGTCAAGATCTATAAGGAAATATCTCAACCCCATGACTCCTCTCTACTACAACAAGATATCAACAGCTTACTCGACTGGAGCCGAATAAATGGTCTACATCTGAATTTCGACAAATGCAACATCGTCACATTTACTAGAAATAATATTTTTATTTTTGATTATCTCCTTTCAAATAATCTAGTGAGCCGAGAGACTATAATTAAAGACAGGCATAGTGTTTGATGAGAGCCTCACCTTTACACCTCACTTGGACTATATTAAGAAAAAATCCCTTAAGGTGGTAGGCTTTCTCATTCGGAACTCCAAGGATTTCAATTCAACGAACATAATCGTCCAACTGTATAACACGCTGGCCAAACCAATTCTACTCTGCGGTTCTGTACTCTGGTCTGCACATTCCATAATACATTCTTATAGTTTGGAAAAATTCAGCATAAAATGCTTAGATACCTTGCCTTCAAATCTGGAAATACAATGGACTTATAAGATCATGATTATCATGTAGTTGGACGTAAATTTAAGATACCGACTCTAGCATCAATACGTAAGGCTAATGATCTGATCTTTTATACAAATTGATAATTGGCGAAATTAATAGTACGGAGCTCTATAGCCTACTTAATTTCTCTTCACCTAACTACACTCTTAGGACTACAAATTTATTCCAAATTCCAGTTTCTGCTAGGAACTACATCCTACATGCGCCTATGCAACGATGTTGCCAACAACTTAACGAACTCCATCGCCAGGGTAACCTTAACCTATCACACCTTCAAGAACTCCAACTTTCAACGGCTATGTTAAAAATTAAATATGTGGCGTATACCGCCCCTTTAAAAAATACGCACGGAAGCCAAGACCTCTTATTATAATATATCGGGAAAATATAATTAATAAAAGTGGCAGGAATTTGTCACTCGAAATCATTTTCAATTCCGAATTATTATAATCCACTAGTATCAGGGAAACGTAGTGAATTAAAGTGGCAGAAATATTACACATTTAATAATTTAAATTTGAACCAGAAAAATAAATATTTAAATGCCCTTCCGAGTATTTCCCGGAAATAAGGAGAATCCGATTATTTAAATGTTTCAAATAATTAATTTTTTCATTACTAGAGCATTTAAGAAATTAATTTGATATTTTTTAGCGAGATCGGCGAGATAAGAACCGAGTTCAATTGAGTGCAACCGGCACACCATAATTATGCTATGGGACCTCGTAAAATTTATTCGAGAGCAATATAAGCCCAAAACTATTTGATAAATTACGAATACTCGTTTCATAAGATATTAAATTACATTTTATTTTTTTTGCCTGCAACAGAGTGTTAACATGTTTACCCCTCTTTCGAATTTTTGGCCAATCAAGTAGGCCCAAAAACAGTACAATACGGATAGTACATGGTATAAATAAGCGACCTTTCCAATGGCATAGACACTCTGATGTTCTTTTCGATCGCTATACAAAGTTAATAATATATTCGTCGACATTTTCCTGGCCACGAATAAGTCGAAAGAATTAGGCTACATACCAGAGGACAACACTATTTTGGATTGGGAAAGCTTACAAAGGATTGGATAGTTACTGCAGCATCCTCATATAAGTCTTTGCTCGTCCGCAGCATCATCTGGAGCTGGAATTGAAGCATCTTCTAGGATCCGCCTGGGGACTAACTTATTCATTCCTTTTCAGTCCTTATCAGGGCTACTTTATATAATTTTTTTATTTCACAGCTTCCGAGGCATCTTCTCAAGTCCAACTTAGTGCAGTCTCTTCATTTCGATCGATTTCTACAGCACAGATTACGTACCGCCTGTTAGGCGCTGTTACAGGATTAAATAAATCGAAGGAGGTCTGCTACAATCGGTAATTGCCACCCGTGTGGTAGGCAACCGGTTTTCAAGTTCTGCGTCCTGTTGCCGCCTGTTGGCTGGCTCGCTGCTACACGTTTTTATAGCTTAAGCCGCCTGCTGGGCAAGGCTTATTAGAGTCAGTGTTTCGCGTATAGCTTAATTAACTTTTGTTATTTTTTATACATCAGTATTCTTAGTTAAAAAACCAATTCCGCCTGATCTAATCATAGAAATAGACCGCACCGAGCAGGATGTGCTAGCAAGATCACGCTGCAGAAAGAACACAAAACGGCATAATCGCGCCAAACGTCTCCGTCTGATAAATGCTAAATAAGTTTTGTATGATTAATTTTTGTTAAATATATTTTTGTTATATGTTAAACTATCCTTGGTCTCAAAGTTGTTTGCCTGTAGAAGAGCATCGCAACAGGGTAGCGGCATTACAAGGAGCCGTCTTAATTTATTCTCAAAGTATATTAATTCCGAATTGTAATCTTTTATATTACAAGTGTTCGAATTTCCGCTTTGGATATATCTTCGGCTTTACCCGTTTTCCGGCTCTCCATAAGAATGCGGCTATGAAGATTCGTTATCGTTAAGAACGCTGATCATTCTAACGATATAGTTATATTTTGTAAAACAACGAACTTAACTAAAAATCTACAGTGCGTCAATATTGAGACATTCTTTTCGTTATATTTTCATATATTCTATTTTCATCTAATAGATGAAGTTCAGTTATATTTGTTACTATTATTATCTATTTACACTTGTAAATTATCGGGTATACCCGTTTATAAATAAAATTAAAAAAAAAAAAAATAAATAAATAAATAAATAAATAAGTGAGATCACAAACATGGGGACAACGTGACACTCACGTCTTGCTATCTGGGATTAAACAAATTTTCGGAGTTTTTTATCTGCATTTTACATTACAACAATGCAAAAACCCAACGAAGGGCTCAGATGAAGCGTGACAAGCCTCAGAGACACCTGGGGAAGTGTGTGAATGCTTTAATGAAGCCCTCTACATACCCCAAACTCCAAATAATAAGCAAATGCAAAATGCTTCAATAGCAACGTGAGTTCATATATGGTGCATAATGACACTCATAAATGAGACTAAAGCGCATGTTTGCGCTGCATGTGAGTGCTATTTGTGTCCTCCAATCAAATGACGATTGTCACTCACATATGAGTCTTGCCTTATTGAACAACTTGCGCATGCGCACAAACCACTTCTACTTGCCGCACAGGCATTCCACCCGACGCCGATTGATTGCGCACAAAGACTATTAGCCAATCAAGACAAGTATCACAAAAGTCTCATATATGCGTAGCAGCGGAGATTTCTTGAGCGTGCATAGTCCAATCCCGTATGTTTTACTCATTCCCGATCTCTCATATGCATATGAATATATTTATGGTCTTCCTACTAAAAAGTGCGTCTTCCTACGAAGAGTGTATGAAGTGTTCCTTGTCTAAATTCATGCTTACAATAGCATTTAAGCGTTATGAAAGAGTACCGACTAAAGCATGAATTTAAACAATTTAAAATCATTTTAAAATGAAGTGTGTCGGACGCTTTAAATTATCTAAATTCCCAGATAGCAACGCGAGTCTCATATCACCCTCCATATGTGCACTCATAAGTGAGAATAAATCGCATTTTGAATCTCCATGTGAATGCTGTTTGTCCTCCAATTGCATGACAATCGTCACTCACATACAGTAGCCCCCCCCCCAATATTTGTTACCCCCTAATGTTTGCCACTCGGTCCGCCCAATATTTGCCTTACCCCTCGATTGCTGTTCCCCACCACTTCTCACGGAACGGTAATTCTTTGGCGACATCACGCAAGAGCGATGTACGAAAAGTCAAACAATGGTTAAACTGATTTTTTCTGGTCGACGCATGCGCGTTCTATAACTGTACGTCGGTAAAGTAGGGGAAAAATTTCTTCCACTCACTAGGCAAATATTGGGATCGCTATCGTGATTAGTAATCTCGTGTTAGAGAAAAATACAGACCCTCTTACGGGTTTTCTCGATGGATCCGTGTGCTTTTGACACATCATCCCCAGCAGGGAGATCTCGAGCTGCGAGACTGCATCGTGCGTCGATCACGCGGACTCGGTGTAAAATTGATTGTATAGTTCTCTCTCTTGAGGAATTTCCATAAACGCCCTTGTGGGCAGACTTTATCTTATCTTTTTGCAGTTGGGTTGCGTTCTGAGAACGTCGGTTACAAATTTTCCGCCGTAAAACAGATTGGGCAATAAATCGTTATGTGTCACCCTAACGTAAATGGGTCCAAGTTAATTAATATACATGGCACCACAACGTAAACGTGTCAATTAATTAATATACTTTTCCCCCAAGTGTGTAATTTTCTAATAGAAAGTGCTCGGCAAAAATTGCCGAAATTGAGAAATTTTCGCGTTTTCGAAAAACGACATTGAACAGTCAGTTTACAAGAACCTGTGACAGGTAAATTTAAGAACTGCTTTGAAACTTCAAAAATCTCGTTTTTTTGTTTGTAAATAAATAGACAAATTAAATTTTGAATCCGGTTCGACACAACGTTTCGAAAATAATTAGCGATTGTCTCGAAATCGATAACGGTTTGACATACTGAAACTATACTTGGGCTAATTACATATTGGCCGAAATATTATATCCCTGCAGGATTACAAATTTTATCATTTATTATTATTATTATACGTCTTTATTTACACAACTGTTAGATACAGGTAATAGTACAATAATTGAACAAACAGATCGCTCAAGGGGCGAGTCATAGCAGTAGCTGTTTTACAGACTGACCCTTACAAAAAAAAATACCTTCGAGGAATACAAAACAAAATTTTTTATATTACGAATTTTATAATTAACACAGATATTACAAGAAACAGAAGAATAAAAATACAAAAACAAAATTAGAGGAAACAAGTATTGTACACATAACTGAGCGCACGAAAGAGAAGGATATACTTCCGATCAGGTAACACCCCCGATTTCAACGGCACTAGCGTATATTTATGTATTTTGATGCGCTGATTACGAATATGACCATGAAAATTGGCGACAAGGTCATTTTCAAGGTCAAAACTGAAAAAGACGCGTTTTTTTCGAATTTTCGCATTTATTTTCAAAAGTACAAATCGGATGAAAAAATATTTCAAACAAAAAAGATAGAGGATCAAATTCTCTATAAAAAAGGTTGTATACATTTTTTTCGTAATATCAACGGTAATGCTGTAAATGAAGAATGAAGTTGGGAATACGGTTATAGCATGCTTTATATCCCATTTCTCGCAAGTGAAGTATGGTAGCGGATCGGTCAAATGGACAGTTGTACTGAAACTAATTAGGATATGGCATCATTTACATTCACGCATTTATGATTGGCTATTTTATGTAGTGCACCTAGGGGGTGCCTATGTCCTGGGGGTCTCCGCCCCCCAGACCCCCCTTTTTATACTAGCCTAACCTCCAACCGTGTGTTGGTGTGGGTTATAATCGAACCCACGTGATGTTGGGATCTATGTGATTACCACATAGTGTACAATAAATGTCCCGAACTCGAAACCATTCTACAGGTTGAAAGGCAAACGTCAAGCAGATTATTCCCATGTTCATGCTTCATTCACGGCATTACCGTTGATACTACGAGAAAAATGTATAAAACCTTTTTTATAGAGAATTTGATCCTCTATCTTTTTTGTTTGAAACATTTTTTCATCCGATTTGTACTTTTGAAAATAAATGCGAAAATTCGAAAAAAAACGCGTTTTTTCAGTTTTGACCTTGAAAATGACCTTGTCGCCAATTTTCATGGCCATATTCGTAATCAGCGCATCAAAATACATAAATATACGCTAGTGCCGTTGAAATCGGGGGTGTTACCTAATCGGAAGTACACCCGCTTTGTTTTGTCGGAAGTGACGGTAATTCCTGTGGGAAGTTGACCCCTTTTGGATATCACTTGCATGACATCACGATTAGAATTTAGCTCGATAATTATTAGTCTAATCCGGTCAGAGGTAGGAAGACGACGAGTAGAAAGATTAGAACAGTCTATGCTAATCGGAGACAGAAGCTGTTTACAACGAGAGAGGTCGTAAGTGGATATGTCACTTGAAGTACATTCGGTGACATTAAATAAAATAATATTTCTAGAGCGGCGATGTCTGAAACACTTACGAAATCCGTTGACTTATTTTCTAACGCAGTTAAGCGTACATCAAAACAATGCTGTTTCGAAACGATGTCATCTAATTTTGACAGCACTTCGGTATTGGACTCTTGAAGAGTGTTATATTTCGATGTACATTCCCTGACATCATTTCGGAGGGACGATATTTCAGCCGAGAAATTGGCAGTTAAACGCCCGAATTCCTGCTCCAAATCCTTCTTCAAATCTGAGCGAACACCGACAATTATTACTTCAATGCGTTGAAGGAAGCGATCAGACGGCGATACATTGTCAGATGACGATCTAGTATTTGCTGGCTCTACATTATTATTATTATTATTATTATTAAAATGGCTTGTTGGCAAGAAAGCAAGAGGTAAATCATCATAAAATACCGACATTAGATACATCAACAAGTGCAGATGTCAAAGTCTCATGTTGTGAAGAGACAGCACTAATATCTGAGTTCGGACGGCTACTGCACTGCTCAGTGGATGACAGGTGATTCACAATAGGTAATAATAGTGAGGTAGATATATTGTTACCCGATGCCAACTAATTAGTACTTTGCTCAGGAATAAAGTCAATGACAGAATTAGTGCCCGGAATACAAGTTGCACAATAAAAGACCTGGTCCGACTCGAAAAGTCCTCTAGATCTATTAGCACAACTTGAGTGAAAAACTGAATTGCATTTGGAACAGGAAACCGCATGTTGAAGTCGTTTAACAAAACCACCAGATATGGAGCACTAAACAAATGCACATTTCGCAAAATGTAGTGTCCTTTTTGAAGGCGAGCAAGGAGAACTATCGTCTTCGATATTCATTGTCACTTTTTGAAAATACAGTATGTATCGAAAATATTCACTATACGAAGTCACCAAAAACAGTTTGTTTATGTTCTACTCAAATGCAGAGACACCTTAAATAAACACAACACAGTAAATATCAACACAATTAAGTAAGCGATATTCCAAAAGTTACGAAAAATTGACAAATTACATTAAAATTGCGGAGTTTACTGCGCAGTTACTCAAGAATAAAAAGTAAAAAATATTAATATAAATTAAATACACACTTAAATTAACAGATATTGTGAATTGAGGCAATACGTGAAAACCGTGTTCGACGAATATAAACAGAAGAGCACAAGAAAACACGTCTATTCAGCGCGGCAATCAATTAATAACTGATATTTTTAATATCTAAAATTATTCTCTCAACTTCACTTATGTCTGTTATGTTTTTACATTTTATAATTATCTTCTCCGCAGTTGTAAATAGTTTATTTATTTGTACATTTGGATTTTGCTTTATCCTATTTTATATTATTTTTAAAATACGTGAAATCTTTCGCTTATCTTTTGAATGTGCGAAGAGGCTAGGTATATTTCTGTTTTTGTTTATATCACAGTCCATCATTACAGCTTGTGTATAAGTTAATGGTGTAGTTTTCGCATTGTTTACTTTCGTTTGATTCAATTCTTCTGTAAGCCGATTTTTTTTTGATTTAATAATTGATTATTTTCTTTTATTTCATCACTTAATTTTGTTAATAATTGATTGTTTTCTTCTAAATATTCTATTCTGTCTGCAGATACATCTGAATTGGTCTTATTATACTTCATATTTCTATCTTTAATTTTTTGTATTTTGGCTTTTAATTATTTATTTTCATCTGGTAATGTTAATACCTTTGATATTTCTTCTTCTGTTTGAACCTGGTCGTCAAGTATGCTTTCATCAAGTTTCTCTTCTAACAATTTTACTTTCTTTTTCAGTTTACGATTTTCTCCATTAATTAGATCTACTTCCAAATTATTTTATTTTATTCTTTGTAGCAATAAGGCATTTTCTTTTTCATCTCGTTAATTTTAATAACACAAGCGCTGTTTACACATGCCGTTGTTGTATTGCCACGGCAGTTTAACAAGCCCGGTTTTATGATAGTTTTTAAATAATCTCGCTCCGCACAACTTTTGTGAAAACCACTACCGCACTTAACTCATGTATATACAGAGTTTTTCTTTTTATTACACCATTTAAATTGCCAAGATTCTATTTCTTCGTTAGCGGGCCAGAGCCCAGAATGAGCCACCGGACTCGCCGGCCATCTTGACCCAACTGATGGGGATATATAAACAATATAAAAAATAAAAAGTAGAAAAAAAGTAAAAATACAAAATAAAAAAAAATGGGGCCATATTTTCGGAACCTCCACGTGGTTGGCCCCGGGTAACACGAAGACCGAAAGCTAATGTAGATTGCCAAACGTTCATACTCACGGTATAGTAAACAATGTAATATCAATACAAATGTGACTAAAAAAATAAACAGTATTATATCAATCTCAAAATTATTAAAAAAATGAACGGTATATAAATAATCGAAAACGATAAAAGTCTCCATCAATTATTCTTTTTTTTTTTTTTTTTAATGAAAGCTGAAATGTGTTTCTACAAGATAAGAATGTCAAATTTGAGAAAAGAATATGAGTTTTGTGTCAAAATTGAAGTTGAAAATTTTTTTTCACCATTTTTTGTTCAAATTAAGAAAAAACAAAAAAATGTTTTATTTTTAGTTAAAAGTACTCAATTTTATTAACAAAATGCGCATAGTTTCTTTTATATGCTATGACTAGAAAAATAGATATCGTAATTTCAAGAAATCCAGTGAATATGACCTCACGGCCGCCATTTTAAAAATTATATTTTTTTCCACATTTTATACAAAAATTAATATTTTTTATGTAATTTAATTATCTTTAAGAAAGGCGTTCTCATTCGGTCACCTATATCAATATTAATAATAATTAATCAGGGTGCTGAAGCATGACTTTAAGAGTTACAAAGGAGAGCGAAAAATGTTAAATCCAATTCGAGAAGCGTATACCGAAAGTGTTCTGAAGAGTCAATTAAGGCATTTTGAGTGTTATTTTGAAAGCATCATAATGAATTTCACGACCCTGCTAAAAATATGAAGCGTACACTAAAAATGAAGCGAAATTTAAATAAGTTTGAATAACGCTTAATTGAGACGAGTTCTGAAGCATAAATATGCGTTATTTAGGCATCTAGTTAAGCGGCTTTTAAGAGTGCATGAAGCCTTCTTTCTATTTGTGTACGCTACATGAGAAAACCGAAAATAACGAGTAAGGGAACAATTTTTTTCGAATATTTTCAAAACACTCGAAAATCATTGAGAACGCATTATGCATATTGAATAGCACATAACGAAATAGTACATTATGCAACTAGGGAGCAAAATAGATGTTTGCCAACCGGAGGGTAGCAATGCAGCATTTTGCGCTTCAAGTCTGGTAAAATAAATTATGTTTTTGAAGTTATTCAGAGAATGAAAACATACCGTAATCGCGATTTTTTAATTCATTATGATTTGTTGAGTTGACTTAGATATAGATTTTGACCATGCATTGTAAATTTACAGGAACGGAAAATTTTGTATGGAGTGACTCGAATAAGATCTGCAAATTTGAATTTCTTTTCGAAACTTTGGACAATGTGAGAATCTCCTCATTTATTTATTTATTTATGTATTTATTTATTTATTTCTTTAACGGGTTTCCACCCATATACATTTGTTTTATACATTCAGTGGCCTAGTTTAGTAACAAAAATTCTTTTATATTTAATTTAATAAAATAAAATAAAATATAATAATATATATCGTATAAATGAAGTAAACAAAATAGATTAAACACAATGATGTAATAATATATAGTAATTATCACAATTCCTTCTATTTATTTTATTTAACACTAATATCACAATTTTTAGCACTTTATTATTCACTTAATTGATCAGTATTGGTAGAATGCTCTTCTAGATCGGATACTCATTATTTCGTGATCACTGGCTGGAGAAACATTGACAGTAATTAATCCTCTTCGAAAATTTTCATTGATGTTTGTGCACATTCGTGGTATAGGCGAATTCAAAATATAATTCCTATTAGTGTGACGGATGTAAAAGGGGTTGTTTAACCTTAGTCTGTGGTCAGGGTTATTAAAAGAAATTTTTTCATATAATTCGTCACATTTAACAATCTTGTTTGCCATTTTTATCATTAACGTCACGTCATCCGCTGTTCTTAAAGATTCCAGTGTCGGTAATGAGAATTTTTCTGCATTTGGAGAGTAGTTATGATCGTATGGAGACATAGTATGGCCAGCTTTGAATGAAAGATACCGTATAAATTTATGTTGTACTTTTTCTATTGTATTCTTAATATACCTTAAACTGTGGAGACCAGACACTGGAGGCATACATCATAATAGGTCTTGTAAGAGACATGTACAGATATCTTATTGCATCGGAATTATGAAAATCTCGAGTGGCTCGCTTGATGAATCCTAAGCTGCGTGAGGATTTATTCTTAATTTGCTCTATATGGTATTTGAATGTCAATGCCTCATCAAAATAAACGCCAAGATCTTTGACCACTGGAGTCCTATGCAGAATTTGCCCATTTAGGTTATAGTGAAATAAGTGTTTTGATGTTCTTGAAAAGGATATCACACAACACTTTGAAAAGTTTAGGGCGAGTCTATTATTACATGACCAGTGATGCAAGTTATCTATGTCCGCTTGTAGTCTAAAGTAATCGCCAGTATCGTTTATAGTGATGTACAGTTTTAAGTACTCGGCAAATAGGAGTGGAGTTGAATATTTGATTACGTCTGGTAGATCGTTGATAAACGAGTTAAACAAGAGTGGGCCAAGATGCGATCCCTGTGGAATACCGGAAATAGCTATAATGGACCTGGATAAGAATTGCTTGTAGTGTACTATTTGAATTCTCTCATCGAGATAGCTCTCCAACTAACTTAAAGTAGAGTCTGATAGGCCAAAATCACATATTTTTTGCATTAATCTTGAATGGTCCACGGTATCAAAAGCCTTAGTAAAGTCTGTATATACTGTATCCATGTATAACCATGTTTCAGTTAATACTATTACGTCGTATCTTGTAGCAGAGCATGCCAAGCTAGAATTAAGCTGTGATAGTTTATTATTCAGACTGTGCACGTTTTGGTAGTAAATGTTTAGGTTACGTGACAAGGGTACTTGTTTTTTGACTTATTGATTATTCTTGGGTTACCTCTAATGTATTTAATAGTTAGGTCTTTCTTTCCATTTTCTATGCGAGTGCTTAGTTCATCTCTAAGTTCGATCAATTCTTCTTGCTGTAATTTTGTCTTGTCGTTATTCGCTGTAACATTGCACTTATTCAAGCATCTTTGATTCTTTAGAATCCATGCAGCATAATTACGGTTATTCATGACCACTTTCAGAGGTCTTGGTTTGCCAGATTGAGCTGCGTTATTGCCAAGTCTTTTAGTTTCAAAGACTTGATTTAAGCAAGGCGTATTCTGCAGCATTGAATTGACAAGTGCTGTATTTGCTTCAGGGGAGCTCGACTCTTTAACATTATATAAAATTACATTAGAAGAGCGACTTACTCTTGTAACGTGACTAGGGCCGCAGTAAAAAATACAACAGATGATTTCAAAAGAATTTATTAATGGCGTATATGTACTCACAAACTTCGACTTCCAATGTGCACTCTTACACTTAGCTCTCTCAACTTAACTCTGATTATCCTATATAGCGAATCGTTCGCTCGCACAACACTAACTATATTTATTGCGGGGCCGCGTTACGCAGAACGCGTCGCCCCCACTCTTACTCTCTCTCTCTCTCTCTCTCTGTAACGGTCCGTTACACCCCCCCCTCTCTTCGGCCTCTCTCTCTCTGTGTGCGTGCGTGCGTGCGTGCGTGCGTGCGTGCGTGGGTGTGTGTGTGTGTGTGCGTGTGCGTGTGTGTGTGTGTGTGTGTGTGTGTGTGTGTGTGTGTGTGTGTGCGTGTGTGTGTGTGTGTGTGTGTGTGTGTGTGTGTGTGTGTGTGTGTGTGTGTGTGTGTGTGTTATAGTTCTGTCCAGTCTATCAAATCTGCTTCGATTTCTTTTTGTTCTGTCATGTCTAGTTTTATTTTAAAGATGTTTATGTCGTCTTCTGCCGTTGTGTTGTGTATTTCGTTTTGTGTATTTGTGTTCGTAATTGTGAAAATTTCTTTTATTTCTTCGTAGTTTTTGTTTGTCTTTTGTTCGTTTTCTTCCGTGTCAAAGTCTATGAGTTTGAAGTATGGTTCTGTATTGTATAATTGTCTTAGTCTTTGTATGTCGCTGTGTTTTTGTTCTTTTTTGGTTGGTGTTTGTGTTTTATGTTTGTTGCAGTGTATGCAGTTTTCTGGGTGTCCTTCGTGTAATTTGTTTAATTGTTCCGGTGTTAGTTTTTGGTGTGTTGTCGTTATTTTTTGTGTAAATTGTTGTTGTGTTGATTTTTTTTGTATTTGTGTTTTTGTTGTATTTTGTTGGTGTTTTTGTTTTTGTGTGTTTGTGTATAGTGTGGCGTTTGGTGGGCCTCTTGGCGTTGGTAGGAGGCCTGGCCTTCCCAACTTTGGGTAGAGGTGTCTGTTCGGAGGTATTGCCGGGGTCGGTAGCAAACCTTTCCTTTGTTTTTCCATTTTTCCTGTAATGAAATTATTTATGTTAGGTATGGTTTGAGGTCTTTTATTGCCCATTTCCCTATGTTTTTCCCCGTTTCTGTTTTTAGTATGTATGTTGTTGGTGATAGTTTTTCTTTTATTATGTATGGTCCTGAGTAAGGTTTGTTTAATTTAGCTGATGTGTAATTTGCTGCTGATGATAGTGTATAGTCTTTCTTTAATACTTTGTCTCCTATATTGAATTGTATTTCTCTGTGTCGTAAATTGTAGTTGTGTAGTTGTTTGTTTTGTGCTTGTTGTATGTTTTTATGTATTTCATCTCTGTATGAGTTTATTATTTTTAATCTGTCTATCCAGTCTTGAGGTGCGTTAGGTATTATTTGTGTGGTTTTTTCTATTTGGTTTCTTGTTGAGTGTATTGGTTGTAATTCTCTTCCTAAGTTTAGGAATGCTGGTGTGTATTGTGTTGATGTGTGATAAGATGTATTTAGTGCGAATTGGTAGTCATGTATATTTATGTCCCATTCTCTGTGGTTTTGTTCTAGATATGCTTGTATCATTGTTTTTATTGTTCGGTTTGTTCTTTCTGTTGGGTTTGCTTGTGGGTGATATAGTGGTGTTGTATCGTGTTTTATTCCTAGTTGTTGAGTTATGTTTTTTATGATTTTGTTAATGTATGGTTTTCCGTTGTCTGATAGTATTGTTTTGGGTGTGCCCCATCTCATTATTATGTGTGTTAGTAGCGTTTCTTTTATCGTTTGTGCGTTAGCTTTTTTTATTGGTATTAGTTCTACCCATTTCGTTGTTATATCCTGAAATACCAGTAAGTATTGATTACGTTTTTTTGATAATGGTTCTGGTCCCATTATATCTGTTGTTATTGTTGTCCATGGTTCTCCTATTTGTCTGTTTGTCATGTGTCCGGCTGGTCGTTGTTGTATTATTTTGATTTTTTGGCATATGTCGCAGTGTTTTATATATTTTACTACGTCTTTGTATAGTCCTGGCCAGTAATATGATTTTGCTAATTTTTTGTATGTTTTTTCTATTCCCATGTGTCCGGCTTGTGTGTCGTCGTGGTTTTCTTGTAGTATTTTTTTGTGTTGTGAGTCCGGTATTACTAATTTCCATGGGTTTGGGTCTGGTCTAATGTTGCTGTGTAGCGGGTCTGGTATGTACCTGTAGAGTTGTTCGTTTTCGAATTTCCATTCTGGATATAAGTCTTCATTGTTTTGTACTGTTGTTTTTTGTTTGTTGTACCAATTGTCTGTTTGTCTTTCTGACAGTGGTGATAGGTGTTCTGTGTGTTTTGTGTTATGTGTTTCATATTTGCGTGAGAGTGCGTCCGGTATGTAGTTTAGTGTTCCTTTCCTGTACTTTATTTCGTAATCGTATTCGAGTAACTCCAGTCCCCATCTGGCTAGTCTGCCTGTTGGATTTTTTAAATTGTGTAGCCATTTTAATGATTCATGGTCTGTGTATATTTTAAAGTGGTATCCTTCTATATATTGCCTGAATTTCTTTATTGCCCAGACTACTCCTAAGCATTCCTTTTCGGATGCTGAGTATTTTTTTTCTTGCTGTGTGAGTGCCCTACTTATGTAAGCTATGGCGTGTTCTTTTTTTTCTACTATTTGAGATAGTACTGCTCCTAATCCTGTGTCACTTGCGTCTGTACTTATGTGGAATGTTTTTGTAAAATCTGGTCGTATTAGTGTTGGTGAAGATGTGAGTCTGTGTTTTATGTAATTAAATGCGTTTTGTTGTTCTTGTCCCCATTGTAGTTTTGTGTTATTTTTTAATAGTCGTGTTATTGGTTCTGTTATTTGTGCAAAATTAGGTATAAATTGTCTGTACCATGATGCCATTCCTAACAGTCTGCGTATTTGTTTGAGTGTTTTGGGGATTGGGTAGTTATGTATTGCCTCTGTTTTTTCTGGATTAATCTGTAATCCATGTTTATTTACTATGTAACCTAAATATTCTACTTGGCTTACGCCAAATTCACATTTTCCCGTGTTTAGAATTAAACCTGCATCTTTTATTGTATTTAGTGTTTTTGTTAGTAGTTGTTTGTGTTCTTCAAATGTTTCTGATACAATTATAATGTCGTCTAGGTATGCGAATATGTGAGGATTTTCGTCGTGTCCTATTATTTTGTCTAGTAATCTTTGGAATGTGGCTGGTGCGTTTGTTAATCCGTATGGCATTCGTTTAAATTGGTAAAGTCCTTTTCCTGGTACTATGAAAGCGGTTAGGTGTTTGCTATTGTTTTCTAGTGGTATCTGGTAGTATGCTTGGCTTAGGTCTAGTTTTGATATTATTTTTGCTGTTGGTAATGTTTTTAGTATGGAGTCCATTTTTGGTAGTGGGTACGCGTCTTTTTTTGTTACTGAATTTAATTTTCGGAAATCTAGACAAAATCTGTATGTACCATTTTGTTTTTTTATCATTATTATTGGGCTTGACCAATCGCTTTTTGATGGTTCAATGATTCCATCTTTTAGCATTTCCTCTACTTGTTCATGTATTTTTTTGTTAATAATTGGTGATACTGTGTACGCTCGTTGTTTTATTGGTTTGTGATTTTGTACGTCAATTGTGTGCTTTGTCAGTCTGGTTAGCCCAATCTTTTTATTTTCTGTTAATTTGTGTACTATTGTTTGGATTTCGTGTTGTTGTGTTGGTGTAAGTTCTATCAGTCCTGTGTGTGTTTTTGTACGTGTTTTTTCCTGTATACTATATAGTGTTCTATTTGGTAGTGTGTCTGGTGTTGGTAGTAAAGGTTTTTTTTTGTAAGTGTGTGTTTGTTCTTGGTTTTTCATCGGTTGAATGTTTGTCGGTGTTTCTTTAAAGAACCATGTTTCCTGTTCATAGTCTGGTATTATTTTTGCTTTTTTTATGTAGTCTATTCCTAAGATGCATTCTATTTTTATGTCCGGTGCTATTCTTATGTTTGTGTTGAGTGTTTTATTTTTTAATGTAATTGGCAGTTCTACTATTCCTATAATTTCTATATTAGTGTCGTTTGCTAGTTGTACTTTAATATCGTTGTTTGTAATTTTAATAATTTTTTTTTGTATTTTGTTTCCTAATTTTTGTATGCCTGTTTGTCCTATGTATGTGTTTGTTGCACCTGGGTCAACTAATGCAGTAATTTGAGTGTTACCTATTTTAATTTGTGTGTACCAACGAGGGTCGTTTTCTATCTCTGAAGCTAAATTGACCCATTCTTTTAGCCTCAGTGTCGGTTTCCCTGTTCATTGTTGTTTGTGTACTGTTTGTATGATTGTTGTTTTGGGCATTCTCGTTTGTAGTGTCCTCGTTGTCCGCACTTGAAGCATTGTTCTACTGTATTTTGTGTTTTTTCTTTTTCTGTCTGTTGTCTGTAATTTTTGTAAGTTGAGTAATTATTTGTTTGTGGTGTATATGTTTTTGGTTTGTAATATCGTGTTTTTTGTGTGTAAGTGTGTGGTGTAGGTGTGAATTCTTTTGCGTAGATGTTTAATGGTGTGTGTGTTTTTGGTGTGTAATTTTGTGTGATTTGTTTTTCTCTGTTTTTTTGAGTTAGTCTTTCGAATTCTGTCCCTATTGTTTGTAATTCTTTGAATGTGTGTATTTCATAGCGTCTGATGTGGTATTGGTATTCTTGTCTTAAGTGTTCGTATGTTTTATCTAATTGTTTTTCTAGTGTGTATGGTGGGTGTAACTGGTTTAATAATGTCCTATAGTGTAATATAAAATCTATTATTTTTTCTGTTGGTTTTTGAAATTTCTCTTCTAATTGTTTTTTTATATTAGTTCTATATGATTTATTTTGAAATGTGTCTAATAATGTCTTTGTAAATTGTTCCCAATTATTCCATTCGTTTTTATTTAATTTATACCAGTCGTATGCATTTCCTGATAATAATATTGGTATTGTTTTGTATAATTCGTCATTTGATAGATTATATCCGTTTTGTAGTTCTGTTAGTCTTTCTAAGAAGTCATATATGTTTTCATTTTCCTTTCCTTCAAATTTTAATTGCCAGTTTTGTACCACTTCCATAGGTGTTTTTTTTGTATAGATTTGCCATGGAATGAAGTTTTGATTTTGTGTGTGTAAATGTTGATGTTGTGTATCTGTGTTTTCTCTTCCTGTGTTTTGGTTCTGTTCTTGTCTGTGTGGTGTATTATTTTCCTCTTCTATTTGATCGTAGTTTTGTGTTTGTCGTAAAGCGTATGCGTTGTTTCTTTGTAAATGTGTGTTCCTACCGTTTTCTGAGTATTCGTCTAATAGGTTTCGTACTCTTATATTTGGCATAATGTGTTGTGATTGTTGATTTTGATTATTTATTGGTGTGCCTTGTCTGTTTGTGTTTGTATGTAGTTCTTTATTTAGTTCTTCTATTGTCATGTCTAATAATGATTTGTTGATGTTATTGTCTGAATTGTTTTGATCTGTTTGCGTCTCCTCTATGTTTATGTTTATCGTCGCGCCTGCTCTTGCTGGCGTGAATGCCGGCGTTCGTAGCATGTTTATAGATTTATTTATTATATCTAAATTTGTAATTGAAATTAATAATTTATTATTATTATTTTTTTTGTAATAAGTGTTTTTGTCTCTAATGTTTTTAAGTTTGGTGTGTAATAGTAAGTTGTGTGATTGTGTTGTGTGGTATGTTTGATTTTTTGGTGTGTTTATGTTGTCTGTATTGTATGTTTCATATATAATTTATTCTATTCGTTTTGTGTAATATAATATAATGTATTATTGTTTGTTGTATGAGAGAGTTTTATGTTTGGTTAGTTGTGTAATGTGTATCTCTGTATGTGTCACAATTTTCGTTTTAATATGTTAAACTTATGTGAGTTTTTCACGTTGGCGCCATTGTAACGTGACTAGGGCCGCAGTAAAAAATACAACAGATGATTTCAAAAGAATTTATTAATGGCGTATATGTACTCACAAACTTCGACTTCCAATGTGCACTCTTACACTTAGCTCTCTCAACTTAACTCTGATTATCCTATATAGCGAATCGTTCGCTCGCACAACACTAACTATAGTCCAGTCATTATGTACATTTAAAAAAGTAATAATTTGAAGCAGCAATTTTATTTTTGGGGCATGTTGGGGGAGTCAAGAAAAGCTTAACTTCAAGTTTTCGACCTCTGAGGTGGCTTGCTTTTTTTTATAACCTAAAAAATGTAATAAAATCGTATTTTTTAAATAACTCGGCTTCTAATGAAGTTAGAAGGTTCACTTAGGGCTCATTTTAAAGATTTTTTTGCGCTTTACAACTTTTTCTAAGAAAATTGTTTTATCCGATCGATAGTTTTCGATATATCGAAGGATAAATGAAAAAAAGACGTACTTTATTTAGTTTTTTGCTTTTTACGTGGAATTGGAAACGGAAAATAAAAAAGTAATGTAAGACAAAGTTGTAGAGAATTAAATAACGAACAATTTCTTTTTTTAATCGTTTCGTTTCGATGAAAATTGCGCCTTGTAGAGCGTCACAAAGTAGACAGTCGGCGTCAGCGTGTAAGCAGCGAGTTGTTCATATCGATATGCTGCGACGGAGCGTTTTCGCTGAAATAAAAGACTTTATTCAAGCATAATTATTATGTAATATGTATTTTTTGAAGGTTTTTTTGTGAGCTACACGTTACAAAAAAAGGAAAAATAAAAATTGAGCAAAGGTTTTGGCAATACAGGAATTCCATCCGAACACCACAATTATTTATCATTACAATTACTACTGTAAGTATCAAAATTTACTATTAAATTTTACTATTTATATTGCTATTTAAGTTTTATTTCAATCACATGTACAGTCTTATGAAAAAATTTATAAAACAGAAAAAACGAATAAAATTGCTCAATTTTTATTTTTCCTTTTTTTGTAACGTGTAGCTCACAAAAAAACCTTCAAAAAATACATATTACATAATAATTATGCTTGAATAAAGTCTTTTATTTCAGCGAAAACGCTCCGTCGCAGCATATCGATATGAACAACTTACACGCTGACGCCGACTGTCTACTTTGTGACGCTCTACAAGGCGCAATTTTCATCGAAACGAAACGATTAAAAAAAGAAATTGTTCGTTATTTAATTCTCTACAACTTTGTCTTACATTACTTTTTTATTTTCCGTTTCCAATTCCACGTAAAAAGCAAAAAACTATATAAAGTACGTCTTTTTTTTCATTTATCCTTCGATATATCGAAAACTATCGATCGGATAAAAAAATTTTCTGAAAAAAAGTTGTAAAGCGCAAAAAAATCTTTAAAATGAGCCCTAAGTGAACCTTCTAACTTCATTAGAGGCCGAGTTATTTAAAAAATACGATTTTATTACATTTTTTAGGTTATAAAAAAAAGCAAGCCACCTCAGAGGTCGAAAACTTGAAGTTAAGCTTTTCTTGACTCCCCCAACATGCCCCAAAAATAAAATTGCTGCTTCAAATTATTACTTTTTTATCCCAAATTTTTGTACATAATGACCGGACTACTATATTTATTGCGGGGCCGCGTTACGCAGAACGCGTCGCCCCCACTCTTACTCTCTCTCTCTCTCTCTCTCTCTGTAACGGTCCGTTACACTCTTTCTAAGATTTCTTCCTGTGATACACCAGACGATTCTTTATTCACATTTTTTTCTTCAGATTTTTCAAGTACTGTAACTCGATTCTGTCGAGTACTACTGTCTGTAGTATACCTATTTTATTATCTACTTGATCTATTTTCACGTTGATTCCGTTTTCTGTGTCTGAAAACAGTTTTTTCATTTGCTCATTAAATTTTCCTTGCATAGATAGAAGGGTTGATTCAAGGGTACTCTTAAATTCTTCTTTCGTTAATACATTATTTTGTTCCGAAGTTCCCACTGGTTGCTCCGATTCTTGAATACCACAGCATTTTTTCACAATACCATCTGCGTTTATCCCAGACCGGTTAGCACAACTTGGATGGTATGGTATAAGACATTTGGTACAAAGAATGTAATCAGTCACAGATTTGTTGCATCCATTGCAGATCATCGGTCTTTCAGGTAGCATAGGCATTTTACCGTATACTTCCACGTGCTTTTAGGTTAGGTTTAACAAAATCACAATTAATCACAATAATCTTGACTTAAAACCAATTTATAACTAATCCAAATTTGCACTGAAGCAACACTAGTGCTAACCAATATAATATTTTGAAATTAATTCACTAATTATAGTTTAATTTAAATTTATTATCAACTTGTAAATTTTCGATCTATTTCAATTAGCGGCCATTTTTGAGAAAAAAAATTATTGTTATTTATGTGCAGAATTTATCCCGTAAGTTAGATATTCAAGAAATGACACAAATTATGCTTTCAAAATAGAATAGGGTAAAAGTACCAATTACGGCGAGACATCCACATAACCGCACTGTAACTAAGTTTTGTCCATAATTTGAATGAAATTAATATTAGCTGTAAAGCATTTCTAAAACTTCAAATTATTAGAATTATAAAGAAAAATTCGTAATCAAAGAAAGTAATTATAACATTTAAACAATTATTAAATTAGCTAAAATTACACATGTCCCAATTACAGTGGGTAGGCTGAGAGCTCTGCCCTTATTAGTATTTTTTGATGTACCTATTACGGCAGTCAATTATTATTCATGTTTTCCGTTATTTATGGAGATTATATATCAATTAAATACCCACATAGCAAGGCGTGAGTCTCACCAAGTCCTCATGCTTGAGATCTCACTTATGAGTGCTTATCCCTACTCGAAAAGGAGGATAGAAAAGTATAGGATTTTTTCCAATATTTTCCTATCCTATTTTTGGCACGAACTAATTCTATATTTTTCTATCCTAACTAAAATGGATAGAAATTGATAGGATTTGTTTCGATATTTTTCTATACTACGTTCGTCACGAATTTCATTCCTTCAGTAAGAATTAAGAAGCATAGCAAATTTTAATTTTTTGTTTTTAAATTTTTTCCTCTTTGTATACAAAAAAATTTTTTTTATTTTTAATTTTATTATTATTTATTATTTAATTCAAATATTTTTTAACTTTTTTTAGTTGATTTAATATCTTAAGAAAGTTGTTCTCAAGCGGTCACCTATCCAAGTAGTATTCCCCACCAAGAATACTTGACTAGAAACAACGATCGCGCGCGACACCGACCACTGGTCTACCACTGTTGATCACTATCAGTAACTTAATATGATATTTCTGTTACACATTAAAATTTTTTTAAATTCTTAATTATCTCAAAAACGGCCAGAGATAAGCAAAATATGACAAAATTTTGGAGGCTATCAAAAGGGGGATCCCATTGAGTCGGTTAATGCGTACATACGAACGAATTTTGAAAATTAGCAAAACTGAAAATTTTCAAAATTCTCAAATATCTCGAAAATGGCAAGAGATAAGTAAATTCTGACAAAATTTTGGGGGGTGTATCGATAGGGGGGATGACCTGGAGTCGATTAATTCATACATGCAAAAAGATCTTTGAAATTTGCAAAACTGAAAATTTCCAAATTCTCAAATATCTCGAAAACGGCAAGAGATACGTAAAATCTGACAAAATTTTGGGGGTGTACTGATAGCGGGGATGACCTCGAGTCGGTTAATTCATACATGTAAACAGATTTTAAAAATTTGCAAACCTGAAAAATCCGGTCGACCTGGACGTCGAAAAACTACGGTGCGGAATACCTAGACACCGAAAACTGCGGAGCGGTCGACCTGGACCGTAAAAATATAAAAATCACATTTTGATTCGTTTTGATAGAATTTCTATAAATTTTTAGGATACATAATGATAAAAGTGTTACGAGATACATTTGGATTGATTCTCTATACACGATTGGGATAGAAATTTATTGATTTTACCTAATGGATAGAAAAATATTAACATTGGCTTTACCTGAAGTATTCAGATAGGATAAGAATTGATAGATTTACATTATGTGCCAAAAATAGGATTCAAAAGCATACGAACCACGCAGAATTTCTATACTTTTCTATGCTTTTCTATCCTCCTTTTCGAGTAGGGGAGGCAGATGTACAAGAAAACGTAAATGTTGATTTTACCAGGATCGAGATAGACGAAACAATTAGCCCCTTCGAAAATAATATATTCGTTGACGATCATTATCTATAGATGAATCTCACCTTGAATGATCCCGATAATTAGATTATGATATTGATCTGTTTTATATTAATATTACTTTATTTTTCATTTTTAAAATGTTAAATTGCAATAAAAAATAAATATATGTGTTCCAACACAATCCTTTTTAATTTACCTGAACCTCGAATAATATTACAAAAAAAAGACGAAGTATAAACCCGGTAAAACTTGGCTCAGTTCCATGCGTTTTAATATGAAAATTCATTATGTGCAAACCTAACCTCAATTTTTATTCCTAAATGCTTCCGTACGAAATTATACGCCGCGCAGATGCACTAATTTCATTCGATTCGATGCGTTTTAACTCGTTGCATCATCTTGCATACGTTTTCATGCGATTTACCGCGAAATAACGAGGAAAGAAACGGGATGGAAACGTATGAAATCGTATTAAACATTTTTGCACACGAACTCGTTTATTGGGACGGTTATAAACAGAGTTACGGAAGTGGGAATAGTGAGGGGCTATAACTTTGTAGAAACTTCCGCCATTTTGAAAGAACCGACTGTATAACTTAGGATGGGGCTACTGTATGGAGTACATTTCTTTACGAGACTGGCCAATGTGAGAATCTTCTTATTGTTATTTATGTGCCGAATTTATATCATAAGTTAGATACATTAGTCCTTCCCTTATTCTTATGTCTTCCCTTATTCTAATTTTTTCTCTTCTCCTATTCTAATATTTCCCCTCATGCGTTCTTCCCACCGCACCTATTACTTTCCTTAGAAGCGCATATGATACATACACTGGGAAAGAGTAAGAGAGAGAAAAAGTGAAACAGCAAACATTTAGTGGGAGAGAGGAGAAAATTAGAATGAGAGATGAAGGCCGCCATCTTGCCTGACTAGACAAATTAGAATAAGAGAAGGACTGCTGTGTTCAGGAAATGCTTTCAAAATAGAATAAAACACAAGGCAAAGCAATATGTCTGTTTAAATTTTCGCGGGTAAATGATTGATAGTTCCGGGATTTGATTCACGTAGTTCCAACTTCCGGGAAGGACAAGTATGGATTTCGGGACAGTCGCGCTCGCAACGGCGACGCCGCGTAACCTACAAAATTCTGTCTAGTATATCGGCGAGGAACAAGGAGGCAAGAGGGGATCGGAAAAATGACGGCGGTGCTCCCTGCCGTACCCTCGATAATTCAGGTCATAAACGAAGCGAATTTAAATAAAATTGAGAGGTAAGTACCGTAAAAATGACAACAAACGACTTTTACACAATTTTGTCGAAAAAAACAACAAAGAAAAACAATCGTTTGCTCAATTTCAACACTTTTTTGTTTGGCAGTTTCTTCAACGACACGGCGTATAGGGAAGCCATTGAAAACTCGTCAAGCTACAATAGCCGATTATGCAGGGAACGCAGGCTTCGAATGCCTTTTTTGGACTCGCAGACAGGTAAACTTTTCAATCTACACTTTTTTTATTTAAAAAATGACATCCCCCAAATGTAAATGGAGTTTAATGGATTAAAATGTATTAATACATTTTAATCTTTCACATACCGAGTTTAATTTCAAGAAAATATTGTTAAAAACACTTCGACAGCAATGAAAGTCGAAAATATTCACTTCGTGTACAGGTCGATGTAATAAACGACTGGTGGGTGTCGTCAGAACTACTAATTTTATGAGAACGTATTTAATTTAAGTAATTAGGATAATAAATTACTGCAAACGAGTTTTGAAAATTGATTTAACCCTTTCGTTGGCATTGACGCAATAGTGCGCACATTGGTTTTTTTCTATTTAACTTGCTCCGATTTGGAATCCAAGTCTAACTTGGGGTCGCTGAATCGGAATCTAAAGTCAAAATTTTAAAATTCAAAATGGTGGATGCAATATGGTGGCCGAAAATGAAAAAAGGTACTCGATAGTAACGAAATTTGTTACTCAGAGGTTTTCGGGGTTGCTAATTACGAATTCAAGCTTGAAATTTCAAAATTAAAGATGGCGGATTCACATTCGCAATCAGCAACCTCGAAAACCCCCGAGTAACAAATTCATCACAATCAAGTAATTTTTTTCATTTTCGGCCACCATATTGGATTCGCCATTTTGAATTTGCACATTTTGAGTTCAAATTCGTAATCAGCGACATCGAAAACCCTTCAGTACGGGTTGGAGTCGAAATGGTGATAAAAAAAATTCCTGCCATTCTGGGCACTTTTTGTAGAATTTTCTGTGCCAACGAAGGGATTAAATATGTCTACAATATAAACGATATTGTTGACTTATTATTTAGTTAAAAACGATTGTATAAAATTATAGAAATTTAAAATAATTAAAGTTCCGTTTACGATTTGAATTAATTTTATCATGAATATGTCAGTCCGACTTATACATTCTTCATTGTTGGAATGAAAAATTATATTTTGTCATGGCAAGTACACAAATCAATTATAAACCACAATTTGTGTATACAATATGGAAGAAGTTTTATAAACTTTTGAGCTGTAAATTTGAGATATAAACTCAAATTTTATATTCGCTATGACGAACGAAATACGATTGGTGTAAACTTTTATGTCCTCAATATGAAAATGTCTACAAACGATTCACTTCACAATATATTTTGTTTATTATTGACTCCGTTATTAAATATTGCTAGATTCCGTTTGTGAGTTTTTTATGCCTTTTTAAACTTTCTTGTTTTTACGTTTTTTACTTTGAACCTGTTTTAAAAGATTTATGGAACCTACCTGTGATTTTTTAGTTTTAGTAGAACATTTTATCAGAATGTAAACGATAAATTAAACAATGGTATAATTTATTTGACAACATAAATTTCTATAAGTTTTCTTAATAACATATTCAGAATATACAAATTAATTTAGGTTTACTATATAACTGAAAATTTACTAATTTCATTCTTAAATAACAGTTGGAAAATAAATAAACAAAGTGAATATTATTTCTTAGCATTTACAGAAATCCGATTAATGATTGCCCGTGCATCGTTTTGACCATAATTATTCTCCAATACTAAAGAAATACAAACTTTGTAATATAAGAACAATCAATACTCTGATATTACGCTAACTTTTAATATTCTGAATGAAAACATTTTATGTCCTGAGTTATTAAATCTGTTTCCTCACAGATGCTATTTGTAGGTATCATGGAATAATATTATTTTTCTAAATATTATTGTGAATAATATTATTGTAAAAAATATTACAATAAAAAATATGAAACTGAATACTAGTGTGATAAGTATTGTAATGATTTAATATTATAAAAGGTTAGGTTAGTTTAGGCTAGGTTAGGTTAGGTTAGTTTAGGTTAGGTTAGTATAGAAAAATATTACAATAAAAAATATGAAACTAAATACTAGTGTGATAAATATTGTAATGATTTAATATTACAAAAGGTTAGGTTAGGTTAGTTTAGGCTAGGTTGGGTTAGGTTAGGTTAGGTTAGGTTAGTATAGAAAAATATTACTGTGAAAAATATTACAATAAAAAATATGAAACTAAATACTAGTGTGATAAATATTGTAATGATTTAATATTATAAAAGGTTAGGTTAGGTTAGGTTAGGTTAGTGTAGAAAAATATTACTGTGAAAAATATTACAATAAAAAATATGAAACTAAATACTAGTGTGATAAATATCGTAATGATTTAATATTACAAAAGGTTAGGTTAGGTTAGTTTAGGCTAGGTTGGGTTAGGTTAGGTTAGGTTAGTATAGAAAAATATTACTGTGAAAAATATTACAATAAAAAATATGAAACTAAATACTAGTGTGATAAATATTGTAATGATTTAATATTACAAAAGGTTAGGTTAGGTTAGTTTAGGCTTGGTTAGGTTAGGTTAGTATAGAAAAATATTACTGTGAAAAATATTACAATAAAAAATATGAAACTAAATACTAGTGTGATAAATATTGTAATGATTTAATATTATAAAAGGTTAGGTTAGTTTAGGCTAGGTTAGGTTAGGTTAGGTCATAATTAAGACAAACGTTTACGAGAATTAGCCCGGTCATGGTGCGACGATTGCGATATAATTGAATTCTTACGAGGAATTGCTCATAATGTAAAATGATATGTACAATATTAAATTTATTTTCAATAAACTATTTCTAATCTTACAATAGCTGTTCTTAATGTCTCCAAAGTAATGTATGCAAGAATTTAAATACTCTTTACAGTAATATTTTTTACAATAATATTATTCACAATAATATTTTTTGCCATAATATTATATTTTATTAATATTATGGCATATAATCCTATTTGTGTAATTTTAGAAATCCACTAACACTTGCAGAAGATATTAGTGGATCTAACTTATATTTCTTTTCTCCGATAACTAGATTGAGACGTCTTTGGAATGCCTTACCCGCCACTCTTACATCAATTACAGATATAGGCTTATTTAAATCTAGTCTTTGCGTAAATATTACTAATTTTAATTTGTATTAATTATTTTTAAGTATAATTGTTATTCTGTTATTCTTTATATAACATTTACTCAAATTTGTACCCCTTATATACTATTATTTTGTTTCTAAGGGCCTGAGTGGTCCGTTTAATGTAAATAAATAAATAAATAATGTTCACGATTAAAAAAGAATGTTTTAGTCGATTTTAATAAATTTATTATTTATTATAAATTTTTTATGTCGTATGATATCCATATTGGACAAATTCTTGGCTTTTGTTTAGGTTTTCTTATATCTATGCAGTCCTTCGTGATATAAAAATCTGAGGTCTATAATAGTAACTCTTTAATCACAGATATCAAAATATTTGCAATCCCTTTAGAGTATCCTTTTCTTCACAAATACCTTTAAGTTTTAAAGTAATTTTTACATTTATTTATTAACTCTTTCGCTGTGGACTACGTGTATACACGTAGTTATGAAAGACTGAATAAACAGAGAACAAAGAAACAGATATATACCAGCGTTATGTTTTATTGGGTATTTTGAATCGTTAGATTCAAATTTGTGGTCAAAATCGGATAATTTTTAAGCATTTTTCATTATACACGTAATTATAAAAATGTGAATAAACAGAGAATAAAGAAACAGATCTACACCAAAGTTGGGTTTTATTGGGTATGTTGAATCGCTGAATCTGAATTTCAGGAGAAATTTTTGGAACTTTAAACAGAAAATTCAATATGGCGGCTTGAATTAAAAAAAAAAATGTCGGCCATATTTGATCCGCCATTTTGAATGTTTGAAATCTGACTCCAAATTCATTATCAGCGTTTTCGAAAACATAAACATCCATATCTTAACAAATTTCAAATTGGCCGGAAACGTCATAACATTTTGAGCCCACTTTCGGTTTTCGGTCTTCACAGCAGAAGGGTTAAGAATCTGACGGCGGATTTATATTCGACAATCCCAAAAGTCATATATGCTGTATAAGTTTATTTTTATTTCTTTACTAAAATAAGTAACTTATTAACATCATTTAATTTTCATTTGGATTCATATTATATTGACGCCTCTTACGAGGACTAGCAAATTTCATTTTTCGTCCATAAGAATACCACAGGCGGAATTGGAATCATGCTAGTCTTTGTAAGAGGTGTTGATATAATACATGCACAATTAAAAAACAAACTTAATGTTGAGTCGTTTTGAATGTTTTGGGATACACAACATTTTAGTCGTGAAAAGTAGATAATCAATGTCAGTAACGTGTTTTTCATAAAAATTTGTTTTTATTTTCAATTTACTCTAATATTCCTCCAAATTAAGGTAACTTTTGCAGATGTAGTAAAAGTTGCAGCAAAAGAAATTAAATCTATTAACCCTCTTGCGTAAGGGTTTTACCCGACTTTCCGTTATCATATCCAGGTTTGTTATTTTACATATTTGCAAAATAATTGCAAACATTACTTTCTATGTTTTTGGGGTTGCTGATTAAGAATCTGATGTCAGTTTTGTGAAATTCAAAATGTCGGAAACAATATGGCGGCTAAAATAAAAAAATTGACTTATTTTTATGAAACTTGGTATATAGAGGTTTCATAAAAATACGTTAATATTTTGTATTTTTGGCCGCCATATTGGATCCGCCATTTTTAATTTATGATTTCCGACATCAGATTCGTAATCAGCGACCCGAAAAACCCCCAAGTAGAGATTTTGAGCCTCATTTCAACGAGTTTTCAACTTTGATAAAAAACACATATTTTCGATAATATTCAGACATGTTTTATTGATGTTTTCGAAAAGAAATAAATAAAAATCATCATTTAGGCCAAGTTTATTTTGAAGAGGAAGTCTTCAGCTTTAATTTGAGCCGTAATAGACCATTGAAAAGCTCCCCAGTCAAAAAATATAGCCAAAATTGTCAGGACGTATATATACGTCTTTTCGACTACGGTAAAAACCTCGTTTGGACGTATATATACGGCTTAGTGCGCAGGAGGGTTAAGTTAAAATATTACCAATAATAAAATGAATTATGAATTCATTTGATAATCAAAAGTATTCAACGTCAATATTCTGAAAAACTTCTTATTGTTTTCAATAGTTTTTCCGGTTTTTCCTTGCGACCACAGAAATATACGTAAATCAAATTGTTTATAGCAGACTTATTGGGCCTGTCGAGCACCTATTTTTTTTTAATTCTTTCAAATCCTTACGTAAGAATGGATCAAATTTAGAAATTCTTTTAAATGGACCAAAAATACATCCCAATCCTTTAACATTTTGCATATTCCAATTACAAATGACGTCACATGGGCTTTAAACTTTTTATCAAAGCGAATAGGCAAGCTGGGCCGAGTGGACCCAACATTGTTATAATCATATAAATATTGCAAACGTACAAAAAGCCTGCAACCATCCAATTACAGTATTGTTTATGCCAGGAGTGAATGTAGATTGAATGTTTTTATACATCAGCGTTACATATTTTTCTGAAATGTGCACATTTTGTTTACATACATTTGCTCAAGATTTTTGAAAAATGTTTGCAGAGAGCATTCTGTGACTAAAATTTGTTGCCATAATTATGCTAAATCAACGGCGATGAATAAATCCAACATCGAATAACCTGTGTTTTCTAATTTTTCGGTTATTTACAATTTATTTTAATGACAATTTAACAATTTAACTTTTTTAATCACTTTTGTATTACCATATATATATATTGTATTACTAAGATTCCATATTGTAAAATTCATTAAATATTACAGAGTAAGCAAAGTATGGAAGTATCGCGTCCTTTTGAATTCGCAAAAGAATCTAAATTCTACAGGGCCTAAAGAGCCCGGCTTGCCCCCTTACATAACTATTTTAGCATACCTGCCCAAGGGTTAAAAAATACTCGATCCCATGGTATATATATTGCTAGATTGCATATTGTATGAGACATTTAAGAAGTGGTACAATGTAATATATTTTAAACATATATATTTGTAAACTTTTGATACGTACAGTAGAAATGACCAACATCAGTCATCAGGTGGATGGTCTCAAGGTATACAGTTGCTCTTTAAGGTTAATCATCCTAACCGGTATACTACTGATCACAGAAACAGAGATTTAATATTTGATAATTTCTAGTCTTCTATATTTGTATTATTTCTTTATCTGTTGATCCAGTATTATTTACCAGGGAGTCGATTCTGAGAAGACTTAAAATAATTCCTATCCTTTATCCTTATTTATTTTACTTAGTAAAAATAATTTACCAAACGATTAAAAGTGTCATACGAAGTGTTACTGAAATACTTCAGTATTAGCTGGAGTATTTTTATTAATATTAGCAAGTTAGGTTCTGATGAAATTCTTAGCACATTATTGAGAAATTGTGTAGCGTCTTTCACTAAGCCAATATTAATGATAACTATTCATTAAGCATTAGCAGTTTTTCTAAGCTTTGCGCCGTAACAGAAATATTGGTTCATAATTACAGACCAATTTCAGTAATAAACTGACTTCTTAAGTTGATTGAATTAAATTTTATTTACATATCGACAGCGTTAAAAGGCCTTTTTATAAAGATATGGGCAAATCCACAAAATTTTTAACTTTTTGCTCTAAGAAAACAAATTTTTTCTGCTGCCATACATTTAAAATCAACCCGAGCCCATTCCTAAACATATAAAGTGTAGAAAAAATGGAATGTTATGACATTTAATGAATTGTTCCATCACAGGGAGGTACAACATAACATGAAATTATTTCTTCGAAGAAAACATATTTCGTTACGCAGAAAACAGTTGAAATTTGTTACTTAAGGTAGTACTGCAGGGATAATTACTGATCACGAATCGGTCAACAGATATTCTGAATTCAATATGGCGAATTTAAAATGGAAGACCAAATTTGTAATAAGTTGGACTGAATGCGTAAAAAGATATTGGAAATTGGGTACTCATGGGTTTTCCCGATCTTTGTCTTTTAATACATCAAGTTAAAATTATCTAAACATTATCAACTTGTCTTAATACAATTTAGACAACGTAAATTAATAAACTAATTGTCAGTAACTTATCTTTGCAGGGTTATCCAATTTTTGCTTGCTCTTCTGTTTATAATATTTTATTTTTTTATTTTTATTTAAAGAAATAAACGGCCTATAAGACCTTTGTACAAAAATATTCTGACATAATCAGCGCAATTTGAATAACAAAGAAAAGAACATAAAAATTTGGTAATATAGTAATTGAGAACCGTATGTTAAAACAAAATAAAAAAACTTAATAATAAGTGTATAATAATCGTCGCACTTTAAATCGAAATGATATAAAACTAGTAGTGTATTTTACATCAGCGGGAACACTGTTCCATTCACGCCTGAGTCTAGCTACACTAGAGTGAAATCCATAACGAGATTTACTATTATTTTCACAAATATCCCGATAACGACGCAATGAATATGGTTGAGAACGAGTAGAGAACAACGAAGATATTTTCTCAGATTTAATCATACCCGTAGTAATTTTACGGACAAATAGTAAATCAATAATATGATGTATTGAATAAATTGATGGTATTGAAAATTTAGAAGCAACAGTAGAATAATAATGGTTCATATAACTCATAGGAATACCTGACTTATACGACAAATATCTTATATAATATAAAAATTTTAGCAGTTAAAATTCAATGAAGTCGATTTAAGGCATTGCAATCCTGATTATACTGAAAAATGTAAAATTGATATAACATAAGTTGTCATTAGTACCATATTTATTCATTTTTAACAAAAAGTGATGAAGCAACACAGAAGAAAGACAAACATAACTTGATTTATTTTTAAGTTTGTAAATACATTAACTAATTTGTTATATGTATTATAATTACATTAAATTATATAAATGCACACGTATAACTTATATTTAAAATTTTAACACATAATTAATCTGCCACCTCCAATTAAACCTTTCTTTATGTAAATGGTGGTTTTTTTCACCTACTTTAAGTTGCGCAAAATCGCATTTTCATTATTTTTGGAGCAAAGCTATAGCGAATCTTGACCGATCTCAATCAGTGATGTTGAAAACACCCGGATACGCAATTTTAGCTGATTAAAGTAACTTTTTAGGAATTCGGTCCATCATATTGAAGTTTGAATATTTGTCAACGGATTGATGATCAGTTATCCCGTCGTAACAAATTTCTGCATTTTTTCGTGTAAAGAAAGGAGTTTGGCTGAAAGAACCGTAATTTCATGTCATGTTTGACCCCTGAACATCGTATTGTATTTCTGAACAAGTTCAGAGTATTATTATGACTCGTAAAACAATAAATTACGCCAATAATCGAGACATATAATTGTCTATAGGTCGTGTGCCAGACAAAAGTGTTATTAATAAATCATTGTTTATTTCTCGACCGTTTAGAAAATAAAATAAAATATGAGATGGAAATTCTTGGAATTTGTGGGTCTGTTTATATAAATATGAATTTGAGTAAACATAAATAAATAAATAACTATATGGACGTCACTGGGATGTCAGTGCACGTCGAGCGAGTTACTTATTAATCTTCTTATGTGTAAAATTATGGAAGCGATAGCTATTGAGTTTTAAAATTCAAAGAAAAACAAAAATTTAGAAAATATTCCCTCTAGCGCCTAAAACTTAAACTATTGTGAAAAATGCGTTTCGCACCAGGATGTGATTTTGTGCTCTTCAGCAAGGCTGAAGCATCATTTTTCAACAACAGTTACGCACGAAGGTTGTAATAGGCACAGAATTGAGACGAGACTAGACGTTTACAATTAAGTAATACTTAATTGTACTCATTGGTATATCTCACACTACCAGAAAAGTTATTATACGTCGGTTCATAAATAATTCTTGATGGTAGACAATTCTAGGAACGTACTATGAAAAACAACGTATTCGACGTCCAACACTACGTTACATTTAAAATTTCTGTCCGCCATATTGGATCGGCCATTTTTAATTTCACAAAACTAACCTCGGATTCGTAATAAGCGACCCCAGAAACCTTTATTAAAAAATTTGCAGAAAAAAATATTGGATAGTTTTCTTAAAACTGCGTTTATTTGAAAAAAGGCGTTTTTTTAACTTTTTTTTGTTAATAACAATTATATTATTAGCAATAATGGAGAAACAATTTTTTTTTACTGATTATTAGGATCTATATAAGTAACATAAAAAGATTTGATCAAAATAGGTCTTAATGATGCATAAGGCTCGCCAATCTATTTGGAGAGTTTAGATTTTTTACATAGAACCAAAACGATTTAATATTAATCTTCTACTTACTAATAATTTATTATTTTGTAAATACAGTAAATACAGTATTTCATGTGTTACATTGTACACAAAAATGTTACGTTATAAAGAAGTTCAATTTTGTATCGTCAGGTGTAGCGCAGAATCATTCTGCGCTTTTCATGTCATCGAGAGAACGTCTTCCAGGATTGTTACACGGTCAAGTGTACACATATCCCAGCAAACGATGGCGAAAGAGGCGAAGGCAATATTTGATGCATTATATGCATCCCAAAAGGATACATCACGGGCGAGGTGACATTGAAGACGGTATCGAGTGTATTGAAGGGAGCGCAACAGGTCCGAACGATGATAGCAAAGACTCATTAGCATTAAAAGGTAACTAATACCTCCATCAACAATTTTAATATCTTTTGTATTTGTAATATATTTATACAACTTTGTATGTCAACATGAAGAAGAGCACAGTAAGGATGCATGGTATTATGATGAACAAGAATTACTAGATATAGATGCATTCGATGAGCCGGATCCCGACAGTGATTTCGACTATGAAGAAAGTTATAGCAGTAAGAGGAAACGAAGGAAACCTAGGGGTGGCGGGCATCATCCTGTGCGAAGTCATCCTCCTGCAACCGATAGTCCGGGAACGAAAAGGACTAAGGTGATTAACTATTAAATTAATCTAATAATTTTATTAGTTCTTAAATATGTTGATTAGGTAACATGTCTAAATAATACGGTATTTTATAATACGCGTCAAAATAACACAAACAAATATTACATTCAAAAAATATCTCACTGTATAAACATTAATGATTAATATTTACATATTTACATATTAATCATGACGATCTAAACCTAATACTATTATTATTGTCATTATTCATAGCATGCTTATTGTACTACTGTAATCTATTACTTGTTGGATAATTATTTAATTTCGTTAGCTGGAATATTCACTTTTTCACAAGAGTTGCTCGGTTTTCACTAACCAAAGAGTGAATTATCACTCCAAGAAATTTAGAGAGTAGAATATTTTTCAGTGTGTACTGCGTTAGTACACACTAATTCTAGTCAAAAAAGTGGTAAGATTTATTATTGTTTTGCATTTTTTAAATTTGTTAACTTGTACTACATGTTTTATTAATTATTGTACGTGTCATTTCATCAGAAACCTATTCAATATTTTGTTCAATTTTTTGGGGATATTTTGACGATGATATTTTGGTAATTTAACGTGTGTTATTTAGACATGTAACAATTGATTAATTAATTACACAGGTCTGCAAAATTCACTTTTTTTTTTTACATCAGAGTGATTTCCGACGTATTTTTGTACGCTGAACGCGAATCTGAAGACGAAAAATGTCTATCACGTCATGATTTTGAGAAAAGTGGGGACAAAAACGTGTTTTTGGGTGTCTTTACCCCTAATTTTCTCAGAAGCCTGACGTGCAACAGATCTGAATTTGTGCTCAAATTAAAGCTTGATTCTTCCCGTACAAAAATCATATACGATAGTTTTAAAAAAAATTTCATAGTTTTGAAAAAAAAATGGTTTTAACCTTGCTATTCCTAGTGACTATGATGAAAATGCAAATTATTTAACTACATTGAGCAGAGCTCATACAAACCACTACTTGACTGTTTTCGGGGTTGGTGTTTAAGAATCCAGTGTCGCTTTTATAAAATTCAAAATGGCGGATCCAAAATGGCGGCCGCAAAATAAAAAAATATACTTAGGATCTTAAAATCACCACTTCATGGTTTTTTTTTGTTCGCCATTAGTAATACCAGCGGTCATTCGATTTTGTTTGCATTTTCATCATAATCATTAGAAATAGCAAGGTTAAAACCTTTTTTTTTCAAAATAATGAAATTTTTTTAAAACTATCTTATGATTTTTGTAGGGGAAAAACCAAGCTTTAATTTAAGCACAAATTCAAGCCCGTCAGGTTTCAGAGAAAATTAGGGGTAAAAATACCCAAAAACGCGTTTTTTTGGTGTCTTTACCCCCACTTTTCTCAAAATCATGACGTGATAGGCATTTTTCGACTTCAGATTCGTGTTCAGCACAGAAAAATACGTCGAAAATCACTGTGATATTTAAAAAAAAAATCCGTGCAGTCCTGTGTTATTGATGTTTAAATTCTAAAATTCACGTGTCAATAAAATATATTTTATATAGGGTGGCGGCCGTGGTAGAAAAAAGGCGAACTACGATGCATCAGACTCCGATAAACCATTCGTTTGTGACCGTAAGTTTAACCACAGATACAACTACAAATGAACGCTTCCTCTCATTCGATTTATTCAGCAGATATATAACTCGCAAAGCGAGTTCCGACGCGATGCGCCGGTAAAACGCTGTTAAAGTTAATCAAATTATATTCTTATTATATGCATATTATCAATTAAATATAGTACAATAAGACAAGATGATCTTACGAAATAAATCATCCTTAGTCGAACTGTTTTTATCGAAGTTTTGAACTATGCACCGTTAATTTCTGAAAGTAGCTTCACGCGATTTTCAGTGGGTAATTTCGTAAAAAAAAAGAAAAATCAATGGTTAGAAAAACCAGTTTTGCTTTAGATTAACGCGAATGTGCCTGCAACCTATTTACTTCTCCATGATGCTCTTATTAGAAACCTAGTTAGAATCGAAGGACCCTCGGCTCGCTGAACTCGGCCGAGTGTCTTTGGATCGCCCGCAAAATAACCATAAGGAGCAAGAATGTAATGGCTCACCTTTGTAGCGAGCTGATACCGTAGGTGTACTCGAGCATTAAAATGCCTTGCATTCGTATTAGTTTTGCTTCTTGGGCTGGAAATCCTTCACTGCTTGTTCGACGCATAGATCGGTAGGTGGCTAGGGATATGTATCCTAGTGCGGAAGGTGTGTAAATGCTCTTTCCGATCTTGCGATTACTTTTGTTCTATCCCTTTAACCTTCAACCTCTGATACCTCCTGAATACCACCGCCCCCCCCCCCCTGATCCTCCTATTCCTTAACTGTCACCACGTCTATGATATGTTTTTTAGTTTTTATTACAAGATTAGAAGTATCGTTGCATTAGGTGGTTTGCGGGAAATAGTATTTGCACTTTTGCAGTATGCAGCGCACGGTATAAGACCAGACCCGGTCTGGTTTACCATTACGGTCATTCCCACTCTACTTCCTCCGGCGACCCTGTCAAGGAACTAAGTCCCAGTCCTGCCGAAGTCGAGTCCCGGAGCGTAGCAGATGCCGCTGCTTCGGACCAGCCAGGTTGGAGCCAAAACACGAACTCAGCTCAATTTTCTCCATATCTTTGAGCCAGCTCGGTTCATTCATTTTATTTTTTATTTCTTTCCCTTCTGTTTTTTTCCGAACGACAATTCATATTCATTCACGCATTTTTATCATCCTGCTCGTTTCATTGTTATTAAAGATTAATTTGCTCTAAAAATGTCTTGTTTTTTTGTTTCTTAAATCGTTTTTACATCTCTGTGTTCCTGTTAATTTTGAAATATATATATATATATATTCGTCTTTGCTCATGATTATTATGATTATTATTCAACTTGTCAACACTCCAAGCACCTTGCTGGCCAACGAACGAGTCGCTGCACACCGTTCACTTGTTTGAACCGAGCGGCGAGTCTTTCGTCATTAAACACATGTTTGCAATGTTGCACCGATCACGCATAATCATTACATTACGCCCGGATCGACCCATCTCATATCCATTTCTTTTAATATCTATTTCTTTCTTCTTGTGTGTTGATTTTTTCATCAATTTACTTCTACATTCTTTAGTACTCTTCGCTCTTTTTTTCTTATTGCGTGAGTGTCATGCAGTATGTGCGCGCGTGCGTGTGTACGTGTGAGTGTAATATTTTTATTGACTGTATTTCGTGCATTTCTGCTGCATGAAGTTTCTTATTAAGATTGTAGCGATGCATTTGATGCCTGTACGTTTGAATGGCAGTTTTCACTTTCTTTCACTTTCTTCATTTTAACCCATTTTTTGTTTTAATTTGCAACGATAAAGTAGTTACTTGTATCCCATTTTTTTACAATATTTGCGCAGTTTACACGTGGTAAAATTTGTTTCTTCTCGTATTTGGGGAAGATACAGAAAAAAAAAACATTCGTACTTTAATCAGTAATATAAAACGTTACATTTATAATACAAATAATGTGAGAAAATGGGTTACAGTGTGCATAAAGTATTCAAAGTTTCTTAAAGTTTAGATACATCGTGATAAAATACAGGTCAACAAAATTTATACCCAGAAATCAGACTTTTCGGAAGATTTTCGTTGCGCGGAATCAAAATCTGGTCGTAGAATTGCTCTGTGATGTCAAGATTTTCAGATATCCTAACCTAAAAGTGCAAAAAATACACAGTTTTTGCCAATTTTCAGTAAGTTTTTGCAGCGGAATAAATTTTTGTTCGCAATCTGACAAAAACCAGAGTAAAATAAGTTCATTAGAAACCTGAATATATTTTTCCGACGGTTTTCGATGTGCTGTAACAAAATCTGGTCGTATAATTGCTCTGTGATGTCAAGATTTTGATATATCCTAACCTAAAAGTACAAAAAAACACAGTTTTTGACAATTTTCAGTAAGTTTTTGCAACAAAACAAATTTTTTTTCGCAATCTAACAAAAACCAGATTAAAATGAATTCATTAAAAACCTGAGTATATTTTTCCGACGGTTTTCGATGTGCTGTAACAATATCTGGTCGTATAATTGCTCTATAACGTCAAAATTGTAAGATATCCTAACCTAAAAGTGCAAAAAATACACAGTTTTTGCCAATTTTGAGCAAGTTTTTGCAGCAAAACAAATTTTTTTTTCGCAATCTGACAAAAACCAGATTAAAATGAATTCATTAGAAACCTGAGTATATTTTTCCGACGGTTTTTGATGTGCTGTAACAAAATCTGGTCGTACAATTGCTCTGTGACGTCAAGATTTTGAGATATCCTAACCTAAAAGTACAAAAAAACACAGTTTTTGCCAATTTTCAGTAAGTTTTTGCAGCGGAATAAATTTTTGTTCGCAATCTGACAAAAACCAGAGTAAAATAAGTTCACTAGAAACCTGAATATATTTTTCCGACGGTTTTCGATGTGCTGAATCGAAATCTTGTATAATTGCTCTGTGGCGTAAAGATTTTGATATATCCTAACCTAAAAGTACAAAAAAACACAGTTTTTGCCAATTTTCAGTAAGTTTTTGCAGCGGAATAAATTTTTGTTCGCAATCTGACAAAAACTAGAGTAAAATACGTTCATTAGAAACCTGAATATATTTTTTCGAGGGTTTTTGATGTGCTGTAACAAAATCTGGTCGTACAATTGCTCTGTGGCGTCAAGATTTTGAGATATCCTAACTTAAAAGTACAAAAAAACACAGTTTTTGACCATTTTCAGTAAGTTTTTGCAGCAAAAGAAAATTTTTTTTCGTAATCTAAGAAAAACCAGATTAAAATGAATTAATTAGAAACCTGAGTATATTTTTCCGACGGTTTTTGATGTGCTGAATCAAAATCTGGTCGTATAGTTGCTCTGTGGCGTCAAAATTTTAAGATACCCTAACCTAAAAGTGCAAAAAACTCAGTTTTTGACAATTTTCAGTAAGTTTTTGCAGCGAAATACATTTTTTTTGCAATTTGACAAAAACCAGATTGAAATGAAATCATTAGAAACCTGAGTATATTTTTCCGACTGTTTTTAATGTGCGGTAACAAAATCTGGTCGTATAGTTGCTCTGTGACGTCAAGATTTTGAGACATCCTAACCTAAAAGTGCAAAAGAAACGTTTTCGCTCATATTCAGTAAGTTTTTGAGGCGGAACAAAATGATTCTTTAAAATTTGGTATGAACATTATTAAAGTGCTATTTGTTACCTTTAAAATGCTTTTTTAGTAATTTCGATACGATGTTTTTATCGAGTTGTCGAAGTTTTTATCACGGAACAATTATGATTTTCATAAATTAAATAAACGTGTAATTGGAAGAAAATAACAAACTGAGACCGAATTTCTTGTTAAAAATAGTTCTATTACGTCAAGATTTTGAAATGTCCTAACCTAAAAGTGCAAAAAAACACATTTTTTGCCAATTTTCAGTAAGTTTTTGCAGCGAAATAAATTTTTTTTTTCGCAATCTGACCAAAACCATATCAAAATGAATTTATTAGAAACCTGAATATATTTTTCCAACGGTTTTTGATGTACTGAATCAAAATCTGGTCGTATAATTGCTCTGTGGCGTAAAGATTTTTAGACATCCTAACCTAAAAGTGCAAAAAAACACTATTTTTGTTCATATTCATGAAGTTTTTGCTCATATTTAGTAAGTTTTTGCGACGGAACAAAATTTTTCTTTGGAATTTGGTATGGACATTATTAAAGTGCTATTTGTCAGCTTATAATGCTTTTTTTAGTAATTCCCATACGATTTTTTTATCGAGTTATCGAAGTTTTTGTCAGGGAACAATTGTGATTTTCATATATTAAATAAATGTGTAATTGCGTGAAAATAACAAACTCAGACCGACTTTCTTGCTAAAAATCGTTCTATTACGTCAAAATCTTGAAATATCCTAATCTAAAAGTGCAAAAAACCCAGTTTTTGCAAATTTTTTGCAATCTGCCAAAAATCAGATTAAAATGATTTCATTAGAAACCTGGGTATATTTTTCCGACGGTTTTAGATGTGCTGAATCAAAATCTGGTCGTATAATTGTTCTGTTGAGATGTCCTAACCTAAAAGTGCAAAAAACGAAAATCATAATCGTGCCTTGACAAAAACTTGTATGAAATGACTAAAAAAAAACATTTTAAAGCTGATGATTAACACTTTAATCTGGTTCTTGCAAAAGTGTGAACAAGCATTTTGTTCCGCCACAAAAACTTCCTGAATATGAGCAAAACCAGTGTTTTTCGCACTTTTAGGTTAGGATATCTCAAAGTCCAGAAATGATGGACCAATGGATATTGGCTTCACTTTGTTGGTCTGTGTAATGCTGTATATTCTGCAAATTAATGATTTTGAAGAACATTTGGATACTTTATTGCATGCAATGTTTTGCATTACAGTTTGATATGTACTCTCTGTATATCTGGCAATGAATTTCGTAATTTTACGCCTGCTATCGGTGATGGAATGTATCGATGCACGCTGTTTATGCGAATGACTTTTTTTCGCGTTTTTTTTTCACGCGTGCAGTCGATTTCGTTGCGTTATGTGAAATTTACCTCCCTGCATTACAGAATCGTTGAGCAACCGGATCGACTGTGCCTAACGTGAGGATCTCGATGGAGGCTTTAAAAAAAAAAAAAAGACAAAGAAAGTGTATGTGAGAAAGAGCGAAAGAAAGTGAAAGCGAGCAACGTGCATGATCGTTGGCTAGTGAGGCAAAGCGCAACTGGGTATGTGGTCGGTTTGTATGATTAGGTGGTACTCGTCGGGGTCGACAGAATACTTCCTCAACCTCGAGTCCCTCTCCTGCAGCACCTACCGCAGCGTCCTCTGCGGGGGCGACGCCGCAGCCGCAGCAGCAACAGCTGCCGGCGACGTCGTCGGTCCAGCCGAACGTCAGTCCATCGTCTCCTACTGTCGCAGCTCCCAAGGAAGATCATCTGCAGCCAGTACCGTCACCGGGCGGCAACCCAGCATCCGGAGGCATCCTCTCGACCGCAGTGCCCTCGCCGTCTTCGGCCAAATCCGAAGGTGGACCACCGACGCCTGGTGGCAACGAGAAGAAGATCGGCGGCAAGGCTGCCCATCCGTCGCCGTATTGCGACTTCTGCCTGGGCGATGCACGTGAGAACAAAAAGACAGGCGGTTCCGAAGAGCTGGTCTCGTGCAGTGACTGCGGCCGCTCAGGTAAGCTAGAGGAAAAAGCTAAGCGCAAGTACACGCGGCGGACAAATCACAACAACTAGTTTCGCAAATTAACCTTCAAAACTTAAAAAAAAAAAAAAAAAAACATAAAAACAAAAAAGTAACCCTACTGCGAGGAGCATCCGATGTGCAATACGCGGTTATGAGCTTTATACCAGCGACGGAGCCCCAAGATCGTCACCGTATTTTTCACTTTTACCATGTTTCGTACACCGCGAGAGGGCTCCGTCGTCAACAGAATAGACGACGACGTATACTTACCGACCGGGGCGAGACATCGTTCTCCACTGACTCCAACACCAGCTTCGAAATTAGGTCGTGCGTAACTTTGTCCACTTGTTTTTGTTATTATTTTACATTATTTTTATCTTTAATGCTGTTTTCTGGCTTCATACAGAAACAGTAAATTAACGATCCTTGTGTTATCCACAATGGTGCGCTTTCAGCCATAACAAACCACGGAGACCATACTATAAAGTTAAACAGGTTTCGGTTCCATTAAAAGATGCAGAGCTACCCAAAAGCAAACGCAACGCCCCTACTGTGAAAATTCTAAACTATTTCTCCACTATGTTTTGTACATAGAGATATAAAAAAGCTTTGAAATATCAATATTTCTTATATCTGTATGGTTTACAAACACCCCACAGTTCTTGATTTTCACACTACGAGCGCTTGAATAGTATTTAGGTATCTCGCATCATGAATCGTTTGCGCCATCTGGTGTCAATTCATCATATTAAAGTGTTAATTGCAGATTTTACTTTGAGTTTAACGCGACACAATACCTAACCTAACTATAAACAGCCGCTAGATGTCGCAATCGATTCATTAGAGGTTAAACCTTCCACACCCTCGTCGACTTGGTTGAAAACTATTCAATGCTTTCCAGCATTCGTAATGGGCATTCTAATCAAGGATCGCAAAGTAGTTTTGTGTTAACTCTTATTCACAGCGACATCTGTGACTATTAAATAGTCATCTTCCATTAGTTAACGGTGTCTTGAGACGACCCGTCCCATCACAGACACTTTATACGTATAGGTTTATTCAAAAAGGTTCCACAACGTCGAGTGGATTTCGCGAGAAACTTTTTCACGTAGTGATTTCAGTTACTAGGTTTATCAAGCATTATTTTTGAAAGAACTTGAGCGTTAATATTTTATTAGGACGAAAAAAAAAAACAGTTTCAAAAATTGACGCTACACTGAGAAAAAGGATCGTTTGTTGTAAAGAAACATCATTCAATCGAAAAGTTGCAATCGTTTTTTAAATGTATTGTAATATTAAAGTCGATTCGAAATTCGAATTGCAATGGCACTCAATCGTTCTTAAAAAACCAAACAAAACATCCGTGTTGTCATTTGAGGTTATGTTACGATGCGTTGCGACCATTATATTCTGTACCTATTAAGAAATCATTACTTTATAGCTACAAACGTATAGGATACAAACGATTTCTTATCTATTAAGAAGCCTTTATAGTAAACAATCCTTTCCCTCAGTGTAGAGGGCGCACGTATCCGCAAGTCCATACGTATTAGAGATTTTAAAAGTTCTTTTATACTTGTTTTTTTTTTAATGTATATATAGAGAGATAGAGGGATGTAGTTTTCTATATTCTCGTATAGAATGTTATTTCAATGTGTAAGTTGCAGCGAGTTGCAAGAAATAAGGTAAGGACAATTTTTTGATAGTGGATATTTATATTGCTGTTAGATATTGTCTTAGATTTTATTAGGATATCAACTAATTTAATCATTCAAGTTATGCTAGCGAGGTCTTCTAACGCGGTAATTTTTTTACGTTCTCATACTGACAGTATTGTTTTTTTAAACGTAGGACATATTCAATACGAGTTCAGTATTTTTTTTTTTTAGATTTACAGGAAGCATTGTAAAGAAGACTACTGGTTAAAGTTTTACTTTTCGCGACTTGATTAAATATGAATCGTGGAAAGTCGTGCAAAAATGTTTTTCGACCAAGTAGACGCGATTTTATCAAGTTGAAAGTCACCATTGCGGAAGTTTAACGCATTTCCGGTTCGAAAGCACTTCCAGAACGCTTCTTCCACTTTTCGTGAACGCTTTAGCCCGATACGTATTTCTTCCATAAATACTTGAGATTACGTGAGAATGAAGCATCGACCAAATCGAATTTCAAAGCTGCGTGGTAGAGTGAATTTCCTGAACGTCTTGTTTACGTTAAGACTCCGAAAAATGTCTCGTATAGAAATGAACTACGTCCTCCGTTCTATTGTGACGCACCTTTGCGAATTTCGCCCATGCGAGTTCTCTCCCGCAGTGCGAGAGCCTCCTTGCCAGTAGTTCGCCTTGATTTTAAGCTAACGTAACTGAATCAAAAAGTAAACAAAAAATACACACATATAAAAATAACAAACGGATACGACGTCGTTTAGTCGGATCTTCTTCCAGTTACTTTTTTCCAGTACCTCTTGTATTTCCGGTTGTACTACAGTAGCCCTCCCCTTATTTTAACTTTTCGAGTCAAGGAAGATGGCGGCTTCTTCCCTTATTTTACCGCTTCCCCTCTTACTCACCGCTGGCAGTATGAGAGAATAGAAACAGTGAGAGGAGATATAGCGCGATCGGTGGCGAATGGTGGGGGAACTCACGAGGGGAAAAAGTTAACATAAGGGACGAAAAAAAGTTAAAATAAGGGGAGGGCCACTGTATTCAATTATTGCGCGCACGGAAGACTGATATTTTACGAGCGCACCTATCTTGATTGTTTTTGTGGGTGCACCCGCTTACGTAATGGATTTTAATCGTGGAACCACACCGACACAGACACACACGTACACACCTAGACACAATGTGCCCTTAGGTAGATATCGCATAGCACAATCGTGAATGTTCCCTCGACAACAGCGCATCCAGGAGTGCAGCGATAACCGGTATTTGTAGAGAGAACGCATTGAATTGGCGTTTTTTAGTCGGCACTTGAATAATCTTAGTTTTGATTCGCTTCCAAAGCGAGCGTAATATGCTCTTATAGATGTCTGCGCGATGGAAAGGACGGGGGCTTCCTTTTCGAGCTTACGAGATAAAAATTGAGAGCGAAAGAGAGCGAGTGTGTGAGCGAGAGAAAGAATTCAAAAGTTGCACAGAAGTCGAAGCGAGATATTTATTGCATAGTTTGTTATGCACCGTTTTTATTTTGTAAAATATCGAATTACGCTCGACGTGTATTTCGATGAATCTACCGAGTAAGTCTCACCCACGTACTCGTTAATCGATCATTGTTTTTTTTTTTTTTTTCGTTCGTTTTCCAATGCCGATCAGACGTCGTTCCGCGGAGCTTCTTTAAAAGAAACTGAAAAGAAAAAAAGTAATGCGAACGCATGCAGATTATATAGTTCCTTCTTGTTATAGAAAATTGACGACTTGTTATCAAAGGATTTTTAATTAAGCAATACCCGCGAGGCTTACGAGGACGCGTATTTTTAGCGATTAAAGTTTAGATAAGTTTTTGATGTAAGTGCGATTGCAAGTGACGGATGAGTGCGAGAGCGTGCTGTTTTTGCGACGTTTATATTGTGCTGCGCAAGAAAGAACGTGAACTATTCCAAGGTACGCCCTGCTATTACTTTTACCACTTATTACTCCAAATAATAATAACGTATGTTCAATGACGCAACATCAAAACGATTGCGAGTATCATCAAATAAAACCACTTTGTGCGGAAAGCAAAAGAACAAAAAAAAAAAAATAAGAAACGACAATAGCGTTTTCATTTCTGGACGTCGTGTGCTGAGGAAAGGTGAAAAACTAAGATCGCGCGTATCGAAGAGTCGAAAGCAAAATTTCTTATTACCGAGGAGTAACTTGAATGCAGAAAGCAAAAAAGTAATCGGTAGATGTCGAGCTAATTTTGTTGTCGATTATCCGCGGTAGAAAAATCGAGAGTTAGTAGACTCATTGCGGAGACGATAGCTTGGAGTTCACTGTTCTTCGGCACAAGATAAATGTCCTGGCACCTTTCTCATACGCCTGTCCTTCCAATTCCTCGGTATCCCATGACAAACACCATTCGTTCTTGTTGTAGGGCATCCAACTTGTTTGCAATTTACCGCAAACATGATCGTTTCAGTCCGCAAGTACAGGTGGCAGTGCATCGAATGCAAGTGTTGCTCCATCTGTGGAACCTCCGACAACGACGTAAGTATAAACAAGATCTCTAGTGCGCAGGGCCTGAGAACAATATTTTTTACCAGTTATAATATTACATGGTGTACTTTAAAGTAATTACAAGTAATTTCTCTTATATTCTGAGGAATTAAGTGGTTTAATACTAGAAAAAATTTGCAAAAATTAGGAAAATCTAGAGTAGATTTGTTTAACCCTTTGAAGCATACATTTTTCTTTACGCAAATAGCTGAAATTTGTTACGCGGGAGTTTTCAGGGTCGCTGGTTACGAATATAACCTCAGATTTTCAACATTCAAAATGGCGGATCCAATATGGCCGACGGAATTGCAAAAATTTACTTGATCGAGGTGAAATTGGATACTTAGGGGTTTTCGGGATCACTGATTACCAATCTGACCTCAGATTTTTTAAATTCAAAATGGCGCATCTATAATGGCCGAGCGAAATGTAAAAACAACTAGATTTCAGTCGGACATATTGGATCCGCCATTTTGAATTTTGAAAGTCTGAGGTTAGATTCGTAATCAGCGACTCCACGTATATTTTCCGTCCAAAATCCACCATTTTTACGCTTTGTTTATTTTTTTTTAAACAATATAACATGGTAATTAATTAAAAATATTGATTCGTTTACTTTTCCTAACATGTTCTTGAAGTATGGAAGCAAAATTAATTAATAATTACCTTAAATATGTAAATAATGAATTACAAAAAGGTATAGCATATATGCTATACCATGCTTCAAAGGGTTAACGTGGAAAAGTTTGTATACACAGAAAAAAAAGAAAAAATTATTGATTTTAAATATAACCACAACAAACGATATACGATGTGACATAACCTACAGGTCACAATATTCGTATTTTAATGTGTATAATACATATTGTTGTACACAGTGTAGTACAAAAGTATAAAATTGTCAAGAGCACTTTCGAACGACTGTGACAATAATCTTGAATACCATTTTAAGGTTAAATAGATTTAATTTCAAAATGGCGGCTTTTTTCTATTTATAAAATATCATTAAACATCTTGTTCATTATATAATAAAGAGAAATTTTTTTTAGTATTTTTGAAAAGATGCATTAAACATAATTTTTTAAAATCTCAGTTAAGCAATTTGAAAGCTTCGCCTTTTTAATCATCCACAGTAGGGATAGATGGCTGATTCTCACAAAAAAATCGAAATTGAAGTCCTAAATAATTTTCAAATCAGGATCGTTTATTACGTAAAGTCTTCTTTATTAATTAAACTACTGTACTAGATGTACAAATTTATGAAAACGATTTATTTTTTATATGATAAACAAAAAAGATATATTCAAGAAAGTACCTTCACTATGTCCCAACTGCTAAATTCAAAGTGAATCATCAACTTTAATCGTAAATGTCCGTATTGTTTGTTATCTAATTATTTACTCATATAGGATAGTATTGACTGTACTTACAAGAGTTGATAGTTCAAAAAGTGCGATTGGAAATAGTTTTAAGTATAATTCAAAATTTGTCCGTAAAAAATAGACCATTCCCTCACCCTGTTTAAAACAGTGTGATTGGAGCAAAATTTAAAGGTTTATTAACTGCATTTTTTTTGTCGTTGGCAATATTAGCCTTGACAACATACACTATAGCGGGCAGTTGAAGAACATATGTTTTGTTGAAACTAATTTGATGGCAATTTTTTTTAATATTACATTTTTTAAAGTCATTCCTTTATAACTTTTTCATTTAATAATCATAGCATATTTGTATATGTTTCCGGTAGTAATAAAGTACTGTACGCAATTCGTTAGAAAGTAAGGTTATGTTTAAAAGCCGGAGGTTAGTTCATAAAATTTTCGGACGAGGGAATGATATTTTTTTTAATAAGTATAAGATATTTATATTTGTGTCATTGGTTTCCGTACGCTGACAGTCCATAATGTCGAGAATTTGTAATTTTTTATCTTTGTATTTAATTCAAATTCGAAAAAGTTGGGGAGCACTATAATATTTTTATTAAACAAGACATAAACTAAGAATTGAGCAAACAAAATCGATAATAAGTTGAAAAAAAAAATTATCAACTAGACAAAGATAAATTCGACTTTTTTCGAGAACCAGCCAGATGCATTTAAAATGTGTAACTTTTATTAATAAATAGTAATCAGGGACCGTGGAACATAAATATGACATTTACCAAAGAATCAAATGGGTATTTGGAAGATGAAAAAACTTCAAATTCTGAAATCATAGCCGAAATTTTTTAAATCCTCAAAATGATGAAAATGAAAATGAAATGTTGAAAAAAGTCAGCACGGTGAGCCTGAACCACTTTTAATTGCGAGTGTCATGTATATGGAATTTTCTAGCTAGAATTGATAATGTGTAATCATACGAATGTAACATCACTAAAATTAAAATATATTTAATCGGGCCCTTTTCAAAAAAATTGCGATAAAGTATCAAAAAATGTACAATTTTTATGTTCTTTTTTTATATCCCACCCCAACGAGCACGAAGGACCCAAATGTTGCTAAAACGTTTTTAGAATGTTCCAGAAACGTTCCTGAAACGTTTTATGTCTGCAGCTTTTACGAAACGTTTGATAAACGTTTCATCCATGTCGCAGACAAAACGTTTTAGGAACGTTTCTGGAACGTTCTAAAAACGTTTTAGAAACATTCGGGACTTTCGTCTCCGTTGGGACGAAAGTTATACTCCAATCGAAACTTATTTTATGGACAAGTTGTAGATATTAAAATGACCTACAACTTTTGTGTGCATCATTTTTCACATAACCTCCAAATTTTCGAGATAAATAAATAAAATCGTTTTTAATTTTTTTTCTAGCGCAAAACAAAATATTTTTTCAACGAATTTGGAAGAAAATTGTCTTTTTATATCCCAAATAAGATATAATTTTTTTGAATAAAAATATTCATTTTTAGATGTTATATTGAATTAAAAACGAAAAATTATCCCTAACTTCAACCGCATATTTTCGCATTAAACTTTTAGACTTTTGAATGTTTTTGTATTAGATTTTGTTCGTTGAAATGTCTATTTTCAGATGGTCATAAACAAAATTGACGCAATTTGCAAAAATTTGTCACAATTGCAAAAAACTGTAAAAACCTATTTTTAAAAAGTTATTTTTGCAATTATTTCTTCAAATTCGTAGTAAATTTACTACATTTATGATAAATCTTATATATTTATATATCTATCATACATAATACATAAATTGTATTGATTATTTTATATTTTATTTATTATATTTTAATTATTATATCTTTCCTAAACATGTAATCCATTAAATGCATCAACTGCTTTAAGTGATCGTCAAGGATATTTTGACTGATTGTTTTTCACTTTATATTTCTCCAAAACTTTCTTGAAGTCAGGTATGGATTGTATCGCCTGCTCACTATAGTAACCCAACCACTTTTGGGACTTTGTGCAATAGTATTTTACGGGGTGAAACACAGTGACACTCGGAATTAAAACTGGTGCAGGCTCACCGTCTCAGTCTAACATAATTCGTACAAACATTTAATTTAGCAGACATGTGCAGGTTCCTTTTTTTAGGGTTCGACTTTTCTCATTATACAAAATGATCGGCCTGTTAATATCGGATCGGATTATTTTTTTATAGAAATAATAAGTGTACTTTCCAAGATTATATAGCAAAACATTTACTTTAAAAACCCAGGACCAGTTGCTGTTTTGCGATGACTGTGACAGGGGTTACCATATGTACTGTTTGGCACCACCATTGATTACACCACCGGAGGGTTCATGGTCATGCCGTCTCTGTTTATCAGAGTTTCATCATCGCGAATGAACACGTTCATTAACAGAGTGGAAGCGATCCGGCCGATGCATAGCAGCTTTTGATTATAAATTTGGAGTATTCCAAGTCTACCTCGGTCAGCTGCTAGCTTGAACAACGACTGAACATTATTTCCGTTGCCTAACGTATACGTAGTCGCGACATAGAATTCGCGTTGAACCAGTTTTTTTTTTTTTGTAACGTAACAAAAAATATTTTGACGCCACGGTCATTATCGTAAGATTCGTAATAAGAATGTCGATTATTTGTCACCATGTAAGGCTTTTCTTTGTCCGTCGTGTCGGTACTATTAGCGAGGTTTTTCAATGCGTTTAAGTACCCTCCTTTTTTAGTTATACAAAGTGGACATTATAACAATCTGTACAGTAGTAGTTAAGGATCACGTGATACGTACATTTCGAGCGATTTGAAATTCGCATTTTAGATTTTGCCAGAATTTTTGAATCTCATTGTGAAGAATTTTAGCCAACCGTGTCTGCTCAGGCATTTCTAAGCTGACTAAGTTAAAGATAAGGATTAGCCATTTTATATAATAGAATAATCGTAGAGGCGCCTTGACGAATTTTATTCGGCAATAAGAATTCAAGTCTTTTGGTGCGAAGCTCATTTGCGGGAAGTGTTTCATATTGTACTTAGAAGGATAGTTAGTTTATCTCCGTCGCTTATAACTAAGGAATGTGCTCAAAAAGATTGACACGCGTATTTCGGCGAAAGTCATTAAAGTCACTTTACCACTAAAGCATCCGTCGAAGGAGGTAACAAACAATCGGTAATGTGACTCTCTAACCCGAAAAGTCTCGTTTCGAGAATATTAATAATTTCAAACTCTCTAGTACGATTGCAGATATTTTATAAACTCTTTGACCAACAAAATGGCTGACAAAGACTTTTCCAGTTAGTGACTGACATTAGCGAGAGGTTCGGTTAGAAACTCACCGTTTCGCGGCGGGGTTTTTGCGCGTTTTAGGTTTTTTAAGTTATTGGACTCTACGCTTATTAAGTTATTTTTTATCTTGTGTTACAGTGATGTTGATAATGATCAAAAGACATTATTTTTAAACGAAAAAACTTGCTGGATGGTAAGGAGGTACGGGGTGGGCTGGGGCTTTAGACGTTCTTGTACGCTCACGACATCTCTCAGGCATGTTATGATCTCATACGATGGATATCGTAATTTAACGAAACCCTTCGGCTTAAATGTACTTCGCCTTACAAGCTAGCAAAGGCATAATAGTGTCTGCATAATTCGCGATGGCATAATTCGACGATATCGTGCGTTTTTTCATTACCTCGCATGCAAATAACATTACGCGCGACACTTTTTCAACAACGTAGCAAAGATTCAACGACTGAAAGTATAGTAACGACAGGGCTACGACGCACTCGTAATTAACCATCGAAAATTAGCTACTCGACGAACAAAAAAAAAAATAGTCGCGGTACGAAAGAGTTCGACGTAAGCGCCTCTAAGTTGTTTTAGCCCAGTATTTTTGTATTCGACATAAACGTCTATGTACTTAATTTTAATAACTGCTCTGGTGATATTTGGTACTCTTGATCGTAAAGCGCAAATATTTCCTTTCTTCGAGTCCGAGAGAGATGCCAGGTACAAGTTTTTACGATCTCGCGAGGAATCGTATCGAGCTGTTGTAACCGAGAACTCACGTCTACGTTGATTCTAATGCGTCCTTGAATATAATTTTTATACTGCTTATTTTTAACAATGTACGCAAATTTTGAATAAATATTAGTTTATACAAACAACATTAATGAGCACGCTGTATAATGCGTGAAACTGTCTTTTATTATCCTCTTCATCAGTTCCATGGAGTCTATACTTTTGAGTCGTAGGTAAGGAACTGACCAGTACGGTGCTGATCACGGATTAAAAGGTAAATTTTAAAAAGTTACTCGCTTTACTACTAGATAATGACAACATATGGCCGTAAAAACGTCATTTAACTGATGTTTACATATTAAGTTTGTTTTCTGCTTTAGAAACGTAAGTTTTCACTTTAATTATGCCATTAATTTCAGATTTTAACAGTTACTAATAAGATGAGTGTAATACGGAGTATATTTTAAACGTACATTTCGAACTAGCACGAAAAATATACGAATGTATCTTACACCATAACAATAACATAAATCCTTCAGGTAATCAGAAACAAAATTAAATACATAAAATTCAAAATCAAATTCATTAAATTCCAAATAAAACCCAAATAAAAGATTATGAAAAGTTTTTCAGAAATATTAATTTTTTTATATTGTAATTTCTATTGTTTTGTATTTTGTATAGAATTATATACTATTCTGAAGAAGGTCAAAATAAATGAGCGAAACGTTAACTGTTTTATTTATTACCCCGTTTCGTCCTGAAATGCCCTAAATTTTGACTTCTTTTCATCAGGTACTCTCTCATGGAGAAAGTCACTCAATCGTTTTGATATAACCACACCTATTGTATTTTTTCTCGAAATTTCTAAATCCGGTTTCAGATTGACCATATCTGCCGCCATTTTTTTTTTTACTATGGCGGTTTAAACATAAAAAAATCGTGAATTTTGAAAAAATTTGTTCAAATAATCGTATTTTTGAACAGGAAACCGTGTTCGAATCAAGCTGAATCTCTGTATCTGGTGGAGTAAATAGTTATACTAAAAGATAGGATGGTTATTAATTCACCATTCAAAATGGCGGCTTCAAAATGGCGGTTCTCAGTGAACATTTTGTTGAAAAATTTCTGGACGCTCTAACTGAACAATTATGAGCTTGTTTTAAAAAATGCTAAGAATAAAAAATTCTTAGAATTCGCCGAGAAATATAGTGGATTTTTTTCAGATTTTTTAAATGAATTTTTGAAAATTTTTTTTCAAAATTCTTTTCCAAAATTCTTTTCAAAAGTGTAATTTTTTTTTCGAAAAATTCTAAATAAAATTTAGTGCATGCTCTCATTTTTCCCAAAAGTTGATAGTTTTCGAGAAAGAAAAATCTTAAACTATAATATTTGAAATTCATTTCCTCGAAAACTATCAACTTTTGGAAAGAATTGCAAAGAACAAAAAACTCTTAGAATTTATCAGAGAATGCACTTAATTTTGTTCAGAATTTTTCGTAAATAAATTACAATTTTGAAAAAAATGTTGAAAAAAAATTTCTCAAAACTTCATTTAAAAAATCTGAAAAAATTCCACTATATTTCTCAATGAATTCTAAGAACTTTTCATTCTCAACATTTTTTTTTAAAACTCGTAGCTTTTGAGTTAGATCGTCCAGAAATTTTTCATCAAAATTTTGACTGAGTACCGCCATTTTGAATGGAGAACTTATAACCATCCTATCTTTTAGTGTAACTAATTACTCCACCAGATAGAGACTTAGCTTGTTTCGAACACAGTTTCCTATTCAAAAATACGATTATTTGAAGAAATTTTTTCAAAATTCACAATTTTTTTATGTTTAAACCGCCATAGTAAAAAAATGGCGGCAGTTATGGTCAATCTGAAACCGGATTTAGAAAGTTCGAGAAAAAATAGGTATGTTATATCAAAACGGGTGAGTGATTTTTTTTTCTCTAAGAAAGCACCTAAAGAAAAGAAGTCAAAATTTACGGCATTTCAGGACGAAACGGGTTAACACTAAGTAAATCTGACATAAAATAAAATAAAAATCATCAAGAACATTTCACTTACGAAAGAGTCAGAGAAGCAAAAAATATTTATTTATCTTATACCATCGTTGAAAACGATAAGTTAATGTAATTTCGTACATGTTTAGAAAAAAAAATCAGTCAAAATATGAAAGTATGAGAGTGTTTTTCATAGCTAACACTGCCGTCCCACATTGATAGGGGCACACTTTTCTGTATTATTTATTTTATTATTTTAACTTGCTACACGAAACTTTTTAAGTGTTATAGAACTAAATGAACGAATATTCGTAAAAGTTTGGTAAGAATTACATTATATTTTTGTATATTTTGACATTTTTAGCGAAAAAGTAATGTCCCACATTAATAGGGGCACTTGAAGTAAATTGTTTCTTTTTTTAAATAAATTGATTTATTCTTGGAAGCAAAGTATATTTACAAATTATTAATAGTAAATAACATAACCATCGTTTTTAAAGACATAGATTCATAAAAATTTTGAAGATATAGAGGTAAGAGAAAATACAATAACAAAGTTGAAAGTAGTAACATAATAACCGAATTAGTCGCTTTTTTACTCTTTATTATTAAAAATCATTACTAATTCAATTAGTCACCTGTAATTTCGTTGGAAGCGACATTTAGAAACTACATAACATGAAAAGAACATCAGCAGTTAATAATTTAGTTAGTGCCCTTATATTATGTCACGAATTCAGATGTTCTTTCTGCAGTTTCTGATAACCTTGGCTATTCATTTTATGGGTAACAAAAGCGAAAAAACTACAAATCAATACATAAAGGCGACACAGTAATAAATAGACACATCGACAAGAGGACAGTGAATTTTTTAAGATTCGGTTTTTTTACTTTCGGTTATTCGACCGGCATCCACAAAAGACAAACCAAGTTTAGCAGCATCATATATAACAGATTAAGAATAAGATGTTCCTTAATGCTAACAACACCTTAACACATCAGGGCACCATTAAGGGCCATAAATGCTATCAGGCATTCTTCGACGACTGTAAATATCCATGGTATCGAGGTCTTCATCTTCCTAGGGCCTACATAGTCACAGTCAATAGATGCAGAGCCAATCATTACAGATTAGCTGATTCTCTATTTCGTCTTGGGATTACCAATGATTCGCACTGTGAATGCGGTTGCCCCACAGGAGACCTTAACCACGCTTTATGGCAATGTAATCTACAACAATCCTCGTAAGATTTTCGCAGATTTGCTGTTGCAACAAAATATTTTTCTACCGAGTACATCAACAATATTGTAATCTGCGCCGCGAAGTACAGCTTGTCAATACATCTACAAATTTCTTCAGGATTGTGGTCTCAAAATATAAAATTTGTAAATTAGTCGTCTCTATATATATGAGTAATTCTATAGAACCTTTAACTTTTCTCTTCTAAAGATCATCAAAAATTATTTTAGTGGCACACTAATGGAACAATTTTTCTTGTTTCTGGGGCTCTTAAGGGATAAGAAACAGTTGGTGTTACTCGTTTTTGGACAAATTTTTTTTTTATATTGCACAAAATACGAAAAACTTACGCTTTTTACAATAATTTCGAAATTTTAATAAAATTGTAGGTGGAATGAATTCTATAACATGATTTATCTTACTTCGAGAAAAGTCAATGACAAAAGTCAACAAATTCTTAATTTATATGACAATAACTGATGATGAAAAAAAGAATGTTGATGAACGTTGGGGAAAATATTGAGAAACAATTCATAATAGAAACATATATATTTTATTAAACAAAGATTAATATATTTACTTATTTCAAAACATTAATACGCAGATTTGATGAAGCTTTTCATGTAGAATGAATATGTGAAATTAAAAATTGAAATAAGAAAAAGTTATTTTTTCTATAATGAAAAAAGTAAGAAATTTTCGAATTTCTAATAATCGGTGTTACGCTCACATTTTAGGCTGTAGAATTTTTTTAAAGATAGGCACACTATTGGACCGCTTTCTATTTGAAACAATATAATTATGCGGAGATTCTCTGAAATTTACAGAGCGATTCGGCTAAAGTTATTTTTTTTAGAGCAATATCAAAATAAAAATGTTGGATTGTACGCTCTAAAATTTGGAAAAATCGTACTTTAAACTCGTTTGTCTGCATTACAATGCTTAATAGTCTGACAAAACGTACAAGGACTAGTTTCGTAATATATTATACGACAAGAATCTCGATTTTGTTTTAGTGATATCCATTTGCATCCATGATATATCGTCACGTACGGTAAAAGTTAAAAGTACTGTAGAATTACTCATATGTACTATTGTAAGCTGAAATGGGCCTAATGGCCTCAAATGCTTAATAAATAAAAAAAAAAGACAAAAAATATATATATATAACAGATTCGCTGCATAGTTTGGCAAGGATGAAAAATGCAGATCTTATCAAAGATCACACCAATACTTTTGTATTTCGTCGAGATCAGCTAAATTAAATTTCTTTTAGGCAGACCAGATAATCAGTACAGCAGAGATGTGAAATGAATTTCATCTGGAATTTAGCAAACTAATTAATTAGAATGAAACAATAAATATATTTATTTTGCGTATCTTCAACCATTCATGTAACCAGTGTTGCTTCTCTTTTCCAAAAGTGTAGTATGCCTACATGTGATGGGGCTTTAGTTTAGGCCCTTTTTGGATTTTTTCATAAATTAAATTTGGTAATTCTCTCGAAACTCGGGGCATAGAAGTATTAGTTTTGCCAATAAAGCCTAAAAACTACTAATTCATTAGTAACAACTACCAATTCATTCATAAACTTTAACTAATTCATGTTTTGCCTTAAAAAATATAACTAACAAGTAACCGTACCCAAGTGTGCCTCACCGATTGGAATGAAACTTTGTATACGTGTAGAGTATCGAAAAATATTGGACACGTAATTTTTGTTTGGGCCCTTAAATCGTTTTAGGGGGTAAAAACTACCGCCTGTATGATACGTTTGTATTGTTTGTTTATTTATCGCATTAACTGTTTAATAACGCAGCTAAAATAATTAAAATGATTGCAAATTATACAACATTTATTGTATTTGAGGTCGCTGAATACGAATCTGGTGTCATATTCTCAAAATTCAAAATGGCGGATGAAACATTGGAAATGTTGACAAATCCACATGAAAATAGCTACTTTGGCGGTTTTCGGGGACGCTGAATACGAATCTGATGTCAGATTCTCAAAGTGCAAAATGGCGGCTCAAATAAAGTGGCGGTTGTTTTAAAATTTGTTATTTCGTTATGTTACAGTTGTTGCCTACTAGTGTCCGAGTAAAATAAAACTAACCTACGATACAAGTCAAAGTAGTTATCTTTTTTTTTATTTTTAAATTTGAGTTTAAGAAACTATAAACAAGTAAACAATTTTAGAAATTCTTTATGCCAGGCGTTTCGTCTACCATATTGGATACGCCATTTTTAATTTTGGGAATCTGGCACCAAATTCGTATTCAGCGACCCCAAAAACCGCCAAAGTAGCTATTTTCATGTGGATTTGTCAACATTTCCAATGTTTCATCCGCCATTTTGAATTTTGAGAATATGTCACCAGATTTGTATTCAGCGACCTCAAAAACAATAATTGCTGTATAATTTGCAATTATTTTAATTATTTTATCTGCGTTATTAAACAGTTAATGTTTTAAATGTATACAAACGTATCATGTAGGGGGATAGTTTTTACTCCCTAAAACGATTTAAGGGCCCAAAAAAAAATTACGTGTCGAATATTTTTAGATACTCTACACGTATGCAAAGTTTCATTCCAATCGGTGAGACTCACTTGGGTAGGGTTACTTCTAAGTTGAACTTTGACTTTATTATTAAAAATCATAACTAATTCAATTAGTCACCTGTGTTTTCATTGGAAGCGGCATTAAGAAACGACATAACATGAAAAGAACATCAGCAATTAATAATTATAGTTCCTTGATGACAAAAGTTTAATGTAAGCGCCCGTATTAATACGAGACACAGCTTTTTTCATTCAAACTATAAAAATATTCGAATTAATCATGTTAGGCTTACTAAACTTGTGCAAACATTAGTTAATTTAATTACATAATGCACTTAAACAGCAGTACTTAATTTATTATTATAATAAAGACAAAATAGATCAAACAAATGAGGTGCCCCTATCAATGAGGGACGAAGTGTAGTAGTGGGACTGAAACGCTGTCATATCATGTCAAGTTAAACTCTATACTTATTTATATGTTTTATTGATGGTTTGCCTTTTGATCTCCGGCAATTCTCAACCGATTTATTTGAATTTGATAAACAAACATTTTAACTTATTCGTGAAACCGCATAAAGTTGTTTATCAACAAAAAAAATACAACACATGTTAGAATGTTCGTTGACTGGAAAAACATTTTACATTTTTATGTACCATAATATTCTATTTTGAATTGGAAAAATCTGACAATAAATTACTAAGATTTTGTGCACTTTTAGTTGGAGTTTGGCATCGATCTCGCAACTTTATTCATATTTTCAACTTCAACATTTTCAAAAAAAGAATGCGCACAAAACGAAACAAATACCAAATTTTGTTCTTTTTTATTCAAAATGAGTCATATTTATTATTAGGTCGATTACAATATAATTCTGGCTACGCCAGTCGAAGGAGCACCCCCAAAAACAGTAAGGTAAGTTTGTAATTTTTATTCTTATTTGTTATTACAGAAAATGAATCTCAATTGGGTTTTTCCTGGACTTGAAGAGAATGTTGAAAACCCTTCTTTTTGTCATAACATGCATAAAATGTGGTTTTTAAATTCTTCGCACGACTGAAATTTACACCCTGACAACAACATTCGTAAAAATAATGTTATCCAAATATAATTTAATTATCGATTCTCGTGAAAATTAAGTGATTATAAACATTTTAAAAATTGTAACAATACTTACTGAAAAGAGGAAAAAATAAAAAATACTTAGTTTACTTCTACCATTATTTTAGAAATATTTTTTCGATGCAGATCTGGAACAGTTGTATTTTTTGCTGGATATCCGACAGGAAGAAGTAACACAAGTTTCTCATTCTCTGGACGATTAAGTAAGGTTCGCAAAGCCGATCCACAATTCATTGGAGTCGAGACGAGAGAAACCAATCCTACGTACTAAAATAATACAAACGTCAGTGTAGTTATAAATTAAATAATTTTCCAGTTCCTTCAAAATTTCTACTATACGCACATATTTTCTAGAAACGTGTCAGGGTCTTATGGTTCACCAGAAATAGGTAGTTGACAATTATGTATCATTAGTAATCAAATTACTATTGTAAACAAGTTGTTTTTTTATAGACAACATAAACATGTAGTCGGAACATTTAATCTGTTAATTGACAACAAAATTTTTGACTTCATTTCTAACATACATTTAGACGGTTCTTTCAGTGTTCGAAATTTCAAAATGGAGAATTTAATAAAACGACCAAAAGTAAGAAAATTGTGGATAAGATATCCTACTAGAGAGTTTTAGGTTATTGATGAACGAATTCAAAGTCAAATTTCAAACATGGCGACTTCGATGTAATTTGGACTAAAATTCTCAACGCAGCAAACTGTATCTGTGGTTACTTGCAAATATTTGATCGTTCATTTTGAACTGGTCTATCCGACTTTTTTAAATGATTTCAGACATTAACTAACAAAATCTTAAAAAATGTTAAGGTCAGTAACAAAGTAGGGTAAACATAACAGTTATCGGCCATGTGAGGCTCTTAATTTAGTGAATTTGACTTTAAAGTGCCAGAAAGTACCGTTTAACAATATAAACTAAATTTAAAATTGGAAAATTTATCTCTGGGATTATCTGGTATTAGTATGCATGTGTTATAATAACGAATGAATAAATTGTAATCGTTAAAAAATTAAAGTTTAAAAACTGTCAAAACATAATTGTAGTCGGCCAGTTACAATAATGGATTTGGCCAAATTAACAGCAAAGGCTCAACAAGCCATGTTTTTTCATGGTAATAAAAGACTATGAGTCAAGGAAGTGGACTCAAGATAATACATGAGTAACAATCGCTAAAAGTACTGTTTACGTATTAAAAAAATGTTTTTTTCTGAAGTATTCAAAACAACAGTAGTCGGCTACTTTTCAAAATATTATAAAACCTTTAAAAATCAATATTTCTTCATTACCTAAGCTTATACATAGTTACTGAGACTTGCTAAACCTAAATTTAAAACAATCCCATATTTCTAAAAATGTGTTAAAAGGTATTATTTCATAGGTAAAGTGGCCGATTACTGTCCTGTTTACTCTACATATATTATGGCAACCTATTAGAATTGAAAGTATGAAAATTGCGAACGTTATATGGGTGATTCTCCAAAAACAGGGCATTTTCAAGAATGAAAATTTTTTTTTTAAGTTACTGTAAATTCGTTTTTTTTAATGGATTCTTGCTTAGTAGCACCAAGTTAAGTTATTGTTAAAGTAGTCACGCTACAAAATTATTTTAAAGGAAAGGGGAAGACTTTTACTATGACGCATTTTCATACGGCTGTATAAACCAACAATTGCTTATTAAAAACTTGAAAAAAATAACTCTAAAGAGTCAAAAACATAATGTACATATCTGATTTAGTGCATTTTTGTGAATAAATGAAAATGATTTATTATGTAATAATTAAAAAATTAAGAAAAACACATGAATTTTTGAAGAAGTTTTAGACAAAATAAATTTATTAAAGTTAATGTGTCGTTGGTTAGTAACTACAATGATAATATTATATATTCATAATTTTAATAAATAATATTATTTCATAATAAACTTGATTCATAACGTTGTAACAAATTGTACTTGATACGCCAAATGTTTGGTAACGACAATGAAGGTGACGACAATGAAAATGTGTAAAAAAATCCAATTTTACATATTTTAAACAATAATAAATTAAAAAACAAATTGCCAGTAACGTTTATTCCTTTAATCTTTAAGTTTTCATCGTTTTTTAATTGCTGTTTGTATCAAAATACCAAAATTAGGACAGGTGTCGACAATTAATTTAATAAAAATACGTGGTATTTTTATACAGTTTTTACTTGTTATGAGGTAAATATGTTCTCTTTTCAAGTTTCTATGGAGGATTAGTAAAGTGTAGTGTTTTTTCTTTGATTTTCTCATAGGTTTTAGTAAAAACGTTAATTATTTCCAGTTCATTTATACCAGTTTACGCATTGTCGTTACCTCATAGAAATTTCTTAAGACATTAATATTTCAATAATTATAAGTATATATATTGATTTAATTAAATATTATACAGAGAGAAATTGTACAGTTTGAGCTATACTATAGAAATATTATTTGAATAAATTAAAATAATTCGGTTTCTTAATAGCGCTAATATTTTAATGTTTTGAACTTAGTGGTTTGGACATATCAAAAATGCTACTTTTAGTCTTTAAATGTCATTTTACACCAGTTTTTTGTAACAAAAGTATTATTTTTTCAAATTAACATGGGCCAGGGATGTTTATTTAACATTTCTATCCAAATTTAATAATTTATTGTGAAAGTTTTTGTAAGATATAACGTAAAGACACGAAAATGCCCTGCTTCCGGAGAATCACCCATATAATTATATCATATGCTCGGAAAATCACAATTCGTTTTGAAAATAGTTTACTAAATTACTACCTGTATTGCGGTTAGGAGTATACCACAAGCAATGGATGTACTAATGTCTCGATAGTAGTGATTCTTTTTTTTGCCATTTGGCAAAATTTTATATTCTTCTCTGAAAACCAAAATCAAGTACGGAGCTTCCGTTAAATATTCTTTAATCCAGTTGGTTTTCAAAGGTCTAAGGTCTGTTATCCATTGTACATTCATACGCTTTTTGTAATTTAATTCTTCTTCTAACTCGACGATTTGTCGAATCTCGGATTTCACGTTGGAATTAGAAACCACGACGAATGTCCAAGGCTCGGTATGAGCTCCGCTTGGTGAAGTACCTAAAAAAGAGTAAGTATTAGCATTTTAGTATAGATCAACATTTTAGTGAAACATTTTACCGGCTGCTCTTATAATATTTTCAATGACTTCTTTCGGTACTGGATCTGAACTGAAAGTTCGTACCGATCGTCTTTTCTTAACGATGTTATAAAATTCCAAGGATCGATCGATCAATTCCTGTTCTGAGTAAGGTTGGTACTCAAACTCTATGTGATTCAAATCATTTGGCAAAAATGATTCTACGTCGTTGCCTTCGTCGTCGTCTAGAATTGACATAGTCAATATTTATTTGGCAAATTATGTTCATATTATATCCAAAATCGAACAACGGTATCGTTATCAGCGTTTGTAACACAATGTTCAAAGTAATTTTGGGTTTTCCATATTTTTGACATATTTCAGAAATGCAATATATTTCAAGAAAAATTTAGTGAAAACATCGCTTTGAGAAGATTCACCCAGTACTAATAAGAACAATGCTGTAATTACCTTTCTGAAGTATTACTTTTGGCTGCATCTCCTTTCGATGATATCTCGTAGATTTTCCATTGTATGTATATTTTAATAGTAGACTTATTAATTGCACAATAATAAATGCTGCTATCATGTATTTTCCATATTGCGAAAAAAATTTTAGTTCTAAATAATTCGATATCTCATTCATATCGTAAGACGATGATACTTTGAAACGAATTTTGTTGACGAATCCTAAAATTAAAAAATTCTTTAAACTTTTCTGTACTAGTTATAATAATTTGATAAAACACATTTCTACGCATACAAGGCTTTTATTAGATTACATTTGGCTTGGAATTTACAGATACTCATTAGAAGAAATTGTGATATACTGATTTTTCATATAACAAAATGTACTGCGAAATCAGATAAATTCAAGATCTCTAGGACAAGATTGCTTCTGGTAACGAATCCTCAGTTTTATTTAAGAAAAAAAAAACACCAGAAGAAGCCGTGAAATGATTATTAACCCTTCGTCTACCGATACAGTGGTCGTTTGCGTCTGAACGTTTGTTGAAGCAGGTTAAAATATTTTTTAAATTTTGGAAAAATTACATTTTATTTATTTACATTTTTAATTTATATTATTTAAATTAGTTTCTTCGAGTTTTCATCTTAAATTACCAATCATAATATTTAAGAAATAATTTTTTTATATAGTTTTTTGGTCCCGATTTCAATTGTTATAAGCACTTTGAAATTTTGCTGGATTAAAACAACCTCTGGCGGTACACGGCAAGTTAATCCTTGAAAACACACCATAAAGGACCGGGGAACAAAGTTCCGAAAATCAAAACGCTCTCTCTCTAAAAGTCTAAAATTTCGATATTGCGTGAGCCCAAGGTATTTTTATTTGCTTTCCTTTTGCTAAATTTTCAAAGACAAAATGAAGCAAATCACGCTGGAACCACGCTATATCGAAATTTTGGCCTTTAGGTCCGTTGTTTTTCGGAACTTTGTTCCCGGCCCCACAAAGTGGTACAAATCTGTCTGTTTTTACCGTAATACTGTTGTAAATAAAAACACGTAGTAAAATAGACAAAGCAATAGTAAAATAATGAGTAATTGTTATGTAATAATTATAAGAATTTGTTCTTATTTTACAAAAAACACTGAAATCGTGTAATAATGTCAAGTTTTTTTCTTACGAACAGAACCATAAAATTTCGCAATATACAAATTCGCAAACATTTGGCTTGCCTAAAAATTGGCTACCCCTTTTTAAAAGATTTTGGAGTTAAGTATAAAGGGGTTGTGTACAATTGATCTTAGTGTAAGATCAGTGTCGTGCAGCAATCTATGATGGTGATAAATAATAAAATGTAAATAGGTGTTTACATAGAAACATGCAGTTTCTTACCTAATGAATGTATATTTTTTTGAAGCTGAGAAAAAATGTCTTTCTCGATGTTGCCATACTATTCAAGAATATATGACGAAGATATACATTAAGTATAGTAAACATTATGTCCCAGTTTCACATAGACAAACAATGTTTTCTATTGTACACAAAAAATTGTAGTTTTCTTGATCTAAGAGCTGCTGATACTTGAATATAACGTAAATATTATATAATTCCACGTTAACTCAGCCACTTTTAAAAGCACAGGTGATTTTTTTACAGATACATCTCGGTGTTTTCAGATTTTTAAAATCACTCGGTAAAAATGAGAATTGTCGTAAATTTTGTATTTTTAAATAAACTGAACATTATCAAATGTCCATAACTCGGTTGCTATTTATCTTACAGTAACAAATAAAAGGTGGAATTGTTTAACTGTACTTTTATATAGGTATAATGAAAATTTTGTTGATATTGGTTTACATACGTTTTTTTACGTTTTAAATGATAAATTGAAGGTTTTTTGCCAATTTCTAATTTTACTAAATTAGAAAAAAACTATTGCAAATAATGAACAATTTGCGGGGTCGTACACGATTGGAAGTAGTCTCGTTAATTTTTTACAGCATTTCATATTTTTTACTATATTTTATATATTTATTTTGGGTGCGGGTCAAAAAACCGACAATCGAAAAGCCGACAGTAAAAAACCGACCCTTCAAAAAATTACTGTCCGCTCGTCAACGTGTCTATTTTTTTATGCGTCGGCTTTTTGACTGTCGGCTTTTCGACTATCGGCTTTATGACTGTTTGATTTGTAGGTTTTTCGACCCGCACCCTTTATTTTAAATTTTTGCAACAATCTCGAATTTTTAGCTTATTCAATTCACTATGGCTGTTGGTGACCACCAAATGTTATCCGGTAACATCTATTTCTTTCCGTGTAGATTGGTTTTAATTAAACTAGTATCTGGACACTAATCTGTAGTTAAAACCACCCTATTCATATTTACTTTTTAGATAGTTAACGGGAACGTTAACTATAATATAATGAAGGCAAAACTGTAGTCAGTTAATTGAATTATTTGATTTGGCGCATCAACGTCATCCGAACAACGTATTTTGTAGTGAATGGATACATGTAGTATTTCTTACAGTTATATTTAATCAATTACATTAAAATGAATAAAGTTTACTAAGCTCAATAAATTATAGTATAAAAGATTAAGTTCATCTCAAATCTTGCCAGCAGTCCGATGGTACGTCAAAAATCAGATTCCCATGAAGAAATATGTTATTCCACTTGAAAAATAAAGAAACACATATTTTTTAAAATGTGCATTAACTCTTATTGACCCAATTTGTCCGTTTTTTGTCCGCCAATTTTAAGCACGGACAACTTTGTTATTTATGCTTAAAAAAATCTGAATATTTGTAGGGGGGTATTTTTAAGTATGTTAAAAAAAATTTGTTTGTTTAAATCGTATTTTCGATACGAAAGAGGTCTTGGCGGTAGCCAAAACCACGAAAACTTCGGCTTAGAATCTCAAAATAATAAAGCTATATACACAAAAAATTCATTTTTCATCATAAAAGGGTTGTGCGACCACACCTATAATAATACTTTTACAAAAAATGGTATTTTACGGATTTTTCTGTAAAAAATAGTTTCGATTTATAAAAACATATCACAGCTAGCAGAAAATATCTTTTTTTAACTCCGTGCGCTAAGTGCTCACTTTGCACACTGTTTTCCGTGTGCAAAGTAGAACATTCGTGCACCGTGCGCTAAGTATTTACTTCAATATTTATTTCAAAAATACTATTTTCATGGTACTTCATAGACAAAAACAGACAAATTAGGTCAATAAGGGTTCAACATTTTTTGAAATTTGGATAAACAATTTATAATTTCGGTAAAAAATAAGTTTTTTGCAAACGTCTTGGTCAAAGTCTGTAAACTTCCTCAATTTTCAAGTTTTCAGTCGCCCCAGAGTTACTTCTTTTAATTTGTTGTACATTTTAATGGTAGATTACTATCACTGTGAAAGATCGATAACTAATAGAAATAATTCTTTTTTTTTTTAAACAAAACAAATTTTTTCCCCAAAAGGCAATCTTTTCTCCAAAATTTCAAGATTTACAGATAATCCTATTTATAACTTAACATAAACATTTTATTTGGTGTTTTTTCTTGTTTCTGAGGTGATATGCAATTTTTGTGAAATTTCAATTTTAATTTCAATTTTCCAGTTATTTTTTACAGGTTTTCTTTTCAAATTTATCACACTGCAAATATCGTGAAAAGTACAGAATATTGATAAGTGGTAACAATATCTGTTTTAATTAACAAAACAATGTCTTATAAAAAAAGACACATTTTCTTTTAAAAATGTTATGGTTTGAATAAACTTACAAATTCCACATAAATCTGTCATTTTTTATTTTGGCTACTCTTCTTTAATTTCTAAAAAATGAAAACATATTCACATTATTCACCGGATTTTTAGATTTATATACATGTTTTTTATAGATTAGATTTATGATTAGATATTAGATTTATGTACATATGATTATCTATAAATCCTGGAAATTCGGAAAAAGTAGTCTTTTTGAGAAACAAATTTTGTTTAAACAACAAAATAATTATTTTTATTATATAAATTTTTCTCATTTATAGCAATCTACCGTTAAAAAGTACGACAAATGAAACGAAATAAGCCTAGAGAGGACTGCAAAACTTCAACATCTTAAATTGTTTATAAAAATTTCAAAAAAAATAAGTTTTTCTTTATTTTTTATGTAGAATAACATATTACCTTATGGAGGTGATTTTTGACATACCATCAGTAAAAAACGTCCACAGTGCAGTAAAGAGTGTATAACTGAACGTAATACTATGCTGAATACTTTTTCAGTAAATTTTGAATAATTTTTGACAGAGTAAAATGAAGGTAAATAATTACAATTAAAATGTTATACTAATTTTTGTATTAATTACATTCTTCTTTTATTAGTATTGTATGGAAAATTAGTAAAAATTATTATAATTATTATGGCTATGCATCGATTATCTCTAAATTCTTAAACAGTTTTGCAATATTTGTTATTTCCGGTCTCTCAGTGTAATACAACCAAAATAGTACAGGAGGGGATATTGCAGAACAAATTTTATATTTAATACTTAGATTCGAATTTTGAAAGAATAATGGGATTGAAAAAAAATACCCAGCTTCATATTTTTAAACAAAAAATATCCTTAGCATATTATAATACTAGTACATATATTAACGATATATTCTTTAATTGCATTGAATTTTTTATAAAACGATTAACATTTCGTAAAAATATCGCTAAGACCTCATATTTTTTTCTTTTTTAGGAGGTTCGTATTAAATGAGTCTCAGTACTTTCTCAATGCTTATTTGATATTTGATTTTATAGATTACTTATAGACTAATTGATATAATTCAAGAATATCCTGCCCCGAAGTCAATTAATTTAAGTCTGTTGTATCCTAAGGGTTTAATTGCTTCCGCCTTCTTTAATTGAATCTAATATAATGTAATCGAAATGCCAATACATTCAAGTAAGCTTACATCCGGAAGAGGAAGACCATTTGCTTTTCAGAACACCAGGACTTTTTAGGGAGTGAATTCTGTTTTCAGGAGAAAAAAACAAACTTACCTTTTGACTGTAACGCTTCGATTTTTGAGTATTTCCGAACGAAAACTTATTAGTACTAAAATACCACTTTTCGTCTTATTTGTACACCTGTTCTTTATTTTTTGTTAGTAAAGGTGCAAAACTTTCTCGGAAAATCCGATTACTACGGGTATCACGGGAAGAATGAAGCATACGTATATGAAAATTGTAGTATAAGTTCCCTTCCTCTCGTCATTCAGGGCTGTCGGCATGTAGTTTCATTTACATAACAAGTATGCAAATAATAATTTTCTTATCCCTGTGACACAACTGAAATATAGAGGTAATTTTGCTCATTACCTTAATGATATCGTCGAAATGTGAAACTTGCCACATACATGTGAAGAATTTCAGATTATGGGTATAAATGTTGACATACTTAATTACTAGGGGCTGCTTTTGATCTATGGAAAATTAATAATTTAATGTGTTCAGATGATTTTGCATCTTCAAAATTCTAACCTTACAAACCAATAATTTAAAATTACTATTAATTTTAGTGACTTTTTCTTCCACAAAAACGTTTTTATATAAAAAAATTCGGCAAGTTCTTATCAGTATAATTTTTTTGACCGCACTAATATTTTTTATAGACGAACCATCTACTAATTGCAACTATTTGTTTAATGAAATACATTAGTAGAACTAAGTAATTAACATTAAAAATGAAGATAATGTAATGAATTAATTAATTATCCTTTATTCGAAGCATTCGTACCCTGGTTTCTCAAAAACTTGGCTGCCATTTATGACAAATTGTTAGAGTTATGAACCACGGCAGTCTTGTAGATACAAAGAGAAGTTTACAAGAAATATGCAGTTTTCCCCGCGATGTCTTGTTCTTAAGCTGAAGGTTCTATCGTATCGATTTTTTATAGGTGATATTCTCATTATGCAATAACGGAATGTTATGAATTCCATTACAAATCTCTATAAATGTAAATAAAATAATCAGTATTTATGAGTCGTGTCACTTAGACAATGTTTTGAATCGTCAATAAACAATGGTAGTTTTTTATAAGCTACGAGCTATGAGCTGTTGATGAAAATCATATTTATACCTTGAGAAAAACTAGGAAAACGGGACAAAAAAAATCATATAGGAATGACTAAAAATGCACATTAAGCATGATGAATAGCACTTTGATCTGCGTTTTGCCAAATTGCGAACAAAAATTTTGTTCCGTCACAAAGTCCTAATGAAAATGATATACAACGCTACACTCTTAGGTTAGGATATCTCAAAATCTTGATTTGATAACTCAATTTATCTGATTAATCGTTTGTATAATTTACCTTTCCGCTACGAAAATAATCTACGTTATTTTGTATTATGCAGATGGACATAATCCAAGTTTTTTTTATTCATTATAATGCTTGTTCACAAAGAGATATTGTATAACAAAGTTTAATATTCTGACTATATTAGCAACTTATTAGCTATTGTAATCAATTTTTTTATTTTGAATATCTTTCTGTATTAAGTAAATCACTCCATTTTTTCTGCTATACTGTTTAATTTTTAAACGAAGTTTTTATGTAAATATAACAACTTCCTAATCAATAATTAATCCTTTAATGGTAATGCTGATAAATGTTCAACTTAACTAATTTGCTTTGTATATTTTTGTTATTTTATTAAAATTATTGATATATTGGTCTTGCATTCACACTTCTATAATGCTCAATCATCATTTAATTGTATAACATTGAACATTAAGGATAAATTTCGTACTTTTACCTCAGAAAAATACAAGTGTGAAACCATAATTGGAGCGTTCAAGCCGTATTTGGTAGACAAGTTCCGAAGGTCAAAAAACTGGAACGGATTTTTGCGACTAAGAGGATGTAATAATCAACGAATAACATAATTATTTACATAGATTTGTAGGTCTGTTAAATATATTTAATTTAAGAATTCAAAAAGTTATTAGATTTTATATTTTTGAAAACAGTGGATAAATATGTAATATTAAAAAATGTTTCGTGCTCTCTGGTGACCTGAAAAGTAATATACCGTTTTAATCATAAAAAATAAATAAGAGACCCGCATCATTCGGATATTAGATAATTTCTGAGTTACAATATATCAATATTCTGTTTACTTTTAAAATGTGGATGTCAAATTTAGAAAAATAAACTTTTATTTGCTAGCCTAAAAGAAATTAAACAAAGTTGCCCTATACCCATTTCGTTATTTACTAATAATAAAAAAGTAATCGAAATAAATTAAATCATCCATTTTTTTGCCAGTATCTTCGTAGTATAATCTTTACTGTCGTAGTACCGGTCAGTTTCTATCTGACGTAAATTATATATAAAAAATATATAGTAATGAACCATGGAGCACTATTAAAAAACTATTTTTTGCTTCCGAATGTGTTTCCTGCATTGATTTTTATATATACAGAATATGTTTTCACTTATCCAATATTTATAGCAGAATTACGTTTTTACCTATTCAATATTTATAGTACAAATGGGTTTTATTAAGGAAAAGACCCGATTATGGGACGGAGATTATGAAAGAGTTGAATATTAAGAATGGAATTGAATTTAAAAATAGTTAAACATGGAACATTATTATTATTTATTTGAAAGGTCTGCGTTTTTAGAAGCAATAATGACTTTTATAACTTCAATTTGACATTCCAATTTTTGGTATTACTTACAAAATTTCATAAATTCGATGACCCTATTTTAGAATGGCATTATGAGTCCATGTCGACAATGTTTCATGTATCCTATTAAGGAACAAGTAACACGCACTTATAATTATTTTATTTTAATATCACATACAAATGTTTAAATGCTGAACATAAATTAGGGATTGTTTTTCTTATGTGTGATATCCTTTATTCGTACTGCTAATTTTTTCATCTGCTATAATAAATTTTACTTTTGTTCCTATAATTTTTCCTTTTTTGGCATTTTTATTCTTGTTTATTTTTGGTTTTGTTCAGATTTACCACTTGCTTCAACCATCATCTTTTTTTTGGTAAATATTCTGTAGGAATTGTGATAGTGTATTTCTGAAAATGCGATTTCCCGCACAAGTCACAAAGGATCTTTTTAGCAAAAAGTATGCGGAAAATGGGGTCACTACATTTTTAAAAATTACAGGTAGCATTTAAAAAATTAGTAGAAATAATTTTAATATATTTAAGGGAAGGCACCACTCAAAATCAGCTCTGTGAAATACATCTTTAAAAAATTAGAAAAAATTGTTTCTTTGTCATTTTGTTATGTAGAATTCAGTGGTGCTAGAATGAAAAGTGTACAAAATTGTTGGTTCCCAAACAAATTATTGTTTTCGAAACAAATGAAACGTTGTAAAATCCATGCATAGTCACTTATGAAAATGTATTTTTATGTTCACCCTAATTTTTTCAATTTTTACATTAATTTAGAACAACGAAGAAACAAGACAATCAAAGTATCATTATTGACTACATGAAACAAAATTTGTTTAAACTTCGTTGAATTTTAAACATAAGTTGTACTCAAATTGAATACAACTTATTGTATTGCTAAATGTTATTTAAACTATGGCATAAATAAACAACTAACTAACTAAATACCTTTGATTAAAAATCATCTACGACTGAGCTCATGACCAAAAGTCTAAAGATAATAATTCTGTTGTATTTGATCCACATGAAGCTAAGTCTGCAGGACCATTGTGATACATAACGCCTACGGCCTGAGACAGCAAGTTTGGGAATTTTGACACCCGATTAGTAACAAAAACATTACATTGACACCACCCTCAACAGGGCAATCAAGAGAATTCTGGAATCGCACAAATGGCTACTGCTAACCCTCATAACTCAATGACTCTCATAAGACAATATATAGTGTCATTACCATCGAATGTAAGTGCTGAAAATTTGCCTTTAACCAGCATGTCGCATATTGATGTTTTTACTTGTTCTAAATACGATTATGTGTTCTGAAAAATTAGTCATCGATGTTTATGAATCCCTAGAAAATTTCAGATATAAAAGCGTGAGCCTGGCTATCGGTAATCAGTTGTTATAGGTCAGGCTAAATATACGGTACAATACAGCAGGGTAGATATTCGTAGGAATACGTGTTGATATTCTTGCACAGCAAAAAATGAAGTGGAATTTTTTAAATATATCAGCGTAGTAAATATAACATAACATGAGCATCTTCATTGCTATGCCTGAATCTGAAACGGGATGGTGTGGCAAACATACAATCTGAACTTGGTCATCAACCGGGAAATTTACTGCGAACATATGTCCAATTTGTTCATGATCAGCGAGACAATAAATCTATAATGCTTAAGCAGTTTCGTCGAGCATGTGGCAATGGGTATATGTATTGTCATCTTAAATTGAAGTTTCGCGTCCTGGTTCAGTACCATAGTGACTCTTATGAAAATGATCCTCGAATTGCGTATCTTTTGACAAGAGGATACATTTTCTAATTCTTAGAATTTATTATGAGAGTGTTAAAGAGACCCACTGACAATGCAATTAAGAACTGTTAGTTCATTGACGGTATTTGTGTGAGTGACCGCGGATACAGACAAAATCCCCCCGAAGACCTATTTTTGATGTTAGGATAAGTTCTCCAATTGGACCTCTTGTGAGCCCGTCTAAGAGAATTGAAACGTACAAATCAGCTCATATAACAAGGTTTATGGGTTCATCTTTCAGTGGATGATCATTCGTGAGATCATTTGACAAATGTTTCCTTTAGTGTAGTCATTTATTCCGAATCAGTTACTGCGAAGAGCTGCGTAAGAGATGAGCTGAAATTTTCATGTTATAACGTATGATACTATTTTTGGCACTGTTCGCATGAGCCACTGCTCAAGCGATTTTGCCCAATCTGTATAATTATCCGAAAACGTATGAAGCGATATCTCCAGAAGATAAGACCATCTCGGACCCAAAGCAGAAAGTTCTGATGATTCTTTTGTTGGCAGAGGAGGAGAAGCTACGATATCAAGAGCCAAGATGAGGCATCCGAGATTTGAAGGGTACTGCTCTTCGTTCATCTTGTATTTGTCTGTTTTCACATAGTGTGACAATGCACCGTTTTAGAAGACGACAATTGAATATCATTATCTCCGTAAGAGCAGATTAATTGATGGTGTAATGATCAACGAGATTCCCACAGACCATTTATAAATTGCAACCGTGTTTTGACGACTGCAGCAGGCGCGGTGCCGTTGTTACAAATTCATAAAACGTTGTCACTTGTTTTTCTAGCGATTCAAAATTTATTTCTTGAATCTGCAATAGTGACTCTAGGCTTAGCTTTCTTGGGGTCATGATTATTGATCAGTTCAAATCAGTTGAGAGAGTAAGCGAATAACTCACGCTCAGCGACTAATTTACTGAATACATAGAATTTTATTTCAAAATATTTTTTGCATTCAATAGGTGTACTGTATACTATGAAAGTTTCTCTTTACGTACTAAATGCACCGGATCCTAGCAGTATCGACAAATGTTAGGTATCAAGCAAATGCTGAAAAAAGGGGCAAAGAGGTCAGGAATCATCTGCAATTAATAACACCGTTTATAGGCAAAATTTTACTTTCAAATTTTCGCATGAGCCACGAGTTCAAAAAGAAGAGACCATCAGCTGTTTTCGATGCACTTTTTCCTCCTGTTTACGAAGATGAGATAATTCAGCGCAAGGTCAGTATCTTAGCCGGCACCTTGAAAAAACTGAAAATTTTTCAAATAATATTTTTCAAATCAGTAAATCTGACGTTTGATAAATGTAGAGGAGGACTATCCTTGTAAAGAAAATCCCTAAAAATGAGCACGTTCGGCCTTTTTCTGCGACATTCATTGATATTATTTTGGTTTTGAATACAAATGATGTCAATTCATTTGTAAACAGACCACAAATAAAAACTTATGTCATGTGCAAGAAACGCAACTTTGTTGTTCTTATAGATTTTGGGCCGCTGAATTCGAAGGTTTGAGTGTAATTAAGACATTTCCTGCATAGTTCTGTCATTGTTAAAGAAGTTGACAAGAGTTCTGATGAATTCTAAAGAAATTCGAATTTTAACGGCCCTGAGATGCTAACTTCACAAATGAAATCACCGTATCTCATCATAATTCCGTTTATTAATTGATTGAAAGTTATTTACAGAAGAGTTGTGCGGTGCACTGCAGTTTTTACACGAGTTCTGATTATTAACAATGGTATTATATATGTTATATAACAACGGAATTCCAAAAAACCTCGCATTGAAACAATATAGAAGTTGCTCATCCAGATACTACAATTATATTAAAGAATTGCAGCCATTTTCATCTTACAGACGTGAGATAATGATGCTTTTTTCATAATTCTAATCACGGAATTTATAATTGGATGTCTGCAAAAAAATAGAGAAGAGTTCTACTAGTCGATTATGTACCAATTGTTATGTAACAATATATTGTTTCGATGCCGCGAGATATTTGTAATGTGTTTCGGAATGCCGTCACATATCGGGTCAATATATTGTTATTCCCATTGTTAATAATCAGAACTCGTGTAAAAACAGCAATGTACTGCAGAACTCTACTGGAAATAACTTTCAATCAATTAATAATGCGAATTATGGTGAGATGCTGTGATTTCACTTGTCAACTTCTTTAACAATGATAGAACTATGCAAGAAACATCGTAATTACTCTCAAACCTTCAAAATATGATGAGATGCTATCATGTGAATTGCGAAGCTAGCATCTCATATCTTTAATTAGCGCTTATTGGCGCTAATTAATAGAACTATGTTCAAAACCTATTGAGAACTGTATAAGTACGCTGGATGCTAATGAATACGGAGTTTTTTTTTTAGATTCTAATAGTTTGTATGGTATCTATAATCATCTCATTAATCTGATCAGATCTCTCTTAAACTAATTAACACCTAAATTGATATTTGCGAATTAATTTAAAAAAAAAAGTGATTTAAAATTTTCTATTCGAGAACGGAATTTTTAGTTACTAGAAAACGCATCATATTCAAAAGATAGTTAGGTAAGTAGTAGTGACATTTTAAATGTATGTCATTCAAGTTTTGGCCATGAAAAGACTGATTCGCAAAGGACTTAAAACTCCTAAAAAAGGAACATAAAACCTTTTTTGCTTAAGTGTCATTTTAGTCAGATATTAAATCGTTATGGCGACATATTGGGTGGACTGTCTTCTCTAAAAGAAGTAAAAATCGAAAAGTTTGTTCAAAAATACGAATAGATTCAATAGTAACAAAAATAAATATTTTGTAGAGAATTTTCAAATTTTTGCACGACGTTTCACACCCGCATGAGATTCTTTAAGAAATTGGTGACATGAAAATTTACCAAAAAATAGCAATGGTAGAGAAAATTTTGCAGTTGATTGCAAAACTGTAGAGGATACAGAAGGAATCATTGATAAAGCCTGTGAAAATGAAAGTGACATGCAAAGCATAATATTGAAAACACCATGAAAAAAATAATATATTGAAAAATAAATCCTTGTTGTATAATTGAAAAAAAAACATATTTACTTTTCTCATATACACTTGCAACAAATACCCCAAACAATACTAGCGAATTATATAAAATTGGAGAATCATGGACACATTTTTAATATCAATAAAACATCTTAAAATGTTTGTTTTTGGCAAAATATAGCTAAATTAACAGTTTCAAAATAAAAGAAAACGTTAAAAATTCACTAAATTAATTAAAGTATTTCCCAAAAATGTGGTAATGTAAAAAAATATTTGATTGCTTGCTTGTTAAAAAGAATGATCCATTAATCTAAGTTTAATCATAAATTATAATTATGATTAAACAAATTATAATCATATAAACATACATGCTAATATATATATGCTAAAAAAAATTGACCCTTTAAAATTGAGCTGTACACTTCTGAATCTGCTATCTTTCCAATGTTAGCGGCAAACAGTTTTCTGCGTTTTTCTCAAAACTGCATGAAACGGACTTGGCAGGTTTTGCACCACAACGCCTCATTTAACTTTCACGTAAATTTGTATACAAAAGATTTTGGGATCACTGATCAAGAATCTAACATTCAGTTTCTAAACTATAAAATAGCGGATTCAATATGCTGAACGAATATTTTCAAAATGTTTGAATTTTAGAAAAATGTTAAACATCGGTTTTTGAGGGTTGATGATCAGGAATCTTTGGATTGAATGATCGTCGATGATAAAACTGGCATTACAAAATTATAGTGATAATTATAATGTATTAATATAATTGTAATTTATCGGGATTAAGCCACAATTCTTTTTATAATTTTTTGTGACTATGCAGATTTTTATACGAGATGTAGAATAGCTTTCAAATTACCTGAATTAGTTTCCGATCCCAAATCAGTGTCATTTCGACAATTGGATAGCAGATTCGCGATCAGCCATCTCAAGAACCCCTTCATGAAAATTTTTATAAAGTAAGTAAAAAATAATAAAAATTTTCGTTCTCCATATAGGCCAATTTCTGTACTCGAAAATTTGAATTTATATTAAACTTTATTACCCTTGTGATCAGTAACCTCGAAACCCTCGTATGTAATTTTATGTAAAAATTGAAATATTTAAAAAATGTTTGTCTACTCTATTTGATCCTCCATTTTGAATTTTGGTTATTTTGACAATAGAATCATGATCAACCACAAACAAACTTTAATAAATAGCTTATTAAATAGATTTAATAATAATCAAGCGCTGCGAATGAAAAGGTAAAAAATTACGTCTGAGATTTACTGTAACACACTCAGCTCAAATAAGTTATTATCAAAATTCAAACCAACTATACAGCTGCAAAATAGGGGCGAAATGTCCTCTTTTCGACCTGCCATCAGGGCGAGAGATTTCGTCGACCTCTCATTTACCTAGCATAGAAGTCGAATTACGGTAAGTAAGGACAAAACTGGAAATAATTTTATGGATGAAATTTGGTAATACAAACGTAGTTCAAATGGGGTAAAATGTACCTATAATATGTGGAAAATTGGTAATATTTAAGTAATTATTCCTTCTTTTCGACCTAATTCTCACCATATCTGTCCGTGTTTTGTTTGCAACCTTTTTCTTGGGCATATATGTGGCAATAGAGTGGCCCTTATTTTGATCATTTTTGAATTTCTTCAGTCTGACCCACAAAAAAATCACCAAAAATTGGCGCATCGATTAAACTATTTACCAGTTTGAACAAATGGGAAATTTGACTTAATCAGGGTAATCTTAACTTGGTCGAAAGGACTTTTTGCTTTTTGGGTAAGATTTTTTTTCAGAAATGTTTTCTAGGTTTTCTAGGATTAAAGAATATATTCTGTGCCAGAATTAAAATCATCCATTGTGTCCTTTTTAAGAAATTTGAATTTAAAAAAAAATTATGAAATTTTTTTTTTTTTTTATAAAATTGTTATTAATTTTCAACTTTAATAAATTGTTATGATAAATAACTATCATACAAATTAATTCAGAAGAAGGTATGACTATATTATATTTAGTAATATAAATAATTTAAACAATCAAGATATTCTTAGAACAATTGAGAATATTATAGAATATCATAAAAATAGCAAGAAGGAGGACGCGAAAAAGAGGCTAGAGATTTTGAGAACTGTATACATTTTGTGTTAATGAAGGGTTTCGATACAAAATCAGATATATTGATATTAGAATATGTACTCATTCCTCCTAAGCCCCATTCTATTAGTTTTTTTTTGTTTTACTGATATGTTTAAACAACTTGTAAAATTTTTGTTTGAAGATTATTTCAGTAATATTTTGAGAAATAGTTACATCGATTCTATTAGTAACTTCTGAGAAAGTTGCGAAGATCATTCGATATCTATCCCTTCAGAAGTTGACTCTATTTTTATCAACAACGATTTTCGTTCAAGGTAAGGAATAGGCAAAGAGCAGTTTGCTTTACTATTTAAATAGTATCCTCGACTATCTCAGTTGTTGAAGTTATACTTTAGATAATGAAATTAAGTAAAAACGATGTCTGTGTCTTATTCTATACAAGACAAGATGCTAAAATTTCTAACCTCAAATTCCAGATTCCCGCTAAAAAATTGCATATCGAGAATTTCGACAGTGACTGTTTTAAATACACGATACCACTACTAATATTGTGCATAAAGATTAGAAATTTTTCTAATGCATTACTATTGTACACAAGATTAAAAGAAATGCACGCTAACAAAAGAACATAAGAAGTAATTCATCTTACTTCAGTTTGGCAGATTATCTTTTTTAAGATACCTGTGTGTGCTACAAGCGTATTTTGCATTTCGTTGTTATCAGTTTCACAAACTTAACGCTTTGTGTTTTATATTTATTTTTGTCTTATGTAGTATAATTCGTAGATAAGCACTGTACATACTGCAGAGTAATGTAGTGGATTTTATAATCGACGGTGCGAATATATGCATGTAATGTCAATGGAAAACTTCATTTCAATCTTCATAACTTTCTTCTAAATGTGTTCTCAAAAAGAAAATTTAATTTTACTTATGGGTAATGCATAGAACGAACTTTGACTTGTAGGTGATAAGTTTATTACGAAGTAATTTAAAATAAATATTTTTAATTTCTAAACATCTTCGAAAATATTTACGTTTGTATTGTAATGCGAATACCACACTTGCAGCCGACTCGGACGTTGTACCGCTGGCAAAAATAGTATTTTTCGTACCTAGGGCGCAAAATGTCACTTTGCGCCTGTGATATGAATAACGTTACAAAATACAAAGTCGGTGAACATTCATCAATGTTTATAACGTTAATTCCCCTCACTTTAATTTTTGCGATTCGAAAGTGAGGCGCAAAATAGTGTTTTGCGACCTACAGCGGGCGAATGTGATTTTCACGCATGAAACAAAAAAATAGTAAATTTGCAATTGGTACTCGTGATTAATACATAAAATGTAAATGGTAGAAAGATTATAATAAGACAATTATAACCATTGATGTAATAGATTTAACAACTTTTAGTCTTATTTAATAACATTTTAGTTAATTGTTATTTTCCCATTGGAATTAATGGTAGTAGTTATGTTATCCTAATCATTATTTGATGTTCTTGAATATTTTTGTCATTGAAATCAGAATATCTTCAATATCAAATTTTATTATTTCCTGCAAGGCTGTACAAACAATATTTTTATTATGTACCATTAATTCCACATTTTGTTATTAAAGTCCATGCATTTAATCATAAAATTACTACATTTAGATGCTCGAAATCCTTCAACAGTATTTCTCTTGGTAGAATTAAACGTTATTGTGCTAATAAAATTACTAAAGTTTTTAAATCCTATGAATGATTTCACACCTGTATTATATAATTTTCTTCTGCGCTGAAAGGAATTGTGTATGAAAAGTTATTAATCTGACGACTCTGTCGCCACGCCCTTATGTATGTTAATATAAAATATGATAATTCGCTACTGGAGCCGTGACTTGTTACTTGTTACTAATTCGTAAACTAGCTATCATAGGCGTCTGTGGAAAGTTCCGATTTTTAAAAGTAGATTGTTGCAAAAATTTTCCGATTTAAGCTGCAACTCTACATTGCATCAAAGTATACAATAATCATATAAAATTTAGTAGACATCTTACGTCGTTATACTAACAAGAATATTGAAAAAATTTATATGGATTTTTACCACTAATGTCAGGAGACATATATGTTTTGTAATTCTTATTATTGTTATTACATAATTCTTATTACGAATATCAGAATTATAGATGAAACATATTTCCAATTGTCATTTCATAATGAAACTGGTTTTTATCGAAAAAATATAATACAAAACGATTTTTTATTTCCAAAATTCCTGAAAAAGATCTTAGAGGTATTAATTACTGACATAGCTCTAATAGAAAAGTTTGATATTGTATTGAATTTCCTTCCAGCTAATATCATTTTGCTGAACTAGCTAAAACTTGTTTCCGCCGTTCTATACTTTCCATTATGACGATTTTGTGTTTATAAACAATTCTACTTTATAATAACTTCCTCAGCATATGTAACGTTGGATTCTACTATCCAAAATTGTCCTTTGAATTTGTAAAATTATTAGGTACTCATCTTACGAATTGCAATTAGTAAAACCATTCTATTAAACAATTATAGTAATACGGGTTTACTATTGAAATTATTAATTCGGTTACACTATTTGAATTAATACGAGATGCGAAGAAGGTATTGTACATTGTCATCAAAGAGCCTCGGCAAAAAGTGCCCGTTTTTCGTACCTCGAATTTCCAAAATTGTTTATGCCAAATTGTTAAATTCACCTAATAATTCATGCTGTCGTCTCGATCATTTGGTATAACTGTCGCGCCAAAAATAGAACAAGAATCATTTTTCGAATAAATATGTATTACTGTTTATTATCGTTTTCATTATAACAAGTTTAGATCAATTTATTTTGGAGACAACCTTGCGTCGTGCATGATAAGTATCTGTTTTGCCAAAATATAGTTTTCTGCATATTTATTTTATATAAAACATGTCATCCTTCTCTCAGTATGAAATAATAGTTTCATAGGCCATCAAGTTGGTATAATGACCGTACGATTCGAGAAGGCATTTGATATCCCGAATAAGCGCGGCTCTGGTGCCAAATTATGAATAAAATTACACGATGGAAATTATTAAACAATGGAAAAAACCATTAAATTCAAAAGAAAATATACCACTAAAATAAGTTAACGAATGAAACATGGATTTAGAAGAAAAATAAACGTTCGAAAGTTGAATACAGTAGGTTCAGTTCAATGCAGTGAATACGACTTTTCTGCCTAATGCATTGAAACTGACCATTTTAACCTGAGAACTTTTCTTTAACAAGAAAATGTTATTTCTTCACACCGGGAGGATAAGCAGCAACTTTCTGCCCGCTTGCTTATTTTACCTCCCTCGTTGGGTACTATACTATTTTGATCTCTGTTGCGGGAGAAAAATAGCGCATTCTCTCCCTAGGGAGCAAAATGAATTTAGCCGGGAGCAAATAGTACATTACTCAACGAGGGAGGTAAAATTACATGCAGTCTGAGACATTCTTTTTTATTTCCCGAGGCAAGTGTACGATTTTTCTTTACGGCCGAGAGGATAAGCTGTATCTTTCCTCCCGCTGGTGGGAGGAAGGGTGGCGTTTTTCCTCACGGTGTGAAGAAAATAAATTTCTCTCACTCTATTTCCAAAATACTAGTTTGCTCCCTATATCGCGGCAACAAAATAGCACGCTCTCGAATGAAAAAATAATATGTGCAGCAAGGGAGAACAGGTGTTTGCAGGCGATGGCGAGTTTGTCGCCCAAGCGAAGCGAGTCAAACTCGCCCACGTCTGCTAACACCCTTTTTGCTCCCTAGTTGCACAATGTACTATTTTTAGCCGGAATACAAAAATTCTCACCACATGCGTAAACTTTAGGCCTCAGATGGTGATGGACCAGATTTGCCGTTCCTCGGCCGTGCAATCAAGAACAGAGGCGTAAAACTCATATTTTGCACCCTACTGGGGTTTTGGTACGCAATAGTACTTTTTGTGGAAATGTACGCGCGCAAAAGAAGGCGTAAAATCGTTATTTTACACCAGTTGAATCAAAAGTGCTATTTCATATTAGTTTCAGTATTCGAGTGAACCAAACAACCACCCAGAGAGATAAAAAGTTATGGAACCATTTTACAAAAGTACAACACGAAATTACAAAAAAATTCTTAAATTGACTACGTCGGTAGTAAACAAAATAATATTTCTTAATACTTAAAAATCAATTTTCTTCCATAACCTCAAATGTTCCTAGTTTTATAATCGGATAGTCGCTTTAAATCACTCTAAGTAGTAAAATGGAAGTAATAAAATTGAATAAAAGATAACCAGTTTTTGTCAGCGTAATAATAGTTAGTGAATGATATAAACTATTCTGAATTGTAAATGTCACACACAGTCAAAGACAACTTTTCACGTTGTTAATTCTAATATTATTATATGTTCCAACCACTTCTACCTTTTTTTCCATGATTCCATTAACCATTTTTTTTTGTCTTTCTGTGCATGGTTAAGTAAAATGACAAATCTACTAGGATGATCAAAAATATTTTCTTTTTTTTTGCTTTAAGGCAATTGCATTATGGCCACTACGGTAGATTCCCCCTTTCGGTGGTAAAACGATTGTTCGTACATCTTGGAAAGTAGTAAAAGGTTACCAGTAATCATATTATTATTCTCTAGTTACCATTGAGTGAAACCATCGAATATGGTGAATGATATGATTTGATATGATATATTTATTTATTTGTGTACATTTTATTGTACAATATTAAGTATAAGATATTTCTTATAATAATCCTATGAGATTTGTGTATAGTAGTTGAGAAAAGCTATATGATATTACAAGATAGTATGACAGTATATTTCAATTTATTATTTCTTTAAAATGTCTCTCAATTTTATTCTGCCGTCAAGATTAGAAAAAAACAAAAATGCTTTATTTTTGAATATGGAAAATGAATGTGAGTTGCGGATGGTGGTAGGTAGGAAATTCCAAATATAGGATGCGGCGATATGGAATGATGACCTCAAAGATTCTGTAGTGAATTTGGGAATGACCAAAGCCTGCACCTCATCTCTTATTGGTCTGTTTGAAACATACGCTGTGAAGAGTCTCGCCAGATAATTAGGAGTGCTAGTGACCAAAATCTTGTATGTAAGGCAGGTTGCAAAGTAACATCTACGCATTCCAATGGAGAGCCAACCCAGTTTTTTCCTGTATGAAGTGATATGTTCGTACCTGCTTATACCATAAACATATCTAATTGCGTCATTAACCTTACGATCAATTTTAATTCCTGCTCCCCAGATATGCTCATCAGTACCACAGAACAGTAATCTACCAGGGGAAACAGAAGCATTTCAATGAGATGCTTGCGCATACGGAAATTGGTACTTTTCCTGAAGAAGCGTAGCCGATACATTAAAAAATTTGTCTTCTTACATGTCATTTTCACATGTTCTTTCCATGACAGTTCAGAATCAAGTATAACGCCCAAGCTGCGTACGGAGGATTCAAAACATACCCTTGAGTTACCAATATCAATGAAGTTGTTTTCATTAGCAGATAGTTCTCGCAGGTGGCCCAACTTATAATGAATTGAGCAGCACTACACAATTTGTGTTTTGCAATATTTTTGTCTCGAATGTGACATTGTGCGTATATTTGAAGGTCATCAGCAAAAGTTATGTGGTAGACATCTCTATCCAGATCAAGAGTTACATCATTTATGTAGAGAGAGAATAACAGTGGACCAAGTACAGATCCTTGTGGAACACCTGTATTTAGTTGCCTGAAATTCGATTTGGTTCCGTTCTTTCCCAAGACTGCCTGGGTTCTACCCGAGAGATAAGAACCCAGTCAGCACAAGGTGTTATTTGAGAGTCCCAGAGTTGCAAGTTTCCGAAGAAGAGTAACATGACAAACTTTGTCAAAAGCTTTACTAAAATCAAACAACAGAAGAAGAGTTACTCTATTTCGATCAATGCCTCTTCTAATGTCATCCGTCAATTTAAGGAGAGCAGTTTGGGTACTGTAACCAGTACGAAACCCAGATTGATACTCCTCCATAAGGCCATTTAATTTAATATAATCAGAGAGTTGACAAAAGACTAGTTTTTCCAATACTTTAGAGAGAAAGCAAAGAAGAGAGATTGGTCTGTAGTCACAAAAACTTACAGGCACTCTTCCCTTACTTATGGGAATATTTTTTAATTTGAATTTCTGATTTGATCCATTCAGTGGAAGTGTTGACAAGTAGTGAGAGACAGATGGAGTATGTGGATCGTTTTGGTGATTTTGTATCCAACATTTTTTTTTTTGTAAAATAATTGCATCGTTTAGAAGTATTTAGAAACCAGAAAAGATTATATTACATCGAATTTTGGACACGAAATGACAATTTGTCGGGCACTTTTGATTTGTACAATATAAAAATAAAACTCATGAACGGGCTTGATTTTATACTTATATAGTATTGGAGGAGAGAGTGTTCCGTATTTTGAATTCACAGAAATGGGATATAATGTTGGTTTAATCATTTCATAGCATGACATCTTAGTAGGCAAAGACATAATTTATACCAACAAACGTTTTTTCTGATCCGTGTTTTTCTCTGTTTTACATGAAATTTATGTAATCCGTATGATTTTTATATATTTTTTAAAATGTGCTACACATTTCTCGTATAAATGTGCGATTCATTGTTCTAAGTGCCGAACCATTTCAAATTCTTCAACGTTCCAATTTGAGACATATTTGAGTAATTCTACAGATTTTTTAAGTTGGAAACATCTTGAGGATTTACAATAAGAACTAGAATTAGCAGTTCGAGGATTAAGTATAGCTACTTTGTATACATTTAAGTTTTCCAGTCCTACTCCAAAAATTGTTAGCTTTTTTAGGAAATTGTATCTTTATTTGTGATAAATTTCAAAATTTTGTTAAAGATGCAAATTTTTACAAAAATTGAGATAATTTTAAAATATTTGTCCGACATATTGGATCTGTCCTTTTTATTTCGGAAATTTAACGTCAGATTCATGATCAAAACCTCCCGAAATTTGAAATTTCGAAAATTTGTCATTCAAAGTTGGCCATTCAAAAAACTAAAGCAAAATATATTTCCCGATGAAATTTAGAATTTAAATCCTTACACGTGGTAAAATCGTAAATGTCTAGAATTTGTTGTTGTACGTCGCCTTATTGGATGTCGAATTTTGAAATTTAATTTTTCCTTTTTTAGGTTTGGAAATTTAAGGTCCAAGGACGCAAAATTTTCATCTCATAATGAACCGAATCAGATTTTGATTGACACCGTTGTTCATCCAAAAAATTGTTGATTATTTGTCAAATAAATGCAAGTACCTTCTTCTGATCGCACATTTTTTAAGTTATGAGAGATCGAAATGTCCGATAAATGGAACGTTAGAAGTGTCCAAAATTTTGTTCACGTGGACATTAGAACTGATAGTCGAAAAGTAGAAAAAATCGTCCGTTTGTGATTTAATGGTTAAAACAATACAATTAACCACACCAAAAAGATTTGTGTACCAAAAAATGATATTTCTTTTTTTTTACTTTTCTATTTAAAGGTTTTGGAATTCATTTCTAATAATATTTTTCTTGATAAATAAATTTTGATTCTTTGGAGGTTGTTAATGATCGATTAAAATCCGTAGAATGAAGATTGATATAAAACGATTGGAAAGCTAACATAGTTAGATTGTCGGATTCGAGCCAACAATCTGCGCCGGTTGCGCAGTAATATTGCGCAGGTCGTTCCGAACGACTCGCGCGCCTCCGCTCTGCAACATCCAAAGTGGAAACCCGTACCGAAACGCAGGTCGTCTGGTCGGGAATCCGGGCAGTCGTGCAAAAAACCGACGGCGCCCGGATTAAAAAAAAAAAACAATAAAAAAACATGAAAATTCGCGAGTTTGACCGATTGTCGCCTCGTTAAGTGTCGGGTGGTCGTTTTTTAGAATGACGAGTGGTTTCGTCGCGAGTCCCGGCTGCGACAAGACGACGACATTAACCAGGACGACCGAGAAACAGGGACGGCAAGTGCACGACGGTCTCTGACGACGACGTCTACGTCGACGGACGACTCCTAATCCTTTCGGTCGTGTTCAGGTGCCTTGACGATTTTTAATATGACGACGAAACGACCGTTGAACAGCGCCCGTGCCGCGACGGCGAACACCGCTATGCAACCGCCTCCGCCCCCGCCCCCGCCGCACGCAAGCGCCAGCACGAGTGCCGACACCGTCACCCACGTTTTGACATTTGGTACGTATATACTGCACGCCTTCAGCTGATCGAACACCGACACTCAGACGCAACAATTTCCCCCACCATGGCAACAATACCATTCCCAAATTTTGAATTTCTGCAAATTTTAACCGATTTTATAATCTTATTCGTTGGTTGCAATAGGTTGAGAAAAATCAACATCTTTTTCAGCTGTTGGTGATATGAGAAATATTAACGAAACATTTTTTGCTGATTGTTCAGAAATGTTAAAGTAATTTTCAAAAAGACATTCAGAACAATAATTTGATAGGGTAGGCCAAAAGAAAAAGCCAAACCGTTTTGGCACAAATTTCAGAATCGGTTTATTTGAATCGGTCCTGTTGAATATCAACATTTTTGTATGTTCAAACGTTGACGATAATATACTTATTGTTCTCATAATTCGGAAACATTGAAGCCATTTTTAGGAAAAATTCCCAGAAACTTTTGATACTATTCCAACAAAAATGTAGATTATGGTTTGTCAGACTAGAAATAGTTTTATTGGGAATATTTTATTTTTGAAAATTGTAACCAATATGAGAAACATTTTACGGATTGTTCACGACATTTAAGCAACTCTTCGGATTCTCCAAAACGAACATTGTTTTTCAGCTATTGGCGATATGAGAAATATTAACGAAACATTTTTTGCTGATTGTTCAGAAATGTTAAAGTAATTTTGAAAAAGCATTCACAACAATAATTTCAAAGGATAGGCTAAATGCAGAAGCCCAAACCGTTTTGGCACCATTTTCAGAATCGGTTTATTTGAATATCAACATTTTTGTATGTTCAAACGTTGACGATAATATACTTTGTTCTCATAATTCGGAAACATTGAAGCCATTTTTAGGAAAAATTCCCAGAAACTTTTGATACTATTCCAACAAATGTAGATTATGGTTTGTCAGACTAGAAATAGTTTTATTGGGAATATTTTATTTTTGAAAATTGTAACCAATATGAGAAACTTTTTACGGATTGTTCACGATATTTAAGCAACTCTTCGGATAATCCAGAACGAACATTGTTTTTCAGCTATTGGCGATATGAGAAATATTAACGAAACATTTTTTGCTGATTGTTCAGAAATGTTAACAAAATTTTCAGAAACCATTTTAAACGGATAGGAGAAGCCAAACCGTTTTTGCACCATCTTTAGAATCGGTTTATTTGGATCGGTCCTGTGGAATATCAACATTATTCAATGTTCAAATGTTGACGATAAGAGAAATATTGATACATTTGTTCTCATCATTCGGAAACATCTCAGCAATTGTTTGGAAAAATTCCCAGAAACTTTTGATACTGTTTCAACAAATGTAGTTTATAGTTTGTCAGACGAGAAATAGTTTTATTGGGAATACTTTATTTTTGAAAATTGTAACCAATATGCGAAACATGTTACGGATTGTTCACGACATTTAAGCAACTCTTCGGATTCTCCAAAACGAACATTGTTTTTCAGCTATTGGCGATATGAGAAATAATAACGAAACATTTTTTGCTGATTGTTCAGAAATGTTCAAAAAATATTCAAAAAACATTTCAACGGAAAGGAGATGCCAAACCTTTTTTGGACCCATTTCAGAATCGGTTTATTTGAATTGGTCCTGTTGAATATCAACATTATTGAATGTTCCAATGTTGATGATAAGAGAAATATTAATAAACTTCTTCTCATCGTTCGGAAACATTTAAGCAATTTTTAGGAAAAATTCCCAGAAACTTTTGATACTGTTTCAACAAATGTAGTTCATAGTTTGTCAGACTAGGAATACTTTTATTGGGAATATTTTATTTTTGAAAATTGTTACCAATATGAGAAACATTTTACGGATTGTTCACGACATTTAAGCAACTCTTCGGATAATCCAGAACGAACGTTATTTTTCAGCTGTTGGCGATATGAGAAATAGTAATGAAACATTTTTTGTTGATTGTTCAGAAATGTTCAACCAAATTCCAAAAAACATTTCAATGGATAGGAGAAGCCAAACCGTTTTGGGTCCAATTTCAGAATCGCTTTATTTCAATCGGTACTGTGGAATATCAACATTATTCAATGTTCAAATGTTGACGATAAGAGAAATATTGATACATTTGTTCTCATCATTCGGAAACATCTCAGCAATTGTTTGGAAAAATTCCCAGAAACTTTTGATACTGTTTCAACAAATGTAGTTTATAGTTTGTCAGACGAGAAATAGTTTTATTGGGAATACTTTATTTTTGAAAATTGTTACCAATATGAGAAACATTTTACGGATTGTTCACGACATTTAAGCAACTCTTCGGATAATCCAGAACGAACGTTATTTTTCAGCTGTTGGCGATATGAGAAATAGTAATGAAACATTTTTTGTTGATTGTTCAGAAATGTTCAACCAAATTCCAAAAAACATTTCAATGGATAGGAGAAGCCAAACCGTTTTGGGTCCAATTTCAGAATCGCTTTATTTCAATCGGTACTGTGGAATATGAACATTTTTGTATGTTCAAATGTCGACGATAAGAGAAATATTGATACATTTGTTCTCATCATTCGGAAACATCTCAGCAATTGTTAGGAAATATTCCCAGTAACTTTGGATACTGTTCCAACAAATGTAGTTCATAGTTAGTCAGACTAGAAATAGTTTTATTGGGAATATTTTATTTTTGAAAATTGTAACCAATATGAGAAACATTTTACGGATTGTTCGCGACATTTAAACAACTCTTCGGATAATCCAGAACGAACATGTAAACAACTTTTCTTAACATTTCAAGAAACGTTCGATACAGTGCCAAACCGTTGTTGAAAATGTCAGAATCGGTTTATTTCAATCGATCCTGTTGAATATTAACATTTGTTTTATGTTCGTATTTTGGCGATGTGAAATATTAATACACTTTTTCTGATTCTTCATAAACATTTAAGCAACGCTTCGGATAATCCAGAACGAACATTATTTTTCAGCTGTTGGCGATATGAGAAATAGTAATGAAACATTTTTTGGTGATTGTTCAGAAATGTTAACAAAATTTTTAGAAAACATTTTAAACGGATAGGAGAAGCCAAACCGTTTTGGCACCATTTTTAGAATTGGTTTATTTGAATCGGTCCTGTGGAATATCAACATTATTGAATGTTCCAATGTTGACGATAAGAGAAATATTAATAAACTTCTTCTCATCGTTCGGAAACATTTAAGCAATTTTTAGGAGAAATTCGCAGAAACTTTTGATACTGTTCCAACAAATGTAGTTTATAGTTTGTCAGACTAGAAATAGTTTTATTGGGAATATTTTATTTTTGAAAATTGTAACCAATATGAGAAACATTTTACGGATTGTTCACGACATTTAAGCAACTCTTCGGATTCTCCAAAACGAACATTGTTTTTCAGCTATTGGCGATATGAGAAATATTAACGAAACATTTTTTGCTGATTGTTCAGAAATGTTAAAGTAATTTTGAAAAAGCATTCACAACAATAATTTCAAAGGATAGGCTAAATGCAGAAGCCCAAACCGTTTTGGCACCATTTTCAGAATCGGTTTATTTGAATATCAACATTTTTGTATGTTCAAACGTTGACGATAATATACTTTGTTCTCATAATTCGGAAACATTGAAGCCATTTTTAGGAAAAATTCCCAGAAACTTTTGATACTATTCCAACAAATGTAGATTATGGTTTGTCAGACTAGAAATAGTTTTATTGGGAATATTTTATTTTTGAAAATTGTAACCAATATGAGAAACTTTTTACGGATTGTTCACGATATTTAAGCAACTCTTCGGATAATCCAGAACGAACATTGTTTTTCAGCTATTGGCGATATGAGAAATATTAACGAAACATTTTTTGCTGATTGTTCAGAAATGTTAACAAAATTTTCAGAAACCATTTTAAACGGATAGGAGAAGCCAAACCGTTTTTGCACCATCTTTAGAATCGGTTTATTTGAATCGGTCCTGTGGAATATCAACATTATTCAATGTTCAAATGTTGACGATAAGAGAAATATTGATACATTTGTTCTCATCATTCGGAAACATCTCAGCAATTGTTTGGAAAAATTCCCAGAAACTTTTGATACTGTTTCAACAAATGTAGTTTATAGTTTGTCAGACGAGAAATAGTTTTATTGGGAATACTTTATTTTTGAAAATTGTAACCAATATGCGAAACATGTTACGGATTGTTCACGACATTTAAGCAACTCTTCGGATTCTCCAAAACGAACATTGTTTTTCAGCTATTGGCGATATGAGAAATAATAACGAAACATTTTTTGCTGATTGTTCAGAAATGTTCAAAAAATATTCAAAAAACATTTCAACGGAAAGGAGATGCCAAACCTTTTTTGGACCCATTTCAGAATCGGTTTATTTGAATTGGTCCTGTTGAATATCAACATTATTGAATGTTCCAATGTTGATGATAAGAGAAATATTAATAAACTTCTTCTCATCGTTCGGAAACATTTAAGCAATTTTTAGGAAAAATTCCCAGAAACTTTTGATACTGTTTCAACAAATGTAGTTCATAGTTTGTCAGACTAGGAATACTTTTATTGGGAATATTTTATTTTTGAAAATTGTTACCAATATGAGAAACATTTTACGGATTGTTCACGACATTTAAGCAACTCTTCGGATAATCCAGAACGAACGTTATTTTTCAGCTGTTGGCGATATGAGAAATAGTAATGAAACATTTTTTGTTGATTGTTCAGAAATGTTCAACCAAATTCCAAAAAACATTTCAATGGATAGGAGAAGCCAAACCGTTTTGGGTCCAATTTCAGAATCGCTTTATTTCAATCGGTACTGTGGAATATCAACATTATTCAATGTTCAAATGTTGACGATAAGAGAAATATTGATACATTTGTTCTCATCATTCGGAAACATCTCAGCAATTGTTTGGAAAAATTCCCAGAAACTTTTGATACTGTTTCAACAAATGTAGTTTATAGTTTGTCAGACGAGAAATAGTTTTATTGGGAATACTTTATTTTTGAAAATTGTTACCAATATGAGAAACATTTTACGGATTGTTCACGACATTTAAGCAACTCTTCGGATAATCCAGAACGAACGTTATTTTTCAGCTGTTGGCGATATGAGAAATAGTAATGAAACATTTTTTGTTGATTGTTCAGAAATGTTCAACCAAATTCCAAAAAACATTTCAATGGATAGGAGAAGCCAAACCGTTTTGGGTCCAATTTCAGAATCGCTTTATTTCAATCGGTACTGTGGAATATGAACATTTTTGTATGTTCAAATGTCGACGATAAGAGAAATATTGATACATTTGTTCTCATCATTCGGAAACATCTCAGCAATTGTTAGGAAATATTCCCAGTAACTTTGGATACTGTTCCAACAAATGTAGTTCATAGTTAGTCAGACTAGAAATAGTTTTATTGGGAATATTTTATTTTTGAAAATTGTAACCAATATGAGAAACATTTTACGGATTGTTCGCGACATTTAAACAACTCTTCGGATAATCCAGAACGAACATGTAAACAACTTTTCTTAACATTTCAAGAAACGTTCGATACAGTGCCAAACCGTTGTTGAAAATGTCAGAATCGGTTTATTTCAATCGATCCTGTTGAATATTAACATTTGTTTTATGTTCGTATTTTGGCGATGTGAAATATTAATACACTTTTTCTGATTCTTCATAAACATTTAAGCAACGCTTCGGATAATCCAGAACGAACATTATTTTTCAGCTGTTGGCGATATGAGAAATAGTAATGAAACATTTTTTGGTGATTGTTCAGAAATGTTAACAAAATTTTTAGAAAACATTTTAAACGGATAGGAGAAGCCAAACCGTTTTGGCACCATTTTTAGAATTGGTTTATTTGAATCGGTCCTGTGGAATATCAACATTATTGAATGTTCCAATGTTGACGATAAGAGAAATATTAATAAACTTCTTCTCATCGTTCGGAAACATTTAAGCAATTTTTAGGAGAAATTCGCAGAAACTTTTGATACTGTTCCAACAAATGTAGTTTATAGTTTGTCAGACTAGAAATAGTTTTATTGGGAATATTTTATTTTTGAAAATTGTAACCAATATGAGAAACATTTTACGGATTGTTCGCGACATTTAAACAACTCTTCGGATAATCCAGAACGAACATGTAAACAACTTTTCTTAAAATTTCAAGAAACGTTCGATACAGTGCCAAACCGTTGTTGAAAATGTCAGAATCGGTTTATTTCAATCGATCCTGTTGAATATTAACATTTGTTTTATGTTCGTATTTTGGCGATGTGAAATATTAATACACTTTTTCTGATTCTTCATAAATATTTAAGCAACTTTTCGAAGAATCTGAACAAACGTTTGGTGCATTAATAAATCGTTGCTGAAAATGTCAGAATCGGTTTATTTCAATCGGTCTTGCTAAATATCAACATTTGTTTTATGTTCGTATGTTGACGATGTGAGAAAAATTAATACATTTGTTGATGATTGTTCGAAAAGATTTCAGAAATTGTTAGGAAAAATTCCCAGAAACTTTTGATACTGGTCCAACATTGTGTTTTACTTTTGAAAATTGTAACCGTTGCGGAAAAATTCTCAGATTGTTCAGCAGTAGTGCTGAATAAAAAAAGTTACAAACTAGCAAGAATTTCAATTCAAGATTTTAATCGTTTGAATATTTCAATGGATATAAGAAAAAGAACATTTTTGTACTGATTCTTCAGAAACATTTAGGTCATTTTCCAGAGAAATCCCGAGAAACATTGCATACTGCAGGGAGAAAAATGACTCCGCTGGATTAGATGATTCATATCAGCTATAATTTTCGGCTAGAATTGCCGAAAATATATGCAATTTTAGCTGTTTTGATTCCGCTAATGTAGCCTTAACCCTACTCAATTCGCGCTTAGCTCTAAATTTTCGCTACATTAGCAGATTTGTTCCGTTAAATTTGCGGACTTTTTCAGTAAATTTAGCTGAAATTATCGGCTATCCGTAACGGAATTCCAACAGCTGTCCCTATAGGATAAAATTGGTAGAATCTGCGGATTTTTCGGCTGATTTTGTTGATTATTTTTCGCCGTGTGTCCTAAAGACAAGAGTTGTTTCTCTTCCAGCAAAAAATTCATCTCAAGATTTTGAATTGGTACTTTCAACGGATTTTATAATCTTATATAGATAAATATTTTTCTATGAAAAATACTGAATTTTAGGATGTTTACGATATGAGTAACATTAAAAATTTTGGATAGGTCAGAAAGATTTAGCTGATATTCAGAAAAAAACATTCTGCACTACCACACTATTGCTGAAAAATAAAGAAATTGTTTATTTCAATCAGTTACTGTTTGAAACATAATTTTTTCAGATGTTGAAATATTAATACAATATTAATACAATTTTTGCTGATTATTCTAAAATGTTAAGGCAATTTTCAGAAATAACTACAAGAAACTTTAGGTACTGTTGAAACAATCATGCCTTTTCAAACCAGTATTTATTTAATTTATAAAGTTTTATTTTGGTAAATTACCGATTTCACCATTTTATTTCGATCGGAACTGCTAAATATCAACATATTTTTTCTCTGTTAGTATGTTGGTGATGTGAGAAATATTAATACATTTTTTGCTGATTGTTCGAAAATATTTCAGCAATTTAGGGGAAAAGTTCCCAGAAACTTTTGATACCGTTATGAGAAATATATTTTATAAGCCTAATAATAGTTTTATACAGACCTTTTTATGTGTTTAACATTTCAAAGATCATGAAAAACATTTTTTACCGATTCTTCAATAATTTTTAAGCAATTATTTGGAAAATTTAAGGAAACATTTAGTACATTGCCAAATCGTTGCTGAAATTTTCCAAAGTTTTGTGTCAAACGGTACTGTTGAAAATCGACGAAATATTAAAATATATTTTTGGTTATGTTGTTCCGAACTTTTTAGGTAATTCTCAAGAAAAATTCAAAAAATTTTTTTATACAAGTAATAATTTTACTCACTGCTCTTTATTTTGTAAAAAATACAAGAAATGTAAGAAACATTAGAACATTGTTGCACTAATTCTTCAAGAACATTTAAGCATCTCACCATTCATACGAGCTACAATTTCATTTCGAAATTGTCAATTTTGGCAAATTTCAAGGAATTTTTTAATCATGTGCTAATAATCGTTGTTCAGTGGAACCGAACATTCGGATGTTGCTGATACCGGAAACATTAAAAAATGTTTTTAGGATTATTCAAGAACATTTAAGCAATATTCAGAAAAAATTAGGAAAAAACACTTAAATAAGTCAATTTTTTCAGGCTATCAACAATTTCATTTTGAAATTTTAAATTACAATTCATTAAAAATTTATTATCAATTTAACTGATATTTTCTGGATTTTTACGAGCACTTTTAATTTTAGAAGTTCCGTGTAATTTCTTATGCATATTACCTTATGGACAGTATATAGATTCGTTATTTTTTCCAATTCTTCAATTTAATGAGGTATAATTTAATTAAATTTTTAATTTTTGAAAGCGAAAGCTTTTTAAATCTTTACGATTATGTAACAGATTATAAAGATCTAATCTGTAATGATAATAGACATTTATCTTTATAGTCGAGTATCTGCAATTCATCAATAATTTTAGTTAGTATGTGCTTGCGAATGTTTTTTCTGTGTTATCTTTGTATTCATGATTAGTGCCGGATTAATGACCATTCTGTAATTCAAAAGGTCTTTCGAATTGTAACTTAAATTTTATAAAATTATACACTGAATTTATCATTTGACACTGGAAATATTTTTATTTTTGTATATACATTCCCTCCAATAGTGACAACTCTAGAAAGAATAGGTAGAAAAACGATTTGTTGAAAATAATCAGATCGAAAAGTGATTTCATTCACCAGCAATAGTTTTTTGACTCCTGTTTCTAGAACTCTTTTGGTATGAGAAAACGAAATTCTTAATTACAATTATTTTAATCGTTCACTTAATATTGATATGGTATTAATTAGTGAAATGTGACTACAATTATTTTAATAAAATTACTATTAACCCACCCTACATTGTTTAGAGTAAATTTCGATACCTAATTGTAAATAATCCATCATTTGCACTTCTGTTTAGTGAAATATCTTTTTAACGGGAAAGCAAAATAGTTATGATTAGTTTATTAATTTTTCATCGTCACAAACATTTTTTTATAATTAGCATTGCAGTATGTTTGTAAATGAGTTTTTGCTATAATGACAGTGTTTTGTTGAAGTTTATATTGTCGTAAGTATTAAATTAAGGTGTAATTTCACTTTAATAACAAATTTAATAGTAAATTGAAATTCATTATAATTAACAAATTTTCACCTTCAGACAATTTATAAATATGCACATCGTATTCAAATTTCGACAATTTAAGTTAAAAATGGACAGCTTACACCAATTAGTTTAAAATTTTCTAATTATTGAGAAGAGATGACAATGAAACTTTCTATAAAAAGACATTTAATTAAGATACAGTATTTTGCTCTTTGAAATTACACAAAGCCAAAATGTAACATCGATGGTATGTATTTGATTTACCCCTGGATTAACCGCAACCCGCCATTCTCCGAATACCTGCAGCCATTCAATACTGGGTTTTGACGGAATTGACAATTGTGATAATTTGTTGAAAATAAGGACAATGGATTCTGGAATATTTAGTATCATTATCATTGCTTTATATTTTATAAATTAATTATAAATTAATAATTGTATTAGTAAATTCTGCAAAATATACAGATTTATTATAATGAAATATCTACTTAAATTATGACTAGTAACATGAGTAACAATTCCATTGGATATAATTTTTTGTTAAGAAATAGAATTAATTTAGTATAATTAAGCCATATTATTCTGAAACTGAATATTAATCATTACAATAAATTAATTATTTAAACTTACACTTTAAAAAAAATAAAATTTCTCTGATTCAAAAGAGTGATAAACCTACGAAAGACTAAAATAGTTTTGGATATTTTTTTGAAATCTAGTTCACACCACCATCTATGGAACACCAACTGTCCTAGTTCCATATTTAAATAAACCATTAAAATAAATGCGTACAATATTCAAATTATTTTTGAATAAATTTTTTAACAGTTTAGCGCATTTATCTAAATTATAAATCATTTAAGCGATTAGTTAAAACAATTGTATCTGATATTTAATACTACAAAAATTCATTTTACAAATTCAATAGCCAGTAGCACTCTTGCAGTACTTAATTTCGTAATTGGGAAACCATAGCTGTTTCTGATGATTATTGTGTTATTGGAAGTTAATAATCAGTAGTGAAATTTACGCAAATATATAATTAAATTGCAACACTGAGTAAATTATAGATTCAAAATAATAATGTATTTAGAACAATTAAAACAGTAGTCTTTCGTCATCAATTTACCTTGGTGAAATTTTTTATAATTACTTTAAAAGTATAGTCAATTATTTCAAGCTGTATTATTTACAATTTTTAGAATAATCTGGGCATTTAGTAGCAAAAATAACAATGGTTAAATATATGTCGATATTTAGTTAAACGAGTGAAAATAAAACCTTTTGACTGATGATTTATACTGTAAATATGTCAATCGTTACAAGTTAAATTGTTACTTTTATAGTAAATACCGAGTAAATGAAGTTGATAAGTTTTCAGTTAGTCATTCTATTACATTAATCAAGTCTTAGAAACAATACAACTTACTAATGATAATACTACGTGACAAGGTCAAAATATATAAATAAAATTAATATTTAAGTACATAGACTAGTAAATTTACCCATACTAAAAAAGGAAAATGTACCAATTAAATAGTAGTTAATACAATCTTAAAGCTACCTAAAACAATTTCTAAATTTCACAACACAATCAAAATCAAGAAATCTACTCAAAATTATATTATTTTTATTAATTCAATTATCATTGCTTAGTATACAACTGCACAAACGTAAAATTATTAAATCTATTTTATTCTGTCAACGTTAGTAATTACACAAAATATCTTAATTTCATTTATAACAGAAATCATTAAAACAATTGCTATCATGAGTAGAGTATATGGCTGAAGTCTCCACTCGCTTAGGAAGAAAAATGTAATTAATTTTCTTATTTTTCTGCTTTATGAGTTTGCCAAGTAACTTCCTGCATTTTCCGGGTAACTTGAAGGTGTGTTTGAAACAAACGTACTCGTCGGAGTTTCCTTGTTGCGGTCATCACGTAAAAAGATTCACTCAAGTCTTGAGCTTTTAAAAATATTTAATTATCCTTTTATTATTTATATATGCATAGATATAGTCGGCTTATATATTCTATATGCATAATTGAGAATCGTGATCTGATATAAAGTTGTTATATTAACAATCACATTTGGTTTTGGTTTAACTTCCGTTTAGTTAGCATCATCTTTAATGACAATTTTTAACAACTGCCAAAAAAGTATCAAGAACTTCATAACTTGTCTGCAAGCGGTCAGACACACATGAAACATGAGAAACATTTTTAGGTCGCTGTTTTGACATTTTTAAAATGGACTTCAGAGACCAAGAAAAGCTGTCGATATACCCTTTAGAAAAATTCGATAATTGTGTCAAAATTCGACCGCCATATTGCATCGGTCATCTTGAATTTGTGAAAATTTACTTCAAATTCGTAATCTACGTAAAAAATTATTTATGCAATACTATTTTTTTGTATGATTCTAATACTAATTCTTAGATACTAAAAAAACTACAAAAAATCATCTTTTTTTTTAAAATACTACAGATCTGTTTAAGAAATGTTTGTAAAATAGATATTTTCTTATCAAAGCAGTAAAATGAACTTTTTCAAGAAAATTTCTGTAAACATACCGAAATTATTCTACTATTCTTACCCAAAATGTTTTGCGTGATTAAATCTATACATGCAAGTGAATTCGTGTAATTGTCTTTGTCCCATGCAAACATTTTTTAATTCTTGTTAATTTTCGGGAACAATGTTGATATCATGTGAAAAATCAATCTGGCTCTGCCACTAAAGAAACAAATTATGCATTTTTTAAATGACCTTAAATTTTACTCAAAAATACACTTTTCAAATTTATTAATGTAATTAATACTACAAATTAATATGGGAAAGTATTGAACATCATAAACAAGCAGAAATATAATTTGTCTTTATTGATATGTGGTTTCCCATGTCTTAACGACGAGAAGTCGAAAACTACTACATTCCAACAAGTTCCGATAAGGAAATTGGTTCCAGTCAAACTAGAAGAACGAGTGCTGCAACAGCGGGCGGTATGGAAAATTATGACATTTCTGGTGTTATTTTCACATTTTATATAAAAGAATCTACGGCAATATTTATAAATTTGTTTGTATAAAAGTATATAGAAATGCTCTAAGCACTTATCAATTAACGAACAAATTTGCTGTGTCTATTATTTTAAGATAATATTTCACCAGATATAAACGATGTATGCAAGACATTCCTGTCATGGAATGCTGTAGCATCTAGCGGCAGCGCTACATACTAAGACGGAATTCGTTGCGAATTGTTTTTTATGTTATTTTAAAAAGTATACCTTTCTTCTTCGGATGAGATTTTTAAGAAATTCATCTTTATATTCTTCATTTGAGAACTCAAAATAATAATGCAATTTAATGCCTAAAGTTAATCAGTTAGAAGATACCAATTTATATTCAACGTGTCAGGATTGAAATCTGTAATAAATATTTTTTGTCAATCTTTGAGATGTTTTCACAAAAGGTCCACAAAACCTAAAAGAATAGTAAACAAATAAACTACCCTGCAAACACAGAAAGTAACAGTTATGTATTATTTACGTATTGGTTACATTATTACATAAATGACACATAGTTGTTACATAACTGTTACTTTTGTGTTTGCAGGGTAGTAATCATTATTGCGAATCTTCTTAATTTTGAAATGAAAATCTGATCTCATAAATATTACAACATTTTTTTAATTCAATATTCCCGTCCAAGAAAATCCATTTTTATTTCGATAAGATAACGAATTAATATCTGCAAACATTATTTTGACGTTTCCATTATTTTCTGACACTGCGCACAATAATTTGAAAAAAAATGCAGGCACTTAATTAATGTCGAATAACAAAGTTCGAAAGACACATGTATGAACTGATTTTCCTACATCCGCTACTTTGTTTACAAGGTGTACTACTATTAATAGAAATCGTGTTTACAATTATGAAGTTTTATATACATAACAAAAGCTTAAGCCGCTGATTTGTCGAAAGATTTCCAAATCAGTTATAAAATAATGAAAAAACAAGCAGTCTTCGTTCCTGAAAAATATGATTGTCCGGCCTTGAATGACGACCACAAAAACAAAACTAAGCTAAAACGAATAACGAATGAAATATTCAAGACTGTAGAAATTATATATGGAATTATACATAATACAATTCACCTTAAATCGATAAAAATATTGTAATTTTATAAATAAAAATAATACATATAATTATTGCATTATTTCCATCAAATGCGTAAACAAAAGATTAATTTTCTATTAAGTTGTGGTAAGAGACATGACAATTTTATTATTTACAATTCTATCCTCCTCTCAAGACAATTTAACGCAACCAAACGATTTTTTTAATAATTCCTTTTAAAAAGCAGAACAAAGAAATTCGAGGATTTAAAAAATTGTTACATCCAATATGGCAATTATGAGTTTCAACAGTCCTAAATAAATATTTTTGATACACGTGTCCGTAAAGTAGACACTTTACGGACTAAAAACAGTCGGTAAAGTGTCTACTTTTGCGAACAGTGTATTAAAAAATAGTGTTCGCTCCTCGCCAGTCGTCGGACTCCAACTCAATCTCCACTCGGTCCGTAAAATTGAACTTTACGGCCTAGGACCGAATAGTACTATTACCTGATTGAAAATAGTGTATTTTTAAATGAAATCAAATTTACAATCGAAACCACCAACTTTTTGTACAAAAATGGTGAACTTCAAATCTCGATACTGTGAGGTGGGATCGAATAAGTTACTTTTCTGATAAACGGAAAAATGTTTTTTATTTATTGTATGGCTCGAATGGGACCTGGTATTGTGATATTACACAAATTTAACATCTATAACAAAAATCAAAAAAACAAACTTTTGAAAGAGGCAAAAACATAATATTGGAAAACAAAAATACACCACAGAAGTAGCTTTAACCTTCTTTAACCTCAGCAAAAAAGACGGGATATAGAGCGGGTAGATTTTTTAAACAAATTTAGACTTACATAATTTATTTCCTTTTCCACAACAAATTTATATTCTTAAGTAAAATTAATCATATTCTTCGATACATTTTGTTTCATATTTTGCAGATTTTGAAAAACTGTAAAGCTACGTGTTCAAATTTTAATACTCTGCAGAATAACAATTGTTAATTTTGTGTATCAACAAGTAGACAGCAATTTCTGAGGTATAGAAGTTTTTTACAAGGTGTCCAACAACTCGCCGATCGTATTATTACTGGAACGTATTCTACATAAAATTTCAAATAAAACAGTCCCTTACCAAAATTGGATCCGATGCCTTCAGTTTGAACGGCGCGACATTGAAGTTTAGAAAAAAAATCACTCCATTTTGCAATAACTTGTCTCTTTTTAAAGCTATCTTAACAAAATTAGGGTCATTTTTTATCACTTTCAAACCCTCTAATTTATCTCCGGTGCTCTTTTACCTAAAATAAATATTTCTCTTGCTACAGTCATGAAATGGTAAAAAATTTTCATTTTTGTGGTTTTTCGTGTTTCACTAATTTCAATAACTAGCTCGTGAAACAACACTATGAGAAAGTCGTAGCACCTGAAAAAATGAACAATTTGACCCCTAATACGAGGCAATTCGATAAAAATTGAGCCCAAAAAGAGCCTCTGAAATTCCCTTTTTTCGAATATCAAGCCGTTTCCGACCAATTTTGAGAGATAAGAGCCTCCTTTTGGGCTCAATTTTAATCCCATTGGATAAAGGGTTAAATTATTCGTTTTTTCGTGGGCTACAACTTCCTTGTGGTGGCATTTCATTAGCTATTTATCAAAATGAGATAAACACGAAAAATGGCAAAAATTGTCTTTTTTACCCATTTTATGACTACAGCAAGAGAAATACTCATTTTAGGTCAAAGACCCCTAGAGCTTGAACATGATTTTAAATTGAGTCTAATTTTGTTAAGATAACTTCAAAAAAAGACAAGTTATTGCATTTTACTTAAGAATATAAATTTGTAAGTCTAAATTTGTTTTAAAAATCCACCCGTTCCATATCCCACCTTTTTCCTTTAGGTTAAACAATGTTAAAACTACTTCTATGGTGTATTTTTGTTTTTCAACATTATGTTTTTTGCCTCGTTCAAAAGTTTGTTTTTTGATTTTGTTAAAGATGTCAAATTTTTGTAATATTATAAGATTCGAGGTATTTCATTCAAGCCGTATAATAAATAAAAATCATTTCTCCGTTCATCAAAGAAGTAACTTATTCCCACCTCACAGTAGAGATATTTGAAGTTCACCAATTTTGTACAAAAAATTTCGTAACAAACCATAGAAAAACTTATATAAGTCCTGAATGTACATTTTTTACTTTACTTATGAATGGTTGTATCCTTGGAAAAAAAAAGGATCTAACAAAATTTGAAATAGGCACATGATCTAAAATTAACTGAACTTTCAGAATCGGTTATTATAGCTTTCTAAAAATACAACTATGAAAAACTAGACATGATATTAACAAAAAAAAAAACATATTTTTGTTATCTCGTTTTTTCACACTGAAATCGCATCGGAATTCTTGCTTGAAGTCATGAAATCATGTCCTCGACTTGAAATTTAAAATGTGTACTCTCTCAATTTGAAGCAGTAAAAATTCACTTATTCTCAGTGAATAGCCCCTCTAATTTTTGCCACAGTAAAAAAAGGAATCACTGAGAAGTAGTAAAATTTCGCTGTTTTAGTCAGTGAAATTAAGTTGCTTAATGAGCCAATAAAATTTCTTTAGGCAGTGAATATGATGAAAGTCACTAACCCAGCAGTGAGTATTCATTCACTGATTCAAATAGTGAGTTTTTCCATGTTTCGAATTGGGAGAGTATATGTGTATTTTGAAAATAAATGCGAAAGCATCCAAAATGGCTGCTTAAAATCGAAAATATCGTCGAAATGTTTAATAATTTTGTATTCGGCAATGATAGACCAGAAAAAGAACATTACTTAATTCTTAGAATTGAGCAAGGAATAGGCTGCAATGTTTAAAGAATTTTTAACATATTTTTCTGATTCTGAAAAATTTTAATAAGTACACAAATCATTCTGTAATTTCAGTGTTGTTCAATAACACTTAATCCGAAAGGCTATCATTTTCCAGTACAAAATTCCTGACCTTGTCATTTGTCAAGTGAAACGCACCATTATTTTTAAAATAATAAAAGTAAATTTTTTGCTAGACTTTCACAAAAATTTTGAACAACATTTGAATAATATTAAAATTTTTACCAAATGTTTTGGTTACTTTTCAACAATTTTTCAAATTTCGTAAAAAAATCTGTAAAAACTTTATGTTCTATAACATTTTTTCGGAATAAAAAATTCTTTAACTTTTTGACATTTGTTTCGTATTTGAACCGTCATTTTGGATGCTTTACTTAAAACATGAATTCCGAAATGATTTCGGAGTGAAAAATCGAAATAAAAACAACCAAAAAACTGCAAAAAATGCCGAAAGGACAAACAAAATAATTTTGGCTGGATGACCACATTAGTGTATTTCCATGTATTTTTGTCCCCTAATTATTAAATCTTAATTATCTTGTTTAGAACATTAAAAGAGAAGCCAAATACATTTTTTGAAATTTAATAATTATTAACGTTATTCGCTTTAATTTTAACTAATAAATTATAAAATAAAAATACAATTACAGCAAATTTAATTTTCGAAGTCATAATCTTTTATTTCCCATGTTTGTTGGAATAATAATAAAAATATAAGAGAAATATTTACCAGAGATATATTAACATATTTGTTAAAAATAACAACTACTAACAACTATTAAAACTACTAACGTTACGAGAGATTTAATACGCTTCTAATTTTCCAAGTTTTATAAAAATGATACCCTTCAACAAATTTGATTTCTCAATGAATAAAATCGATGTCTACAAATTTGATAAAAATGATAAATTTAACAATAAAAACGTTATTAATAAAACTATTAACAATAGTTAAAACTAAGTATCTCCTAATACAAGCCATAATTTAAACTTGTATTTTTAACTGGCGAACCGTGTCTTCCACTGGAATGGCCATATATGCAAGTGAATTCATAATCTACATTTAAAGACAGTGCAGGTTGTTGCACCGAAAAGAGAAAGTTCATATTCAAAACTAACGTTTACTTAACAATAGCGTTTAAAATAATGCATTATACAGGTGCGTTACCCATCATAAATTCGCACAATACATTCATTTCTTCAACAAATATACTTACATGTACCGAATAGAAGATTAAATGTTTCAAAATTAATAACCATCCTTTACAGGAATAAAATAAGATTAAAAAGAAAGTAACACATTGTTAATATATTTATTGAAAATCTACAACTAACGTTATCGTTCTGAAGTCAGAAATTCGCGTGTAATATTCAGACTTTGCATATGTTGAACTCTTTTATCAATTATCACTATGAACATTTTTAACGATTTTTTAGCAGATTTTCCGATTGAAAAAAAATAAGGACCGAACTCGAGAGATTCGATGCGTAAGGATTTGAACCCAGGACCTTTTGATTGCTGATTAGTTGCATATTCCATCTCCATTCATTAAGGCAATAACAATGAATATTGCTAACGAAAATCGCTATTCAAAATTATTTTATGTACATAAAGTGATACATATATTTTTCACAACTACTAAAAATTCAGGAAACATTGGTGATACACTAAAATAATGGAAAATACTAGAAGAAATAATATTATCGTATTTTTTATAATTTTGAAAAACGAAGACCTTCCTTTTATTGAAAATTACGAAATGAGAGAGATTTATGTAATTAATTTGAAAAAAATTCAAGGTCAATATATATACTATTCAAATTAAAATTTGAGGTTAGGTTACCATTGCATAAATACAGCGAAGACATTAATTTAGAATCATTAATAACATTTACTCCTTGTGTCATTACGTACGGGTCGAAAATCGACTAATAAAAAAGCCGATGTCCAAAAAAAAAATATAGTCAAGAAACCGACATTAAAAAAAACGATTATCCTCAATAATTAATAATTAATGGTTCTTGAACAAAAAAAAATTTCGGTGGTACATATGCGGCACATTTTTAATTGAATTTAGTTGAGTTATTGAAGTTTCTTTTTTATAGTCAAAACAGTCGAATGTGAAATATTTGGTATCGTGCAACTCCAACACACAGTTTTAATATTGCACGTAGACAAATTTTAAGTAAACTAGTGGTACTACAACTGAGCGTACTACACCAAACTTAAAATAGAGATTAAAATTCGAAATTTAAAAAATAGTACATTATGCACCTAGGGTGCAAAATAGTATTTTACGCTCGGAGTGTAAGAAACTAATTTTGTTGCATACATGCATCGAAAGTAAACATTGTAACTTCGCTGCGCTCATTTAGTACGCTTTTGGTGCATTTCGGTAGAAAAATAATATTCACTCGGGAAGAAAAACTCCCCACGTTGAGAAATATACTATTGGGCTCCCGGATATATTTATTTTGCTCCCTAGGGAGAAAAATTGATATTTTGCTCCAGCGATATAGGAATCAAAATAGCATTTTGCGCTCGGAGTGTGTGAAAGACAATTTTGATGAACAGGTACACTTTTATTACACCTTGGAGGATATTTGTAGTTTGTAGACAATTTAGCGACTACTGATTTATTCTAATAACCTACTGTAAATATTGTTGAAAGTGTAAAGATCAATATTTTTTCATTTTTTGTTCTTCTACATCGAATACAGTGCAAAAAATACCCCAAAAGTGCACCTTTTTAATAGATTTTTGGCTTATTTTGCATTCTTTTCGACATGGAAGCATAAGATTGAAAAAATATTGATTTTTTAATGTTTACAGACATTCTTTAAGGTGTAATACAAATGTACACCCAATGATTTCGTCGCCTTTGACAGATCTTTTATTCTTTTTTTCACATAAAATTGTACGGCAAAGAAAAGACAAAATATCTGTAAAAAAAGACAGATTCGTTATACGCGGGTTTACTTGTTCATACAAATTTGATTTTTTAGCATTTCGTATTTTAATTGCTATTTTAAGTTTATATTTAAAAACCTGCAGTAGCAGGTTTATTTCAAATGTCTTCCCTCTAATTTTCTTAGAGTGAAAATTCACTCTTTATGGAGTGAAAATTAAGCTATTCGAGTAAAAAAGTGAATTCTCACTCTTAAAGAGGAAAAATGGCTCTTTAAAAATTACTCTTTATAATCTAAAGACTCACTGCATACGGAGTGGACATTTACAGAGTGAGAATTGACTCATTCTCTATAGTGAACCAATCTTAAGAAAAAGTGAATTTCCATTAATGAAACCTAGAGAGAAGACCTTTGGAACATTACGTTGTACATTTTTTAAATCGGTAACGCCCATTGTATAACATCTATCATGTTTATCTGTTACGTAAACTTCAGTTTCACAAACTATCCAAAAAATAATTTTATTGCTAAATATGTCGATACTGATGGTTTGTAGAATATATCTCAAAATTTCTATAATGGTTAAAAAAAATCTTGAAAAGTTAAAATTCACTCGGTTACTAGATTGACTCAATTTTCACTCCATTAAGAGCGAATTCTAATGCAATAAGTCTTCAATTGGTCAAAAATGAGTTTCGTAAGTGTTAAAAGTACAAAATTAATTAAAAATTTCTTGTTCGTGTCAAACATCATGTTCCTAATCGAATTCTCAGTACGCATCGTAGAATCACATATACATTGAGCGATTACGAGTTTGTAAACAGTGAACTTGGGACTTTCCCGAGTGAAAAAGGTGCGCGCGCACTCGGCAAGGCCTACCGGTTACATGTGCGCATGCGTCCTAAGTACCAGTGCCTACGCCAATGAATCCCCGGCATTTAATGACTCAGAGCATTCCCACAGCCAAGAATATATCGCATATCTCGAAAATCCGTCTCACTCGAATAAACGACGGTCTCCATCGAGTTTTGTCACCTAAAAATAACCCCAAGAGTTATTTTTGAGGATAGTTTTCCCCATTCATGACTATTTTCGATCGACTTGCAGCCGACGATTAAACGAGGCAATCGGAAAACGATACTTCCTGCCACTGCAACGCGATAAAAAAATTATGTCATTTTTAGAAAATCAAAAATTAAAGACTGGCGTTTATCATTTACAGTGCAATTTTATTTAACAATTTTTGAAAATAATTTAAGTAAATATTTTGTTTAACAAATCTTAAAACTTTTTTAAAAATACTTTCTCAATTCTTGCTGTACCCTGCATTAATGATTATTTTTTAAGGTTTTTTTCTTTCGTAAATTCGATTATTGAAATAAATAATTAAGTGAATCTGCAATACTTGCTTTAGTGTTGAAATGTTTTACCCCTCGTTTGACACACTTTTGTAGCGTGACACACTTGCCACACTGTAATTATTGTGACAAATAAGGAGTCGATTTTTATTTCAAAGGTTTTGTGTAACTTCCGATGGCATTATTTTTGAAGTTTACAAAAATAATATGACAAAAGATTAAAATTAAATTTAAAAAAAACCAGTATTAAAAGTGTTTTCACACTTTTGACAAGAAGAGCTTTAATTTAAACCATTAAGGACCAAATGTACAAAAATTTTAAATGAAGTTTGACAGTAATTTTTAATATTGACAGATGCTCTTTCGAATGATGTAGCGGAAAATACTGCAAATTCAAATATGACAAAATTACACGTGGTTAATGAAACAACCGCACGATTTTTCAAGGTTTTTCGCACTTCGTTTTTTTAATCATCTCCCGCATTAAAATATCTTACACAGGCGTAAATAACGCGTATAATTCACCATTTTCAATAAATTCAATACGCCCTTCCCAAAATGGGGTCCGAAATGAAAATTTTTGTTGATGACCTAGTTCTAAAATAATCTGCTTTCTCAAATAAATGCTATCCATGAAAAATCATTAAAATTCAATTAGGAATAAACCGGAATTTTATCATATTTTTTTTTATGAAACGTAATAATGAACTTAAATAAAAAATTCATCATTTCTTTCTAGTCCTTTTTAATATTTCAAAAATCCACAAAGACAAAATGTGTGTGTAAACTAATGTCATAGTGAGGGAGGAGTCCAAGATCCGCCGATAAAGTAGGGAATATCGAAGAAACTTTTATTTTTCTCTAAAACCTTAAATTAAAAAACACTGTCAATTTGTCAAGATTCAGGTTTCGTAATAGTAATTCTAGTTATTGTACATCGTCACCGAAAAAATACTAAAGAAATTAATTAAAAATTGGAGGTGAATTTTTGTAAATTGGTGATTTTTACTTATTTCCAAAAATTCTGTGTGAATTTTCAATTAATTTCTTTCTTATTTTTTTAGACGATATATAACAATTGGAATTATTCTTTTAAAGCGTGAATTTCTAAAAATTGATTCAGTCATTCTTAATTTATAGTTTTTAGCGTAAATTTCTACCTTATCGATAAGTTTTTCTATACAATATTCATTCTTTACTATTTTACGTAAAATCAATTATTTTCATAGTGATTATCCAGCATTTACACTCAAAATTTTGTTTCTCAACTGGATTACGTCTGTTATCAACCAGTTATGAGAATGAAAAAGATTATGATAAAAACATAGCAATTTTATATTATTTTTAAGTAAATACATTTTGTATTGTAATTAACAAGTTATCTGTATTATAACATGTCATATTTATATATGAAATATTCAGTTTTTACACATTCAAGTAAGTGAAGAAGAAAAATTGTGTTTTTTAATTAAAAAATAAATCTTTTTCTACTATTTCACGCTATTTGGCGTAGAAATGCTAGTATTCTTTTTTAGGAATTAATCACATTTATTCAGGTAGTTTAGAAGTATGGTTTAATGACAAATTTTATTTACAAATTTTACTTTAACGCACGATAAGACGAAAGCGAAAGAAAATTGGTAAGTTATAAAATATAGTTTTTAAAAATAAAAGTTTCTTTGAAAATTATTAGTCTTGTCTTAAAAAATCGTTTTTACATTTAAAAAAATATACTGACAAAACGTTCTATTATAATAACTTATTGTTCACAAACAGTACTAATTTATTGGTAAACAAAAAAAAATTCTGTAAACATGGCTAAAGAAATTAGTCGATATCAATACACAATATTTATTAACAATTAAAATATCATATATTTACTTAGTAATTCATCTTTGTCACGACATATGTGGGTTTTTAACCGTTAATAAATGTTATTTATTTGTAGTAAAACGTGTTTTATGCTGCTTTGTAGCTTTAGTAAATTTCTTTATTAAATAAGAAAATTATTCTTAATAGCATTCCTATATAAACACGATCTTGCTGTTTTGTCTATATATGAAAAAATTGAATTTTTAAAACAGACGTCGCTTTGTTAATTTTCCAAATTTTGTAAATCTGAAAAATTCCAAAGAAAGAAGATATCAACACTACTTACTAAATTGAAAATAATTTTCCAAGACGAAAGTTATGAAAGTAGCGTAATTTTTGTAGTGCTCGTAACTTGTGCAAAACGACAAACTACGTATATTTTTATTTATTCAAAAGAACAATAAAAGTCGTATAAAACATTATTTAGAATTTCAAACTAATTTTCATTGCAACATTTGATATGGAATTGGTCATTCACTAATTTTGTAACCGTCATATATGAAAACTCTTAAATTAACTGTATGAGCCCGCAGACACCTATTCTTCCTTGTTTTACATTAGTACATTGTGCAACTAGGGAGCAAAATAGCTAATTGCCGACGAGAGCGAGTTTGGCGTCCGAGCGCAGCGATCCCTTGTTGCACATACTATTTAGTACATATAGTTACTCCCGCTATATAGGAAGCAAACTAGTATTTTGCGATCAGAATGCGAGAAAGTTATTTTGCTCCCGGATGTATTTATTTTGCTCTTTAGGGAGAGAATGTGCTATTTTGCTCCCGCAATATAGGGAGAAAAATAGCATTTTGCTCTCGCACCGAGTGTGAGAAATTATTTTCTTAGACAAGATATTTTTAGTTTTCTCCAATGATAGAGGGAACAAAATTGTATTTTGGGGTAAGAGTGGGAGACTCTTATTTTGCTCACGGATATATTTAATTTACTCTAAAGAGAGAATGTGAGAATATATTGTTTTATCTTCGCAGCAAAAAGTAAATACAAGAGTGAAAATATTAGAAAATTATTAAAATGCCTGATTAATGATCCTCGTCAATTTTCAAATTGAACAAAGAATTCCATGACAAATAGTTGGCAAACATGTATAGAGGTTATGTATAATAATAATTAAATACATTCGTGGATGATGTCAGAAGCAAAACAAACACACCAAATTAGAAAATTTTAACACTTTCGATTCCCATATTCGTAGCCATCATCAAAATTAAAAAAAAAGGTTTTGTTGTATAAATTTTAGGAGTGGACCATAAATTTCTCATTAAGCAAAATTTTGAAATGATTAAGAGTACTGATTTATCAATTACATAGCCTATAAGTATAAAATGATTCAGAATTTGCGCTCCAGAATCCAAATATGACCGCCAAAATATCCAATTGGCTCTAGTTTTTGAGATATTGAAGGTCAAAGTGGTCAAAAATCTATTCTCAGCTCAAAAAATTGTCCCAACAGTAAGAGTTAAGCCCTTTTGACATTTTCACATCTATAATATAGAATGCGATGCAAACAATCAAGAAATACAAAATGGCCGATCCAATATGTCCGACGATCTTTTTGCAATTCGAATTACTGCCAACTCGTTATAGTCTTGACTACTTTTCGCGAAAAAGAGAAGGAATGTCCTAATTCCCGATTTTTTACCTCTTTGAACTTCAATTTGGGCAAGAAATATGTCCCACTCAATATTTTGGTGGTCATATTTGGATTCTGGAACAAAAATCCTATAAAAATCGACTTTTACTTATCGGATAACAAACTAAAGAAAACATATATAAAGCAACTAAAATAGTACTTTTCGGTCCTAGGCCGTAAAGTTCAATTTTACGGACCGAGTGGAGATTGTGCGATCTCCAAACCGAGGTCGTAAAAATTTACGGCCGAGGAGCGAACACTATTTTTTGATACACTGTTCGCAAAATTAGGCACTTTACCGACTGTTTTTAGTCTGTAAAGTGCAGAGATCAGTCCGTAAAATCACACTTTGCGGACTTCTTTTAGTCGTTACGGACACGTATATCGAAAAGTTCATAACGAAAAAAGAAATTAAAGAAACAACAAAAACAATAAGAAATGTAAAATTCAAGAAAATAAAAATGAACAAACTTAGAAAAAATAATAACAGAAACACTTTTTACCTCTTTGACCTTCAATTTGGGCAAAAAGTAGGTCGAATTTTCTGTATAATATTGGATTCTGCAGGACAATCAGTATTAAAATAATCAACTCTTGATGGTCAGTTAGATTTTTTGTTCTTTCAATTAATGCTCAAAAATGCCATGAATCGAATTTCTTACCTCTTTGACCTTCAATTTCTCAACACTAAAACCATTTGGTTATTTGGCAGTCACATTTTGACTGTTGGACTCTGGTATCGACCTCTTTGTACCGGGTGTATATTTTTCCAAAAATACTTTCGTATTACTGAAATATCACAAAAAAATAAAGAACATTTTCTAAAAATATTTCTGACACAAGAAATTTTCGATTTCAACGACTATTTCAAAAGTGCCAAATAAAAGTCTGTTAACTTTTTGTAACATTTGAGTGAAATACCGGATATTAAAAAAATTTATTATTTTCGGATGAATTCTTGTGATCGTAATTATATTATATAATATAGATATATAATAAACAGGAATAGTATTCTAAATATTATTTATTACATTTTTTAAAATTCATAATCAAAGCCGTTACAAACTTCCTGTTGAAGTGAGAAACATGTAAATTTATTTTCTCAAATTAATCCATAAAAGTTATATAATCTATTATCAAATCAAATACATAAAATAAAGAAAAAATTAAAATAAAAACAAATTTTCAAAAACTAAACAAATCTGAATTACGTATATATAATTGTAAAGTGAAAAAAATCTACTATCATTTTTACAGTTAGAAAATGTGTTTTTTGATCGACGTTTCTATTTCAGTTATTTTCGTTTAAAACGAGTAATTCTAAGTCGTGCATGTGTGAAAATTAACACATTTTTGCAAGTTCAAATCCGTAAATGCTTGAAATGATACATTGAAGAAATAAAAGTAAAAGGGATTTTTCACATGGTTTGGTTTCTTGTTATTTTAAACATTTCATCATGCAATGAAAACAATTTAATCACGAAGTTTTCATATATAAATATTTGTATAGTTAATATCAGAAAGAAGTATATTATTATATATACTTATACTATTTTTATACTGTTTTAAAACAAACGTGTAACAAATTTATATTAAACGATAACTCAATTATTAGCATTAGTTGTTTTATTTACTACAATGAATGTTTTAGGTTTAAAAATGGTGAAAGGTTCAACGTTATGTTAACGTATGTCATAAAGCATGATAAAACTGAATTTTAAGCATGTTTTTTGTATTTAAAAGACGTTTGTATAATATTATACACGTATTATAGACATATATGATACACTTACTTTAAACTTACTTTAAACGACATTAATAAATAAACCCGTAACGAATAAATATTTACATCATATACCTAAACCATTTTTAAACTTAGTATAATAAACGTAAATTAAACCATAGTGTTTTTATTGGGATAGTCTCATTAGAGTTTTGAAAATGTTTTGACAAAAATACTAAAAAATTACATAAATTATTGAAAAACCAATGTTTAATCATGGCCGAAGCTGTTAAGTACATAATTCCTGTCATGAGAAACTTTGCGGAAACAATTTGAATGTGACAAATAAGTAATAACCACTGATGAATCAATTTCCCACGAAGCATTTCTTATTCTTGTTTTGTACCTTATCCAACCAATAATTTGACGTCTAAGGCAAAGAACAATATGTTATTGACGTAGTTATAATTACGTCCGTATGTAATCTGTTTCTTCTTTCTTTTCGGTACGAAGTTCAAAAATGTATTCAAATGCAATACAGCGATCAAATAATGCGGAAAAATTCTGTAAATTTAGTGGATTTTCCTTACAGCTGACTTATAAGGTCCAATCCGAGAATTTTCAACTAAAGTTAAATTTAACATTTAATAAGTTATTTAACTTTACTTTTTTAGTTTTTTTGTCCCTTATCGTTATATTTTTGGTATTTCCCAAATTAGTATACCTCAGATATTTATAAATATCGCGTCAAAAATGTTTGGGCTAGAAGAATAATCTATTTATAAAAATAGCGACCGAAAAATGTATACTAAAGTCTATTTCTTTTTCAAAATCATAGTCGCATGTATTGACCCGAATGAAATCACGTCGAACTTGGGGTTTTGGGGTCGTTGAGTCCAAATCTGTTAGTTTTCAAAAATTCAAAATGGATCTGATCTACAATCCGGAATCAGCGGGTCCAAAAACTACCAAGTACCAGGAATGAAGTGGTTTCGTTTGATTTTGATCAATACGTTTGCCATTTTGAATCCACAATTTTGAATTTTTGCAATTCTTTTTTCTTTTCTCTTTTTGTGTTTCTTGACAATTTTTTAAAATTTTTCTTCGTGATCTCCTATCCGGCGTCGTCATTTATAAAGTCGAATTGTATCTAGATTGTTGTTAGGTAACTAAGACAAAATATAAAATAAAATAAAATCTAAAACATTTTCTATCTAATATTTCCAAGAAAATCACGTTTTTTAACCAATTTTTTAAAAATTAACAGCAATTAACAACAAAAAATGTTTTGATTTATAAGACATTTTTCTTTAGACTTCAAGGAAGAAAATTAAAAAATGGAAAGTCCAAAACCTTAATTTTTAACAAAAGAGGAGTTATTAATCCGTAAAAAAACTAAATGGGAGGAATTTTTAGATTAAACTTGACATTGACAAACTTAAAATCGATACTTGGATGAATTAGAAAGTGTCCAACGTCATTCAAAAGGTTTTCATATGTATCAGAGAATATTTGTTACTTTGTTTGATACTCTTGCTGTTAAATAGTTTTTAATTTTTTCAAATTTTTTATTTTCTAACAATCAGCTCTAATTTTTTCAAAACTTGATAAAACCGAAATATTCCAACGCTAATAAAAAGTAAAACAACCTAACTCTTGTTAGTTAGTTGTAACTATTTCGCACCTGCGTAATAATAATTAAATAAAATCAACTAGTAAATGAAATCATTGTATGCATTTATTTATTTTCTTTTGATCCACGAATATGCACTTCTTAATTTAACTTTCAAAATGTTAATCTCCTGTTACTAGGAACCCTAGTGTAATTTACCGAATATGGCATGAAAAATGGTTGTCTTAGGTCAGTCTTATTGTAGTCAGGGGTTCATACAATGTTCCCTATGTTCACCCTAACTTCTCTTCGATGACAATATCCATCATTTCGGGAGGTTCGTTCTTGTTTCGAGCTTGCCCTATTTTTCCTGTTGCGGCGTGTGCGGCCTTGACTTCGTTCTTAAAATTGATTTAGAAAGAGGAACTCTAATCGTATGCGGCTCCCTTGAATGACCTCTTTAATACCCTTGAATGCGGTCGAGTATTTTCGAAAACCAATTTCAAAATTTTAAAATGACTACAAACCTCAATTAGCGAAATGCAAAAACACTTTTAGTTGTTTGAATGTCACTTTCTACATTTCCGTGAGTCAGATGTCACTCTTTAGAGATTGAACATTGATCCACTCAAGTCAATGAATGTATTGTCACTCTTCTAGAGTGAATCTTCACTCATTAAAAGCAGAAAGCTATTCTTTTATCAAAATGGCTGAATTTTTACTCAATAAAGAGTGAATTCGCACTTAATGAAATTTGGAGTACAAGGATTATCTTTTTCTAATATTTAGATAAAATAGTTTTTTTTAGTTTTAACTTTTTGGTTTATTTGGTGTTTTATTCTGTAGAAAACAAAATGAAAACTGGTTTAAAAAACTTAACGAGGAAGACCATTGAAATTTTTAAAAAATATTTATTTCGTGTAAAAAATAAAAAACAAAGGACGAGATTTTTTTTTTGTACCAACTATAGGTGACAATTTGAGGCAGATTTGAGGTTATATAATCAAAAATTTTTTCAATAAAAATTACGACAAAAGACATCGAGAAAGAAACTTAACAAAATTTCTCTTGTGTGGTTAAACTAACACAATTTAACAAGATTATTAGGACAAAAAAAACTTACTTTAACATTTCATCAGTTCAAATTTGTAAATGACCGATTCCATATGAAATCATACAGACATAATAGGACCATGTCACGAATTTATGTAATATTGAAATATGTTTTTCTTTAGTGAGAAATAAGGGATACGTATTTTTTTTTTGTCCAAATTGTTATTGTAATTGAGAAAATTCTGTAATTTTTGGAAACAAATTGAAAAAACCGCTACCATTTCGTAACTAATGAACATAATTTCATGATTTCATAATGTTTTGTAAAGACCATCATACTGAATGATATTCCGTAGAGAAGTTTCCAAAATTTGCCGAAACAAATGGATAATTCATTTTCTCAACAAAACCACCTTTAATTGTTATGCCAATTTTGTTCTTGATTTGTAGGGATATAAAGAATAATTTTTTCTTCTATTTCAAGAATGCAAAAAACCACTTCGAAATTTTGAGGATATCTTCTTTATAATATGAAGAATAATGTTTTCTTCTATCTCAAGGAGGCAAAAAACCACTTCGAAATTTTGAAGATATCTTCTTTATATCTCTACAAATCAAGAACAAAAGTGACATAAAAATTAACGATGGCCTTTTTAAGAAAATGAATTATCCATTTGTATCCATAAATGACAGCCATTGAGTACATTTTGCAAATTTTGGAAAATTCTCTACGGAACATAATTCAGTATGATGGTTTTTACAAAACGTTATGAAATCATATTCATTAGTTAGGAAATAGTAGCGGTTTTTCAATTTGTTTCCAAGAATTACAGAATTTTTTCAATTTGCAGTAATTTAATAAAAACAATTTAAAAAAAAACAACATATTTCAATATTACATAAATTGGTGGACATAGTCTTATGTCTGCATGATATGGAATTGGTCAATTAAAAATTTAAACTGGTGGAATGCAAAAGTAAAAAAGTTATTAAAGAGAAGATTATTATCAATATTCCAAATTTTAATTAAACCTTAGCTTTACTTAATTTTTCTTTAATGTTGCCCTTAATTGATTCAATGTCGGAATAGTGATAAAAATTGTTACTAGATTAGATAGCCTTTTACCTACGTTGCGCAAGAGTGTTTCATGAAATGTAGCACTGCCATTGAGACAAATGTAATTAAACTAAAAATGTGGTTAATGCAATGGAATTTTAAAATTTATTTTTAAAAATGGAAAAAGATTAATTATTGGATTTTTCAACTTTTAGTAAATGTTTGATTAAGATATTGAATAGTAAATTATTATTTTATGCCATATATTTTAAAGTTCACCAATGGAGTAGAACACTTTTCTACAGAATTCAACTTTATTATATTCTTACTGATGTAATTAATATTTTAAATTTAATTACATTTTTATGGGAACTGCATCGAAATGTATTTTTAACATGTATGTACTAAAATATAAGTAGTTTTTCATACTGTAGTTCACAGTCCTACTTTTAATTCCAATTTTTTTATTAGATTTCGTTACTACAAGAATTGTTTTTAACACTAAACGTTAGTTTTGTAATAAATAAAAAAATGTAAGATGCATTTATATATGAAATTATGACTATTTTATAAGTAACTGTTATAAATGTTTATTCACTGTTTATATGTAAGTTGAAGCTTTTAACAGCTATCGTAAAATTAAATATTTAAGGTTATTTATTAACCAACTCTTATGTACAATAGTAATAAATTGGTCACACAAAAATGAATTATATTAATTAAGAAAGTAGTTGTTTATGTCTACTTAAGTGTTAATGTCGTAATTATACTTATGATAAGTAAAAAGTCGGCGTTGAAACCATATTAATGTTATTATAATGTTATATAAATATGTTATTTTTGTGATTAAAGAAGACAATAAATCACGACTTTGCGTATTATTCGATTATTGATTTTAAATTAACTTAATTTTATCGCTGTATACTAAATAAAATAAAATGATGACAGGCATATATGACTATCATTTATGATGTCTTGAATATCGAATTTCGGAAGATACCAATGGGAATACATACGTTGTAAATATATGGAAAAGGCAAATCTATGAAAATTTTAAGTTTTTACTGCAGCAGAAAAATTTTCGATGAACTTATTTTAAAGTTTATATACCTGTCTGAATTAAAAAGATCGCATTATACAAAAACAGAATTGAAAAGGAGATAAAAACTTTGTCAAAGAAATTTTTTATCAATGCATGACGAAAATTCTTATTGAAATCCGTTTTCTGCTGTTTTTTCCCGGAAGTAAAATTACGCAAGTGAAGGCTATACGTGAATAAATAATATAACGAAGAGCAAAAAACGTATGTATTTAAAAAGTCAAATAATTCCAATTGCGTAAAGTGATATTGCGAGGACAAAGGTTACGCAGTTTTATTTTTACTCACTTAATAATTATATTATAACTGCAAAGTTTAAAACTCAAAATTCGATGCCTTAGATCCGTCTTTTGTTTCAAGGTATTTATCTAATTAACATTAGAAATAATATATTTTTTACATATTTTTTAACAATAATTCTCTGATTTTATCATAAAAAACTCCCCATTTTTTTATCTCGTCATATCGCGCGAACAGTAAGATCGATGAGTACATGAGCCAAAAGCCACTATTTTTTTTTTAATTTGTCAGATTTTTATTTATTTTGTTTTTTTTTTAAATCAGATGGATCCAAAAAAACGTTATCCTTTTTGCATCAAAATCCGATCGAAATCGTTTTTTTTTTTCTTGAGTATGATAATTTTGTTCTATAATTAAATATTCGTAATTAAGTACTATTTTTAAATGAATATTAATTAAAATACATTTGAAAACGGAAATACAACAAATAATCTCGTTAGAAGTTAGAAAAATCTGGATTTACTGTTCCTCCAATTCCAATACATCCATTGAAAAAACACTAAAAAAGCTGAAAGAAAACATTCAAAATTCACGAAATTCCGAAAGTTCTCCACAGTCCAATACAAAAACTAATGACTTGTAAATGTGGGCAGCAAATTCGTCTCATAACAACCTTTTCATAAAGCATAACTAAATAAATACAATAAAATATAAAAACAAAAGCATCTCAGTTGATAACGTCAATATCCAACTTAAAATAAGATAAATAAAACAGAAACTATGCATATATTCGAGTCCAGATATATTTTAAAACTATTCTAATCGTTTTTTATGAATGTGCGACAAATTTCAGCGAAATCGGTTCATAAACGCACTCGAATTTGCAAGAATATACTATCTGAACCGATTTTGGAGATATTTGTCTTAAATTCGTAAAAAATGTGTAAAATAGCTTTAAAGTAATAATTCATTGTGAATTATCCTAGAAACGTGTGCTTTTTAATGAAAATACGGCTTCGGGAATAGGAAATTTGATTACTAAAGATCATAAAAATATCTAATGGTGTAATCTTTAAAAATGTAAAAATTGACTGCAAAAGAAATTAATAATCTCTGATATTTTCTAAGAATTATGATAGTTACAACTAATTTTTTATCCTATGAAATTAATAATGCATTCAATAAAGTTTCTACATGGACATACTTATGAAGTCATTTTCCAAGGTACGTATACTATAGAATTTGCAAATAATTATTTAAATTGGATTGTTTATTAGACATTGATGGTCATGTGCTAAAATTTATCGTTCGATATCCGAGAACTTTTTCCAAGGTAATATATCCCCTTTAATTTATAATCACATTCTTTATCATTTACTTGCATATGTAAAGACTATTAGTTCTTAAAATTCTAATCATATATTTCGAATTGAAAATAACGTTAAAAAGTTCATAGCGACTCCAGTCGTTTAAAAAATCGATTTATTTGCGGAAAAAGGTACATATCATACCATTTTTATTTATTTATTGAAAATTATATTTCAGTCTCAGAAATTCCAATATGGTGTCGGAGAGAAAAAATATTTTGAAATAATTAGGAAATAATCTTAAGAATCTAACTGGGGACTTTATTCAAAATATGGCGTCTTTTAACAAAAAAATGTGTTTAAGGGGTTTCAAAAGTGCTCGGCTGATAAGGTAGGAATTTTCACTAAAAACCCTAAATAAAAAATCACTGAATCGATTTTTCAATATTCATGCTCTGTAAAAGCAATTCTAACCACTGTAGATGGTATCCTAAAAAATTTCAAAGAAATTAATTTAGAACTGACCGAGAATTTTCGGAAGTAAGTGATTTTTATTTATTTCCGAAAATTCGCCGTCAATTTTTATTCAATGTCTGTGATATTTCCTAGGAACCCGCCTATAGTATTTAGAATTGCCTTTACAGAGCCCAAATTTTGAAAATTTGATTCAGTCATCTTTCATTTTTGTTTTTTAGTGAAATATTTTACCTTACCAGCGGCCCGCTTTAGACCTCCCTTAAAAGGTTAAGAATAACACCTCATATTTATATAATAATAATATTACTGTGCTCACAGTTCATGCACCCATTAAGCCCTGGATATGTACTTTTTTTAATCGATTTTCGACCTTGATTCTCAACAGGAAATAAGATTAATATTGGCTTAAAAGTGACCAACCCTATTATATTCCAGTATGCCTTTTCGAATAGTGTGGTCAAAATTGTATATAAATTACTTCAAAAACCAATGGGACATATTTTAAATAAAAAATGAACAAATTCCGTGCGTTTCGTTTTTTTCCGATTTTTTTTTCGCATCAATAATGTTATCGATGCCTATTCGCAACCAAAAGTGCACAAAATCTATGAACTTCAACTAGAAATTTTTTCGTTTTGTCCCGAATCAACCTAACCTCTTTAAAACGTCAATATGTTGAAAGAATGGATGAATTTTTTTAAGAAATGTTTTTCCTAGACTTTGAAGAAAAGTGTATCAATGCATTCTGATAAAATTTGAGAGTATTATTTGACGCATTACAAAACATTTTTGTTCTTAGTAAATTTTCTCTAAAGTCTATATAGTATTGAAGAAACAAATTTCTCAAAAAAATTAACATATTGACGTTTTTAAGAGGTTAGGTTGATTCGTGGCGAAACAAACAAATTTATAGTTGAAGTTCATAGATTTTGTGTACTTTTGGTTGCGAATAGGCATCGATCCCACAGACATTATTCACGCCAAAAAAATTCACAAAAAATAAAACTCAGGGAATTTTGTTCATTTATTTAAAATGCGCCATATTGGTTTTTGAAAGAATTTAAATGCAATTTTGACCACACCAATCGAAAGGATATAATTGATTATGGTTGGGTTGGTCATTTCGTGCCAATATTAATCTTATTTCCTGTTGAGAATCAAGGTCGAAAATGGACTAAAAATTGTGCATCTTCGGGACTTAATGGGTTAAACTATTATACGTATAAAAATATAAATAACAAATCATTTATTTGCATTTAAAAATATACAATAATAATGACAATATCGAATTAAATACATTAATAAAACGCAAGGTATAAATTTCATAAACCAGCAGGTGTTTAAACACATTAAAAGTGTTGTTTATTCATTCTTTCATAACAGAATGAACAATTTCCATTTTTCCTGAATTTTACAATTTAGTAATTTGATTATTACAACCATTATCATTTTTTAAAATAAAACTTTAATTTGTTCATTTTTTATAAATAAAAATATCGAAATTTACATCTTTTATGGCTAATCATAATGACTAGTAAACAAAAATTACTAAAGAAGATCAGTAACCGGTTTTTTAACAGATTAGCCTATGATAAAAATAATCCTCTAAACTCCCATTTTTCCTGAATTTTAAAACTTATCTTGTCCACATACTACTAAGACTAAGATATAAGTCCTGACTTAACAATTTTTGGCGCTACTTGCAATCACCATAAAAGATGAATAAAAAATGAACATTTTCGTTCATATGAATGTTTAGAACGTCAAGAGTACATTACGAACTTCCTTTTCAATGTTTTACTTTATTAATATTTTTTTAAACATACATTTTTATAATATGTATACTGAATTAGATCCTTTTTTGTGAAAATTTTGGAAAACTTGGATGTACGAACTTCCCCTCTCTCTCTCTCTCTCTCTCTCTCTCTCCTGTCTTCAGTTTGAAAATCTGATATCTGATTCGTAATCGGTGATCCCAAAAACCTTACCATACATTTGTTTCACTGCAATAATGAATTATTTGAATTAATGTTTTTGTTTTATTTTGCTATTAATTCATTTAATTTTTGTTTTAAATCATTGACGATGAATTTATGAATGGATAATAAAATAAAAATTATTTTGAAATTTGATCTTTCAATGAGACGAAAATGAAGGATTAATAACAATTGACCATTTTAGAAAATAGCTAAAATATTTTATTATGTTTATTATTTATTTATCAATATCTTTTCAATGAGAATATAAAAATGTAGGAAAAGTATTAAGCAAATGTATGGTAGAATCATTAGTTATGACATCGAACCCCCAAAGACGTCTACCCCCTGGTCAGACATGTTTAGAAACGTGAGATTCCTTTATGTACTATTTTTATCTCTAACATTGAAACTTGTAAAATGTCACGTCCAAATTTTCCAATTAAGAGAAATTTTCGCGTCATAATTATTGGATTTAATTCGAAATTATTTTTAAATATTGCAGAAAAACTTTAATGGAAATTTTCTTGGTATCGGAATTAGTAAAATAATATTAATACTAATATGTAAAGTGAAAATGGATTGCCATTCATTTTTCACTAACAAACAGTAAGACTAACAGACAGTTCACTACGTGAAGTATTGATGTTATTAATCTAGTAAGAAATAATATTTGACTAGTAAAATAGTAGTTCTTAACATTTTATTAGCAAATTTTATTACTAATCCATTAAATAGTCAACTTTCCATTTACGATGTAGTAGTTTGTAACTAATTTAGAGATTAGAAGCGTTCAAACATTTTTTACTAATCATTCAAGAAAACATTTTTCACATTTTTCGCACAAATTCGATAATTTGTTTAATGTTTCCTAAAAATGTTTTGGATTAAACTATCGAATTTGTGTGAAAAATGTCAGAAATGTTTTCTGAAAATGTTTATTCCAAAACATTTTTTAAAATATCTCAAATCCTGAACATGTGAATGAAGTGCCATTTTCACTTTAAAAAGTTTTTATATTTAATTATATAGAATTTAATATAAGTTAAGATAAAATGTACTTAACAAAAATTTCGGCCACTTTCCATATGGTATCACGTTAACAGTTATTTTTGTTTTTCTTTCATATGCTGCACCAGTAAAAATTAACATAAATTTTTTTAAAATAAGTTTTCAAGAAAAGATGTAATATAAATTTCTTTCTACGATTTGGTCACTTGTAGCTCATTTAACCTGTTTTTTAAAAATAACGTTTACATTTTGTCTAAAAACTCTGTACACTGAAAAAACAATTGCAACCAGACAACATTCTAAAAAAATACGTTTTTGGTTAACTATGCTTTGTTTAGACAGTTTATTTTGGTATTTTTTTAAAGTTAATTATTGGAACTTAAAAATATGATATGAAACCTAATAAACCATGAAGTTTCTTTAAAATTAATTTCAATTTTAAATAATAGCCAATTTTACTAATGAACAAAATAAATTACAAAATTTGAAAACATAATTTAATTTCAAAGTATATTATCTTTAAATTTATTAAATTTTCCATTATGAAGACTACTATAATATACAATATCCTAGAGTTTCCTAGATTAATATTTAATGAATTACATTATTTATAAAAACATTCTGAATGGGATTCTACTGTGGTCCACCGGTAAGGTATTAAATTTCACTGAAAACGGTAAATTGCAGATGACTGAATAAAATTTTCAAAAATCGGCCTCTGTAAGGGCAATTTCAATTACTATATACGGTACCCTAGAAAATGCCAAAGAAATTAATGGAGATTTTTATTTATTTCCAAACACTCTCGGTCAATTCTCGATTAATGTCTTTGGTAATTTCTGGAAAACCGTCCAAAGTAATGAGAATTGCCTTTACAGAGCCCGAATTTTGAAAATGTTATTCAGTCATCAATAATTTAGTTTTTTTGGTGAAATTTCCTACCTTACCGTCGGACCACTTTAGAACGCCCTGTACCCTTCGAGTCTACTAAATTCATCCAATACGCATCCAAATGCAAACAATTTTTTCAAAAATTTTTATCCGCCATTTTGGACAAATAATTTTTTAAATATAACGGTGATTTCGAGAGTTATTAGTATAGGTTTATTAGTAAATAAAGTACGAGGTTTATAACATCTGCTTATTTATAATAAACATCTTTTTAACTAAAAATGACAGGACAAACGTAAAATTTTACATCCCATATGCAAGAAAAGGACAAACAAAAAGATCCGCTATGGTGACCCCTGTGACTGTAAGGGTTAAAATACGCAGGAAATCTGCTTTTTGCATATTTTTTGTATTAAATGAAATATTAAAGATAGTTTGAATATTAGACGAACGTCTATAGAATCAATTTTTTTAAAAGCAAATTGAAATAATTCTTCAATTATAATGTATTCCCTGGGGCCCTTGAAGATGGCAAAATACTGATAAATGAAGAAAATTATTATGTTTTACATTTATTACAAAGAAGATTCGTACAATTAAGTAAAAAATGTTAATTGTGACAAATTATTAATGAACAAAAAATTTACGTCCGAAAAAAACATCACCCAGAATTTGTATTGTTAAGTTTGTTTTCCAATGGTTTTTGGTTGGCTGATTAAAAATTTCGTCACTACAATTAGTGACAAAGTCATTTTCAAGGTCAAAACCAGAAAAAAGTTTTTTTCGATTTTTCGCAGTTATTTTCAAAAATACAAATCTTACGAGAAATTTGAATCTACTTTTAGCTAATTTGTTAGTAAAAAACATTCTGAAAACGCCTTATTGTTTGTTAAGTTGTTTATTTTAAGAAACAATTTCCCTCGGTAGGGTTATTTTTTATATTTTTCATATTCATACGCAGAGTTATAACGTATCAAACAAAATGGCGTTATATCAAAATCGATACTAAACATGACAAATACATACAATTTTTGTGAAGCATAAGGCCGTCGTGTTTTTGATGCTATTAAAATATAAAAACTGTAAAATGGTTTCTCCATCCAACTGAAAATTCATATTTGTTAAGTTATTGTGGTTGGTAATGCAGAATTCCAAGTTAATTTAAAAATCAAATTGGCGCACCCAAAAATGGCCGGCAGAGAAGTTTAAATTTCCTATAGTCTGCTTAAAATACACTCTCCTCTAGTTTTGACGCTTATTAGTTACGAGAGTTAAAAGTTGGTCCGATATTTTGATTTTTGAATTTAATTCAATCATATTCAATGCCACCAAACTCAAAATCGGAGAAAATTGTTTCGCAAAATAATGAATTTTCTAAAATGAAACCATGAAAATTTTTTTAGACATCACTACGTTATCTTAAAGTAGATACATTGAACATATTTCAGTAATTTTATAATGGAAAAATATTACGTAGTACAGTTACAAATGGCCGTTAAAAGAATTGTATATTTTATTTGTTTTGCAGTGACCAACATTGTGGCGAAATCGATCATCTGAAACAAAAAAATGATTCGATTTTCATTAAAAAAACCGTCATTTTTTTGGCTATGAATATTTATGGGAAAAAATCGATTAAACGCTACATTTTGTATGCATTAGATAAATCTGGAAAGTTTCAAAAATATCAGTTTAGTAGTTTTCAAGTAATTTTGGTCATCAACTTAAAAAATGTCATTTCGAGAAAAAAACCGTTTAAAGTTTCGATTTCAGTTCGTTTACGTAACGGTTTTTTTTTCTTTCAACACTCGTATCTCGGTTAATTTTGTTCGTACCGACTAGAAATTTTAAGGAGGCGTTCTTTATAAAGATGCAACCAAAAGATGTTTTTTCAAAGTTAGTAATGGAATAATATTTTTTATTTACAGTGTAAAATTCAAAAGTAAAAAATGGACACATTCAAAGATCGAACAACAACAGAAATCATTTTCGTCAATTTTGCAGAATGAAAGCCTCTGCAAGAATGTTTGGCTTTCAAACGTTAATGGGTTAATAAACTCTCATTATTGGCAAACATGACAAAACATGATTGATATTCGAAACTGATATACTAACAGTGTAAATTATTAAAACCTTCAATCACTGTCGATAGTTATGATTCGTTGCAAATCAATTGACAAGTTTCATTAATCTATCAGACAACAAATTTTTCTGAGTGTGTTTCTTAACCAATAATTTTTCATTGTTTGTGATCACTAAATAAAATAATATTTAAAACTTAAAAAAATCTCGTATGATTCAATGATATTACTACTGAATTACCTAAAGGCTTCCGACAAGTAAATTTGTCGAAAAGTAACTTACTAAGTTAATATTTGTTACTATAAAATCGACTGATTATGTAAATAAGATTTGAGAACTGGAAACTACAGGCGGCCTTAAAAAGAGTACAGTTAGTTCTTGCGTTACTCTGGCTTACTTTTATAATGACCAAATCCTGAACACTTTCTTCTGTTTAATACTAAAAAACCGGATTTTACCGAAAAAATTTGAAAATGAAAAATGAAAAAAAAACAATTTTTTACATTTTACAACAATTGTTTTCCATCAAATGCTTGATTACAAAAAAATATGGTAAATTTCTTTCTTTTTTTTTTAAATTTCATATTTTATTTTTTAAAACTGAACAATGTTCAGTGTGAAGTTTATGTGAGTATAATATCTTTCGATGAATGTAGCCGAATTCTATTTCACGTTCTCACGACGGGATTGAATAGACGAGATACATTATTGACGCGCCCGCATTCGACCCCATTAGTTTTTGGGTCACTCATACTACGCATTTGGACTGATGTAATTTTTCGAGTATCGTAATAGTCATTTTCTAACTTCTACCATAACCACCAGTTAGATAATGGCCAATATCACGTCTTAATTGCATTTTAATAGTCGACACTTTCGAAGAAAACGATTGAAAATATAGATTGTGCTTGTAATTTCAAAACGACAAATTTACTTAAGGAAATTGTCATTTTTTTTCATGTCAATTCTTTGCTTGTCTATTAATTATAATTTTTAGTGATGTAAGAATTAGCATTGGGCAAGTCTCTTGACTGAAGAAATCTGAATTTCAAAATTTATACACATTTTTTAAAAATGAATAATCTTTTATTTTGAAAACTTTACTATTATAAAAAAGAATTAAACATAGAACAATTTTATGAATAGAAAGTCAGTACAGTTACTTTACGGTTTTTACTGCAGTCACAAAAAAAAATTTTTTTATATTCTCCAGATAGAAAATGATTAATTGATTTCGGAAACAATTTTGGTAACTTCAAAAGAAAAAATTAATAATTTTGTCTACGAGGGTTATCAAAACATTGCCAACATTTTTCCTAAACTTTCAAACTAAAATTATCGAAATTTTTTTATTTTGTAATTTTTATTATTGACTTTTTTTCATAATTAATTCAATAATTTGTATGAGGTTTTGTATTTTTCATGTACCAAATTAATATTTTTAGTCCATGATATCAAAGTATCTCCTGTATAAGACAAAATATCAAATTAAATTGTTAATAATATTGTGTTTTGAAATGGAGAAAATCGACAATCGAAGTATGCCATTTGTAAAAGTTATAATTTTTTGTGACATTTAGATGAAGTTCGATAAAACAGTCGAAATGGGGCACATTTCTCAAATACCGACGATAAGACCGGTCGATATATTTAGATTACATATAGGTTTAATATAAGATATAATATCCTTCATTATCTTATTCCTAAAACACGTAACTTTTCCATATTTTATTTACAATCTAACATGAAATTTCACAGTAACATTTTGTTATTTATATTTCGAATTATTTTAATGTTTATGTGGTGTTGGAATGAGGTTAGTCCATATTTTATAGTAAGTTAAAGTAAAAATTATTGTTGTGTATATTTATCAGTATTCACGACCACTCCGTCACAAATTTTCAAAAATTTGGAGGTTTTTACCACCATAGTAATAATAATTCAATGAACTCACGATTTTATATTTTGTTACATATTTCATCTAAAATGTAAACAAACACATTTTTATAAATGTTGTTAAACGTTAGCACTTATTAATTTCTAATAAAATTCTATTTATCTATCGACATTACTCAAAATTATGTTTTTTTAAATTAATTCAAAATTAAAAATGTTTATTTTGTAGAGTTATAAATATTACGATATATTTACATATCAAACAATAATTATAACAAATTTATAGAAATGCATCTAAAGGGTGATAAATGAGTTATATAACCGGAAGTCTATTTTTACTCATTTTGAAAAAGGAAGGAAGTTCTCAATTCGACACGTGCATATGTGTTCACGTTTCTAAAATTCTTGCGGTAGTTCCGCATGTCAGGTTCTTTCAAATACAGATCGTATAACTGGAATTTCAAAAAATGATTTAAATGACTAAAAAACGTGCCGGTTTCTTCAGTCTGAGGTAAAAAAAAATGTACGGGTGGCCTCACGTTTAACAGAATGTGGGTTGTAATTTGTATAAAGGTTGACATTTTTGAAAATTGAGAATTGAAATGATGATACTTAAGAATCAAATACATTTGTTTTAAGAAATTTTATTGTTTTCTACCTTATCCATGGCGATTTGGAAAATAAGTAACTTTCCTTCTGTACTCTCTAATTTCCTTAAAGTATAATTTGACCCTTAAAGAGCGACAGTTCGCTCCAAGTAAATGTGAAAAGTGAGCTACTCTGCATGGAGTGATTATTTTACTTCAATTGGCGTGAAATTTGAATAAAATGTTGAAATTCTTAATGCAAAAATTAGAATCTAATAATACCATTGTAAGTTTATAAACAAACATAAAACGTTATTATTTTTAATAAAAAATACTCACTCTCTTTTGAGTGAATTTTAATTCCACACATAGTGAATTTTCACTCCACTCGAGGTGTGAATTTTCTCTCTAACAAGCAAATCTCACTCTTTAGGACTCTTTCACTCTTTTTAGAGTGAGTACCCTATTCACCGCAGGTTTAGATTGAATATTCCTCTCTAAGAAATTTAGAGTGTAGCTATCAACTTTCTCTTTCTTATGGCACTTTTAGGAAATTTCTAATTACATTAATAACTGGGAATTCCTGCACTGATTTTAGGCGATAACTCATGACAAAACTTGAGTTTGCTTTATTTCCTGACGCAAATTTCTACTCTACTATTATTTCTGATCAACCAAACGTTGCGGAACTTTACTTTTGGATTGGGACGCCATCTAGTATTCCGTGGAAGAAACTTTATTCCATATTTATATCCAGAATTCCCCTGGTATTCCTTTGGTATTTATTACGTTTTATATACTGAATTTTACAAAAAATAGTAATCATGACTTTTTACTCACCTCTTTTTCACCTGTCAGATTTTTTCGAAAACAAAATGGCGAATACAGTATGTCTGTAAGTTGTAATTTTGCCATTAAAGTTAGTTTAGATCAATAGTATTCAATCAGTAGTTTTTCGGTATAATATTTAACGACTTGTAAAGCAGAATCCGTAATAATAGTTCTAATATTATATAAAATAATATCTGTAATATTTAAATTTGGGAATGAACCATTTTGAATTTAGGCAATCAAAGCGGATTTCACTCGACGATTCACTTTTATTGAACTTATAATCGTCATGGTAAACACTTACAACTCTCTCATAAATTGTCCTGCTGCACTTAATTTTTAGGTTATAAACCTATAGTTAATAGGTCATAGATATTTAATATGGTATTTTCAATTTCACCCATACGTAATGAATGAAACTTCGAAAATTGAATGATAATCAGTAAAAACCCATTGTATATAACTTATTTTAGGTTATGAATGAACCGTCGTGCATCATCGTTTCATCACAAAATAAAAGCGGGTGTTTCTAAATAGAAATGAACCTAACCTAACCTAACCTAACCTAAGCTAACCTAACCACACCATTCCAAGTCATACTTTTCGTCACAACACAAAAACCCAGTTTCTCTAAATATAAACATTTACTTAACTTCATCTAACATTGTGCAGGTATTACACTAACCTCATCTCTTCTAATCTAACCTAACATCGTCTAACCTAACCCCACCTAAACTAGCCACATCATTCCGAACAAAAACCTTTTTAGTACTTTCAAATATATACATTAACCCATTAACGCCGAAAAAGCCTGAAATCATAGCTGGACTTTGAAATAATGTCAGATACAGAAAAAATTCGTGAAAAATATGTGAATACCGTTTTATTATGTTTTTGGGTGCGTTCAACAAGATGCCGTAGTCGGATTTCATTTTTGTTGACATACAAAACCAATATGGCGGATGAATTGCAACAAATTACGGAAAAATTAACAATTTTTTTTTAATCAATGTTTTTGTAAGAAAACATAATTTTGATACTGAATAACGTGGTACAAAATGGCACAAACTGTTGAAACATAAAAATTGTGCTGTAGATTATAATGAAAATTCAAAATGGCGTCTTGAAAATTGAGGATATTGTAAAAAATTTGCAACTCTCAAGTATGTTGATCAAACGTTATCACCACTTCAACTAAAACTTAACGAAACTTGGTATGCAGGGGTTTTTGAGATCTCTGATTACGAATCTGTCCATGATTTTTCAAAATTCAAAATGGCGGATCCAATATGGAGGACCGAGGTAGTAAAATTTTTAGCGAATTTCACGAAACTTAGTATAAATGTGTTTTAAAGGTCGCTGATTACGAAACTGGCCATGGTTTTTCAAAATTCAAAATGGCGATCAAAATTATAAACATTTTTTATTTTTCCGCACTTTTTTACAATAAAGCCGCTATATTGGTTTTGTATGTCAACAAAAATGAAATCCGACCATCTTCTAGAATGCACCCAAAAACATAATAAAACGTTATTCACATATATTACAAGAATTTTGTCTGCATCTGACAAAGTATAGCTATGATTTCAGGCTTTTTCGGCGTTAATGGGTTAACTTAACCTAATATAATCTACCGTACTTATGGTGTTGAAATGAGATTGTAATTAATATATTATATTGAATATCAAAATATGTCCAATCCAACTAAATTGTTATTACCTATATGTCCAAAATATTGATGTGGGCCTAGTTTTTTATTGAATTCAAGTAATTGGTAAGAAATCTTGTTGTTGGACATTTTTCACGTCTACATATAGGATTTGACGCAAAAAAAATTAAGAAATGCAAAATATTCAGCATGTCCGACGAACTTTTGGAAATTCAAATCACTTCAAACTCGTTATGGTTTTTGTTACTTTTCGACAAAAACAGAAAAAATGTCCTAAAATACGATTTTTTACCTCTTTTACCTTCAATTTGGGCAAAAAGTAGGTCCAACTCTATGTTTTGATGGTCATATTTGAATTATGAAGCAAAAATCCTTTCAAAATCGACTTTTACTGATAGAGCAACAAACTAAAGAAAACATAAAAAGCAACAAACTAAAGAAAGCATAGAGCAACAAACTAAAGAAAACATAAAAAGCAATTAAAAAGTTCATAACGAAAAAAGAAACAAAAAACCATAATAAGTGTAAAATTCAAGAAAATAACAATGAATCAACTTAGAAAAAATATAATAACAGAAACACTTTTTGACGTTCACCTCTCCATGGTAATTATTGACAGATTCTGAAAGAGCATACAATTTTACGTTAAAAATAGTTGTAGTAAACATTTTTCAAACGCGTTCATATACACATTATAGACGTCATGCATTTATTGCTAACTGCAGAGATTAATAAATCATATACTGTATGAGCTACTGCAGCAGCAAAAATGTAGGTTATGTTGCAAATCGCATAGTGTATACATAAAGTAGTTGAATAAAGTAACATAAAAACGTGGCAGTTTAATTTCTAATATTGATGAAATTAATATATTGCTGTAAAGAAATGATAAGTCAACATAAATCTCTGAATTTAATTAAATGACAAAAAAGAATATTACAATTAACAAACTTATTATATTGTTATTTATTTGTTTCATTATTTTAACTTAATTTTTTCTCTTCTCTAAAACCTTTTATTGAAAATTTTTAACCTGTTTTTCTTAATACCCGCGTGACCTTTATATAAGTCCAATAAATTTCACTTTCATCTTTACTGTAATGTTTTAATATCAGGTGAGTGTGAGTAAACCAAGAAATAAACAGAAAATTGAGTGGAGAAACCGGATTTCAGCAGCGATCGTAATTGGTGAAATGTAGTTTAGAGTTCTTTCAAATTAAGTGTGAAAAGTTAATTTAAAGGACCATTTGGTAATTTAGTAGTTCTCACATACCTGTAGAAATCATTAGTAACTTCTTTCAAAAAAGATTTGACATATTTTGCAAATCCTTTATTTTTCTTACCTGCGGATTTTAAACTTCATGGATAGTCTTGTCGATTAAAATATATTATCCATCGTTTTTTTACTATGATTGGTTAACTCTTACTTTTCCAAGTATTTGACAATTCGATAGAAAACTACAAGTGGTCATGTCCCAGATTTATTTTAAAATACCGGTAATTAAGATTTATTACAAATACGTTGGAGAGAACAGTTATTTATTGAGACTGTTTAATTAATTTTTATGATCATTTAACAAATTAATGACCCACTTTTAGTTGAAAACAGTAAAATAAGTTTTCTGATAACGGTATTTGTAGTCTCTATCTTGAACTAAACTTATAAAAAAACCTTAATTTAGTTTTTCTTGACGAATTACATTTCATGTCCCAATCAAACTACAATTTTTGTATACAATAGTGGGTGACTATAAATATATTTACTATTTTTTACTCTCGTATTTTTAGTGTTATATATCCTAAATATGTTGCTATTATTTGTAAGTAAATCCTTCCTTGTTATTTTGCAATTATATAAAAATTTTCGAAATTACACGTATCACCTTTTAAAAATACCCAAGAAAACATTTTTAAAAATGGTACAATTTTATTTTTCTTAAAAATTAAAGTAATGTTTAAATTTTTTATTATACATCAAATTATAATATAATATTGATTACTAATTTTAACAATTATTAGAAATAATGCATCTTTATTACATCCAATTCGCCTTATACTTAAGGAATTTTTTTACTACGAAATTACAATAAAAACCACAAAAATCCAGAAAGAAAATACTTGACAATGCCCAATCGAGGTCAGTCTTATCTGATTTTAAAAAGATCTCCAATATCAATCTTTTTCTCATAACCTAAAACTAATTGGACCACATTTTTTAAACTATTTTTTAACTTAATTTATAACGTGATTGATTATTATCGAAAACTATGGTAATGAATTAAAGTGTTAACGGATAGACTACATTTCTTTTTTATTCTACAATAAAAGACACAATTTAACGCTACTTTTACCTATAGTGAATATTAGCCGCCATCTTGAAAAAGTGTGAACTACATAGAAATCTATGATACAACAAAATTCTCCATTTTTGAAACACTAAAAGAACACTGGAAATGTGTATTATTGAAGTAAAACAAGTTTTTTATATGTGTTTAGAAACCGGTATCATAGTGAAATTGCTTGTAAACAAAATTGTACTCTGCAAAAATTGTTTTTTATTGCAGTATTTTCGAAAAAAAATATGTTGACCGTCATTTGTTGGGAATTTTACCAGATCCATGCGAAAGAGCGGCCTTTCTTTAATACAATTTCATTAAACTTAAGGTAACATGTGATCAAGCTAATTTCATGTTTCTGCTACATATTTGTATCGCTCTGAAGAAAAACACAATATTTGCCTGCCGACGATCCAAAACTTCAGGTATTTTCTTTTGTCTATCGATGTAGCATAAAAATTGTGTGGAAGCAGAACGGAGGTTGTCTCGGAAGGACTAAAAGTCGTATTTTACCCACCATTTTCGGAGAACCGGAAGTTTGAGATCATTTTACACTTTTATAAGGCACCCGTCAAGAGACATTTTGGTAAGCCGAATAATTCTTGACAGGTATTCTGAGCAGTAAAATAGCTTAATTTGGGAAAATATACAAGGGTCAGAAAGGGCCAAAATGCGCAAGAAACGTAAAGTACCTGTAGAAACGTTGCGTTAAAAAGGGTTTTTAATTGTTTCCATGTGAAAGATTCATATTGTCATAACTTTAAGACCGATTCCATTTCCAATCGGGTCCCTGCAAAAATGAAAAGTTGATATCTCGAAAATTGTTTTCCATGAAATATGTTGTTCTTTAGGGCAAATAAGGAGACCCGTATTTTTTTGTTTCAAAAAAATTATTTTTTCATAGTTATGCGCTATTTGAAATCAGAAATGAAAATCCGCTAAGTCCAAAAAATATGGTATAAAACTTATTTGTGTTTTCTGAAGTTTTTAATATTTTACTATTATTCTTCATGCATATGATTGTGTTATTGGTATTTTATCGATATCCAATAATGAAATTGGCAAAAATTGAAAAATAACAAAATGGCGGCCATTTTTCGAAAAAAACTAAAAAGTTAATTTTTGACGTATTCCCTTTTTGAAATAATTTAGGTAAAATGAAATACGTCCTATCTTGACAAAATTTCTATTTTAAATTAAAAAAAAAAAAAATCTGCAGCCGAGTAGAGTCTTTTAGCACATATGACACTAACAATATCTATATCTTTACTAATATTACCAGTAAGCTGTGAAAAATGGAGATTGTTTTTTTCGCCATTTTGTTATTTTTCAATTTTTGTCAATTTCATTATTGGATATCGATAAAATACCAATAACGCAATCATATGGATAAGGAGTAATAGTAAAATATTAAAAACTTTAGAAAACACAGCATTTTTTAAAAGTTTTATACCCTATTTTTTGGACTTTGCGAATTTTCGTTCGTGATTTTAAATTGCGCATAACTCTGAAAAAATTTTTTTTTGCAAGTTCAGCACTCTGCCTAACGATGTTACGGTCATGCAAAAAATTCTTCAGCCATCATTTCTTACGTATTTTTGTCTGCTCTTTCATTCTGTTGACGAAATTGACCCAAATCTCTCATTAAAAAAGATGCAGTTGATTTTTTACAAAAAAAAAAAACCAATTTTTCAAAAAATTTGTTCATAAATCTAAGATTTTCACCCGAAAACAGTAATGTAGGAAGCATGCAAATGCATAATATCGCGTCCAAAATAGTTCAGCTTTCAAATAATACCACTCGCTTTTCAAAATTTCAAAGTGGCGGTTATAAATGGCGGCCAAACAGCAGATATTTTTCCAAATTTCATTGTAAACTAAAGGATTGAAGTTTTAGCATCACTATATTCTCGACAACTGCATACATATATGTTTTCGAGGTCGCTGATTTCAAATCCGAAATCAGATTTTAAAAATTCAAAATGGTGGATCCAATATGGCGAACGAAAATTTTAAAAACTTGTCGGATTTTCACAAAATTCGTTACTGAGGGTTTTTCGAGGTCGCTGATTTCAAACTTGAAGTCAGATTTTAAAAACTCAAAATGGCGGATCCAATATGGTTTATAATGTAAAAATAGAGTAGATTCTAGCAAATAGCACATTTGTAGCTGTCAATATTTTGCCGTTGCCCGAATCTTTCCACGAGGAGGTAAACGTATACTAAAGAGTCATATTTTTTATTTTTTTGTATTTTTGGTTCTTATTGGTTTTTTTTTTTGTATTTTCGTATTTTCATTTGTTTTTTTTGTGTTTAATTTTTTTTTCGTTTTGTGATTTTTATTGATGGGTGACATCAAAACATGTTTTAAAATCTGTCTTCGGATTTGAAATCAGTCACCTCGAAAAACCGATAGTAACGAATTTTGTGAAAATCCGACAAATTTTAAAAATTTTCGTCCGCCATATTGGATCTGCCATTTTGAATTTTTAAAATCTGACCTCGAATTTGAAATTAGCGACCTTCGAAAACCCCTAAATAACAAATTTTGTAAAAATCCGACCAATTTTTAAAATTTTCAGCCGCGATATTGGATCCGCCATCAAATTTGTAATCAGCGACCTCAAAAACATGTAAGTGTGCAGTTGTTGAGAATATAGTGATGCTAAAACTTCAATCCTTTAGTTTACAATGAAATTTGGAAAAATTTCTGCTCTTTGGCCGCCATTTATAACCGCCACTTTTTGAAATTTTGAAAAGCTAGTGGTATCATTTGAAAGCTGAACTATTTTGGACGCGATATTATGCATTTGCAGGCTACGTTGCTGTTTTCGGGTGAAAATCGTAGATTTATGAAAAAATTTTTTGAAAAAATCGTGTTTTTTTTGTAAAAAATCAACTGCATCTTTTTTAATAAGAGATTTGGGTCAATTTCGTTAACATAATCTGAAAGAGCAGACAAAAATACGTAAGAAATGATGGCTGAAGAATTTTTTGCATGACCGTAACATCGTTAGGCAAAGCGCTGAACTTTATGCACAAAATGTGTCCGTCCCGTCCTAAAAGGGTTAAGATGTTTTGTCAAAGCATTCTTTAAGCCCGTACAGAACCGAATATACACACTTCTTTGCACGTCATTGCGGTGTATTTTTAACAAGTCTTATAAAACTTTTAACACTAGGAAATGCTTTTTCCAATTGCATAATTGCGTTATTGAATTAAATACAAATAGAATAGTAATTTTTTGTTGCTCCATTCAGTATATTTTTTCATAAATTACTCTGGAAATCTTTGAAAGACATTGCATAAAAACTCTAAAAATTTAACCAATATTATTATTCTAACAGAAAAACCAAACGTGAGGAATAAAACGCAAAATGGTTGACATTCGATTAATGCAGTAATGTTTGGTTCAAAATGTACAATACCAATTAATGTAATCATTTTTTAATCATTGAAATAAAATAATTAATGACTAGCGTGAAATTAATAAATAGCGCATAGCAAATGCCGTGGTCAGAATCAGCCGGCAATTTCAACAAAAAAATTATGATCATTTTTTTGAAAAAAATCCTGATTTTTTTGACGCCTCTTCGCATGAATCGCGTTTTTTGACACTGATAAGGGCAATGCTAACCATTTCAAAAGATACTAATCGCGTCTTTTTGCTTAGCCCTTTCTTCTCCTGAGGGATTTTTTCAAAAAACAAAATGGCGTCTTCAAGATGGCGTCTGCAAGTTATAATTTTGCATTTTCTCCCACAATTATCGATTACGTGACCACGTAACGGTTGAAATCATGGAGAATTGGATGAAAAACTAATTTTTATCATTTGTGAATACCTAATCTCATTATTATTCATTCATAACCTCAAATTAGTTACATACAATGGACTTTTACCTTTTTGGTTCTAATTTTCACTCAATTTTCGACGTTTCCATATTACTTACGTGTGAAATTGAAAATGACCTGATACGTTTGTGACTTCTCAATAGTTAGTTTATAATCTAAAAATTGAGTACACGACGACAATTATATTACTGCCTGTTACTATATGACGTTTGTAGGGTTAATAAAAGCGAATATCAGAATAAACTTCGCTGTAAGTGATACCACAGATTATATACAAAGAAAGTCTAAAAACCTTAATCCCACATTATCAAAAATGAAGAATCAAAACGATATTGTTCTGGTAACAATAATGTGAAAGACGAACATCTTATTGTTCAGAATGTAATAAAAATTTTTGCAAGGTACGTTTCAAATAATTTCATAAAATTACATAGATTTTCCATATTACTATTGATTCGATTCACCATTGTCATTTCTTTGAAAAATCCGATATAAAAAATATAAATTATCTAAATGAAAAAAATAAAAATAATTGTTAAAAATGAAAAAAGTACAAACAAAATTTAAAAAGTACAAAAAAAATCGTAAAAATAAATAGCGTTTACTTCCCGTGGTAAGAGTCGGTCAACGGTTTAGTAAGTATTGACGGCTAAACAACGTGATGTAAATTGTTGTGAATTAGCGGTGTGTAGGTAATGTATTATATTTATCATCACGAATAAACAACTTTGAAATTAGGCATTGGAGGATCGATGTATTTACTCCGATATTAACGTTTTTTAAATCTACAAACGTCATAGTACAAGATGTGCTGCACTCCATTTTTAGGTTATAAACCAATCACTGATTATTTTTCAATTTCACACGTACGTAATGATACGAAACAGTCAAAAATTGAGTGAAAATCAAACAAAAATAAAATCAGATAAAAATCCATTGTATGTAACTAATTTGAGGTTATGAGTGAATCATGATGAGTGTAGGTATTCGCAAATGATAATAATTATTTTTTCACTACAATTCTCTATGATTTCAACCGTTACACGGTCAAATACTCGATAGTTGTGCCACAAAATGCAAAATGACAAATGCAAAATATTGCAGCCGCTATTTTATTTTTTGAAAAAAACATCTGACGGACAAGAAAGGGCTCAGCAAAAAGACGCGATTAGTACGTTTTGCAGTGGTCAGCTTTACCCTTTTCAACGTCAAAAAGGCGATTCTTGCGAAGAAATTCGGAAAAAATCAGTATTTTTTTCAACAAAATGATCATAACATTCTTCTGTGAAGTCGTCGGCTGATTCTAACTGCGGCATTTGAAAGAGGAGGCTTAAATCTATGGATTGTGACTAATTTCAATGTTTTCTAACGCCGGTTGGAACAAAAGATACAGCGTTGAAAGTTGTGTCCAAATACCAGACTTTCCGGACGAAAAAGCTTAAAAGATGGTGCCATTTTGAACATTACACTTATAATGCGCGTGAAGAAATTCATTTATTCACAATAAGTTTTTCTACATAAAATATGATCAATTATGTTTCCACTTGCGAAATATTATAAGACAAATCTGTTCCTTTTAGCTTAAAATTAAAAACTGTTTGTTTTCGATTCGTATTTTCTTTAATGTATGGAGAGTACGCAGTGAAATCTAAGTATGCAAATGTTATTGTTCTATTCGCACTGCCAAAACATACTAATTTGGAAATTTTTAGCAAATATGATACACTTCAGAATTTAAATTCTGTTAGAGTTAATGTAATCGTTCTATATCAAGAACATGCATGAAATAAGTAGAGAAAATACGAAATAGTCTTAAATAAATTAAAATTAAACAATAATAATAAATATTTTTAAAACATCAAAAAAATATTTTTAATTCAAGTAAATATTTTTCTTGCAGCTATTCGAATAAATATTTATTTGCGCTGTTAGATGCAACTTGTGAATTTGACCACGAACTGTTTACTTAGGACTCTTTTTATCGCTCAATGTTTTCTAGTCTTTAAAAAATCGTTTATTAAACACATTTGTGGTTAAAATGATGGTGGGTTCTTTATCTAAATCAACGCGCTGAAATATATTTTACATGTTATTTCATTAAAAACATAATTTCATTAGTACTCGTATCTTTTGTTTACGCCGTTATTAAATATTATTCTCGAATTGTTGTTGGCAATGAAAATTTTCCAAAGTTTTCCAAGGAATTCAGAAAAGAAAAAATAAAGTGAAAACGAGCCACTTTTTTCATATCAGCTTTTATAGCTGCCTTTATTTAGATAGAATTTAGTATCTAAATAGTGAGCATTTTAGATACTAAATTAGTGGATGCAGCTAACTTTTCCGTTCCGTGTAGAAAGTATTTTAGCTGCACAAATGTGTGAGTCAAAAACTTATTTTGGGAGAGTGAAAAGTCAGGTCACTAATTGAATTAGCATTTTTACTAATAAAGAGTAAAAACTACCAAAGCATTAGTGAAATATAACTTATTCATTTTAGTAGTAACGTATTAAAGAATAATATGACTAATGGAATTATTAGAACCTTACTGATGAATTAAAAGTTACCTCCATACTAGGAAAAATGATTACTAACGCAATTGGACCATGGCGGTTCACATCTTGATTAGTCGTTTGTCACTAATTCTAATTTAGACAGTAGGACTTTATTCACTACTCCGTAGTTCATTTAGTGTTAGTAAAATGATGTCGTTAGTAGAAATCTCAATACCTAACCTGAAATATCTTAATTGGAAATAATGGAAGAGATTTATAAAAAACACAATATATAAATTGTGCATAAATGTGTTGTGAAATTATACTTTTTCTAATTTTGAGGTTACAAACAATTTTTATTTAATATTCACGAAATGCAACAGTAGACAAATTAGCTCCTTGTTTGTAATGTAAATGATGATTTAGCGGCCCTGATATAATTAATTTTACTTTTTAAATTCAATTTGAAATGTTCAAATAAATAAAAACATTAAAATATCTTGTACTTTAAAATAAAATCACATTATGACAAAAATACTTCGTAAATTGAACTGAATGTTGAATCCTCCAGAGGAGAATTTTTTTAAGCTAACTAAAATTTAGTTAATTCTGGACACTATACTAGACTTGGTAGTCTATACTAGACTTTTTAATTTAAAGTTATATGTACTGTGGTACGCTAGAAAACTATTAAAAATTGTACTAAATGATGAGTCACTCTGTTGAAACTAAATTAAACTAAGTAAAATCAGGATAAACTAAATTTTAGTTAGTTTTAAAAAGTCCTCCTCTGGAGGATTCAACATTCAGTTCAATTTATGAAGCATTTTTGTCATAATGTGATTTTATTAGTTTCCAGATTAGGTTAGGTTGGGAATGTATATATGTCGAAATTAGTTAATAACTAGTAATCAAAAAGTGAATAATCGGTGACGAATATAATATAGAAGTAAAAAATACTAACTCATTAATTAAATACTAATAATTTCATTAGTCATTGTATTTTTTAATACTTTATTACTAATAAGTTAAATTAATAAAATAAATTAATAAAAAAGAGGTGTTGAGGACCATTTGGTCCGTATATTAATAATAAATAAAGAACTAAATTTCGTTAATGCTTTGGTAGACGTTTATTAGTAAAAATACTAATTCAATTAGTGACCTGGCTTACCACTCTCCCTCATTAATTTTTGTACTAACACAAATTTAGTGCAGCTAAAATACTTTCTACACAGAAAGGAAAACTCCGCTGTATCCACTACTTTATTAGCCGCCGCTAAATAATGGCCGCTATAAAGGTTGATATGAAAAAATGATATAAATTTCTTTGCAAAGTTTGCAAAATTTTCATTGCCAATTTCAAAACCAATTTCTAAATAATATTTAAAAACGACGTAAAAAAAGCTACGAACACTAATTAAATTATATTTTTAATGAAATAACATGTAAAACATACTTCATCGCGTTGATTAAGATAAAGAACCCACCATTTTTTTAATCACAAATTTGGTGTTAAATAAACAACGTTTTTAAAGACAAGAAAATGTTGAGCGATAAAAAGCGTCCTAAGTAAACAGTATGTGGTCAAATTTAGAAGTTACATCTAAAAGCTCAAATAAATTTTTATTCTACTACTTGCATGGAAAATATCTACTTGAATTAAAAATACTTTTTTTATATTCTAAAAATATTTATTATTTTTGTTTAATTTTAATTTGTTTAAGAATATTTCGTATTTTCTCTGCTCATTTCATACACGTTCTTGATGTAGAATGATTACATCAACTCAAACAGAATCTAAATTCTGAAGTGTATCATATTTGCTAAAAATTTTCAAATTAGTATGTTTTGGCAGTGCCAATAGAACAATAACATTTGCATACTTACATTTCACTGTGTACTCTCCGTACATTAAAGAAAATACGAATAGAAACAAACAGTTTTTAATTTTAAGCAAAATGGAACAGATTTGTCTTATAATATTTCGTAAGTGGAAACGTAATTGGTCATATTTCATGTAGAAAATTTATGAATAAATGAATTTCGTCATTTTCTGTAGAAGCTAATCTAATTAAAATATTCCAATTTTCATTTCAGATCCTCAATATTTTACTTCGAACGCGCGTTATCAGAGTAATGTTCGATATGATACCACTTATTAGAATATTTTGAGTATGGTGGGCGCAAAATAAAATTTTCTTCCGTGCTACATAACGCTAACATGATTTTATATCACAATAGCTGTAAAATAAAACGGAAGACTTTATTATCCACACACAAAATGAATTCTCATGAAAATTCATTAATGTACCTAATAATTCATATCGTCATTCCTTATGTCTTTTAATTTCCGCCCGGTAGTGCGTAAAATTGCATTTTGCGCCCTCCTATGATAAAAACTACATTTACGTAACTTTCACGGTAGCTATTAATTGTTTTATTTCAATGATTAAAAAGTGATTTCGTACTTAATTGATATTGTATATTTGGAACCAAAAATTACTACATTAATCGAATGTCAACCATTTTGCATTTTATTGGCCTTGACTTGACCTTAAATTTTGAAAATTCAAAACGGTGGCTGTAAAATGTCCAAACGAATTCGTAAAGATTACTGGACTTGAGGTTTTTCAGAATATAAACGATTGAGACTACCATTTTTTAATATGTCTAAAATGATTTAAAAATCCTTATTCAAAAGTGAATTCAATGAATTTTAAGACAATCATGCGCCATGTTGAATTATTAATATTTAATTATAAAAATTCAACGACGAATTCGTAATAGGCGATAAACGAAATTTTTTGTTTGTTAAGTTTTTTTATAATTTATAAAAATTAAAAATATACAAATATAATAGTACATTAGATACATACATGAATTATAAGTATAACAATTTCTATTTTTCTAAAGAAAACTGTTTCATATATTTTTTTAAATTATAATTGATTGTTTCCGCACGGTTGTCGGTAAAAAAAATTTCTCAACTTATCTAAGCGCAGGTGTACATAATCTGAGATATGCGCCAACATCCAGTAAAACATGAACTCAAAGGACAAAATATGATTTCCTTTGAACCTGCTGAAATCATTTCATCAAGACTTACCTCCTACCGTGACGTACAATGGGAATCGGTAAAATTTTAAAAAGCCAGAAATTTCAAAGAAATGTTCGGAAAGTTAACAATAACCTACCTCGACTTTTTCTCATCCCCAAGGGGCCCCTATGTGAGTTTTCGCGTCAGTGGTCATGGTCGATATAAACGAAGGGCGTTGACCTCATTTAAAGATCCGAACCGGCTATGCACCTATGCATAGGTCCTCTCATCGAATTTAAAACATCCTCAGAATATATTTTACCACTTCACGAAAAAAAAGTGAAACCGCATAGATTTGTTCAAAGAAAAATTGCATTTTCGAAAATTTATTTAAAAATTTATTATTTTACTTAGATGTACATGATTGTAATAAGTAATGGTACTTTTTTTTAATTTATATGATTTTTAATAATTTTGTAAATCTTTTTTGGATGGTTTGACACTTTACTGTAGGAGAAAAAGGAAATGAACAGTTCAAACATCCCTATTGCATTTTTGAGAGTGCTCTTCTGTTTGGCGTAGTCCGAATTGCTATTTATAGGCTCCATAAACTAATATGGCGCATTACAAAGAAGAAAACTTCGCCCGTTTGGTGTTTTCTTTTCGCATCAATAAAGTTGCAGAATCTACTAAACCGGAGATAACATCACTGTAAATTTGTTTGTCTTGAATCGTCCTAACCTCTTGAAATCAATATGTTGATGATTTACGAACGTTATTGGTAACATTTATAATTTTACTTGTTTAATCATCCCGAAGGTGTAGTTCAATGTTTTCGTGCGCTATGACAATGAATTTGAGGTTAGTTTATTAAAATTCAATATGGCCTTTCCAATGTGGTATACCGAAATTCATAAAATGCTTCAAAAATTACAAGAAAATAAGCATACAGATCCTTTTCGGTCTTTCATCACGATTTTGAGGCTAAGTTTTTAAAATTTAAGATGGCTGATCCAATATGGCCAACAAAATGTTATGCTGTAATGTTTATACGAGGATTTCACGAAAGAAAATTGGTTATTTAAGTTCTCGTTTGGAAATTTTAAACAGATGAATTTATTAATTACTTTTTATGTGTAATAGTTATTAATTTAATCTGTTTTTTAGTTGCGCGAATAGTTTCTGATATACATTTACCGAAAACGTTCGATTATTTTTTCTAAAATCGTTTTCGGTGACTATTTGCCAAATCTTATTATTTTTAGACCATTTAAACACTGAACAATATTTATTTGTTTTTTTTAAACATCCTTACTTTTCTTTTGGTGTTTTTCATTACAGAGTTCTTCTATTTCATTGTGCATCACATTTTCAGTAATCGAATGAAACTGTCTTCTACGATTGTTCATAACAAATGTTCAAACTAATTTTCTCACAGGTAACATAATCAATGTTTCAAAAACAATTCTGTAAATTGTTGTATGCATGGTAGTAAAGTTTAGTTACTCCATCTCGCATAGCAAATCGCTGCATATGTACTTAATATGCATAAAATATTGTATGCAACGCATGTAATGTATAAAGTTGTTTACTGGTTGCATAATATAGAATATTTACTGGATGTTCAGATTGTCCAAGATATTTCTGATTTAGTAATCGTGAAAATTGTTCATTATTCTACCATGTAGAGCTGTCACTCTTTGTTAATAAAAATAAAGTGCTATAGTAACAAATTGTCGATTTTATTTTATAATCTTAGATGGTAATTTGTTGTCAGACTTTCATTATGCGAATATTTCTAATAAATTCAGGTTATAATTTATTTTGCAAATTTTACTAGATCTCTCTTTACTAAAATTTTTATAATACCTACTAAGTGTCGAAAATAGTTTGTACCTTCGAGCATTTCTTTTTACGAAACCCAAATTTTGAGACATTGTTTCGCTATTTTTTAAATTAGATAATTTAGAGCAAATTTGATTACTTTCCTTAACGGGCGTCATTTTAGTTACAATGCGGCTTCGATAAAAGTGAATTCGTTTAAAATAGCGAGTCGGTTCATTTAAAGGTTCATTTTAAGGAAAGATATGTCAATTTTACACATAATTCTGTAAAAACTGGCCATATTTTTGTATTTCTTACAGGGTATGAATTCCTGAAGTGGTCCCTTAACCCGTTAACGCCCAAGAGAACACAAATTTCACCACGATTTTCGGAATATTTCTTGACATTAATCCTTACTTCCGACGGCTATTTTAAGGTCTTTTCCTCCCACTATCTGGGCCAAATATGTCCTGCCGTTTGAAATTGCTGATAGTTGTGTAATTTACAAAGTACAATTTGAATTTTCTCTTGGTCGAAAACGATCCATGCGTCGGGATTAAGGGTTAAAAACCAATTCAATAAATTTGAGTTAAAACATTCTCGACGTAAAATTGATCGCCCTTTCAGATTCAGTTATCAAATTCTGTCTACAATAAACGGGCAAAAAGTTATTTTACGATATTGAATTTTTGTCCTACGTTGTGAAAAAGTTTAATTGTTAATTTTTAAACTGATTAAGACAAATCGTTCGAGACGTAAAATTGATCGCTCTCTAAGATTCTTCTATCAAAATTTGTCTACAATAAATGTGTAAAAAGTTATAAACAATTATTCACAGAAAAATTCGATATTTTCCTTCACAAAGATTTTTTAATTAATATTTTCATGTCAAACAAGAAAAGTCATTGGGTAAAACCTGAAAATATCGTGTCAGCTATAAATGTTCGTAATAATATATAGGATAGTTGACGATGGAGGATTCAAGATGGCTACTAAAACTTTCTTTGTTTTGTAAAATATTAGCTTAATGTACCAAATCTTCCAAAATTATTCGATCTTGATAAAGCTTAGTACCCATAAGTTTTTGAAGTCTCTGAGTACGAATTTCAAGTTATTTTTTAAAAAATAAAAATGTCGTATGCAGTATGGCGGAAAAATTATTAGAAATTTTTATTACTTTTCTTAAAATTAGACATAGGGAGGTTTTTTACTTTTATTGATAATTTTTTTTGTTTATAAACATCTTAATTCTTTTCTTTTTACTTTTGCTAATAAAAATGTTCAATCTGTAATTTCAATTTTGTTTCATTCCAAAATTCTTATAATTGAGGAAGTAATCACGAGTTGAATTTATATTTTATTAAAAGTAAATTAAAAAAGGTACAACTTTTGATAACGGTAAAAAAGATTGACCTTTCTATCCTGCATGAGGATTGCCTTTAAAAATTGAAATTTAAAACATTTTTGAAAATCAACTATTAGGCAATTTTTTTCCAGCAGAATTTATTTATGCCTTGATCGCCGGAGGTTCAATCAAAAACTTATATAGTAAAAGTTATATATTGCATTGATTAACAGTATTTCAGTATAGTTACATAAAAGGAAAACAAAATGTTTATTTTTGACCGCGATTCGCTATTTTCAATTTTCTAAAATTACTCCTAATTCGTAATCGAGACCCCAATTACCCGATTTACTAAGTTGAACATAAAACAGCGTTTGTAATTCTCTACCGCCATATTCGATTCGCCATTCTCAATAATTGAAAAACGACTACATTTTCGTAATCAGCGGCCTCAAAAATTCCTTTATACCAAGTTTTATAAATATAATACGAAATTTTGTATTTTCGGCCGCCATATTCGATCCGCCATTTTGGACTTTGAAAAAATAACATGATTTTCGTAATCGGCGACCTCACAAACCCCTATATACCAAGTTTCGTAGATGTAACATAAAATTTTAAATTTTCCGCCGCCATATTGGATCCATCATTTTGAATTTTTGAAAATGACTTCATTTTCATAACCAGCGACCCAAAAAACCTCCTTATTGCAATTTGCATGAAAATTTAAAAAAATATAACTTTTGGACGCCATATTGAATCCGCCACTTAAAGTTTTGTAAAAATAACGTGAAATTAATACTCGGAGAACCCAATAATTTATGGGTACTAACTTTGTCAAGATCGGATAATTCTTAAAGATTTGGTACCATAAGCTCAATTTTACAAAAAAAAAAATATTGCTGCAGTCGCCATTTTGGAGCCGCCATCTTTAATTTTCTCATACGTTATTATCAATATTTCTAGCTAATTAAAGACACGATATTTTAAACTTTGACCTAATAACTTTTTTTGTTTGACATGAAAATATTGATTAAATAATTTTTGTGAAGGAAAAATCGCGTTTTTTGTGAATAATTGTTTATAACTTTTTTACACATTTATTGTAGACAAATTTTGATAGAAGAATCTGAGAGAGCGATCAATTTCACGTTTAGAACGATTTGTTTTAATCAGTTTAAAAATTAACAATTAAACTTTTTCACAACTTTTACGACAAAAATTCAATATTGCAAAATTGGCGTACTTTCGATATATTTTTATTTGGCTATGATTGGACATATGTGTCTAGTATATTAACAGGTTTTCGAGGTCGATGATTGCAAATCTGAAAACAAAATTTTGAAATTCAAAATGGGGGATCCAATACAGCTGATCATGATGGCTGATTTCGAATGGATTTGGGTCGTGCTAAGTAACATTATTATTACAGCACATTCGGAATTGGTTATAAAGTTCCAATCCAGGAAAACGATAGTAAACAAAATATATAAAATAACAGAAACAAAAACGTAAATTAAACAAAAAAAGTAAAAATAACAATAAAAAAAAATTTGAATTCGAATCAGAAAAACCATTTGCAGTCTGACCCCTTATATCACAATATTCAGTATAGATTTGTAATCAACGTTTACAAAGTTTCATTTGATTTCAGTATTGTTTTAGATTATGGACCACCATGTTGCAACTGACATTGTAAAATTGAATAGTTTGAGTGCAGATTAGTAATCATCTATCTCGAAACCGACCAAATACAGGGTATTGCGCATTCCAAGTAAATATAAAATTTGTTATGCGTCCTATTGGATCCGCCACTTTGAATTTCAAGATTTTTACTTCGAATTCATAATCAGCGACCCGAAAAATAAAACATACACATAAAAATGTTCCCATACAATTTTGAGACATTTTTTCATAAACGATTTCGTTCACATTTTCGAACACCGTAGCTGCTGCGGGAATGTCGAAGAAAGTATCCAAAATACGGAAAAAAATTGTTAGAATAAACTGTAACCTTGTGTAGAAGAGGTTTCTAGGTCGCTGATCACAAATCTCAAGTGAAATTTTGAACATTCAAAACGGTACATTCAGTATCGAGGATAAATTTTTTAAATACTAACCTTTTCGCTTGATACTTACAACTCGCTCTCTAAATTTCTTGGAGTGAGAATTCACTCTTTGGTTAGTGAAAACCGAGCAACTCTCGTGAAAGAATGAATATTCAGCTCTTTAAGAGTGAAATTTCAATCCAACAAGAGTGAAAAGTCACTCTTTCCCTCCGAGTCGTGAATTTGACAACTCTAGAGGAAAGAGTGAATGTTCACTCCTAAAGAGTGATTTTCCACTCTTAAAGAGTTGAATATTCACTCTTTCACGAGAGTTACTCGGTTTTCACTAATTAAAGAGTGAATTCTCACTCCAAGAAATTTAGACATTGAGGTTTTCGGGGCCGCTGATTACGAATATTAAATCAAATTTAGAAAATTTAAAATAACGGATTCAATGTAGCGGAAATCTTCGGACAACTCGGAATGTATCATTCTGGGTATCTTGGAAACGCTGATTACTAATATTATGTCAGTTTTTGCATGTCCAACATGACATTGATACCTAACAAACAAAAACTAGAAAACTTAATAAAAATGTTTTTAAAAATGCAAACAATAGAATTTGCAAAATCAGAGGTTAAATCTTGTTTTGATGCTGATTCTTAAGCCGATGAATGATTTATAAAATTAAAATGGCATTCAAAATATCGATAGTAAATTTGTTATCGTACATTTTTAATTCAACAAGGAATTTCTAAAATCCGCAAAATGTATAGACGAATTTATTCTTTGCATGTTTGTGAACTTCTCAAAATGTACATATAAAAGAAATTGATTCTAAAAGTGAGGTTAAATATATTTGAAAAGGAACAATTAAAAGTAAATAATATGCAAATCGTACATTTAGTTTCTCTTATTTTTCCGCACATATCTTTCATCCCGAAATGACAAAAGCAAGTGTCGTCAACACCATCTCAGTTTCTCCATTAAGGATGTTCCCGACAAAATCCGTTTTCTAGGTAAACTCATGAAATCTGGAATTTAGTTTCCTCTTCGTGTTATACGTGTCCTGTTAAAACTTCAGAAAGTTCAGCCGTACCGAATTCGAGATATTCGACTTTAAAGTTTTCATTTTTGTATGGCATTTGGTACTGTGGCTCTCCGAGAGCGTGTTTTTAATTATTGCGATAAAACGGTTTGGGTATATTGATGAAAAAGTAGAATGTAATAAAACATTTTATGACAAATATATATATAAAAAAATAAAGAGTCCCAGCCGTACGGTTTCTGAAATAATTAAATATTAATGTCTATCCGTCACTATGTTTTTGACGCTGAGTGTACCGACGACACTCGCAGCTGTGTACCGACGTTGCCAGATCGCTGCCCTGTCTCCGGCCCGGCGCAGGCTTGCACATGAACATAACGACGCGCGTGTGTGCGAACGGGTCACGTGAACAGGTAGCGCGGACTAACTTTTGGACGGACGTTACCGCTGGGAACATCCTTAACAAAAGTTTTTGAAAGATTCCTTTCCATCTATTCTAAAGTATGCGCAATCTATATCCGCCGGGGAAATTGCAAAAAAAAACATTATTTATGCAAAAATTTTGCAAATTATTATAAAAATGCCATGATTTTCACACGATCTTTTTCGACTGGACACAACTTAGAGCTCGCCTGAAAATAGTAGGAAAGGAACCTTTCAAAAAAGAAATAAAAATGTTTTTTTCTGGAGAAACTGTCCTGAAGTTGACGAAGCTCAGGTAGTTAACTCTTAGAAGCAGGGTGGTAACCCACGTTTTTCTTTGATATTTGCTAATTTAAAATCCAATTGACGCATTTAGATCGGTCTTTTTGCTATTTTCTATTACGATCAGGGGGCATCAACTGCTATGGAGTAAAGGTACTACCGTTACGGCGTAGTTCCGCAGTTTTTAGGCGCTGTAGACGGCGCTACTAGTATCGAAATAATTGCATGTGTGTATCTGATGATACACACACATGCATAGAAATTTTCTCCGAAAACCGGGTTATTCGAGAACACCAACTGAAGACAGTTTAAAGTAATTTGCGCTATTTTTCATTTACTGTTATTAAATTAAAAACTATTATTTTTAATTAAAATTTAATTAAAAAAAGTTTATTTGTAATTAGATTTCACCATTTTGTGAAAGTTTGACAGCAAAGTCAAGTTGAAGATATCACGAAATTAATACTTTAAAAACCATTCAAATCAAAATACAAAAAAAAATCAGTGGAAATAAGTCACCAATCAAGTGTTAAATATTAAAAGTTAATAAATAAATGTATAATCGCAAAAAGTGTAGATGAACGTTACAATGTACCGCAATATTACGAAAAAATAAAAATAAAAATGGTTAAAAACTGATTTTTTATAGGACAAAAGTCCAATTGAGTAATATTCGAAATAAAAATACGGCATAAATAAAACAATAAAAGACAAAAATAAAATGCAAACTGAAATAGTAAAATGAAAGATAAAAATCGAAAAAAGGAAGGCACTGAATTTAGATTAAATTAAAAATAGTCGATAAAACTTTACTGGAATGTATACAAACCCACTTTTTATGATATTAAATTTAAATTTAACACTAGTTTCTACATAAAATTAAAGTTTTTCACAATTACTGCTCAGATAAGCAATTTTTCGTTTCAAAAATCCCGCGCTTTGTTTTGATTGGTTCCCACGTCACTCCCCAGACTCCGCTGCAATGCTAGTAGCGCCGTCTACAGCGCCTAAAATACTGCGGAACTACGCCGTAACGGTAGTACCTTTACTACATAGGAGTTGATGCCCCCTGATTACGATAGTGATAGAAGACTGTATAAAAACAGCTATTACGATATGATTGTTTATTATTTATAATTTATAAATAAACAAACATGAAAAAAACACGTTTTTTTCGAAAGAATGCGTTATTGACGCTGTTTTTTAAGATAATCATTTGAAATTTGGTTTAATAGGGTTTTAGATATCGCTGATGACGATACCATACTGGTTTTACGAAATTCAAAATGGCGGCTTCAAATTGGCGGCGATCCTGATGTAAAAACGCAACAATTTAATGAATTTTCATATTTTTGTCCGCCATATTGAATCCGCCATTTTGAATTTTGAAAATCTGATTCCGGATTCGTAATCAGCAACCCTGAAAACCCCCCTAAGTAACAAGATACAGATTATTTTTGTTAATTTTTACTATTCAGGCAGTAAAAAAGTTTAGTAATTTGTACCAGAGTAATGGCAATTTTCTCTAGTCGTTATTTTCAAGAAAATTTTAACAAACAAAATCCCGAAATTAAAATGATTAGTTTCACAATTAACTCCTAAAAAAATTAAAATTTAATTATTTGTACAAATTGAAAGTTTAACTATGAGTTTTTTGAAGCCTTCATATTTTACGTATAATTACAATTTTTAGTCAAAATTTGCTGCATTTTTCTTTTCTCTTCGTTCATTATATTAAGGGTATTTGTGCAAGCTACGACCAGAAAAACACCTACATTGCAGAAATGCGGCGAATCATCCAATCGCTTACATCTTCCGAAATTAAGACACTTTAGGTTTAGTGTTTTATGGGCAGATTACCTGTCAAAAATCATTCGCTTTTACCTGAACGACCGAGGCGTCGGCGCCCTTGTCATTTTGCAGCCTAAAATGGCTCCAGACTTCCGAAATACGCGTCTGTATTTACAACTTAAATTCGTCGGATACATGCGTCAAAGTACACGGTTTGCAATAAGGTTCTCATGACAGCTGGCCGCGCTAAGGCTGATAAATGACAACCTGGCTGGTGGGGATGAAATGCGCATTTTCTTCGCTTTTCAATTGAAGGGTATTGACAATCTACCTAGAATAATCCGCCAAACTATTCATATTTTTATCTTCACGTTTTCTTGTTGGTCTATCCATTGTTCACCGACGTCATAGAAAAATGTCAAAAAAAAATAATAAAAAATACAATTTGTTTTAATGTCATTTTGACTTTATTGAGCAGTAAAAAAAGAAGATTTCATATTTTTGTTTTCTGTTTCGAATTGTAATCGAATGTTACATAACAAAAATGCATTATTATTATAATGTTTATTCAAGCAACACTAACAATTGATATTCATATATTTTAAACTCTCCTTCACAAAAAATAAATCTCTATTAATTTTTTTCAAAACCGTTGCTGATAATGGTACTTGATTTTTGTTTTAGTGGTTATATAGATATCCAAATTATGCAAATGATATTTCAGTTCCATACTAAGTTTTTACACGTTTTTAGGGGTTACTCTTTTCGATTTTTCAGTTTACAAAATCTCGAACTAAAGTATTCAAACAGATTATTAACATTTGTTTTTATAAAACTATCGCTTTTTCAATTACGTAATTAATAATTTTTGTAATGTTTGGAATTTTTTGGTTACATGACGGGCCGAAAACGACGTCGAAAATGTCGAAAATTTAAAAAATTCTCGTTCTTTTATCCTTCATTTAATGAAAATAGTTGTTCCTCTTAAATGCCACAATATACAGTAATAAATAATCAAGGTTATTCACTACACTCACATTCTTTTCGTGCTATAAAAATTCAATATGGTAGACAAAGTAGCTTAAAGTATACTTGTTGTTTCGTATTGCTAGTTAAAAAATCAATTCTATTCTATTCTGAATCATCATGTATTGTTTCTAAATACATATGAACGAAACAATTGTTTCATTAGATTAACAGACAATTTACTTTTTCTTTGTCTTTAACAGGAAAAGTATCATGTCCGAAGTATTTTTTGGTGCCGAAAACAACGGCGTTCATTCGACCAAAAGTGAGATTAAATCTAAAAACCTGCGAAATGTGTAATAATCAGTAATTGCGTGATATTTAACCTCACTTTTCACGAAAATGAAAAAGGACGCGATAGCAAAATGATGATGGAGCCATCATTTTTAGCAGAGCAAAAATGCTTCGGAAATGACACTTCGCTTGTCAAATGCAAAATCAGTCTCAGGCTAATCCAAAATGGCGGCTAAAATGTCGAAATTTAAAAAAATGTCCTCTTTTGGTCACTTCTCGAAGATAAAGGTGACATTCAGATATCCTACTGATGACCAAGTAATATTGAATTTTTTTCATGATTTTTGTTTTATTTTTTACGTTCACAAATTCAATATGGTGGACAAAATATCGTAACATACACTAAAACGCGCCATTTCTTTACTAGTACAATATTATCCTTACTGGTTGCCGAATAACCTTTAATTTTCTCTAAATTCCATGTGATTCAAGCGTCTGTTCCAACCACAAAATGGTAGATTCAAAAAGTCATCAAAATGTCGACATAGTAGGTACAAAATTTGCGATTTTTATTAATTTTGTAACTAGTAATTAATCCATATAGATACCACAATGTTAAACAAATAACAATGAAGGGCGTTTATAACGGTGGAATTAGTTTTTGTGCATGAAATCCAAGATGGCGGATTAAATATCATTAGGTGTACTAAAAGTTATGGGTTTTAAATTACAATGCACAAAATCACTCCTAATCGATTCCATATAAACATCCAGTGTTTTTAAATATGTGTAAACTACGCAATGATTCTAGAAAGAAATTGACGTATTCAAAATAGTGAATCAAAGTAAAAATGTACTAAATTTAATAGTTTTTCTCCTTGATAAGTAGATAAGAATCTGCTCACTATTAATGGTAAACTTTTCTTACTTAAAAGATGTGCATTCAATACAGTAAACTAATGAAAAACGCAAAAAATTAAAGTAAATAACAGATATCATAAAAGCAAAACACTTAAAGACAAGAACTGTTAAAAAGTTTCTATTTTTGCCAACTTCCTCGCAGTGAGAATTGGAAAATTTTTAGTACTTTAATGCCTAAATATGATAAAAAAGCATACTTCCATACATCTGTCATAATGGTAGATTCGCCGTTTTTGTTTCGCTCTTTTTGTTTGGTTCACACGAATTTAGAAAGAATCAAGGGATATTCGGCATCGAATAAGAGTGATTTTGAACCTAACAGTATATAAAAACACGAGTTTGAGAACATCTCATAGTTTGATTACCATCTTGGATTTGCAGAATACAATAATACTGTCAAAGGCGGGTACAAGGTTAGTTATTACTTCATCATTCTTGACGTTAATTGATACATTTGTAATTCTTTGTTGGTTTTCACTTTATTTTCATCAAAGTTATATTTTTCTCTAATTTATTAATAGTTTTAGAAGTGACTAAGGTTCTATTGCATCTCTAATTATTACAGCATCAAACCAAGTGTCAGTACTAAAGGCTAAATGCGATTGAAAAAAACCTCCTTATTTTTCTGTTGCCATGGTAGTTTCGCAATTTTTGTTTGGTTCACCAGAATTTGGTAACAATGAAATCATTGCGTTTTACCTGAACGACCATCTGCGCCCTTGACGCTTCGAAACCTTAAATGCTCTGAGACTTCCGAAATACGCTTCTATATAATTTACAACTTAAGTTCTTCCGAGATATGCGTCAAAGTCCGTACACGGTTTACAATACAATTTATATGACATCTTACCATATTATGGCTGATAAATGACAGTCCGACTCGTGGGAATGAAATATACAATTTGCATTGTTCATTTGCACTAAATCATAATTGAAAACAATATTATGAATGAAAAAAGAAAATATCAGTTGTAGTTAAATCAATCAAACGTTCTAAAATTGAAGAAACATACTTCAATAAATCAAATTTCGTTTGAAGCAGTTGAAGCACCAAATTTTATCTGTATATTTATCGCCATCTAGGATCTTTTTTGTTCTATCAACCTATAAGATCTTGTTTGACCTTTTCCTATGTTATATTTATCTTTACAATTAATATATTTACGACCTATCGTTTTCGAGATATCGAACGAGAATGAAGTAAGTTGAAGCTTTGGTATTTCTATTTTGTCTCGTTTGCGTCAAGAAACGAAAAAGAAAGGTATTGCGACCATTCACAAAAATTTAATTTGAATTCTTACCGCGTGGCGGTGCATCTGCTGCATTGAACGTGTACAATAGTAACTTGCCGTTTCAATTCCGCAAGTGGCAAAAAATACTTTTAATATTCCTAATCTTTTTCAATTACTGAAGTTTCATGAAAGTTCAATAGACATGAATGTATTTAAATGTCCACATTTCAGTTTTGATCATTTGAAGTCCGAAAAATATGTGTCAGAAATCGTACATAATAGGATCAACGGGGGTCCAAATAGAAAAATTGAACTTGAAAGTTAACTACAACTATTTATTAAAGTGTGAGCCCTGAAGCTCTTATTCCTTGTATTCTTTATAAAACTTAAATGGCCACTGGTCGAATTAAAAGATTTTTCAGAAATAAGAAATATGTAATATCTAAAATTACAATGTTCAACCACATGATCGTCCTTATTCCTAAAAGGTGATTTTCTAAGATGAATAAATATAAGTGTTCACGTTTTCGAAACTTTTGAAAAATGATTGAGGTGTCTGAACGAAGACGTATATTATGTGTGCGACAGAAGAAGCGTTAAATATTATTAATTAATACTTACCTATAGAATAAATTCAAATCTATTATTGCTGTTTCTTACAGCACACACATTTTCTAAGAAACGGGACAACAAATATTTTTTCTTTTCATTTTATATTATATGACTAAAATATCCAAAATGCGTATAGAAATGTTGATATTTGTTTACAAATCGAGTTTATTAGCGACCAAAATGTCGTTATTTTTTGTAGTATTGCGGTATATGGATTAATTGCTAGTTGTAAAATGATGAAAAATTGAAAATTTTGTACTAAGTCGATATTTTGAATCTGCCATTTTGTGGTTAAAACAGTTATTTGGTTTACACGACTTTAGAGAAAATTAAACGTTATTCGAAAACCAGTAGGGATGATATTGAATCCAGCAATTAAGCAATCGCGTGAGTTGCCCCTGCTGCAAGGCAATCAGAGGCTATAAGTTTGGTGTTGCGCTAAATATGACAAAACTACTTATTTTTACAGATTTCACATATTTTTTGATTGAATCTCACTTTATGTCGCGTCAACGACATTGTTTTCAGCACCAAAAAATACTTCGGACATTATACTTCCCTTGACAAAGGCAAACAAGAAGTAAAAGTTTGTCTGTCAACGTAATAAAATAATCGTTTTATTCACATGTTTTTAGAAACAATGAATGAATTAGGCAGACTAAAATAGGGTGGATTTTTTAACTAACAATAGGAAACAATAAGAATTTTAGTTTGTCATTTTGAATTTTTATAATGCAAAAAGAATTTCAATGTCATTAATAACCTTGATTGATATTTTCTATAGATTGTGGTATTTAAGTAGAACAACTACCTTTATTAACCCTTTCCGGCACACATTTTTCTGATGAACCATTTTTCATGAAACTGGGTACTCGGGGGTTTTTGGGGTCGCTGATTACGAATCTGCACTCAGATTTTGAAAATTCAAAATGGCGGATTCAAGATGGCCGCCAAAAATGTAAAAAATAACCTGATTGAGATGAAGCTGGGTACTCGGGGGTTCTTGGGGTCGCTGATTACAAATTTGCACTCCGATTTTGAAAATTCAAAATGGCGGATTCAAGATGGCCGCCAAAAATGTAAAAAATAACCTGATTGAGATGAAGCTGGGTATTCGGGGGTTCTTGGGGTCGCTGATTACAAATTTGCACTCCGATTTTGAAAATTCAAAATGGCGGATTCAAGATGGCCGCCAAAAATGTAAAAAATAACCTGATTGAGATGAAACAGGACACTGGGGGGTTTTTGGGGTCGCTGATTACGAATCTGAACTTACATTTTAAAAATTCAATATGGCAGATTCCATATGGCCGATCAAAAATGTAAAAAATTACCTGATCGAGATGAAACTAAGTACTCAGGGGTTTTAGGGGTTGCCGATTACGAATCTGAGTTCATATTTGTAATCAGCGACCCCGAAAACGCCCTAGAGCCTAGTTTCATCTCGATCAGGTGATTTTCAAATTTTTTGTCGGTCATATTGAATCCGACATTTTGAATTTTCAAAATCTGAGTTCAGATTCGTAATCAGCGACCTCAAAAACCCCCGAGTACCCAGTTTCATCTCAATTACGTAATTTTTTACATTTTTGGTCGGCCATATTGAATCCGCCATTTTGAATTTTCGAAATCTGAGTTCAGATTCGTAATCAGCGACCTCAAAAACCCCGAGTACCCACTTTCATCTCGGTCCAATGGCATATTTGCCAGCGACTGCATTTTTTCTATAAAAATGGCGATTTTTAATTGTTTATAAATCATAATATTGAATAAATATTGACTTACATGCAATGTTAAGCACTTCCTCAACTCCCAATTACATTGGATTTTAGAAAAAACCGGGCGCAAATGCATTATTTTGTTTTTCAAAACTCAAATTTTCAACTGGGTTCAGGTGGCTAGTATAGTAGCCACCATGCCGGAAAGGGTTAAGGACGAAAAACAAAAGGAATTTTGTCTATGTTTTCCGACGTCGTAAAACCAAAAAATTACCTTCTGCACGAATGTGTATTATAATTATCGGGACTAAGAAAATATTTGGATTCACAGAAAAAAAACGTGGTAAAAAAGCGATATTAAAAAAAAAACAAAAACCGTTAAAAATCTGTTTTTGAATACTGTAGTTCGAGATTTTGTAAACTGAAAAATCAAAAACTCATAAAAACGTGTAAAAACTTAGTTTGGAACTAAAATATATTTTTCATAATTTGGATAATTATACAACCACTAAAAGAAAAATGAAGTACCATTATCAGTAACCGTTTTGAAAAAAGAAATAGATATTTGCTTTTTTTTTAAATACAATTTACGAATATGAATATTTTCCAGTTCTGCTTAAATATACAGAATAATAATGTCTCTTTTAATGTAACATTCGATTAAAATTAAAATAATACAGAAATCCATGTATATTCAATGATATTTATTTTTATTTAAAATTAAAAATTACTTTTCAATAAAGTAACATTTAATATGCTTACTTGATAGTGTTTCGGGTTCAAGTCCCGACACATTGAATTTCTTGACTTCTGTCCTCTTTTTTTTTAAATTCAAACGTGATATAAAAATCGTAAAAAATGTCCATCATTATGATATTAAATCATTTGTTTCAAGACGAATTTACAAATAACTTTGAATTGTTGAGTTCCCGAACTCAAAATTAAAATTGTCGACAAATAGTTGTTCGTATTCCATCTCAGTTCATCAAAAGACAATACATTGAGATAACATTGTCACTTGTATACTACAATATGAACGTGAATAACTATTGAGAATCAAATGTTTTTAAGATATTAAAGTGCTTTTTAGAGTTTACTAATTTACTAATGAATTGGGAGTTTTCTATTGTTTACTCTTATAACTAATATCATCTTTAGTTAAAAATTACATTTTTTTTCAAATAAAAATTGAAATAATGATAACTTGGAATTAAATGGTTAATATCAAATAAATTTCTAACTATGTTTTTAAACTATCACGTTCATACATAAAGTAATCAAAATTTTGTTAAATGCCATTGTACCATTTTTAGTTTATTAAATATGACATTTTAAAAACTCTCAAGTAAAAAAAAGTATAAATACTCTGACAGAAACGCCGAAAAAGAATCTGCGTGATCCATTTGACTATCGTTAAGTACTTTAAATCTGAATTAATAAAAAACTACTAACAAAAAACGTAAAAATCGCTGACTAATTAATTTGAATGATTTTTACTAATGAAGTCTAAAAAATAGTAAATAAATAGTAAAGTTCTACTAATTTCAAATTATAAATTATAAATTATATTTTTTAATACCTATTTACTGAAATGAATTATAATTAGACTAATTAACTTTCAGTCATTTGTAATTGTTTTGTTTACTCTTTATTAGTAAAAATAATTACAGGTGGTAAATTTTTCACTCCTTCATTGGTAATTTTTGCTCAATTCACTCATGAGTAAACAAATTTTAAGTTTAGAGGATATTGGAATCATTTTCAATTTAAAGCAAAAACTGTTTACTAATAAATTAATAAAAATATCTCGTTTGCATTGCATTTATAATTTTCAAAAAGTCATAAATATATTTCTCAGACGAAATTAAATGCTGGCCAGTTCGGTAATTGTTTTTAATTAAATTTAATACAACCGCTGCAATATTTATTTTGGCATTTATTTAGAACACATTTATTCTTGTTTTCAGCGAAGGTTTCTTCACAGAATTTACTTATCTTTTATGCCAAGATCAGTCATGCGAATACCCGAGAATCAATATGTCAATAATTTCTTGCTCTGTCTGGAATCAATTAGCAAGAACTTAAATAGGGTGTGAGTTTAAAATCATGCTGAATGCGATCGTCTGTTTTTGCATATTTTCCAATATTACATACATTTTTGACAAACTTATTTTATTACATTTTTGTTATATTTAAAAAAAATAAGTATAATTAATTGTCAATTTTAATTTAACTCTATAGCTAAAGAAAAAAATACTCCTGAATAAAAACATAATAACAATTGCAAAAAGCGGAAAAAGTGGAATCATTTTTAAGTAGATAATACGATACATAATATTTATAATTCCCAACTGTTCTTTGATTATGAAATCAATAAAAAAAGTTTTTTTTTTTTAATATAAAGTTTGCAAATTAATAGTTACATCAGGAATAAATTAATGACAATTTTTTAAAAATACCACCAATATATCTGTAATAATACAAAAATTCAGAACTGTCTGTTATAAATTCATTTAAGAATCACAATATTGGTCGATTATCTAATAGCGTCAGCAACATTCCATGCCATTAAATCAATTTATTTTTTGTGTACAAAAAATCTTGAATTTTCTAAAATTAAGTACTTTTATCAAAGATAAGAAATCGAGCATTTAAATATTCTAATGCATAAACACGTAGTAATTACAAGAATCGTTTGGCACCAAACTTTGTAAAAGACTTGCGTGCGTTTATTTTTAGTACAAGAGGTATATACCTATACATGCGGTTTTCAATGAACTTAGTTTATGAATCACTGTATCCGCACGTGTCAAAGATGAAAATATTTTTCTGTGTACTATAAACACAACGTACGATGGACTCAATGTAGCTCCTGAAGAAGACAACAAAAATTTAGAAAACGTGTTTTATGATCTCGAAAAAAATAGGTGCATGTTAAACGACATTCGACAATAAGGAAAACGACGTGTTGAGATATAAATTCACACGCTGTTAGTATTGAACTTCTGTGTGATCAAAATTAAGTAATTGGACTTACCGTAAACTTTAATCTATTAATGTCGAATAAAATACACTTAATTAGACTAACGGTTACTTGAATTGTGTAATGTATATAATTTAATGGGTTTTTAAAAATTAAATTACATTTTATATTGCATTATTGTGTCCTAAATATAGACCAGGTATATTAGTGACAAAAAATTGTGAGCATCAGCCTTAAATTTAAATCTAAAAACGAAGCGGAAATTAATTATAAGGACTATAAAGAATGTATAAAATTAAAAGAAAAATAATACAATAAAACTACTTTTATTTGACATAATTTACCTTTGACATATTTTCATGTTTTTTTCTTTTTGCAAAGTTATTTTTAGATGCATTATATGAAGTCAATAGTTATCAAATAGCCACTAACAGACCAGAAGTCAGTGATAAAAAAATGTGAACCATTTCTTTGTGTATGGAACTTAAATCGGAAAATTGTATGGGTATTTCATGAACTTCATGAACAACACAGCAAAAGTTAATTTGCATACGATTTGTACGTGAAGGAAATTGTAAATAATTATTTCAACCTGAGAAAAAATGAGCATTTCGAACGATGAGTTCTCATTATGTCATCTTCTTTTTGTTGCTATAAAAATCACAAACAAAATTGTTGCATATTGAATTTATTATTTTGTGTAAAGTTTACTATCTTAATTTCATTTAGTTTTTGATTTTTTATTTGTAGCTTGGATCTTTGAATAAAAGTTACACACTAACACTTTCATTTATTTTCGCGTTATTATACGCCTTTTGCGGGTACAGGACGTTTTGACTCAGCTATTTTTGTAAAAAGTAGAAAATATAATATGTTAAAAAGATATAAAATAACACAGGTCTGCAAAATTCACTTTTTCTTTTTTTTCTTATATCAAAATGATTTCCGACGTATTTTTGTACGCTGAACACGAATCTGAAGATGAAAAATGTCTATCACGTCATGATTTTGAGAAAAGCACAAATTCAGATCTGTTGCACGTCAGGCTTCTGAGAAAATTCGGGGTAAAAACACCAAAAAACGTGTTTTTTGTTGTTTTTTTTTTGTTTTTTGTTGTTTTATTTGTTGACGTGCAACAGATCTGAATTTGTGCTCAAATTAAAACTTGATTCTTCCCCTACAAAAATCATATACGATAGTTTTTAAAAAAATTTCATAGTTTTGAAAAAAAAAATGGTTTTGACCTTGCTATTCCTAGCGATTATGATAAAAATTGAAATTATTTAACTACATTGAGCAGAGCTCATACAAACCACTACTTGACTGTTTTCGGGTTTGGTGTTTAAGAATCCAGGCATAATACACAGATATGAGTGGCATTAGAAACGACTCTTATGTATAAACAACTGTACACTATGTATGCAAAGGTTGCAATGCAAAAATATTTCTATATGCCGCTGCACTGTGAATTAATATAGTGCAAGTCATTTTATTTTAAAACGAGTTTGAAGTTACTAGGTAGCCACTTTTTAAACCAAAAGATTGTTTTATAAAACAATCTACATGCAGTGTAAGATTCAAGATTTTATTTCATCAAACCCTTTAAAGACAAACTAGATATTTCTCAATTAAATGACGTTGTTTATCAAATTAACTGTAAATATTGTAATGGTTGTTACATAGGACAAACTAAAAGATTTCTTAAAAACCGCATTCTTGAACATAAACGCAATATCGCAGGAAACGAAGAAAATTATAGAGGATTAACTTTACATAGAATCAATACTGGACATGATTTTGATTATATTAACATTAAAATTTTAGCCACAGAACATAATTATCATAAAAGACGTCACATTGAAAATTACTTTATTAAATGTAATAAAAACACAGTTAATGTTAGATTTGAAAAATCTTTACTTCCTGAAACTTATTTTTCACTTATTAATTTTACTGGTTAAAAATTTTTTAATTTTAAATTTGATTTATATAAACACACATGGTTCGCCCTTCCATCATTGTTTACAATCACACTAATATTGTAAGAAGCCAAGTATTAAACAGTTTATTTCTATACTCCAAACTTATAACAGTACAAAATTTAAATTTCGTTCTTTTTTCCTTACTGAGTTTTCAATAAACTCATTTTTATTTCTTAATTATTTCTAGATGCTGTCCTCACACACCGCGAATCACACCACATTTTAGTGCTAATAACAAATTTAATTAATTTAAACTGTGCTCTACAATATTCACAGGTAAGAAAAAAAGATATTTACTCATTACAACAATTAATACTTGACTTCGTCATTTTTTTCAAATTAATCTTTGTAATTCATTAATTTAATCTAAAATAAATATGGTCGAAACGTTACCTTTTCTTTTTGATTATTATTTTACGTTATATCCGACATACAAGAAACCTTATATTACAAGAACTTTTTCACTTAAGAAACTACTAATCGGATAAGAAGAGTACAAAATTTAACTATTTTATTTTGATAAATAAGATTTTATTTCAGTATAGACTAACTAAAGTTTTTAATAGATCATATGGAATATGATCTAGTCTTTGTTTCCCTACGGTTAGATAAATTAGATAAAAAGAGGTGGTGATTTTTAGATCCTAAGTTTATTTTTTTATTTTGCGGTCGGAGTACTGATTTTCTTGAGGTTAATTCAAATTTTTGATTTTACGTCCGCCCTCTTGGATCCGCCATTTTGAATTTTATAAAGGCGACACTGGATTCTTAAACACCAACCCCAAAAATAGTCAAGTAGTGCTTTGTATGAGCTCTGTACAATGTAATTAAATAATTTGCATTTTCATCATAATCACTAGAAATAGCAAGGTTAAAACCATTTTTTTTCAAAACTATGAATTTTTTTTTTTAAACTATGTTATGATTTTTGTAGGGGAAGAACCAAGCTTTAATGTAAGCACAAATTCAAGTCTGTAGCAGGTCAGGTTTCAGAGAAAATTAGGTGTAAAAGCACCCAAAAACGCGTTTTTTTGTGTCTTTACCCCCACTTTTCTCAAAATCATGACATGATAGGCATTTTTCGACTTCAGATTCGTGTTCAGCGCACAAAAATACGTCGAAAATCACTCTGATATTTAAAAAAAAAACGTGCAGACCTGTGTAATCGCTGACTTTGTTCAACGTACTTCATTGTTGTATTAGTATTTTTTACAAAAACAAATACAAAACAGCAGAAACGACAACGAATTGTAAAAGGTTTAGGAAAATTTGGCCCGAAATGGATTCAGGTGCTTCAGAGTCATGATTAAAAATTAAATCTATCCATAGTGAAAAAATGCAGATACATTTGATACTATCAAACAAAGTACCCAATCATAAGTGGATTCAGATAGTTCACGGAAAAAAATAATCAGCAAAATCAGCCGAAAAATCCGCAGATTCTACCAATTTTATCCTATAGGGACAGCTGTTGGAGTTCCGTAGGAATAGCCGATAATTTCAGCTAAATTTACTGAAAAAGTCCGCAAATTTAACGGAACAAATCTGCTAATGTAGCGGAAATTTAGAGCTAAGCGCGAATTGAGTAGGGTTAAGGCTACATTAGCGGAATCAAATCAGCTAAAATTGCATATATTTTCGGCAATTCCAGCCGAAAATTTTAGCTGATATGAATCAGCTAATCCAGCGGAGTCATTTTTCTCCGTGTTGACTCCCATAGCCAAACTCAAATATGTCAAATTTTTGGGTACAGGACATTTTCGCACGGTTGTTTTGGTGCCGCCGCCTCATTTTGGTGCCGCCGCGTCATTTTGGTGCCGCCGCGTCGATTTGGCGCCTGATGTTTTGGCTCCGCCGTTTTGGCGCCAGATTATTGGATCCTGGTATTTATCGCGGGAGATAAAAATTCGTATAGTAGAATGGAGTAAGCGGAGAAATGGCAGTCACAAACTTAACGTAAACAGTCCGAACGCTGCTTATCCCTAACAATGCCTAAAAGAATATGGCTGCACGGGGAAATTATTTTCTGGGAATTAAAGTATGGTCACCATAAATACGAAATGTCACATCTGCTTTACTAAAACATTGTAAATGTTTCGTAACATTCGTGAGAAAGGGAGGGGGGGTGGTCAGTCTGATATCTGCATGGTATTACGTGGGGAAAGTAAGGATCAAAGCGGCGGACATCAAAACGACGAGACCAAAACATCCTGGTGCTAAACTGTCCGCATCAAAAAGAACGCTTCAAAATGTCCAGCTTTGACCTTTTATATTGATCCATAGCTAAACGAAAAATAAGAAATAGTTAGAACTACTAACTTAATAGAAGGTAGGATCAGACACAATTCTTGATCGTGCTTTAATTAATTTTATTATCAAAATAATGATCTCGACAAATTAGATAGCCAAGTCTACTATATAAATAGTAATACCAACTAAAACCCGGAGCTGTGCTATATTCTAGTATTTAGATAGTAAATCCAACTATTTCTTTATTCTGGGTATTAGATTGAAAATTAATCCAATTTTTGTCTTTAAAGATCCAAAAATGGTTAATTTTTTCATCTCATGTAATTATAATTGAGATTTTTTTTTTGGTTGTAAACGCGTCCAACTTTGGTCCTGGAATGTCTCAAAACTTGGACCTCTTTTGGATCATTTTTGGATCTGACCGATTTTTATCTCATTTTGATCAAAATTTGATCAAAATTTGATCAACTTTTTTTTACTCGGGATACTACAAAATCATAAAATTACAAATCCTAATTCTAAAACAAAAACATCATTCATCATTTCACATAAGCAATCTCTTATAACCATTTAGATCAAAATCATATGAAACATTACATCAAAAATTTAATATATTTTTAAAATATTGTGAATATTGTATGAAATATTGTTTACGCTGCATACGAATTGAAGTTGATAAATCATTGTTATATTTAACATAAACGTTCTGAATAATGTTGCTTATTGCAAATGGATTGTTAATACTTAACATTACGTGGCAAGGACATTTAAGGGTTTGAAGATTTTAGTAATTGATTCTGAGCGCACTACATCTTTTACAAGTATGCAAATGAAAGTAGTATCATATAAACACGTAATATATTAGTAGTAAATATGGCATCGCAAATTGGTTTTTCAAAAATATATTGCTTTTTATTACAATATTGTTATTGTTGCTTAAAATCTGATACATATTTAATGCATATGCAAATTATCAAATCATTATTATTTAACCATACATTTTAAGAAAATGCAAGTTGCATAGACGAATTGAATTCTCAGAAATGGTAAATTTTTTTTATTACATTTTGTGCAAAAAGTATGGAATTTTTTCCATTATATATACACAGCTTATTTGATAATCAAAAAACGGCATACACCAATTAATTATTCAAGTTGTTAGATAACATTTGGCTAGTACGAAGAAACGTACATATCAAACGTTAGGTGAAGTACCGGACATTTGGAAAGTTTTACGACGAAGAACTGGACATTTCAGAATTTCTATCGAAGAATCGTACATTTCAGAATTTGCAACGAAGAACCGGACTTTTGACAATCTTACCGCGAAGAATCGGACATTTCAAGATTTTCTATAGCTATTTCTTATATTGTAACAATTTTTCTTCGTCGGCCCGGTTCTTCGTCGCACATCACGAAATGGCCAGTTTTTCGTCGTAAAATTTTCAAACGTCCGTATACTTTCTTACTCCTTATAATTAATTCGTTATTAATTTACCATTTTGCTTTTAAACGTTCAAAATGGCGATCCAATTCGGCGAACGGAATTATTAAAAAATGGTCTAATTTGCTTGAAAAGCGTTTCTGGCGGGTTTCGGAATCGTTGATTTCAAAAGTGGTTTAACTTTTTAAAAGTTCAAAATGAATTCATCGAATTCATGGTGCACTTCTCTCGAAAAATACTGTCACGAATTTTTACAAAGGGTAATTTCTAGTTTTCAACAATTATTTTAATAAATGCCGTCAATTTAAATTTTAATCAATAAGTAGAGCATTTAACCCTCAAACAGTACACTTACATTTTCGATGGCCTGTAAAAATAACGGAATACCATAATTGATAGGGACCAATTCTGGTGCAAATTAGCATCAGTATACCATTTGAAGGTTAATTTTAAAAAAATGAAAAGGTTCTTCACTATGATATTTAGAATAGAATTAAATAAAAAACTTTCGAATGTAAAATGTTTTCCTCTTCATTTCAACGACACAAAAAGATATTTTTAAATTCAATTAATAATTTTTCTTTGTTACATTGAATTTCATAAAATTTGTTTTTCAAAAATTGTTAACGAATCCGGTCATTTTTCAATCATTTCATCCGTTATTAAGGGATGAGTCATTTAAAATTGTGTGTATTTAATCAAAGATTCTTAATCAGCGAATCCAAAAACCCCAGTGAAAAGGGTTTTAAGAAAATTTAGTCTTTTTATTAATAATTGGGTCCTCCGTATTGAATCCGCCATTTTGAATTCTGAAAAATTGACACCGAATTCGTAATCAGCGACCCCGAAAATTCCCCTATCAGTAAATATATATGCATTGAATTCAAGCCAATTCGATGACTATATCTATAGGACAAAAATACATATTTTACTTACATACAAGATTAACTTTTATACAATAATACTTATTTAGATCCTAATCTTGACATAGGGCTAGTAATATTAATGCTTTTGCAATTTTTTTGTATAAAATCCTAATTCTGAGTTTTTTGTTTGAGGGTTCACCCTTAACCATTATTTTCGGCTTTAAGTCTTTATTTCACGTGGCAACTACTCACACGACAAAATAAAACACGACAATTGATCATACCACAAAATAATACATGGAGAAATCATCATAATCTGCGACAAAAAAACAGACCAATAAAAAATTCTTTAAAAAGCCCAATAATAATTACTTTACATCAAAATTCGTATAGTGAAATGGTGGAGCGGAGAACTGGCAACGTCACGAAACTAACCTAACCTATCCAGTCAGAACTTCGCTTACTCCTAATAATGCATAAATGAATATCGATGTACAGGGAAATTTTTAAATGTGTGGTATTTTGTCGATGTAATATTTTATAAATGTGATATATTGTCATTATGATATTTTTATGCGAGACATTTTATCATTTGACGTGTTATCAAAATATATTTTCTCGTGTGATCATTTGTCCGTGAAATAAAGATGTGCTACCTTATTTTCAACTGTATAGTTCTAATAGTAACAAGACTATTATTCAATGACTAAGGACATTTTGTTGGGGGTTTCGCAGTTTTTGGTTTTGTACCCTTGTAGAGAGAAGAATCTGCTGGTGTTCAAGGCACAATAGTGTGTTTTTACGCTTCTTTTAAACCGGAAGGTGTCCATAAATTTTGGACTAGTCATGAAAGCATCACATTCTGTAATAGAAGGTTTGCTTATGTTATAAATCAATACATTATATACAGATCTAAAATGTCTGACTTATATTCTAACTGGATAACTGACTGAGTCACAGGTTGACATCAATCAACATTTCTTCGCAATGATTTTTGTCAAACAGTATAGGCAAAAAATGCTTGTACATCGTTACGCATAATGGGCCATTAATCCCTGCAAAATTTCATATACCCCCTTTAAGAAATGCAGAGATAAGAAAATAGGCTATGTCGAAAAAAAGTGCAAAAAAAAACCAGTCTAATTTCAAAAACTCAAAATAGCAGATCGAATATCGCGGACGACTTTTAAAAAAATCGATTTACTTTAAATTTGTTTTTTAATCAGATGTGATATCAGATTTTAAAAATTCAAAATGGCTGAAGAATTTCGTAAAAAATCTGCTTCGCGTTAAATTCTTTCCACGGGGGTTTTTGGGGTAACAGCACTAAACATTCTTTGTTAGTACATTACTCCGTAAATTTTGATCGTACAGAAAAAACACGTCAAGATTGTAAAATACCCTAACCTAAAAGTGGAAAAAATACTGTTTTTGCTTATATTCAGTAAGTTTTTGTGGCGGATCAAAATTATTGTTTGCTATTTGAAAAAAACTGTCCAAAATAGTTCTGTTACGTCCAGATTTTAAGATATCCAAACTTAAAAGTGCAAAAAACACAATTTGTGCCCATTTTTAGTAAGTTTTTGTGGCGGAACAATATTTTTTTGGAATTTCACAAAAAAACAGATTAAAGTGCATTCATCAGAAACGTAAATATACTTTTCCGACGGTTTTGATGTGTTAAATCTGTGCATAGAATTGGTCTATCGCGTCAAAACTGTGATGTATCATAACTTAAAATGACAAAAAACTAGAATCATAATCGCGTCTGACAAAAACTTTCATAAGTCTTTGAAAAAAAATAATACGAAATTACTAAAAAAAGTTGATGAATAGTATTTTAATCTAGTGCGTAACAAATTGCGAACATTGTGTCCCGCCCGAAAAACTTGATGAATATAAGCAAAAACAGTGTTTTTATCACTTTTAGGTTAGGATATCTCAAAATCTTGACGTGGTTGAACATTATGCAGTCAACTTTGGATTCGGCTCATCGACGGAAAGGTGTAGAGTATATGGATCGGCCTTATTTTATTGGCCTCTGTTATCATACCTTATTACTTTTATGAATATATTTCTTTGGATGTTTTGCATTTTTGAAAACTAATACCAAAAAGTCATCAACCATATTACACAAGACATTTTGAGTGTTTGAAAACTTCTAGCAAAAATCGTAAAGAAACCATTTCGTCTGATTTTGGAACATTCTTCGAGTTTAAATGTTATTTTTCTTTGTACTTTTTATGCACACGGCTCCATTTGATCCCCTGTATTTCTTAAAGAGGTCATATGTTCATCTTGAAATGTTGCAGGGTTTATGGTGTCATCATATTTAACCATTTGTCATAAAAAAGTTTAAAAAATCGAGGTACAAAAAGCTGGCATTTTTTTTAATATGGAAATGGAACCATCAACATTAAAAACATCAGAATCAATAATTACAAGTACATGATAATAGTCGAATTTTCTTGCAATCCTATTGCATATTAAAAGGGTGATTTTTTAAAGAGTAAATTCGTTTATAACTAACAAAAACAATAAAAAAAATAAAATTGTTGTCATATTGACAAATAAATACCCTCATCATATTAAAGCATTAAAAAACAGGCCACTATAGTTAATGAGCTGCCAAAGAGTACTGTAACAATATTAAATTAATATATTGGTAACAATAATGCCTACCGATTAAAAAAAATGCAACCGTGTCTTAGTTTTTTCTTATAATTTGTATGGTGACCTCAAAAAATGTCTTACAACAATTAACTTTCATCCTAAAGATAGAATTTATTTGAAACATTATTTTTAGTTAATTATCGGTTGAATTTGTCCATAATATCTAATAGAAACTAATCGTTCTTGGACGCCAAGGAATATCAATTTTAGCTCATTAACGCCCGAGATTTCGAAAATATTTATTGATATTAAAAAAAAATGTTTGACTCCAGGTATAATATTGTTTTCTTAAATTCTGATTTTTTACACAAATTGAAAAACGTTTGAAAAACCATTTTGGTTTCGACAATTAACATTTTTTAAAAACATAAATTTTCTATTCAGAGACCTCACTAATTTTTGAATACGTCATTTTGTGACGATCGAACAATTTTTTGAAATTTAGTACATTAGGATAATACTTCAAAAAAGAAAATCTCTTCAGTCGCAATTTCGGAGCCCCCAGTTTGAATTTTTCCATACGCCCGAACGAATATTTATAGTTAAGAATTTAAAAGCAAGTGTTTTTGAAACTTAAAGAACATTTTGTTCAAATTCCACATGAAAATATTAATTAAAAAATCCTTTAAAAAATAATAGTTAATCGAAATTTTAGCAAAAACCCGACATTTTGGACATTTCAAGGCAACTTTATACATTCAAGACGTTTCTTAAGGCACTTGTACAACTATTTGAATGTATACTTTGTTTTTTCGACCATTTTAGTTAAAAATAAGAAAAGTCATTCCCGTTATGAAGTCGGCCATTACAAAAGACGTATATAAAATAAAAAAGTAAAAGAAACTTCAAAAAGAAAAATTTAATAATACAAATGTGAACACAGTTACGTTTTAAATTAAAAGCAAACTTTTCATCGTTTATTCATATTTGCACACTTTTATAATATTGATAGTCTAGGCCACTACAATATAACTTTATTTTGAAAATATCATATACATTTACCTTCACTAATTCTTCAATAAAAAATTAAAGTTGCTATTATGAACAGTCAACGATAAGTAACAAAAAAATTGATTGGTTGGTACTTTATATTAAACATAGTGGACTAAATAATGTACGTAGAAAGTTCTGACGAATTTGAATTAATGTAATTTTTTAAATAAGAAACCGATGAAGTTTTTTCGCAATCAACCTTTGCAGAAATTTTATTTTCCTCAAATAAATTATGAAAAAGAGATATTTTTTTAACAATACATTAATTTGTCTTTTATAAAAGATATCTATTTTTTAATAAGGTAGACCTAACAATATTAAGATTTAACTCTCGTAAATAATCAATTCCTCAACATTTTTACCTAATAATACAGGAAAAACGTATTTTTCGTGTACGAACAGATGTTATTTTTTCACCCAATTTGAAAACATTCATAATCTTTACAAGACTTTCTAGTCTTTTTCATTGCTTCAAAAAATTGTCGATGTGGCATAATAGTCATCGTAACGGCATACAAGTTGTCAGATATTGTTCCGTGAAATAACTAAATTGATAATTTAAAATATGGACAATTTCATTAGGATATCAATTCATGAAAAAACAACCGTAACAAGTATTGTAATTAAAATTATATAAATACTAATTGCTTTGATAGGAAGAAACTGTAAGCGCATATTTCAAATGTTTTTGACATAAGATATCGTTTTGTACATGGATTACTAAACGATAAAAATATAACACTGTCTAAAGTATTACGGCGTGTTATTGTGAATTCCGCTTCTAGTTTGTAACAAAAAATACATGATAAAAATGAGTTCTATTGACTATGATCTGTTGAAGAGAATTATACAGAAATTATACATAAAATAAATAAATAAATAACTAATATAAATGTATAAAATAGTTTTTTAGTTGTTAGTAGTACTTTATAAATAATATCATTAAATAAAAATGTTATTAACTAAATTTTAGTCAGTTTAACAAAATGAAGCCACAATAAACTACTAAATATTTCGTTGCCACCACGTAATTCAAGATTTGATTAAATTTACTAAATATATTTCTGTTTTATAATGTTTAATTGCACTTTTAAATGTAACACTGCTTACTCCACGTTTATAAACAATTTTATATAACTATTGACGGCCCTAACAGACATGAATACTAAATAAATATATGCAAATATTGTGTACAACTGTATGCAATTCATACGTTTGAATATTATTGTTAACAACTTAGTCGACGTTACTTACATTGTAATATATTTTTTACATCTATTTTTTATATGTATTTAAAATAACATTAATATATCGCAAATTTATTCAATGAAACGTAAACTTTTCTGTTAACTATGTACATAGTTTATTCTATTATGAACGAAAATTTATTTAGAATGAATAGAAAAGTTTTCTAAAACTTTATTAAAAAAATTAGTAATTTTACTAGAATCATAATCATGACCTTCGTCAAACAAATGGTTTTGTTATTTACCATTGTACCATTTGTTTAAACAATACTTAATTACCGAAGGATTTTATGGTACTTTTTTCTGAAACATTTAGAGACTTAATTTGGTCATTAATCCAATAATTTATATCTCTATTTAGTTTTTTAATGTCCGTATTATATATACAGGGTGTACGAAAAGTCCCGGGACGGTTGAATAACTTTCGAAAGAATAAAAATTTCAAAAATCGCCGAAACACGTGATTCGATTTTTCAAACAAGCTATCTTTTGAGGGGGGGTTTCGGCCCCCAACCTGAAGGGGGGCGGGGGGCACGAGGGGGGCCAAAAATCTAAAATGGCAACATGGTTTGAGTGGGGGCTCATTTGAAAGGTATTTTCGAGACGAATTCAGATCACTGGTCATAGAGGGCGCTGCGATCATTTTTCGGAGAGATTTTTAACTTTTTCAGATCTTAGACGTACTAACGTTTGAAAAAATGTAGATATATTCCCTCAATTAATACGGTTGACACCCGTTTAAGAATATTGTTTTACACGATTTTAAGTTTTTTAAGTTTTTTAAGAATATTGAATTACACGATTCGGCGACTTCGAAATTTTCATTTTTTCAAACGTTAGTACGTCTAAGATCTGAAAAAGTACAAAATCTCTGCGAAAAATGATCGCAGCGCCCTCTATGACCAGTGATCTGAATTCATCTCGAAAATACCTTTCAAATGAGCCCCCACTCAAACCATGTTGCCATTTAAGATTTTTGGCCCCCCTCGTGCCCCCCGCCCCCCTTCAGGTTGGGGGGCCGAAACCCTCCCTCAAAAGATAGCTTGTTTGAAAAATCGAATCACGTGTTTCGGCGATTTTTGAAATTTTTATTCTTTCGAAAGTTATTCAACCGTCCCGGGACTTTTCGTACACCCTGTATATATATATATATATATATATATATATATATATATATATATATATATAAAATATAATATTAAGTTATCATTAACTTATAACGATTTATTGTGTTATTTACACAGAGAGAAATGTACGATTTACGACGTATATCGTAAAATATTCATTACATATTGTACTATTTATAACACGTATTGAACAATGCACAATCATTATTGCACATATTACAAAACGCTTTGTAATTTTTGACATACTTTTCTCTACGTGTAATATGAAATATCCGGGCGCCATAATCGATTTTACGCCCTACACAGTAGTTTTCAAGTGTAAATAACCGATTCTACCGCCATGTCTAATTTAAAAATACCATACGTGTGAAATATCGATCTCTAACGAGTGTCACCTTGGATTGGGAGTGAATCCCACTCACTTTGTTCGAGCGAAGAAAATTCCACTAGTAAAAAATCAATAATATTCATGATATATTTTAAATTCTATTATTACTGTTATTATTTTAGAGTTAACAGAACTGAACTTACCATTAATTGTGGTAAATATTCTTAATCAAAATCTTTTTTTTATTTACAATTTTTCTACGCGAGAAAGCCGTTTTTTAATGTCACGAAAATTTATAAAATTAGATCAAATAATTGTAAAATGACATTATAGTTTGTTTACAGTGCTAACTACAGAGCAAAATAAATGATTGGCGACAAGTAGATTGAATGTAAGAAAATAATTTAAAACAGTTTTTAGTCCATATTTTCCCTTATATCCAATGGATTACAAAATTGGTAGATGGCAGTCAGAGATTATCAGAATTTCCATATTCAATTTAATACGGTGGTTAAAAATATTATCGAAATTTTTGTTTTAAATCTGTAAATAGCAATAAGATAACCGAAATCGAAATATTGCAAAAATATCTCCAAATAAGTGGCCATTTTGAATATTCTATGTAAAAATACAAAAATTCTTATATCGTATCGTGTAATTGAAAAACTTTAATGCATTTTTTATGTATTTTAACATTGATTGAAATTCCGTTTTCGACAAAATTGTTTAACAACAAAATTTCTAAAAAATATGGTTTTTTTAGTGAGGAATACTTTACACTTTAGTAGATAGAGGAATTTAGTTAAAGGGTGAAAATTAATTCTTCTTAAATAAAAAATAAGTAGGAAATTAGAAAAGTTCACACGAAAAAATCTCCTTGACGATTTCGTATGTAATATTTTTACAAAATTTTGACGAGTCTCCATTATTTTTGACAACTTCTGTCCTAGGGCGAGAAAACGCCTGATTAGTCCGGAAAATTAAGATAAAACCATTCTCTTTTACTGTTAATGATAATCAAGCAAACCGGAATAATACTTAGACAATACACTAATCAAATAGTACAATATAAAACTCATTAACACAACGTTTAGCATCAAGATTCCTGTTTTTTTTACGCCAAATGCATAAAATTTACGATAAGATACTTATAAATTAATTGAAATGGAAATTTTGTAATAAATCAGTTTAGGCAATGAGTATGGAAGTGCTTATGTAAATGAGGTTACAGCTGTAAGTGGGTAAACCCTGATTTTAACCTATTAACGCCTAGAAACCTGGAATTACTATCTCACATTCAAGCCCCAGTACGGAAAAGAACAATGGAAAATATCATAACGGAACCAACTGACCTTAATATTTTCAGGCGTGCTCTTTCGATCTCCGAAGTCAAAATTGAATTTCCATGCCTTAGGAAAGCAATATGGCGGTTTTAATTTCAGAAAGCACCGAAAAATTAGAAACTTTTCTTTTGATCACTTTTTTCCAAGCCGATAACGAATGTCGATTCCTTTCAAACTATGAACAAAAGTGAACAAAATAGTTATAGTTAACGAGAAAAATGTTTGTTTTCAGCTTCTTATAATTTACCTTTTTAAAAATGGCGCAAAAGTGTGAAAATTTCGAACAAACTTTCAAGTAAATAAAATAAAAAACAAGTGTTTTTCTGAGTAATTCTGATATGTATATTAACCTTAAACGAAATTTTTACACCAAAGTATACAATTTTGTAGGATTAAACGTCTTCAGTAATTTTCCAGTGTATTTGACGGTCTCAATAACGGCGGATTCAAAATGGCGACCGGGGAATGGTGAAAATATGGATTTTTCTCACGATTATCGTCAATAAAAGTATCAAAATATTTATTTTATCCCATTTTCGTTACTAAATTGAATCAAAATTCAGTTATGGATTTTTAAAATTCAAAAATGGCGGATCCAATATGGCGAACATATCTTTCAAAACATATTTTGAAGCGAATCTGTTTTGTTCACATTTATTCTTAGTTTGAAAGGAATCGACCTCCGTTGGGGAAAACTTTTCGGTACTTTCTAAAATTAAATCCGCCATATTGTTTTCCCAAGGCATAGACATTCAATTTTAACTTTGGGGATCGAAAGAGCACACCTGAAAATCCTAGGGTCAGGGTTCCGTTATGATCTTTTCCATTTTTCCATTCAGTACTGAGGCTCGAATGTGAGATAAAAATTTCAGGTTTCTGCACGTTCATGGGTTGCCAAGGGTTGACCGAAAAATATTTTGTCAATTTTTCCACTGGTCCTTTCACAGAGCGTAAACAACCCCTACTTCGAGCAAAATAAAGAATTTGACGAAAATGCAAAATAACAAGGGCGCCTCGTAGAGGCAAACAAAGCATATTGCAGCCAAATAACTTCACAGCAAATTAGATGTAGAAAACCCGACATTCCAGGGTGCTAGGGATTAACATCTAACTTGCAGTCTCTGCAACACAAACCGGATGTTTTCAAATAAAGCTCACAGATCTTCCAGGTCCAGGATTTGCCAAACTTAAAAACACCCAGTCAGTAAATAACAGAGTTACATATTAATTAGGTGTTAATTAATACAAACTTTTCCGGTAGATAATATTTTGGGTGGACTTTAATTATATAAATGATATCGATTGTATAATGTGCCAGTTCAAAAGATTGATACGGTAAATAATCGATTTCAATTTTAAATTATTTTATTTTAGGTTTAAGTATTAATAAATTTAAAAAATATTCGCAAATCATTACATCAATTGTATTACCAACAATTTTTTAGCACTTTTGCCCTAGGGCGCAAAATCGTCCGTGATAAAAATTGTGATATTTGTACAAAATATGTATTTTGAGATATAATAAGGCGAATTTTGAAATCCAATTTGTAATTTGCGAGTTAAAATATATTAATTAAATCTTTTGTATTTGTTTCAGTTGTTGTTTTCTTGGATATAAATTATAAATTTTGTCTATTTTTTAAAAAGTATTTACTTATTTGATGCAATGACGAAAACTGTCGATATTTTTATGGACATATTAAGTGTTACCTAGGAATGTTAATGTGTCATTGTTCACAGTCATTAAACTTCAAATTCATTAATCTATCTTTTACAGTCTTGAAAACAAAATACATTAAGATTTCCGAATAAAACATAACGCGTCTGATTTCAACATTTTTCGTCACTGCAGGTTTCATCCAACAAATATTAGAAAAATCGTTATCGAAAGAAGTAATTTAGTAGGAACTGTAGTTGAGAAAGTAAAATTACTAATTTCTTACTCTGTATGTTTTCACTTCTGAAAACACGTTAGTACCATTCAAAATTATTTTCAAATATTGAAAAGGTAGATTAATAATCGCATTTTGATTATTCATTTTCAACAAAATCGTTTCCAATTTCTCAATATACCGTTGAAACTAAAAGATTTACTTAAATTGAGAAAATATGTCGTTGAATCTTGTCAATAACTTTTATAATTTTCATTGTGCACATAATTCAAACATTAATTTTAAAACAGTTTAAAAATATTTTTAAAAAAATGAACGGTAAATACTTGGAAGTTGGTAACGTCTTTTTAAAATGAACGGTCAGAGTTTCAATGCGTGTTGCTTTCCCTTTTAGTCAAAATGTTTGTGCCTGCTTAAAGTCTTAGTTTGATCTTACCTTTTAAATAGGAAGGGATCTGAAAAGCCCTGACGCCAATGTGTTCAGACACAGGCGATAAATAAGTCGTTGGGTTTTTCCCAAATTTTCAACCTATACTAAACAGAAAAGTTGCAACGCAACGTGCAATAAAATGGTCCACCAGGCATTTTTCGGAAAGATGAAATGTAATAATGGGAAACAGGAAATGAAGTAATTTTAATGGTATTAAAATAAAAAGAATGCCGGAAAATTGGTTCAAATAATGGGCGACTAATACATAAAACAAAAGTTTTCAAAAAGTTTTGCATTTCCAAAAATGCACTTTTCAAAATTTTATACAAGTGACTAATATTACAAGTTTACATTTTATTTAAACATTAAAACCGTCACTAATTGCTATTTCAATCTTTTTTGCATCCTTTTGCCCAAAAACAATTGAAATTTCAAAATAATCGTTGTTGAATTAATCAATTAAGAAGGTTAAACAATGTTTAACTAAATAATATTCCATTTGAAGATCAAAACTTTTGTCGATTATGAAATTTTGATGCAATTTCGAATTTATGTATTTTGTATTTTATTTTTGTTAATTAATGACACTTTTTTAAACATTTTTAGTTTATTTTTATATACATTTTATGTAAAAAAATTTATGGCTACATAAATTGGAGGCCGGATATTTTTAATCCTTAAAAGAAAAACAAATCTTTCAATTATTTCAAAAAATTAAAAAAAACAAGTCGACAGTCAATTTTTCTTCGCTTATTCGTAATCAAGAAACAAAAATATGTCGGAAAAAGTAGGATATTTATAGCATTACATACATTTTATTTAGAAGCTTTTATTTTATATTCAAATTTATTAATTTAACAAAGACATTTTTTAAAATTACATCACGAAAATGTGCTTTGCATCAATTTCAAAATAAATAAGTATAAAATTTAACTTATTAAGAATTAAATTTCTCTGGTAAAAAGAATTGTTTTAAGATTAACAAAATACCAATTTTAGAATACATAAAAATGTTCTACACAATCGTAGATCGACTAATTAAGAAGAAAAAAGTTTTACAACACATGTACATATTTTTCAATTAAATTATATTTTAACTTGAAATTAATTACTACTGTTAACTAAGTGAAAGTAATACAATTCCTTGAATACGAACATTTGGACATGAAACTCAAACTACAGATATTGTAAACATCTAACTAATGACCTTGAGAAAATTGTAGTTTATAACGAGGCGTATTTTCAAAAATTATTATATTTAAAGAAATATTATAAGTAATAAAGTATTATATATCAATTATAATAATGCTACTTTAGGAACACTCTAGTAAGAAACAAAAGAAGTGATCAATAACACGGATGAAGGTCAGCGTAAAAAAATAATTTCGATCAGAACAAATGAACATCTATCTGGAGTTGTTTACTGTAATATGATCAAAATATACATTTTAATTCACAAAAAATTATTTTCCAGTATGCAGAAAAATCGAAAATGGAGGATAATTTGTTTTATACTGAGCAAAGGACATTTTTCGTAATATCAAAATTTATGATTTTTTAGTAATGTTTTATAATTAATTTTAAGAGACAATGCAGTTAAAGTCATAAAAAAATCGTTTTTATTTATATGCTAAATATGCGTTGTAATTTTAATTTTACTTTTTCGAAATCTAATACAATTCTTACGGATATTCGTTAATATGTAGGGAAAAAATATTGAAAACAGTTACATAAAAGCACCTTAAGTTATATTTGGATTAAAAATTGTATGTAATTTCCAATAAATATTTTTTTAGGTTAGAAATTATTTATTTTGTCGTTCATATAAGTTTTACGGTGCTTTAAAGCATTTTTAATAAACGTTTTAACCTCAAATTTTAGCTAAATCGATGTAGAAATTACATGATTGGAATTGCAGTTTTATTTTTAATAATTTTTGTTTAATTCTTAACTGATTTTGCTGAATTTTTAAGGTTAGAAATTCTAAATATGTAATGTTAATTTTGGGTTACAAATTGCAGTCAAATTCTGCATGGGTTTTAATGAATTTGGTAAAACTTGAAAAAACTAATATATAAAAGTTTATAAAAGCATATATGGATTTAAAAATGTATGTAATTTGAATTGAATTTGTATATTTTAGGTTAGGAATTCTGTATACGGAATGAAAGTGTAATTCCAAATATGTAATTTCTACATCGATTTAGCTAAAATTTTCCGTTAAAAAGTTTATTAAAAATGCTATACAGCATACTAAACCACATGGACTACAAAAAATATATAGTTTCTATTTAATTGAACAGTTTAGATTAGTAAATTACATATACAGAATTACTAACCTAAAAAATACAAATTCAACTCAAATTACATACATTTTTAAATCCATATATGTTTTTACAAACTTTTATATATTAGTTGTTTCTAGTTTTACCAAATTCATCAAAACCCATGCAGAATTTGACTATAATTCGTAAACCAAAAATTAAAATTACATATTTAGAATTCCTAACCTTAAAAAATCAACAAAATCAGTTAAGAATTAAACATAAATTATTAAAACTAAAACTACAATTCCAAACTGTAATTTCTCTTCTTGAGGTTAAAAAGTTTATTAAAAATGCTATAAAGCATTGTAAAACTTATATGAACGACAAAATATAGAATTTCTAACCTAAAACATTCATATTTTTTAGAAATTGCTTACAATTTTTTATTAATGTATTTTGAAATTCGGAGAAATCTGAAGCAAAATTGGGTTAAAATTACAAAAAATAAAATTGAAATTTCATATTTCGAATTCCTAACCTTAAAAATCAGCAAAATCGGTTAATAATTAAACGCGAACTATCAAAAATAAATTGAAATTCCAACTTTGATTGCAAATACGTAATTCCTATATCGATTTAGCAAAAATTTAAGGTCAAAAAGTTTATTGCAAATAATATACACACCCTAAAATATCTATGAATTACAAAATAAACACAGGTTCTACTTAATAAATCAAAATTAACAAAAACTGCATACATTTTTAAATCCAAATTTTCTTTAAAAACTTTTCTATAATAGTTTTTTTGTTTTCCGAGTATTTTTTAATTTTTTGAAATTTTTGTATAAAATATATAAAAGCCAATCGAAATATTTTTTTTGGAGATAATTTTATTTTCTATTCCATTTTTCTCACTTTTTTACCACCGATTTACCCCACATACACAAAATTTGAACAAAAATGCAAAAAGTTATTCTTATATACACGTTTACAAATAAATATAAAGAAAACCGATTTTTTTATAACTTTAACTGCATTATCTTTTAAAATTAATTAGAAAATATTACTAAAAAAGTCATAAATTTTCATATTCCAGAAGTTTACAGCTGTTTAAAAAATGGAGATATATATATTAGAAACAAAATTACCTTCAAAGAAAAATGTCTTTTACTCATAAAACAAATTATCCTCCATTTTCTATTATTTTACATACTGGAAAATCATTTGTTGAGAATTAAAATTTATATTTTGATCATATTACAGTAAACAATTCTAGATAGATGTTCATTTGTTCTGATAGAAATTACTTTGTTACGCTCTAAAATATATATATGAATTACAAAATAAACACAGGTTTTACTTAATTGAAAAATTTACGTTAATAAATTACATACATATAATTTCTAACCTAAAAAAGTCAAAATCAACGGAAAGTAACATACATTTTTCAATCCAAATTTTTCTTGAAAGACTTTTCTATAATAGTTTTTTCGTTCTCTGAGTATTTTTTTATTTTTTCGAAATTTTTATATAAGATATATAAAAGCAAAACGAAATATTTTTGTCATTTTTTTAACACCGAATTACCCCATATACGCAAAATTTCAACAGAAATACAAAAAGTTATTCTTATATACACGTTTACAAATGAATATGAATAAAACCGATTTTTAAATATTAATTAAGAGTTTTAAATATTCATAATAACTCAAAATAAACACGTAAGAAATTACAGTTTCAAAACTGCAATTACACAGCAAAAAAGACGGAAAATGCGGCTTGTAAACAGCGTCCCTTCGATACTAAATTCCAAACAAACATAATTACGTCATAATTATTCATCAGGGCATTAATTAGAAATTTCTAGATTTTGAAAATTTCGAGGATCCTCGAGATCTCGATTGGGGGCGGAAAATCGGAAAAAAGACCTCCCGGCGTTGGATCGTGTATATTTTTAAAGCATTCTTACAGCATCGAAGGCGAAGTGCGCGCACGTGCGTCTGTGTGCGTCCTTGTTTTTCCGAATCAGCTGTTACTCCACCGAAAGGCTCGAGCTCGACGCAGAGGGCGGCTCTGCCGAGATAGCGGTGTCGGGAAAACTCTCGATGGTGGGGGAAACGCTCGTACTTCGAAGCACTCTCGGACTCTCCCCCATCAGGTCAGTCACTAACGAGGCTCTGAGCGGTGTACCTCGCTCCGGATTTTTCGAGGTCTGACACCCAGCAGAGGTGGTCGAAAAAAAAAGCCGGCGTGCGTGTGTGTTATTTCGGGGTGTGAGTGTCGTTAGAACGAAAGTGAAAATTTTTGGATTAACCGCATCAGAGTGGGGATACCTAGCAGGGTTTTCCGGACAGTTACTTTTTGCTTGGACTCTCGAAAAACTCTCAGTGTTGTTCGAAACCAGGAAGGTGCAGGATCGTGCCAAAAACTCACGGTGTCATTTTTTGGTTTTTTTTTCAACGGACATTTTTCCGCCTGCTTATCGTTGGTCTATCCGGCTACGAGAAACTGGCTCGCGAAGGTCGTGCAACAGGGTTCCTCCGCTTCTTGCGCAAAGCGACAAATGTGTCAGTAGGATAGCTCTCAACGTGTTCTTCTTCCAAGGATCGGAAGAGTCTCCAACCGACTGCCCTGCTATTTTTATAATAGAAGAAAGTGAAGTTTTTCAAAAGTGAGACTGGAATTTTCAAGACTTTATCAAGAGACTGATTTCAGAGTGGATGAAGACCACGATATTAGACATCGCCGACGTAGCTAGTGATATTTATATCAAGGAATACCATAAGGGCGATGAAATAACGATAGGCCAAACGGCAAACGACAGTGCCCAGATGACGCTCGTTACGGAAGTGACGTTGGACTCGGGTCGATCCTCAGTAGAGGTCGTCTCCGAGGAACGAGTTTGCTGTTCTTTGATAAAACCTAAACATGAAAGTGGTTATGGAAGCGCCGAGGATGTCGAGATCATCGAAGAGAAAATCACGGATAAAGGAGAGTGCTCTAACTCTGACAGCATGGAGACCACCAAAGAAAACATAATTCTGGATTCACCAGCCTCGCCAGACTCTGATGTCATCGAGGTATGGTCCGAAGACGAAGAAAATAATAAAGGTTAGTACACTTTTTGTATCGTTAGGATAAGTCAACAATTAAGAGGACGATTCAGATGATCTCATCAATCTCCTATTGGGACACAACCGGTCTTCGAGAGACCAAGTGGTAGTTGCTTGTTTGTAAACAACTATCCATGAATCATTGATGCTGAAGCTTGCGGATTCGAAATCTCAGGATCTACTGGTGACATTAGAATCGGCTAGCTTCATCATGAATCATCCATGGAGTGAATCGAAAGGGTTATATAAACAATGCGAGGAACCACCTTTCGAGTTACCCCCATCTTGGTCATCTGATAAAGTCAACAGGTGTCCAAGATTCATTTTGTTCCCTGAAGCTATCTGGTGGGAATTCCTTGATTAGAAGAATTGTTTTATCCGAACTCTGGGATTTCCCCTTTCATTTGTCTCCACATGACGAAATTTTGCATGCAAACAATTTTCTTCAATGATGTTGTATCAGGGTATAATTAATTATTTATTTATAGTAATAATTTGGCTTTTAATAGAATTGGACGAAAGAATTTTTTTAAATGGATATCGTAGAAGAGTTACTTTCGATCGCGATTAGGAACGTTATCCTCACTTACTTCACCTTGCGAATTACTTGTTTACATCAGACCGCTCCGCGAGTGTTTATGCGGAGATGGACACTTTTCAGTAAACATTTCTTGGGTTACATTTCCTCACACGTGTATTATATTTCCGTTTTTTCTATTTTATAATTTGTTTGATTCTCGAATGTTTGTCGTTCATCCATTTTATATTTATATATTCTTAAGGTGATTCGATTATTTATCTAGATTTTTGTATACTACCAAAGACACTTGGGGTTCTTCTTGGAAAGTAATAATCAAATAACAATTATAATTATTCGGGCGTTATATCCTCAGGATTCGGTTTCTAAATCCACAAAATGGCGTCGTTAATATTTAGTATAACGATATTACAATAAAATGGCGTTTATAATAAATTTAAATTTGTATATATTATATATTATATTTGTATATCTCTATATATGTATATTGTAATATGTTTTTAATGCCATTTATCAGAAACATTTATCTGAAAAAATTCAAAATGGCGGAGTTAAAATGGCGTCATATATGAAATTAACTTTTTAGTTTCGAAAATGGTATGAATTCAATCGAATTTCATGGAATTTACTATTTGGGGGCTTATGGGATATATTTATGAATCCATTGTTGAATCCGCCATTTTTAACCCCTTTATTTGATATTAATATCAGTTTTGTATTCGGAAACTATTTTAGCGAAAAAAAAATGGCGGTTTCCCTAAAGTTATACTTCCCCTAACTCCCACTCCCACAGACTTAGGGTTGTCTACGCATGCGCAGAGAATTTCAGCATTAAACAGAGCGCGTGGTGGGAGAATATGAGAGGGGGGTTATTAACTTAAGAGGAGGTCTATAGTGCAGTCCCGGTATATTTACGTCCCAGCAAATTTGCACGGGTTAATCTCGTTATATTTACCTACCGACGGTCTCTTTTTCCCCCACCTTGCGGACAAAATTGCATTACATTTTATTAATGAAATTGCATTATAATAATATTATGTTTGTGCTATCAGTCTTTTATATTAATATGAACACGGAAACAGCGCAATTCCTTCATAGTTATATCAACGATTCGATGATTGTATTAACCCATACAAATAATTGTCTTAACTACATACAGTAGAGTCGCGGTATAATTATATCCCGCTATATTTATGTCCCAGCATATTTGCCCGTCACCGCTCTCTTTTTTCCCCACCTTGTGGGCTGGGGCCTCAGGAAGGGCCTGCTGTGATGCCACGCACATAACGCGGCTGAGGGGAGAGGGAGAAGCGGCACTCTCATTAGTTTGGTAAATAAACGGGGAAGGGAAGGGATGGCGCGGAACCTGGTGGGTAAATATACCAGGACTCTATTGTATTTTTGATGTTGGTTTAGTCGCCATTTTCTTTAATACCATCAACTATTAAAATGTTATCATTTTAAAGGTTAGGAATTTTTTACCACGCGATATTTAACCTCGTTACCGACAATAACAAAACGAAATACATTAAACAAAATGGCGGTTTTTAATAAACAATGGCGCGTAAGAAAACATCTTAATAACAAAAATATGCATTTTTAATAATATCATTTTAAAGGTTAGGAATTTTTTACCTCGCGATATTTAACCTCGTTAACAACAATAACAAAACTAAATACATTAAACAAAATGGCTGTTTTTTAATAAACAATGGCGCGTGGGAAAACATCTTAATAACAAAAATATGCATTTTTAATAATATCATTTTAAAGGTTAGGAATTTTTTACTTCGCGATATTTAACCTCGTTACCAACAATAACAAAACTAAATACATTAAACAAAATGGCTGTTTTTAATAAACAATGGCGCGTAAGAAAACATCTTAATAACAAAAATATGCATTTTTAATAATATAATTTTAAAGGTTAGGAATTTTTTACCACGCGATATTTAACCTCGTTACAGACAATAATAAAACTAAATACATTAAACAAAATGGCTGTTTTTAATAAACAATGGCGCGTAAGAAAACATCTTAATAACAAAAATATGCATTTTTAATAATATCATTTTAAAGGTTAGGAATTTTTTACCTCGCGATATTTAACCTCGTTACCAACAATAACAAAACTAAATACATTAAACAAAATGGCTGTTTTTAATAAACAATGGCGCGTAAGGAAGCATCTTAATAACAAAAATATGCATTTTTAATAATATCATTTTAAAGGTTAGGAATTTTTTACCTCGCGATATTTAACCTCGTTACCGACAATAACAAAACTGAATACATTAAACAAAATGGCTGTTTTTAATAAACAATGGCGCGTAAGAAAACATCATAATAATAAAAATATGCATTTTTAATAATATCATTTTAAAGGTTAGGAATTTTTTACCTCGCGATATTTAACCTCGTTACCAACAATAACAAAACTAAATACATTAAACAAAATGGCTGTTTTTAATAAACAATGGCGCGTAAGAAAACATCATAATAATAAAAATATGCATTTTTAATAATATCATTTTAAAGGTTAGGAATTTTTTACCTCGCGATATTTAACCTCGTTAACAACAATAACAAAACTAAATACATTAAACAAAATGGCTGTTTTTAATAAACAATGGCGCGTAAGAAAACATCTTAATAACAAAAATATGCATTTTTAATAATATCATTTTAAAGGTTAGGAATTTTTTACCTCGCGATATTTAACCTCGTTACCAACAATAACAAAACTAAATACATTAAACAAAATGGCTGTTTTTAATAAACAATGGCGCGTAAGGAAGCATCTTAATAACAAAAATATGCATTTTTAATAATATCATTTTAAAGGTTAGGAATTTTTTACCTCGCGATATTTAACCTCGTTACCGACAATAACAAAACTGAATACATTAAACAAAATGGCTGTTTTTAATAAACAATGGCGCGTAAGAAAACATCATAATGATAAAAATATGCATTTTTAATAATATCATTTTAAAGGTTAGGAATTTTTTACCTCGCGATATTTAACCTCGTTACCAACAATAACAAAACTAAATACATTAAACAAAATGGCTGTTTTTAATAAACAATGGCGCGTAAGGAAGCATCTTAATAACAAAAATATGCATTTTTAATAATATCATTTTAAAGGTTAGGAATTTTTTACCTCGCGATATTTAACCTCGTTACCGACAATAACAAAACTAAATACCTACATTAAACAAAATGGCTGTTTTTTAATAAACAATGGCGCGTAAGAAAACACCTTAATATCAAAAATATGCATTTTTAATAATATTATTTTGAAGGTTAGGAATTATTTACCTCGCGATATTTAACCTTATTACCGACAATAACAAAACTAAATACATTAAACAAAATGGCTGTTTTTTAATAAACAATGGCGCGTACGAAAACATCTTAATAACAAAAATATGCATTTTTAATAATATCATTTTAAAGGTTAGGAATTTTTTACTTCGCGATATTTAACCTCGTTACCAACAATAACAAAACTAAATACATTAAACAAAATGGCTGTTTTTAATAAACAATGGCGCGTAAGAAAACATCTTAATAACAAAAATATGCATTTTTAATAATATCATTTTAAAGGTTAGGAATTTTTTACCTCGCGATATTTAACCTCGTTAACAACAATAACAAAACTAAATACATTAAACAAAATGGCTGTTTTTAATAAACAATGGCGCGTAAGAAAACATCATAATAATAAAAATATGCATTTTTAATAATATCATTTTAAAGGTTAGGAATTTTTTACCTCGCGATATTTAACCTCGTTACCAACAATAACAAAACTAAATACATTAAACAAAATGGCTGTTTTTAATAAACAATGGCGCGTAAGGAAGCATCTTAATAACAAAAATATGCATTTTTAATAATATCATTTTAAAGGTTAGGAATTTTTTACCTCGCGATATTTAACCTCGTTACCGACAATAACAAAACTAAATACCTACATTAAACAAAATGGCTATTTTTTAATAAACAATGGCGCGTAAGAAAACACCTTAATATCAAAAATATGCATTTTTAATAATATTATTTTGAAGGTTAGGAATTATTTACCTCGCGATATTTAACCTTATTACCGACAATAACAAAACTAAATACATTAAACAAAATGGCTGTTTTTTAATAAACAATGGCGCGTACGAAAACATCTTAATAACAAAAATATGCATTTTTAATAATATCATTTTAAAGGTTAGGAATTTTTTACTTCGCGATATTTAACCTCGTTACCAACAATAACAAAACTAAATACATTAAACAAAATGGCGGTTTTTAATAAACAATGGCGCGTAAGAAAACATCTTAATAACAAAAATATGCATTTTTAATAATATCATTTTAAAGGTTAGGAATTTTTTACCTCGCGATATTTAACCTCGTTAACAACAATAACAAAACTAAATACATTAAACAAAATGGCTGTTTTTTAATAAACAATGGCGCGTGAGAAAACATCTTAATAACAAAAATATGCATTTTTAATAATATCATTTTAAAGGTTAGGAATTTTTTACTTCGCGATATTTAACCTCGTTACCAACAATAACAAAACTAAATACATTAAACAAAATGGCTGTTTTTAATAAACAATGGCGCGTAAGAAAACATCTTAATAACAAAAATATGCATTTTTAATAATATCATTTTAAAGGTTAGGAATTTTTTACCTCGCGATATTTAACCTCGTTACCAACAATAACAAAACTAAATACATTAAACAAAATGGCTGTTTTTTAATAAACAATGGCGCGTGAGAAAACATCTTAATAACAAAAATATGCATTTTTAATAATATCATTTTAAAGGTTAGGAATTTTTTACCTCGCGATATTTAACCTCGTTAACAACAATAACAAAACTAAATACATTAAACAAAATGGCTGTTTTTTAATAAACAATGGCGCGTGAGAAAACATCTTAATAACAAAAATATGCATTTTTAATAATATCATTTTAAAGGTTAGGAATTTTTTACCTCGCGATATTTAACCTCGTTACCGACAATAACAAAACTAAATACATTAAACAAAATGGCGGTTTTTAACAAACAATGGCGCGTAAGGAAGCATCTTAATAACAAAAATAAGTATTTTTAATAATATAAAGCGAGAAATCTGAATCCGTAATATTTTTAGCAGTTAATTTTGGCTTTCCTGAAAAGTACAACTGCAACGAGAGGCGAAAACATCGTGCTCGATGAATATTCAAAGAGGCAAAAATCTCACATTCTCTTCTAAAGGTCTCGGTGATCGCGGTTGACACATGTGCCGGTTACACACCTGGCGACAAAACCCGATGCTGCCTGCTGCCACCGCCCCACATGCGGGGTACGTTTTTGGGAAGACCCGCCTGGCAGGGGAGTTGGGGGTATCCCCCCAATGCGACCCTCGCAATTCGCATACAAAAAAAAAAAAAGGACGGAAAGCAATGCGCGGAAACTCGTCGAACAGGGACAGGTGGCAATCGGCAGCGACCGCGATCTCACGAGGAAACCGCGCACAGTGACTGCGCACACGTGCGCGGCCATCCGCCGCGAGCGAAGCGAATGGCAATGGGCATTGATAACCAAGGTCAGGTTGCTTCGTTTCGAACTTCGATGCGATTGCCTACACGGGCTGATAATACCAATGTACGTTTTTTTTTTTTAATCGGTCGACAAGAGGAAATATATTTTTTTTTCGTACCTTTAAAACGATTTGAGTTCATCTTTGCTCCAGGGAAATTTTTTTTATTTAAAAAAATTTAGGGTTATAAAAATATTTCTGGTTTTTCCTTTCGTTTTTCCCGACAATTTTCAATGCCTTTTATTTTTTATATATCAAAAATAAATTTTTTTTAATGTGATTTTATTGGACTAATGCTTTTGTACAAACTATTTTTATAAATATTATTTACATCATGTTTTGTAAAAATAATAACAAATATAAAATCAGAGATATTTTAATCCAGATAATTAATAAGGTTTCTTCTAAAAACGATAACTACTCATTTAATTTTATATTTTAATATATCCCATAAAATAGACTGTAAATTAGTAGAAAAACTTTATGATGAGTTTGAATGATCTCATTATAATTTTAGTGTCTAATTAGTACACTTAAAAATCCATTCGAACCAAAATTTACGCTTTCACTCCTAATTTTTATATAAAAATTAGATAAAAAATTAATATAATAACGAAATTAAAAACTATATAAAAAAAATAATAGAAAAAATCCCCCACCAAAAAAATTATTTTTCGAGGTCATGTTTTAAAAGTAAAATCTTCTAACCATCACGGTCAAGCACAATAAAATCCCAAATAAATCGTTTTTCGCAATTTGGCAGCTGTTAAATATTTTCTTGCAACTTATTTACCCAACGCCAGTGTTAAGGAATAAAACAAAAAGCTTTAAAAAAAAATTAAGGTCGCGCAGAGTCGTAAGATGTGGCAACGTTTCATAAAAATGCCACGGATTTTACAATTCTGTGGGAGAGAGAAGATACCATTGCGTATGTGTAAGAGAGTGACAGAACGAAACTGTACAACGAAGACTTTGAAGTAGAACGAGCAGAGTATAAGGTAACGGGAGAGAGAGAGTGAGAGAGGAGAGAGAGAGAAAGAGAGAGGTGGAAAGTGAACGAGGACGGTGGAAATACGAATAACGGGACGGGGAACATGATTAATGATAATTATTACGAATAAATGGTTATGACGTTAAAATTATGAAGCTGATAAGGAGATCGAGGCTCAGGATATTGTGAGAGCGTGAAAGAGAAATGATAAAAAAGAAAACGCGTCTGTTCCACAGATACATTTATTTATCTCATGGTTTTTTTTTTTAAATAAACAAAAATATTGGAAAAAAATTTTTTTTAATGAATTTAAGGGAAATTCTCGTGTTTTCATTAAATTTTCTCCATTCTTTTCTTCAAGTAATCAATAAATATATAGATAAACAAATATATATAAAATTATTTTTATATAATTTAGTCGTAATACGACATTATCAATTTTTACCATTCTTACCATCACTACAATTGATTTTTAAAATCCTGCATTATAATTCGACAGATTTATGAAATGAGAGACCAAAAAGTGAAAACAGTTTCCGAATTTAACGAAACAAAAGACAGTCCAAATTTCAAATAAAACAGGAACTTCCGATTTTTAATGATCGTCAAAAGACAAATCCAGGAAAAGAGAAAATGTGAAACAATAAGACTTAATACAGAGTAAATGTAATATATAATGGTGGGAAAAGTACGATATAGTACGTTAAAATCCTTGGTTCTGTAACGAAACATAATGCAATTGGAACATAATTATTGTAATGGTGGACTTAATTAATGTTACGAAAGTTTTATGACACGTATTTGATACATTATCGTATTTGCAACGCTAAAAGAGTAACCTCAGAACAAATAAAAGATATTCCGTTAATTAATTTTGCAATACGTTATTGAAATAGTTCAATTCAAAGGCAAACAAAACACGTAAATATTGATTCGAAACACGCCCGTTGGCAAGACGTATTTATGAATTCGTTATTCGTTGGGACAATTTGTTGTCATCGCGACAATTTTTTTTCTCAACGCGACTTCATTGCGAGAATTGTTTAATTTTTATTAAAATACTTTAACGCCTGCAAATTGGGTATTAGAAATCGTGTATATAAAGTCAATAAATAATGACATTGAAGAAGCATGGAATAAAATCGTGGTTAATGAACATGTGATTAAGATAACGCTCTTTTATAGTCATCGTTCGCTTAATTAATTTAAGTTGGAGAAATCATAAGACAAAGAAGAAAATAAACGGAATAATCCTTATAAAAAAAAAAGTTTACAAAGGTAGAAAAACTTGATTCTCAATGAAGAAAATATGACAACAATCGATGTCAGAATAAGTGAATCATTTTAACGACACGTGGTATCCATACGCGTGGGGCACAGATAACCCCCAGTGATACCAACACAAAAAGTCACTTCGGAATTCTAGAAGATTGTTTCCAACCAAGAATTCCATTCAACTTATTCGGAAATCCTAAACAGATTATCTATGTCGATATTAGGCGGCCTCTAATTGCATATAAGTTGCAACAAGCAGATAAAATCTTATGTTTTTTTTTTCTGCGCTAATCTTTCACGAAAGGCTTAATGACGACTGGCAAATCCGCGGTTTAACCGTTTGTTCGACTTAACGATTTTTACATTCGCGCTTATCTCTTCTACCGTAACTTGTAAATTGAATTTCAACAACGAGAATTAAGAAAAAAAAAACAATAGGAAAAATTTTAAGGTCAGCAGCAATTTGTATTTGAAATTCATAAGTTTTTCATTTAAGACCTACTTTTAAAGTGGTGATATTAGTTCAGTCTTAGTTCTCAAGATGCGTCTGTTCGTGTAACAAATGCATCAAGAAAAGTGCATGCCACTTTGTTTATTATTCGCATGTTTCGACGAAGCTTTGCATAAAAATCATAACTCTTTGAAGAGTTCACCGATAAGATAAGTCGATCACGATTTTGAACGCTGATTATCCAAGCGCATTATACAAGAATCTTACTTCCAACACAATTCTTGAAAAACTATGTGATTTTATAGTGTATTTCTTCACGTGTGTATAAAATTCACTTTCACACACTTGTCTTATTTGTGTACAATACATTTTACGTTTGATATCAATTTTCTTTCAGTAACGAAATGGAGTTTTTTAATTTGTCGCCTAAATTTCACATCTGTGTGTAAAATATGCTTTCACACACTTGTTTTATAATTATTCAAAGATGTTTATGCAATTTCATCAATATTTACATAAACATGTTCAAAGAGTCATGTCCGTAATGAAATTGATGCTTTAAAGTCTTTTGTATTTCATAACTATTGGGTAAAATACATTTTCACACACGTTGTCTCGTTTGTATACAAAGAGCTTTACGTATTTTGGTCATTATCAATGTAAATATTAATGAATCATGCCGATACAGAAATAGATTGTTTGGAATTGATTCTGAGGGTTAATACCGTGCGTAAAACAAATCTTCACACACTAGTGTTATTCGTGTCCAGAATATTTTAGATATTGTAATAGATACAAACATTTTTAAAACGGTAAAATTTCGACAACATTTTTTGTTGTAAAGTACCAACATCAATAATTTACTGTCAATTAACTTCTGAAAAGCAATCAAGAAACCGATTTTTTCAAAAATATATATGGACAAGTGCTCGGTGCATTGCAGTCTTAGGTAGCCGGTGTACGGTGGCAGGTGTTGTCGTGGTCCATAATTTGCCGGTGGATGCTTGCCTCCTTTACAAGAGCAGCTGCCTTAACCGAGGCTCAATGCCGTAGTCTCGTTTTGCCTGGACCACGTGACGAATGCCATATGGCGTTCAATGAGTTTTCATCCGCGAAAAGAACTCGCGTGCGACTCTTTTATCAATGGGAAGACACTTTTTTTTATAGATGAAGTGGGCATCTGTCCAGTGATGCACATTGTTTTTTTTTTAAATTGATTTTCGAAAATCGTTACAGGATTCCAGGTTTTAGACGATAATTACGTTTTTGTTTTTTAAGTTTTTGTATTTTTAAAAAATGTTTCTCTAATAGTGCATGTATTTTCATACTGTTTTTTTGTTATGTTTTACTTACAGTAGTCCTCACCTTATTTTAAATATTCGGGACAAGGAAGATGGCGAACCCTTCCCTTATTTTAACATCTCCCCTCTTTCTTACGACCAGCAATGAGAGCGAAAGAGCACGATAAAAAGTAAAAATAGGGGAAGGAAAAAAGTTAAAATAAGAGACGCGGTTATAATAAGGGGAGTTAAAATAATGGAAGGACTACTGTACTACAGTGTATATTTTCATTTTTTTATTTTTTTTTTATTTTAAACTATTTTTATTGATGTTTATTTACATTACCGTATATGTATTATTTTGTTTTATTCATTATGATATTTTATCGACATTTACTTGTAATAATTTTATATAATTTCGACAATTTTGTAAATTTTTTTTTTTTTACTTACGATTATTTTCAATGGTATTTCTGTGATTCTGTTGATATTAGCTCTTTTCTTTTAAATTATATTTTTTTCTACAATTTGAATTTTTTTTAACAACTTCACAATCAACTACATATTATTTTATTTTCTGTTGCTTTATGTTTTTTTTTTTATTTTTGAATAATCTTAATTGACATAAAACATAAAAAAAATAATATTCTACGATTTGAAACGATTTAAAAGCATGACGTTCACTTAGTAACACATTTTATCGCTCCATTCATTAATAACTAATTTTCTTAACGACTTTCATCGATTTCTATAAAGAGAATATGAACAAACTCAAGCAATAAAAGTTTCCTTTCTATTTATAACGATTTTTTAAAACCATATACAAAAATAGCCTTTGCCACGTTAACCAAAATCACGATTTACCATAGCAAGTTTTTTGTTGATACATCCCAAGCGAACTTATCTCGAAAAAAAAACGATAATAATATTATATCCCTCCAGAGCATTCACGAAACGTGCTTCGATATGGATGCATTCAAATTTGCCGAATGTCGCTTCTGTACACAATTTTAAATGAAAACGAAATAAATATAACAAAGCGAAGTAAATTCGATGTAATATGCACGCGACGACGTATGCATTGAATTTAAATTGTGGAAGTAAATGTTTATGCGTGCTTCATTTTTAACGAATATCATTCCAACAGCGTAATGTTTCGAGGACAAAAAAGTTTTGTTGCATTTTGTTTGTACCCAATTGATGTTCCCGTGGGTTTTTAGCTTCGTGGATTCAATTTAATAACAAAAGTTCTGACGTAATACAATTTTTTTATTGGTAATTAAAGAATTTCTAATGCGGAAAAAAGTGAAAACGTACAATAACATTTCATCTAGATTTCTCTCGATTTTTCACTTGCAAAAAAGAAGAAGTTGACTAGTAGTCATGTTGACGAGAAAGAGAAAGTTCCTTATTATCTATTTCTGACAAACTTCCAAGCAAAATCTTTTATCAAAAAATTCCTTGCTTTTAATATAGTTTTTGTATTAATATCCATTTTCTCCGAAATTCACTTGTTTTAATGACTTGTTTCTATTTTTTTACACTCGAGCGCAATCGTTGAAGAAAATCTATAATTAGATTGTTACCGTTGAATGAATTTCCAATTTAAAAAAATTGAAGGAAATATGTGATAACTAAAAAGGACTTTTGATAGCTCATTGAAAAAAAAAATTACATCAAAGAGAAAGAACATGTATTATTGTCGAATGTTTTTGTTAAGTGCAAATTCGTTGAAAGAACAAATCTTTGCGTTTCGTACATTTGTTTTGTATTGATCTGAACGCAGTAAAGATCGCGGAAAATTTTTAAGAAAAAAATGTTATAAATAAAGTAAAGATGTAACTGATAAAGCTTAAATTTACGTAAACAAGTAAACGTTTGTTTGCATAAATTAAAGATCAACATTTGCATCGTTCAATTTGAACAATTCGTTAATAAAATCAAAATAAATATCGTTGTTTAATTGTTAATCAAAAAATTTACGTAAAATGGCGAATTTCGTGTCTTTTGACCGTCAATCTTTACGGAACAACGTAAAGAAAGCGTGGTCAGCAATCACGCAAAGATATCCGCGAGTCTTTTGTCTCGTGTTCCTTTTAGTGCGGACAAAGAAATAAAAAAAAAATGTTCATTCAGGTTATTCCCGAATTTCTTTGTGGCCAAACAGAAGTCCCGTGCCGTTCAACTCTTGCCAATTTCATTCGCAGTCCGACATTGTACCAATGACGTGGAAAAATTCGATCAATTTTTTTTTTTGTACAAAAATATCTGAAAAATAAGTAAAAAATCTCGTGTAATCCAAGTGGAGACTTGCAGGGTAAAACGAAGATATGAAAAGTGCTAATGGCCAATCCAAACCGAGAGTTGGGCAACAAACCTTGCGTTTGATGACCTCCGAATTTCCTTAATTTTACTTTCGTCACTGGCGTAATCCTTTTGGGTTTTCGGATACCGTCGTTAAGATTAGAAAAAAAAAATTACGCTGAAATTAAGAGTCGTTCTTGGAGCAAAGACCTTCGGGCCGCGAACTTTTATCGTTCTCGAGGGTTCTGCTCGCAAGTGATAAACGAGTTTTGCTATTCGTTTATCTCCACGATTATCGAGTCCTTTTTTACCACCATACTCGTCAACGTCGGTCACTTGGGAACTTTTTTACGGCTCCAAAACACATTTTGAAAAATATTTCGTGTCGGTACGAAAACGCAATTACGCCTATATAATACTCGACAAAATGCCAAGTAATTTTTTTATTGAAAGACAACAACACGACTGTCAACAATTTTTGAATCCGAAAACGAACGTCATTTTGCTGAAAACAATAAATTTCGAGAACGCCGAAGTGACGCAATCGTGACTCGTCCATTTTTTTTTTGCGGACGAAACTTCGCCAATAACGTGTGGTTTTCGCACAAAAAAAAAGGAGGCGCAAAAAGAACGGAGAGTCCGGTAATGGCGAATTCTTATGCCGATATTTTCATCGTTTTAACCTACTCAAGGCTTTCGTAGTTTTGATCCGTTCGTCCTCTCCACGACTTTCGACGATTAAAATAGAAAAAGAAAGACTGCAGTCGACATTTTTTCCGTGTTGAAAATAACAGAGGTTAAAAATGAAATTTAAATATAAATTTCAAAAAAAGTAAAATATGGTTAGAAATTGTTTTCTATTGAAATAATACTTGCCCCATAATATTAGTAAAATTGAATTAAAAGTAAATGTCGCGCAACTTCACTTTTGAATTCGAACGCCATCTAGTACCTCTAGAAGAAACTATTATTTCAAAATTATGAATCGCATCATCAAAAAGACTTCCGAACTGAGATAAATTTAAGAATCCATAAGTAAGACTTCTTTAGGAGCTCATTGAAGTATGGTGTTTAGATACAATGTTTCAAATAGACAAGGAAAACATTCTGTTATTATTCGTTATCTATGCAAATTATCTAAAACAAATTACTTTACACCAGGGTGATCTTCAAAGTAAATAGCGATCTTTTCGAGTTTGTCGGTAATTTCGTGTCGGATTAGCAATATCTGTCGTTGCTTAATGTGTGTCTATTATGGAAATCGGCCATTAAGACGTCTAAAAACACATACGACGAGGTACAACGATACTATTAGATATATCGTTTAAAAAACTACGCACGTGTGATCTACGTGTCGTTAGTTTCGCGTCTAACTAGTTTTCAAAGTATTTTATTCTTATACGACACTAGCACTAAAGTGTTGTTCGATAACGAAAAATTGTTCTTACTGGTACCTTTTTTAGCTACAAAATCCGCATTTTTTAAATTCCTTAGTAATATGAAATTATTAGTCTTCGTTTCCAACGTTAAAAAAAAAAGAAACATTATCTAACGCTATGGCCGAAGGTTGCCGCGGTAATGGCACGTGTCTGGCACGAATCTCGAAGAACAAAGTTGTACTGCCACACAATAGCGAATTCCAGATTACGTAACGTCCCTTCGCTATCGGAATTTTCCGATAATAAACAAATGAAAATCGATAGGCAATTTGATTTTCGTATCTCAAGTTTACGAAATATTCACTTTTAGAAATTCTTCAAGTCCTTGTTATGATAGTGGACAAAAGATGGCACTGACAGCCAAATGCGGAACCTGAAAGCTCTTGAAGATTGCGTCTATTATTTATGTTTATCTACTATTAGTTTGCAAATATCAAAATACGAACAATAAACAGACCTACAGAGTCTTTTTAAATATCAGGATATTTTACAAACGCTAGATGGCGCTGAAATGCAAATACAAAACTTGCAAGTTCTTGAAAATACAAACAAAAATTGGTCAAAATCTATTTCGTGTAACTAAAAATCGAAAGTCTTCATCGACAGTTTCTTCTTTTTGAAATTAGTTATCAGAAACTTGTACACCGATTAAATCCGACTACTATTTACATTTGTATTTAGTGACGAGTGTCGTTATTATCTTATCGAGCGACCTAAAAAGTCTTTGGTCCCCCTCCCGATAGATTTAGGTCGATATTTACGCAGTCAGGTATCTTTTCAATGTCCCCTTCAATCGTGTCCCTAAACATCCAGGTCTTTTAAACGACATACGTAATAATGCCCCTTTAAGGCGGCAGTAAATAGGTCACCGGGAGATTAGCGCGGGGTCGTCCTTCGTCTGGTCGACGCGACAGACTCGTGGCCTTTTCCGCATTGTTGCGGCACGAGCAAACGCCATTTTCTACCGGAAGTGTACGATTTTTCATTCGAAAATGCCAGAAAAATTAGGCAGGTCTCAATTTTTTTTAATATTAAAGCAGTTTTCATGTATTTTTCATTGAGGAATTAAAAAAAAAGAAATAATGCATTGAATGAGGATAATTGGATTCCCTAGAATGTCCTAATTTTGTGACTCCCACGGTTAGGTCACTTAACTCGAAATTCGTAGAAAAGTAAACTCCAAATCCAACGAAATTTAAAATGTCCCAAATTATCTCCCATTCGTCATCCTATGCATTTCTCGTAACTCGGGATACCCCAAAGGCTTGGAGGAATGTGTCACCGGCGGTCATATAAGATGAACTCGGAAAGATCCTTGATTAAATGCTTTCAGAAAACGGCGTCATAAAACAGAAAGAGAAAAATTCCGTAGAATTTTCGGAAGTTGGAATTCAATGAAGCAATTATTCGGTTGTCAAGAATTTTGTAAAAGTACATTTCATAAATTTCCATTTTCTTGGAAAGAGTCACTGTCGAAATGCCATTGTTAAATATTATATTAATTGAAAGGAAACCTTAAAATACGTGCAGCAGAGTTCCACAAGCTTCAGGTAGACATTTTACTCGCAATCAGTTATTAACCTCGTGTTCCACCGATATGTGATTAAGCACGTGATTTCACAATTGCGAATTTCAAATTCTTCGGCAGCAGCCGTGACCAACGAAAAGAAAACGCAATTGTTGACATCCTTTCAAAAAAAAAATTCATGTAAAATTTTTACTAATTTTTTAAGAAAATTTTTTTATTTAGTAATTTCCGTGTCGTTGAGGAAGATAATGTAGGAAAAAATATACAAGTTTTCGTCAATTTATGTGATTTTCTGGTATCGTCGATAAAAGCTATTAGAAAATCCTTACGGCTAACTAGGTCTCTGAACATATGATAACAGCTCTGGTTATGTTGAACTAGACGATAAAGATAAAAAAGAATATCTCCCGCTTTTACAGTGCGTCTCTGGGAGGTATCTGAGGATATTTAACAATTTCTCGAGATAACAGAAAATTAAATCAAAAGATTTCCGACAGTTTTTTTAACATTGAGTCAATTCATAAACGCCATTAGAATTTTATTAGTAGCGTCGCAAAGTGGAACCGTCCGCGTCTAAATATAAAACAAAACAAAAAAGTCGAAATTAAATGATAAAAAACTACAAATAAAAAAAATTCAATCGGTACCGAAATTTCTAAAAAATTTTCCAGTGACTCCTGACCTTCCCGGTGATAAATTTTAGGGATTTGCGCGAAAAAAAATCAAATATAACTCCAGGAAACCTCACGCATACCTGATTTCACATGGCGAACATAAAAGTGGGATCTTGCCGAAACAGGTATATAGAGGGTGCCCCCCAGGTACAGGTAGCGACGTTTTGTACGTGCATCGTGTGCCTTTTCAAAGATTTACATCTGTTCGGATGCATTTTCCTGGTTCATTGTGAAACCCCCCTTAACGCGGGCGGAAGGTCGTCCCCCTTTAAGGTTTTCCGTCGCGGCGGCGTCGACGGCGGCTCATCGACCTCAGCAGCCAGCGACGAGGCGTTTAACGATTTCGACCGACGACCGACGAACAGCTGCCCGAACACGTGGTCGAAAAAGTCGCGTGTGGGATTCACCCGCGTCGACGCGACGCTTAATGTGCATGCCTGCGCTATCCGACTTGGGTACTTTTTTTTTTTACGACACTTTTCCGCAGTATTATATTTCCACATTTCATTTTTTAAAAAACTTTATGTATTTTATAAATTATTTTAAAGTAATTATTTAATTTTTTTAATTAAATTTTAAGTTTTTACAGTACCTAAACCTGCCACTGAATTCACACATCTGTAACAAAGTAATGTGTACATTTTTAGTAATCCCTACTAAATTAGTCGATAAATCATTTAAACGCCGAAGTATCAACAACAGTTGACTGGAAGTGCAGAAGAATATCGATTCCGGGCAGTGTCGGGCCAGATAATAGTTTTAAACTATGTTACATAATTTAAAAACGTCGACCGCAGCGTTGGGCATAGAAACGAAACATCCAAATTTCTCCCAATGAAATGCGCTTGGAAGATATTAATATGTAACCGGTTTGTACACTATCCGAATCGAGAAGGAAAGATGTCGGTATAGAACCGTTCGCGTCTGCCACTAAAATTAATATCTGGTGCTTATTTTTAACCAGACTTATAGATTATGGAGGTTCGTTGCGAGGAGTAATGAATATTGAACGTTTAAAAGTGTATTGACGCAAACGATACGATATCGGTTATTCGTTTTCCATAGTCTGCCAGTCGCGAAGACGTAAACTGCTATTATTGTCACGAAATCTTGTTTTTGACGCTGCAAAATACCAATTCGGTAAATGCGTTGCTTAACTTTCACTTATTTTACAAGAAATTATTCATTTTATTTAAAATATTAATTGCATATGTTAATCAGTGTGTTATAATCTTAACCGAAAGGATTCTGCCACTTGCGAGAATAAACGACGTTAGCGCCTCTATCGGTTTTTTTTCAAAAGGACTCTCGATCGGTAGAGGATCGTTCGACTTGCACTTATTAGTTCAGGGAAGTGTACAAATATTTACGCTTCCGACATGTTCTAAGGGACCATGTGTCCAAAATTGTACCATTCGATTTCGACACGTTGCAACTCGAAATGTCCCTGTGTGTATATATGTGTACCGGCATTAAAACTCCGGTAGGACACCCGCTTGTGCGTGTGTTTATGTGTAAGGAGGAAGAGAAGTCGGTGAAAGTCGGTTGGTTGCCATGCTATACGGTTTTTGGACGTTGTACTGTTATAACGCACATCATCGCAAAACGAGCCTCGAAATCACCTAGTCAAAGCAATTGCGTTTTAAAAGCGACTATGGAGGCAGCCCATTGATTATTCTTGTTATATTCCTCACGGCATTATAGCGTCGATGATGTTACGAGCTCTGAACGAGGGTCAGATCGCAATCAGTGCCATATAATTAACGTTTAAGGTGCCGGTATTGTCGATTTTTCGAAATTTCGGGAACGGCCCAGAACAAAATGCGCCACTTTTCCAAAAATTATTTTGGACCCCTAAATGTATATTTTTCTATCCAGCGAAATGAACCCCCAAAACATTGCATAATCCTGTACATTAATGCCATAGAAAAATTTGAAGGAATTAAATATAAAGTGAAATTAACATCCTAGGGCGCAAAATATCCGATTACTCAGAAATAACGAGTCGAATTAAAGCTTTACTATATTTTGACTTGGACCCCTAACAGTCCATGTTTTTTTTCAAGAGACGATTTATAAATGCTCTTGATCAACCTCAATAATTCGTCGTAATGCAATGTCTTTTTAAAATATGTCCTACAAAATATGTTACGTTTTCTCCAGAACCTCCATTATTACGTAAAACGATTTACGGAACCCGTGCGCATTCGCGATGAAAACGAAATAGAATGGATGTGAATTAATGCAGGTTTCATTGCGACAAAACGAACGGAACTCATCATTTCTATTTATATGTGTATATTATTATTGGTTCGGCTCCTACGGGATTTCCCATTCTCGATAGAATATTCTTGACGCGCTTTTTTTTACGTAGCCGTCAAATGTTCTTTGCGCTTTATGCGATTATTATTCAATTGTGCAGCCCTCGCGTTCATTTCGTATACGAGTTCCCTAGAAAACCTCGATCGAATCGAAATTTCGATCTAATCGCGATTATCTAGGGTCATATTTATACGATTATTAATTCATAATTCTTAATCGAATACAAAAATAGAGGTCAATGAGTATCACATAATCTAGATGCGATAGGTTGCGAATGTTAATCGTTCTTGCCTATTTTCCACATACTGGAATTTTCAATTTCTTCATTATGAATAGAATTAGTGTGACGTGATGCTTTTTAGTGGTTAGTGGATAATTTATTTAAAACTTTTTTTATTTAAAATATAAAATGTTAAAATTTAACAATTTATACAGCAAATATTCAATGATTTATGTTTTAAATACATGAAATAATTTTCTAAATTTCAATTTAAACAAAAAATTAAGACAAAATAATAAATAAACCTTGCAACATCCAGATCGTAAATTTTTTTATCGTTGAAACGACAGTGTACTGAACTTCTTTGACGGAGAGAGATAATTTTTATATGTAACAACACATTCTTGTGGCGATTATTTATTATTAATTTTACTAAACCGCGATATGGGCAAGAACAACGGAACTTGATAACTTTACCAGGGTATAATATAATATTTTAATATAAGAAATTCGTTGCTTTATCTCAATTTGAAAAATATTATTTCAAGAGATATTTACTGTTGGTTTCGATAAAAGCGCAGCAAGAAGCGAATGAATCATTCCGACTTGTGCCAGATACGAATTCTTGTTTTATATTTTATATTATTTATTGTACAATAGTAGAAAACATATTACTGGACAAATGTCTTATAATTCAGTATCAATGCCAATACAGTAGTCCCCATCCTAAGTTATACTGTCGATTCTTTCAAAATGGCGGACGATTCTCCAAAGTTATATCCCCTCGCTAGCCCCACTCCCGTATCTTTGTTTATATCCATGCAATGGGTGCTTCTGTGTGCGAGTGTGGCTCAGCAAAACAATGTGGTGGGGGAAGGAGAGGAAGAAACTGGTATAACTTTGGAGAAGGCCAATCTATAACTTTGGATGGTATAACTTAGGGTGGGGACTACTGTACTGGAAATTTTTTACAAAATGTAAACAAATAACAAACATATATTCTTAAGGAGTAATGAAAACATTGAAAATAAAAGTTTGCAAATAATTTAAGGATAAATGCGTTTGTTCAATTCATTTATCTAGACACGTGCAACGCGTGGCGCAATCACTTCGAATCGATACTTTCCTTTACAATTGGGACACAAAATCATCATTGTCGATTGGTTTTTTTTTATTTTTAAAGGACGATCAATGAGAAGTTTATTTTTGAGTGAGGAAGAGCTAGGGATTCCAAAAATATCATTTAATATTTCGTCAATTTGAGACGATTAATTAATTCAATTGATAAGTACTAAAGAAAACTAGGTTAACATTTTTAACTTTTTAGTTGATGTTCAATTTGATACACAGGTGATGCGATGATATATTAAATATTATCATCCAAATAGCAAATAGCTTTCACTCTCATCGTAGTATAACGTACTATTTGGGATGCTAAATATTTCATATGCACTTTTTATTTTCCTCGTAATGATCCTCATATTTTATTTCGATGTTGTTTTTCAAATTTATAATTTCTACTTCCGTTCATTTGCACTCAACATTTTCCGTAAATTATAAATTACCCACACATCACAACGATTTATAATCGTTGGCACTGCTCGCGCGGTATCATTTATTTACTTATTTGAATATGTTTAACGGTTGATCGTAAATATGACACCCAACAGGTAAATTAAAAAATTTGAAAGATTACTGTTTATTGAAACGACCCGAGACAAAAAAAAACGCGACAAATATTTACAACAGAACCGAATTAATTTGGCGAAAACAAAGTACTCCGATGTGTCGTGATATAGTAAACAAATAATTTTGTCACAGCGAGAAAAAAAGAGGGAATCGGCATATTACGAACTGGTATAACAGAATTCCCGAGGTTCGGGCAGCGATAAAAAAAAATTGCAAATTCGCTTCGATAAATCGATAAATCGCGGAACAAGCACCGGCGAGGGAAAATGCGATCTAAAAAGTGAAACGATCTTCGTTGTCGAAGTTATCATCCAACATGAATGGATATGCAAAAAAAAGATACGACCTACGAATAAAAAAATTATTTAACCCACTTTACTTTAAACCACGCTCATTCTTCAGCTTCGTATTTCAACGTTTTACGCGAAGGTATTCACATTGAAATATAATTTATTCGTTAATATTCTGTATTAATTTTTGATGAATATTATAATTGTGTTCAAAAGACCGTAAAATGTCGAAATGTAATTGCGAACGTGTTCGAATGTTTTTGATTGTTTTGAAAGTAAATATGAAATGATAACCGTTATCGGTGTCTATAAATACAATGTCTTCTGTTATAAATGAATTTATTTTGTTTGAAAATCGAGGACAAACTGAAACGTTAAATAAAAGTTAAGAAGTTTTGATGGTTAAAGAATTATTATTTTAACTTTACTATAACATTTTTTTTATCCTTTTTTTATTGACACATTAAGGCTCTATAGGCAAATAAATCCAGTTCGTATTCGTCTCAAGGATTCTTACAAAAAAATGAATTTAAAACTAATAAATTAATCTAATAAAATTTCAGTCCATCGACCAAAGTTGAATTTAAGACTGCATTTCTCTGAATTTTGATGAAAATTACAATTTTTGCGCTATTACGAATTTGATCGTATGAAAGTATCTTGCTTTGGGCTACTCACGATTTAATAATGCAGGATGCTAGGTACTCGTGTATGCTACATTTACATTGCAATATTTTGCTTTGGGCATCTTTTGACGTACAGCCGCCGCTGTTTCCGCAGTTATTTTCATTATGTCACTCGATAATTCATTATAGCGATTGCACGTTGGTCTCAACGACGGCCATTGCATTTCATCCGCAAATCCCATGAGCCAAGTAAAACATTTTTTGTCACACTCCTACTTATTTTTTTTTATTGTCAGAATTTTTTATTAGCAAAATATTCGACAAACCTCGAATCGTTTCGGTACTCACGACCGACGTGAACGAAAAGAAGTGGGGATATTAAAAAGTGCATAGCCAAATTTTTATGTACTTACAAGTATCGAAGAATGTTAATCTTTAATATCTCGTTTTCTCTGTGCATATATTAAAATAAACGATGTCAAGTACAAGAGACCGTTTTCATAACTCATGACTCACAATTGTATTTTTTATTCTTAATACGATTGAATGCATTATTTTAAAAATTAATGCGGGCAAATCGCATCTCCCCTTGAAATAAAAAGTAAAATCACTAAGAATTTAAATAAGAACCTTACTAATCATTTTTCTGTCAATTAACTTTAAATTAGTAAGGGGATTTTGTCCCAATCAAACCCGCCGGAATTTTAAATCGTACATTCTTAACTCTGTCGCAATTATTAATTATATCGATATAGAAATGCACATATGAAGAACGTCGGTGAATTTTTAATCGACGTATGCAGCATTTAGCGATTCTCATGCAGCTTCACGATGCATTAATCAATATTCCTTACTGCGACCTCGCAGATGGTAACTACGGCTGCACGTGTTTTCTCACGTTTGAAACGCACCTGCCTGCGCTTTATACCGGCATTAAATAAAAACGAATAATTAAACATTCGGCAATCGCGGTTACCTATCGATGATTACATTTTTATTCGTCAAATCTTGCCTTAAGGTGGTCCTAAAATGGTCTGCCGATAAGTTAGGAATTTAAGTATAATCGAATTTACAAATTCCGTACACTTAATAGGGTATCAAGTAGATTCGACAATTACTTAATATCTATCATTTTCGTAAGCGGTGTTTGATGTAAATATTTTCGTAGTTATTCAGACAACAAAATGGGTCAATTGAAAATCATAATGGTAGACCTTCGCTCGTTTACAACAAGGAAACACTTTTCTGCTTGTCAGCGCTTAAGGTAGGGCACGGTCACTAACGAAACTTACCGTGTGTACTTATGGCCCATTAAAATTCCGTAGGATTTAAGTACCTACTTACTAAACATTTTTAATAAGTTAAATTTTATTTCGTAAACTATTTACGTTTAAGGATAATGGAAGAATTATTTTGCTAGCAATAATCTTGTATTATTCTCGAAATTCATTTTTGGCCACATCGAATTTAGGTCAAGCAGCGTTGCCGGGACCACACATAATCATTTATTAAGTGTTTATTATCACCTCATTACATTTTATCTCAGCTACATCTATTTTAGTCAAATCAATTTAACAGTTGTTGATATGTGGCTCTTAAAAAAGATTTTAATGTTTTTCGCGAATAGCCCAATAAACGAAAAAGTATACGGAAAAAAGAGAAAAAATTAGAATACGGGAAGACATTAGAATAAGGGAAGGACCACTGTATATCGTTTTCCGTTTTTCATAATTTTCGAAGAAATGTTCTGTTTTCTAGTTTTGAGTTTAAATCATTCAATAATCCAAAGTAATAATTTCTTTGAGGTTATGTGCGTTTATGTATATATCGTATACACTCGCATTCGTAACTGAAAGAGTGGGAAAGAAACAGGCTTATTTCGTATTAAATCGTACACAGATTTTTCGTATACTTTTTCCTTTGTTGGTAGGTTATCTTGTCTAAGGTACTAAAAATGGTTAATTAATTGATCTGGTATAAAGTAACGGTCACATTTGATTATTTTATTGCTGCTTTCAAGTCCCAGATTAGTTTATATCGTGAATTAGACTCGGTTAATTTCAAATTTGACTTTGTTGACTAGAGAATACTTAATTTTTAATTCCTCGGGTTTTATCAATACAGTAAAATAATTTTTCATATTGCATAAGGTACACACGTGTATTATATAACGACCAATATTTCCCTCTCGCGGCGCACGTAAACTGTTACGGCCTTGAGACGAACTTTTCTTACGCGCTCTTCACGAACACATGCACAGTGAAATCGAGAAACGTATAATGCGGTGCCTGGCGAGCGAATCGCCGCAGCACATCGAAGGAGAGTAGGTTGCTTGTTTTTTTTTTCCTTCTCTTATTTTGTTTTCGTGTTTCTTTTTATCGACACTATTCGAGACTAGCCCTGCTCGCTCGGTAATCCCACAATCGTAGAATCGACTGTACAGTCCGACCTACCTAATTGAGAACCTCCGTAATTGATCAAACTGTAAAAACCTCCGTAATTGATTACGTCGAAAACTCCCTGATTGCAATTTTGGTTTTCCCACAAAACCACCTAACCTACACGTTACCGGTCGTATATCGTGCGCGCGCATTTCCTCCATCGGCAAAAGTGAGGGGAGTATATCGAATATAAGTGCTGGTGGGAGGTGATCAATTAAGGAGTTTCAACCTCCCCTCCAGTCCCAGTATATGATCAATTAGGGAGATCGGACTGTAGATCAAGCCCTAAGTTTCAAAATGGCCGAAAAATGTCCTAAGTTATTTGCCCTTGCTACCACTGTTTGTTTACCTCTTTGGACAAAGCGTGCACATAACTTAGGACGGGGAAAACTACAAGTATCGCGAAACAAAAAGGATTTTCGCGACTTCCGACGTGGTTTCCTTACCAAGCTAAGGAGAAGCCGTTAGTTTCTCAAAACGACTTTCTATCGCGGTTGGCGCGTGAAAGGAATCTCGGCAGAGCGAGCGGAATTTCCTTGCGATGCGTTAGATTTTGTTGCTTTCTTTTACCGACTTGTCGCTCATTGACTGAGTTTAAGGCGTGTTTTCATTTATAGTACTACCGATTGACTAATTTTACGACGCCGGCTCATTTTTTTTTTTTGACCTGATTTTCTCAGCCGACTTCGAAGGGAACGGTTCACTACCGCGATGTTTAGCAATGATGTTAGGCAACACCGTTTGACTGTTTTGCGAACGAAGTTTGTTGTAGGTCGATTAATTTTTACACGCGTTATGATCTATATTTGTTTTTTAACTTCAACAATATGGTCTACCAACAAAAATATGTCATTAAAATCCGATATTTAAATTCAGCTATTACTTTAATCATTTAGTAAAATCATAATTATCTTTTCTATAAAACAATAGTAAAAATTATATTTAATATGGCGTATCAGTTCCTTAATAACATTTTACATATTAGCGCAGGGATACAAGTACTAACGAGCAACATTCAATCGAGATTTAATACGGATATTTAATATCGCGTTACAAACGACCGAATAAATTGAATAAATCAAAAGAAATAACGTTCCATTTAGAGTTATTGTATTTCAATAAAATATTATCACTTTCACCAAGTAATTAATGTAATAATTAAACGATTTATCAAATCGGCTTAAATATTGCAATGATTTGCGACCGTAATGATCGGTGCACTGATGCTTTAAAATCGAATAAAAATTACTTTCTCAACCAGTTCCTTACATAAACATGGATACCTGGCTGGATTTGAAGGCAACTTTCGTTCAACACGAATTTTCTTTACGTTCGGTGTTTTTAATCGTTCATTTGAATTCTAGTAAATGTTGCGTTTGCATTCGTCGCCGATGCTAAGTTCTTGACGATAAGTTCGCGATAAACGATAATATATGAGAAACATAAGATGAAAAAAAAAATTGTGTTTAGAAAGGTTCACAAGAAAGAACACGAAAAGCGATGACTGGTCATTTCTTCACTACCGAGCGAGGTGGAGCTTATCTATAATGCTTAAACAAACAAATCTTTATAACGACGGAACGATAAAGTAGAATTGAATTTAGGTCTGAAGAAAACGTATGTGAAATAGACACTTGCTTTTCTGTTTATAGAATTACAGTGTAATAGTGAAATATACATTTCTGTGAAAATTTTATTTCAACAAAAATTGGAAAATGTTAGCAATTATTTTCATTTTTTACGACAATTAAATTTCATGTCACCATGAAAAGTAAACGTTCCTTTTAATCCGATTAACTAAACTTTTTACCATTTATTATAAAATAAAAATCCAAGCAAACACTTTTGTTTGTAGCATAATAATGTTTTACTGTATAATTATACATTTAATCATATAGTACTGTTATAAAATTGCAATTAAATTAACTATTTCTTGGAATAAAATTCAAGTATACAAATATCATAAATAACAAATATTTTCGGAACCAAAATAAAAACGTAATATTTATTGTTATAATCTGCCATTGGCGTATCAGGAAAGTGATGAATATTTCACTGTCTTATGAAATAGGTTAATACTGAACAATGTTGCCGGCGTTCCTCGTAGTTGAATAATAAATCGTTTCGTTAAGCCGCTCGGATATGGATCATGAAATTATAATTTCATCAATTAATCGTTTAAGCAATGGTTGGACTCGATTTCTTTGAATTACATCGGTAATACACAGTTCACGACAAACTAATTTCATTGTAATTATATTACAGTTATTTCGGTAAATTCTATTAGGTATAAGATTCATTTGAAAAATTATTCATTCCATGCACTATTCATGGATAGTAAAATTTGTTGTCGCAATGACACGTCTTTTGTGTTAATATTATTTTTCGTCTCAGGGATTTTCAATAATAAAAAATTTTAGGCGTTTAGGATGAAAAACGTTTTAATAATGTTTTTATAAATTATTTATTAAACAATTGATTACAACGAAACGTATAAATAATAAGTAAACAAGTTCCATACAAACCTTTCAATTATTCTTTGTAGAAGATCTTCATTAAATCGAAACCTTAAAAAATTAATTCAGCATATGTAAGGCGCTCAGGAATGTACACGTGGAAAATATGTTAAGTGCAAGTAGGATATACTAAGCATGACGTGCGAAATATGAAATGTCAGGTATAAAAAACGGTGCATGAAATTGGATGGACTTGCAAAGTTTTCTTTAAACCAATAGAAAACTGAAAAAACAAGCAGTAATTTTTTCGTTGATACTTATTTAGCTTAAATCTATGTTGCATATTAGATGATTAAAAATTTGCAAATGAAAACTATGTAATAAGTGACATTTCGAATTTCAAATTACGAGTAATCATACAACAGGGTTCTGATATGAACGTGGTCTTATCTCGGTGGTGTTTATCTTAGAAGGAGAACTCTCGGTCTTAATTTAGCAACAAGAATATTTGCCTACCAATCAGATTATCCTATGAATAGATTGGGGTAGATCAAAGCAGACAAGTCTTATTCAATTGAAATTGATAATGTATAAGAATCCAATTAATTTCATTAGATATGACAGTAGTACAATTTGTTTTCTTTCTTCTTTTGGTCCATTTGATTTCACTGGATGAAGTTTGTTGTTATACAAAGTAGTTTGCAACGGCTGCTACAAAATTTATCTGAAAATAAAAACTATTTAGATTATCCACTCAGACACTCTATGAATAAATCTATTATACATTCCTGTAGAAAACCATGAACTTATCTCGGAATCCCGATACTCTCGTTCTCACGTCGATAAAGGGTGACGCTCCGGCTATCAGGGGCGTGCCAAGAAAGTGATTTCCATCCCCCCCTCCCCAGTAGCAGCCTATTGCGATTGCGCTCCTGTATCGGGGATTCCTGAACCACGTGCGAACCGCACGAGACCGACGATCACAAGTGTTCAGGAAGTGTGCAGGAAAATGATTTATGAAGTCACTTGGTTAAAAATACATTTCAACGGTGACGATTAATTTTCTTGGTGGACAACAGATAACGTACGAGATAATTTGACTAGTATTTACTGCACTTATTCCCTCGCAATATTCGGCAGTAATCGACAAATTTCGTAACGCTTCGGCCATAAACAAAAATTAGAGATTAAATTGCTTACTCATTGAGTCGGGGACATCTTTTTATTTCTGGTATTTTTCAACCGATTCAAATTTAGAGTGTCTTGACAATCGTGGACGGAAATGCTCGAGGATGCACGAGCCGGTTGCCTCGTCTCGAGGCGACGCCTCCGGAGTGTACGGTACTCGCTGTAACGGCTTCCTCCTCTAATCGTCTCGCATACTTTGCTGCACAACGTTACAGCTGTAGCATCCCCCTCTGCCCCCCGACCCGAGTGCATCCAGACCGGAAGTCCTTAGTGCACGTATACCATTGTCGCAGATACTTTAAGGCTTCCGGATTATTTTTCGACCCATCCGATTCCATCGATATGATGTCCGCCTTGCACTTCCGATTCGACCCATCGTGAGGGCTTATGGGAATCGTCAACATACGACCTACTTTTATATCGGCGCTCAATGTTGTGGTGGGTCTAATTTTAGAATCGATGCTAGTCGGCATACGAAAGGAAGTTTGCGATTTTGTTTCCTGATGAATCAGCGTTTATTGTACGTTTACTATTTGACGGCGATGATTTAACATCGATGTCTAAGATTTCGATCATTTATCGAAAGGCTTCGATTTCCTGGACGATGCTTCATTATTTTCGTTTGTTATCATTAACTTAATGTTAACATGATATGTTGAGGACTTTAATATTTTTGTAGTGGTATTTGATAACGGCGATACAACATTGATACATTGTAAATTTGATTGAGTAAGATAACTGCAATCGGTGATTAATTATTAATCAAATGCTAAGATATGAACCCTTTACTCTTACTACAAAATACATAATTTAACTAAGAATTAAATTCCTTATAATTCATTCATTATAAGAATCGTTCAAACGCCATCTAGTGGCGAAAGACGATCAGAAATGATATAAATTCATGATCTCAAACAAGTCCTCTTCCAGGTTGATAAACTAATAAGTAACATTTGTTTTTAACAATAAATCGCGTATTACATAAAAACATCCAATTTCGAAATAATTAAAAACATGAATACAAACAGTTGTTGTGATACTAGTAAAACTCGACGAGTAGTGTTCATTTTAATTTTGATAAGTTACACGAATATCTAAGAAATTTGATATTTTAACGAGGCTCCATTTTCTTAGTGAGAAGCTGATTACATTATCAAATTCACGACTTATTTATCGGGCGTTTTTTTTCGATAAAACATTATTTTGAATTTTGTTCTGTAATCAAAATCGCGTAGCTACGATTGTTACAAGTTTTTTACATTATTATTAATATTAAACTTGTCTGTTTAAATCTGGTATAATATTATGAGAAAAAAAACTTTTAAAATTAGCAGCGTAACTTGCGTAATTTGTGATACTTATAAAAATTAGTGAATTCTTTAGATTATTTTCTTTCTCGAAGAACGACAGCGAAGCGTTCGACTTCAAGTTATCATCAGACGCTTTAGAAAGTGGAGAATGCGGTTTAGCGTTATTGAAATTCTTGGCTGCTAATTTTTCGAATAATTCAACTATGCTGAATTTAATTTACAAGGAGCACGAAGTTAATCAGTGTCACTGTAATAAGGGATATCAAATCACTTTTATCAATGTCAACGTTATCTTTAAAAACATCAGGTCAATTTGTAACAACTGCTTCTAAAATGTTTATTTAAATAAATTAAATAATAACGTTTTTTTTTTACTAAGACAATACTTGAACATTAACAATACTTAACTGTTTTTAGGTTATGGCGTTTGTCTAATTCTCATTTTGAGAGCAATTTCGTAAAATCAGAAACTATTTTTATCCGTTTCAAGAACAACCGTTATTCACTCTGATATAACGACGGATTCAGTTGTATTTTCAAAAAAATCACCTCTATAATTTTGATTTATAAAAATATTAATTTCCCGTAATTATACGTTCGACGAAAATAAGTTGCCAATTATGCAACTAATATAGCATACCGCGTTGTATAATAATTACGTAATAACTACAAATTTGAGGAGAACTTTTTGTGCTTTTTCATCGCAAAAGCCGTCTATTGTTGTCGATCAAAAAATTCTGTGACAATGTGTTTCATTACTACGACTTCGCTCAACGTCCGGATCATTTTACATTTGAGACCAACTCCTCCTCTTTCTCTTCCTCCTTTTGCCAAATGACTGACGAGCATTTTAGAGTTTAATGCCGTGTTAGAAAGTTGAGGCACTCGGCTAATCTCGAGTTTAACTACCTACTCGCGCTGGTAATACTGATAATTGCGCAAATGTTAGTAATTAATAGTGTTACGATCATTGTCATTACATATACAGATGGTTTTCCTTTGTTACGAAGGAACAACTATCGAATTATTTGATTTGAAGAATACTATGTTAAACTAGTTAAGCACTAGGAAAATAGTCAAACCTGGAATATGGATTGTTCGATATTGACTTATGGTCTAGGATGTATCACTAAATCCAGGGGAAACCAACGGGATAATGAACCGATAAAAAATAACCGTTTATTGCGTCTCGATGATTATGAGCACTTGAGCATAAGTCGTAATTTGATTTGAATGTTGGGACTCTGGGTATTCATAATAGAGCGAGTAATTGTACAGATAACTGTTATCGATCCAAGTCTCGTGGAATCGTGTACGGCTAAAATTGCCTGCCGCTTTTCAGAACCATTAGCGTTTGGATGCTGATCGATGAATGGCGCCCAACGGTGGGCACGATTTCCCCGCCGCTATCATTTTTTATTTATCGCGTTTTAGGGGAGGGGAAGGGGGTCTTCAGAAAAATGTCGTAAATGTAATAAAGCGGCATCATGCTGCGAATGCGCCTGCACAACGCGATGAAATCCATATCTGGGGCAAGACAACAAAAGATGCATCAACAACTCAGCGACACGCTTTGCAAGTTTTATTAACGTTTTCCTGGTAGCGAGCGAATTCCGATAAGTCGCGATCACTCGTTCGCGAGGTGACAATGGAGATCTCGTATATTTTATTGCTCCGGATAAGCAGGTTAGGTTGGGAGAACTAGGAAAGTTGTCGAGCAGCTTGAACGGAGCGTGCTGGTCGTACCAAACAAAAGAACAACAATTGTTTACTTGAGGAATATCGAAATTTGGTATCGAAAACCAAACATCCACTTGAAAGTCACAAAAATAATCAATTACACCAACAGTTACCCAATTGACAAAAAATAAACTCATGTTGAGTCGTAGAGTGTGAAACGTAACGCCATTGTTAAGATGACGAAAGGCGGCCCCACGGAAAATGAGTTTTCTGAATGGCCTACATTCAAGAACACCCGTTAGATGGATATTTAAAGAGTGTTGTTAAAAGTGCCACTCATGGCGAGTTACACAAAACCGATTACTCTTGAAATTTGTATTAGGTACAATGAAATTAATTATGTTCGACGACAAGTAGGTCACGGTGGGAAATCTTAAAAAAAAATATTACCAAAGAAATTTTACTGCTTTTGAAATACTTCGTGTGAAAAACTTTTTCTACTACCGACAAAAGCTTTGGTAAAAAACAATCATTTAACTATGAAATGTGCTATTAAAATATTTGTAATAAGTTTTGAAATTAAATTTAACTTTACCTTTTCGTTGGGCATTCTTTCATTGACACCTGCTGAGATTCTAAAAAGGAAATACATAATTCACGAAAGCGTCGACGTATATTCAATGTGTTAACGTCAGTCATTTATGGAATAATAATAAAATTAAAGAAATTGTACTTTATCGTCGTCTTTTTATGCTTCATCATCGACGAGGACAGTGAATTTAATTGCTACCAATTATTTGTATATTTAAATCGGTGCTTTACAAATTGTTATATAATAAAGCAAAAATATTAACACATATGGGAGATACATGTTTTCTTATGGAAGGAATGCGGTCGAATTTCATTTTACGTTCCTTCGGTAATTTTCGACCCGTTACCGATTCATCAGCGCCTTTGATTTATGAGTGACATTTATCCAACAAGAGTATGCGTAATTATACGATTTACAATCCGATGACAGATTAGAATGAAGCGTTCTCTTTTTTTTTGTCCTATTCATTATTGATTTTCGAAAAATGCCAGATTATAATTTAAAAGTTCATTACTTTATTTATTTTTTAAATAGAAATTCATTTTTGTATTGAAGCGCCGTCTAGTATCGACCTTTGTTAGAGGTATGTGTTTTTTGGGAAGACTAACCAAACAAGAATTATCAAAAAAATACTATAGCAAATATGTTAGGAGGAATCAGGGATGATTAAAAAATGTCAATTCTGACAGCGGTACATCTTTCAGAAATCGGATTTTGAAGATTGCGGTTTCGGTATTTATTCAACTACTTAAAGATTTAGTCCCGAGATGTTTTTGCGATACTGTATATCGATTTTAGTATTCCAGTAATTGAATTTAAAGTTTTAAAATTTTACAACAATCTATAAATTATTTAACCAAATAATACCTGAATTCTAATATTTATAGGAAAGAATTAATGAAGATACAGTAAGAGAGTTTCTTTCCTTATTAAATTTCGATGAGCCAACGAATTTGTTAGTCTAAATATAAAATGTAAACATAGAATTCCTGAAGAGCAACGATACTCTTTCAAACACTTTCACGAACTCTTAAAATTAGTAACGTAACGTGGGTGATTAGACAGAAATACTAACAAAACAATCTATTTTTAATACAATTTGACATTCGGACATTTCTAAAAAAGTGTGGTAAAAATTACCAATATTGGTAGTGTCCAAATTACCATCTGAGTAAACTACAAATGTAACATAAATAAAGGCAGAATGAAACAATGTTATGGTGCTAACGATAGATGGCGCACCAATCCATAAATAAATTTGGTCCGTTCGAGTTCAAGTTACCGCCCAGATCAATCTGCGTATAAGTTTGCTTTTACGTCGAAGCGCCATCTGGTGTCCCGCGAACTAATTAAACACTCAAGATCAATTTAAACGATTTATATTTTAATTATTTAAAAATTTGTCAGGGTTAATTTTAACTGCCAATTGTTGAGCGCAAATATGTTTTTGGAAAAGTTGCGGTCCACATGAAGGACTCGAAATGTGGGCGAGAAGTATACCCCGCAGAATGCGTCGCAACCGCGGTTGGCCGATAAAAGAAAAATAGGGTCCCCGGCGTATTTTCGTCGCATAACAGCGACAAAGTCGAGGAAGTTCCGCTTTTGTCTGACCCAGATAGCCGACATTCATTCGCTATTTCGTAACGGGAGCGACTTTCTTTCGTCGTTACTCGACTCATCGGCCAGTGCGGTCGCAGGTGCGTATTCTCCATTTAGCCAGACAATTGGCCCCCTAGGGCCGAAAAAAGACCTAACGCCCTTTCGAGGGCTGGCAGGAAAATTCGCTACTCCGACGACTCGAGCTTTTTTGGAAAGTTGCATAATCGAGTGCGTTCAAATATTTTTTTTCTTAGAATGACCTAAGATGAAAAAATTGATACAGGGCGGAAAATGTTGTATTGTTCCACGGATACCAATTGATCGTGCCTAAAATCCGCCATTATGAAGATGCGTCTGATGCGACCGAAATTTCAGCGTATTATACCGTTAAGGTCGAGATCGCGCCGGAGTGCACCGATCGGAACCGGAGAGGAACGGAACGCACCGATCGTAACAGCAGCTTTTATAAAAGCGACGACGACCCGATTGTCGATTACGCGAGCCGTACGTGTTGGTCGTTCATCGGACGAATCCGAGTTCCTCTTCGGAAGTCCTTGACCAATTAAAAAAATTTCTGTTTTTGAATCCAAGAAAAAAAAATTCGTTAACTTTAGTTATTATAATTCATTTTAGAATAAAAAATTATTACACTAATTAAATATTTTAATTATGTAATATATGTAAATACTTGGAGATACACTTTGAACATTTTTATTCTTTCAACAAGTTATTAAAAGAAAAAAAAATATTGTGCAAATTACTTGTCATCGTTTCTTGGTTTCTTTTATTGTTTATTTGACACATATTCTCTTAAGCGTTTAGTCATGCCTTTCGTAGCTATAGATTAACCTTATTCTCATGCACGCAAACAAATTACAAGCTTTATTTGTTTATTTCCTAATTGGATTTTATTGGAACTGCATGTGTAATGTTTTTTTTTTTGTAAATAAATAGTTTGTACTTAGGAATTCGTGAAACACTAGAATTTCCAAGAATATTGAATTCACATTTTATGCAATGCTGCATTCATATTAAAACCCAGGGCTTAAATTTTTAGTTAAAAATAATAAGTATCTTAAAAAATGTTTAAAAGTTATTTCTAAACTTACCTAACTAAGTTAATCGAATGTTACTAAAAACTAGTATATTAACTATCACAACTAATCAGTAATGTGTACGAAAAATATATCAATAATTAGCGAATTCCATTAATTCAGATAATGGTGACTAGTTTACTAATAATTATGCATAACACACTTACTCAACATGTTTAATTTTACTAATAATTAACAGATTAAGTGTTACAATTTATTAATTTAAAATTTATTGAAAATATAGCAATGATTAGTAAAATTAGACTAATTCAGATAACGACTAATTATTAAGTTAGGAAAAGTGAAACGTGCGTAAATTTTTTAGTAATCCTTTTAGTCATTCAGATTTGATGATATAATTAGTTTTCGAGTAATTGTTAGTAGAATATTACTAATTTTTTATTACTATATACTAATTTAATTAAAACTTTCTTACTCTATTAGTAGAATATTACTAATTTTAGTGTATTAACTATTACAGTAGTCAATAAAATATGCTAACAATTAGTCATATATACATATATACATTTTATTAGTCAAATTCGACTACTTTAAATAGTTGTTACTAGCTTTCTACTAGCTATTAGTATCCAGCGTACTAAGTAGAATAACTAGTACAATTATTTAATATAACTAATTAATTTACAACTTACTAAAACTATCCCAATGATTAGTAAAATTCTACTAGTTCAAATAGTTATTACTAGTTTTCTACTAGCTCTTAGTAACCAGAGTACTAAATAGAATAACTAGTATAATTGTTTAATAGAAATAATTAACTTACAACTTCATAACCTATCCCAATGATTAGTAACTTTCTACTAATTTAAATAGTTGTTACTAGTTTTCTACTAGTGATTAATAACCAGATCACTAAGTAGAATAACTAGTATAATTATTTAATATAACTAATTAAGTTACAACTTACTGCAATTATCTCAATAATTAGTAAAATTCTACTCATTCAAATAGTTATTATTAGTTTTTCTCCTAGCTATTAGTACTTAGTATTTAATACAAACAATGGACTAATTCAGACAGTTATCAGTAGTTTCTACTAGTTTTAAGTGACTAACTTATTTAGTAATATGTTAGTTACTTAGTTGCTAGTAAACTAAATAACTAGTGCAATTTATTAATAATAATGATTTATAATTAATCAAACTACCCCATAGATTAGTAAAATCCGACTAATTCAGCTAATTATTAGTAGTTTCTACAAGTTTTTAGAAACCTAACAAGTCTGATAGTCGTTCTCGACTAATAATTAGTAAATTAACTAATAACATTAGCAAACAAAATTAGTTAATTTGCGATTTACGAAAAATAAACCGTTGATTAGTAGAAACTCGACTAATTAGACAATTATTAGCTGTTTTCCACTAATCGTTAGTAACCAACTCAGAACTTTACCCAATGAAATTAATTAGTACACAAAATTATTGAATTTACTAAAAGTGTCCCCAACAATTAGTAAAATGCGATTAATTAGTAGTTTCTACTACTTTTTAGCAACCTGATAACCTGATGGTCGTTCTTGACTACAAATTAGTAAATTAACTAATACCATTAGCAAATAAAATTAGTTAATTTACGATTTACAAAAAATAAACCGTTGATTAGTAAAAACTCGACTAATTAAACAATTATTAGCTGTTTTCCAATAATCGTTAGTCACCAACTCAGAACTTTACCCAATGAAATTAATTAGTACACAAAATTATTGAATTTACTAAAAGTGTCCCCAACAATTAGTAAAATGCGATTAATTAGTAGTTTCTACTACTTTTTAGCAACCTGATAACCTGATGGTCGTTCTTGACTACAAATTAGTAAATTAACTAATACCATTAGCAAATAAAATTAGTTAATTTACGATTTACAAAAAATAAACCGTTGTTTAGTAAAAACTCGACTAATTAAACAATTGTTAGTTGCATTCCACTAATCGTTAGTAACCAACGCAGAACGTTAACCAATAAAATTAATTGGTACACAAAATTATTGAATTTAGTAAAAGTGTCGCCAACAATTAGTAAAATGCGATCAATTCAGATTTCGACTACCGACGGCATTGTTTGCCGCGTGCGACAAAACAAAGGCCGATGCTCTAAAAAGGAATTCCTAACACTTTGGTGGCAGCTCGAACCGAACGTGGTGCATTCTTCATCGGATTCCTCGTTATTAACCAAATTCTTCGGCGAAAGAGACAAGAGGAGGCAACGGTGAAGAGCACAGCCACGAAAGGCGCAGGAAGGAGGAAAGTACGATAAGTGGGTCACCTGCATCAGGAGCGAGCGAACCGAACGACTCGCGTATATATATATCTCTCGCTCTCTCACTCTCTCGCACATGCCTAAGTACGATCACGGCCGCAACGAGCGGCGGCGGCGGCGGCACCTTGACACCGATCCACGAGGCGCGAGCCGGGGGCACGTGTCCGGCCTGGCCCTCGCCTGAACCCCCCCCCCCCATCCACCTCCTCTGCCCCACACGCCCCCGATGGCGGGTACCCCACACACCCCCCGGGGTTCCCCACCCCCGCGAAGTATATCCTGCGAACATCGCGGCACGTACCGGCATATAGCCAGGGTGTCCTGGAACGTTTAAGTACCGTATATATACGTACACACGTAATCCTAACGCAATTCGCCGGCGAACCACGATTTCGTATATAGCAATATGGTACCGTGTACATGTAAGGCAACCGACGGCGAACCGCGTTCGAATCCGAGAAGAGTGAAAGCACGATCGAAAGTTCCGAGTCGCTATTTTTTTTTTTTTAACGGGGGAAACCCGAACGCAGCCGTTGCCATTTCTCTCTCTCGCGGATGTCGTCCTGGATGTTGATGTTGCACGATGTAACAGAAATGATGTAAATACATTTTTTATATTTGAGGAACTTGAAAAAACAATATTTTAAACATTAATATGGATTTATAGTATCGAAAAGCACATCTAATTGAGAAAATAAGAAAAATATTAGAATTACTCCGCCATGTTAGGTCCGCCATTTTGTTGGTTGTTGGGTCACTATCGTCATATTTACAATCCGCATTCTGCAAATAACAAATTATATTAATTCGTAAATAGATTGAACAACAACAAGTATTTCTATCAGATCGTCATCCGCCATATTTAGTCCGCCATTTTGTTGGCAATTTAGGTAGCTGCCATATTTAAAATCAGTCTTCCGAAAATACTAAATTTTATTAACAACAAATAGAATTAACATAAGTATTTTTATTCGATCATTATCCGCCATCTTTAATTCGCCATATCTAGTCCGCCATTTTGTGCATTGTTTAAAGATGTGACATGATATTGTGGATCGGTGTTCTGAAACACCCCTAAATATGATATACATATACAAAGTTATTATAATTTTCCGTCATATTAAGTCCGACATTTTAGGCCCGCCATTTTATTAGTAGTTGAAACACTGAACGTGATATATAAAACCGGTATTATGAAATATTAAAAAATATATTGAGCAATAAGTAAAATTACGAAACCAATAATTGTTGTACGCCATATTTATTCCGCCATTTTAAAATTCAGAATGACGATCGGTTAAAAAAATTCTTTTTTTAATTTTATTTATTGCTGTATCCATCTGTTGGCATTTAAGAATACCGATTCTAAATACCATGTTAACTGTTCAAACAAACAACAAAATGGCGGACCGAATATGGTGGATGATAATTCGAAAAAAACTGTAGTTTTTATATATATGTCATATTTATAGGTATTTCGGAATATCTATCCCCAATATGCCACCTGTTTAATCAATTAACAAAATGGAGCATAAAAATACTTATTTTAGTAAATTCTGCATATTTAGTCCACCATTTTTTAATTCCTAATCATACAAAGTTTCAAAAAAACTTTGAAAAATTACTTACATTATGTCCCGCGAATCAGCTTCTTGGAGCATATAAACAGTTAGCTGTAACCGTGAAACTAATTACAGCTTTAACTATGTAGTAATTGCATAACTCGCAACTGACTAACATCACGAAACAGACATCAAAACTTTTGAAAACAAGTTACTTTAGCATAAGTATGTTGACGCACAAAACAAGAGACGGAAAGATAAGAAATGCGGATTAAGTGTATACTAAAAATGTCACACAAAGAAAAATTCGAGTGTGGCAAAAGTATCCGAATTTAAATCTAATCGCCGACGCATAAAATTTTACTAGAAATCTCGTACTTAAAATGCAGGGGAAAAAAAAAGAAAGGCGGTTTTCTAAAAATATTATTAAAGGCAGGCATATTTAATTTCGCTTTCTCAGAATATAATACTCGTTCTCTATCGCGTTAATTAATCTTAATAATTTTTTTTTAACGTTGATGTACGACAGCTCGCAATCCGAGTAAATGTGAGGTTATCTGTGGAGAAGGAAGCTGAAACTTGCTCATTTTGTCTCGCTTTTTCCTTGTAGCGCGGCTTTAATTGTTTCGTTTGAATTGTTTTCTTTACCGAGGTCGAGCATATATTGGCGAACGTTTGCCGAACGCATTCGCGCTTTTACTTTTCAGACGCGCTCAATTCTGTCTCTGAGACGGTTTCACCAACTTTAATAATTTCGCTTTTATTTTTGACAAAATAATTGCGTTGATTCAACCAAATATTTACTTGAAGCATTTAATTCAACAAAATATTCTCTCAATTCAAGACGACATTTACTTAACATACTCAAATTAAGAAAATATTTTCTTAATTCAAGTAAATATCTAATTGGCATTATTCAAAACGTAAAAAGTATTTAGGAATTGGTACTGCATCAAATAAAATGTTTTCTTCATTCAAGTAAATATTTACTTGCGACTATTCGACTCGACGAAAAATTGGTTTCGAGTATCAACGTATTACGCGTTGGAAACGATGAACTAATACGCTCGTAACGTATTACGCTTTTTATGGAGTCACTTTTACCAGTACATTTCAAATCGACTCGTAATAAGTATCGAAAATAAAAATTTGAAGCGACGATGATTTTAACGGTCATACGGAGATTTAATGGACGCGCGTAATTCGAGTTTCGCTTTCACTTCAATTTTCGCCTTAATTTTTATTGTAAAAGTTATTTTTGTTTGTGCTGCGTTTGATATAAGTTTATTGGATATTTGTTTTACTTTCGAGCAAGCATATTTCATAATTATCAAAACCGTTTCCTGTGGTTTTGCCAACTTTCACTTTTATGGTAATTTTGCGCTCTTATTTCTAGTCTCAAGTTTCTTTATTATTTTGTGGTGTTTTTGGGAAGGTCGATGGTATGAAAATGGCGGAAGTAAACTGCAAATGTGAAAAATGGGCCTCATTGTAAAGGGAATTATGAGGGAAGGGCATTCCGTTCCGGATTTCGACATCGTGGAGTCGGAGAAAATTTGAAAGCCGAGGAAAAAACCCATGACGCATTTTCGTCCGAAAGGAAGGACGCTGTAACGGCGACATTTTTGTTCGTTACCATTTATTGCAGGGATTACGGCGGCATTCTTTTATCTTTTTTTCTGTAAATTTTCTTACGTTGGGTAGAATCATCCCTTCGAGAAGAAAGTCCCTCGCGCAGGGCAACCGATAATGATATTTGGGGGACTTTTCATAACCGGCGGGCATTATCGCCTTGCAACTTTTCTGGCGTAAGCCGAGGTTAAACGAGACTGGAATTTCGTGGCTGCGATGACACGATTCCAGAACGATATACAAATTACGCCACACGCGGCAACCGAGAAAAGTGGAACTCAACAATTCTCCGTTTTCACTTCGTATTTACGAGCGAACGTGCTTCGGCTTTATTCGTTGGGAATAATTTTCAATTTGTTAAGGCCATTTTTTAACGCAACGTTATGTGGAAGGACATTTTAAAAATAATTTCCTCGAAAATTATTTTTCTAATTAATGTGACCAATGTAATACGTATTTCACAATTAGAGGATGCCAAGGTTAGAATGGTGACATTGAAGGAAATGAACTAAGAATCCCTCCGTAACACTTTTTTTTTTAATATTTTAGTAATATAATTGAAGAATCAATTTTGTAAACAAAGAAAAGTTTTTTTCTAAGAACTTTATCAGCACGTAACTTACAGGGGTTGTACCGTATAAAATACTCCATCAATAGATCCTAATTACGATAACCTAAGAAATGAATTCTTCAAGAATTCTTACTTACAATAATACTCTCGAAGAGTATTTTGTATTTTTTTTGTAGACCGATCCACAGTTTTAAAATCTAAGTTTCTTATAGAGACGCTAGATGGCGATCGAATCCATAAATGAACTTGCGTGACAGTAGTTCATATGCCGATGATAAAAGTGCTTTTACAATTCCACGATACATGGTAACTTTAAGAGTTCTTTCTGAACAATATTTAAGACATCTAAAAGTGCTCTAAAAGAAATCTTTTTATTAAACAATCGAATCATTTGAGAGCAATTTTTTTGTTAAAAATGACAATAAAAATTTGTTTTTTAATGAAAATGATGGAATCTGTAAACAATTTTTGGCAAATATTGCCGAAGGAGGTCGCTGTACAGGACGAAATCTGGTTTCCGTTCGATAAGCGCGAACCGGGACTTTCGGACCGGGCAATGAAGAACTCGAAAATCGGGTCTTTACACCAAGTAATGCAAGCGCACGTGCGGAACACCGAATAAACGCGCCATTCAATAACTTTTTAAAGTTGCATTCCCGCCGAATGCTGCGTGGACACACAAAAAATATGAACGGATATGCGAATTAAAAATGAATTTTACGAACGCCGTTATATTTTAATTATTCCTGACGATTCAGCCAATTGCTATTGTATTTTCGAAATTTAATAAAAAATTTACACTGAAAATCAATTTGTTTAAATTTTGGGAATTGTACGTGTATTTAGAATTAATGAAAAAGATCGACTAAAAAATCCTAAAGGCTTTGAAAGAGAATTGACCAAGAATTCTTGGAAACAAAAATAACATTTATTTCCGAAAATTCGTTGTCTATTATCAATGAATTTTTTTAATATTTGTTAGGTGACCGTATTTTAAAATTTGAATTGCATTTACATAGCCCGAATTTTGAAAAATTAATTGAGTAATTTTTAATTTACGATTTCTATCGATGGACCACTTTAGAATCCCTTTACACATTTAACAAATAAATTTGTGTTCGGTTAAATGAATTTTAATTAGGAAGTTGATAGTAAAAGCTAACCGATATTTTGTTTGTTAACAAATGTTAGGATGCATTCGCTTCGATAATAAATAAAAATAGTTTACGAATTGTGTAAACAATATAATTTTGCACATGGTACCGAATTTACTTAACTAAGTAATTATCCTGTTTTATTTTGCGAATATTGATTTTAATTAATGAAATGCGTGTTTATTTGAGTTATAAAGGGTTGTTGCCAGGAGTATATTTGCCTCGACTAAATTGTTGATTTTAAGTTTATTATTACTTACTTTTCCATACATTATATTATTGCTAGAAAAATATTACAATATTTCTCGAATTTGAAAAGTTTTACCAAAATTCGATGTTTTTTAATGTCGCCAACATTTTTATTAAATTTTAGTAATATATTAATTAATTTTTAAGAGGTGCAGAATGTTTAAGCACGAATATCGATTACATAACGTTTATATAATTTACAGATCATAACTGTTTGGCAAATTTGAACAATTTCACAGGTTATAATTAACTTGCGACGGGGTATGGGGTTAAAACGCGAATGCTTTCGGTCAGATCGAATTTCAATAACAAGAGCTTTTTTCTTTGTGTTTCAGTTAATCTAGCTGACAGCGGTGGACTACGTGTCGACATGACGCATTTCGACTTATTGAAAGTACTCGGCACCGGAGGTAAGCTACATCATACATTGAAAACAATTAATTTATCGCTTAATTATGCCATTTCAAGTATAATAAACAATTTATGCGCTTGTGTACCGAATTTGTTGAATAAATTGTCAAATCACGGTTATTAAGTTTGATGAACACGATTCTATTGTGTTCTTATAGAGCACATAATGTCTACACAAATTATGTCGTTTCTAAAGAAAAATGAAAGCAAATATCCAAAAATGTTTTTTTTTCTACATTGTTTAATTAGTATAGGATTTGTTTCTTATGTATTTGTTATTATTAGAATAATAACATAACCTAAAATTACGAGCAATTGCCGAATATTTGTAGTTATTTAGTTGATATCAATAAACATTCGAAATCGAATTCAACGCAATATCTCATCTAAAGGTTTTCAAAATGGTTGATTATCGCTTTGACCGCAGAATTTCATAATTCAAAATGGCGTATTGCGTTCGCCATTTTGAATGCGCTGCATCTAAGAAACTAATTTCATAAAAATCAAGTGTATGAAAATTTTAGGTTATGTTATTGCCATAATTATAAAATTCAAGTACATTAAGAGCAAAAAAATGCTGTGTTTCATGATTTTTTTTTACAAAGAAAGTATTCGATGGATCATTTTAAAATTTGTAGTGTTTAATAAACGTGTATTGAGGTTTTGTTTCATAAAATCAATTGTTACAAGGAAAACAAATTTAGGCCTTTGAAAATTTCTTCTTTACTATGTACAGGATAACGGCCCAGAAAATCATCTGAAACATAAAAACAACAATTATTTATAAAGTTTATGAGCATTGCTATCATATGAACTAAAAAAACAATAATTTACTATACAATAAAAATAGTGCTTGTTTCAACAAAAAAGTAGTTTTTTTGTTATTTTTTCATGTTTTTTTGTTGGCAATAACTTTTTTTTAGCACATGATTTTTAATTCGTGCACATTAGTTTGTTTATAAAAATTTGATTGGAAACTTTTTGTTTTTAATTAATGAAATTAAACGGATAATACAATTTACTTAAATCCTCTTAATTTCTTCAGAAATAAGAACAGATTCGTAACGAAGAAACATTTCATGGACTGTTGCTATAGCACGCCATAGTAAAATTGTTGCAATAGCATTCTCTTATTCCCAAGTAGATAGTCGGAGATCTGGTGTGATTATGAGTACTGCTCACACATGCATATACATGATGCACTTACTAACACGTGTAATATAGAGAACGCCGGTTTGCTCGGAAACGTAACTAGATAAACTACACAGTTTTCGCTCAATATTGCACACACTTTTAAAGACCGACCTGTATTTACTACCGGGTCTGGCACGATTAAATAGGGTGTCCCAGAATCGCGTATAATATTCTCCGCGTTATAACGGATTTTAAGTATTCATTCTCCACGTGAATTTTGAGTTTAACTGATTGACAGTCACGAACAGATTGATAATTTAATGTAAAAACTACTAAAAGTGTTACTAGCACATTATTTTTTATTTTTTTCATTTCTCTAGGTTAGTAACGCTATTTGTAAGCTCAGATTATTATTGCAATGAAAAGCAAGTACGTAGTCTATCAGAGACGCAACTTCACTTTCGGATTTAAGCGCCACGTAGCGTTCTTTCGTGAAACCAAAGAATACATTGACTTTTTTATTATTGTTTTTCCTGAATTATCAATGATAGTTTTAAAAACATACAATATAAACTTAGTTTAGCAATGAAAAACAACAACAAAAATAGTTTGTTCCTAGTCTATCAGAGGCGCAATTTCACTTTCGGATTTAAGCGCTACGTAGCGTTCTTTCATGAAACCAACGAATGCATTGACTTTTTTATTATTGTTTTTCCTGAATTATCGATGATAGTTTTAAATACCAGATAAATTTAGTTTAGCAATGGAAAACAACGGAAAAAAAAAACAGTTTGTACATAGTCTATCAGAAACGCAACTTCACTTCCGAATTTAAGCGCCGCGTAGCGTTCATTCATGAAACGAATTTTTCAAACACGGTTATTTGAATCTAACGAATATATCGACTGTTTTATTATTGTTTTTCGTGAATTTTCTATGTTTTAAAAATACCATATTATCTTAGTTTAGCAAATTTTAATAATTTTGTTCTTTTTCAGCATACGGCAAAGTTTTTTTGGTCCGTAAACGCTCAGGCGGAGACCTCGGTAAACTATATGCCATGAAAGTATTGAAGAAAGCTTCAATAATTCAGAAGAAGAAGACAACAGAACACACAAAAACCGAACGGCAAGTTTTGGAAGCCGTACGGGATAGTCCTTTTTTAGTTACCTTGTATTATGCCTTCCAGACAGACGCGAAACTGCATTTAATTTTAGGTAATTGATTATTTTCTTATTAAACCATAAACCAATTATCCAGCAAACAAAAATGGATTGAAATTGAAACTACTGGATCGTATTAAAACAATTACATAACCTTAAAATGTTTTCTTTCCTATCACAATAGCGGGAAAGGAATTGCCACAACGCCATCTATCGAATAAAAAAAAAGTTCAATTGATTTCGATAATTTTCTATCCATTTTTGTTTATTGTATATAAAAATCATCCATTTACGTTTAATATTATGACAAAATAATTAAACGATTAATTTATGATTTCAGACTATGTTAACGGCGGAGAACTTTTCACGCATCTGTATCAAAGAGATTACTTCACTGAAAACGAAGTACGGATTTATGTCGGCGAGATAATCTTAGCCCTCGAACAATTGCACAAAGTGAGTATATATTTCAATGAATAATTAAATCGAATAAAACCATAATCGAGGGATATTAAACTTTACAAGGTTACTTTTTCAATAAATTAAAGGACACGTAGAGAGCTCAATCGATAATGCAGTTACGGAAAATAGTAGAAAGTTGGTCCATTAATAATTCACAAACTTAGATAGTATTTTCTTTTCTTTATTTTATATTACTTGACAACTGCAAATTTACCGATTTTCACTTCTTAAAGGGGTTCTAGGGACTTTTCATTAAAAAACGTAAATAAAAAATGATTGAATTGGTTTTTCAAAATGATTTCTAGAAAATAACATGAACATTAATTGAGAACTGATCGAGAAATAAATAAAAATTACTTATTTTCGAAAATTTTCGGTCAATTCTTAATTAATGTCTTTGGTATTTTCTATGATACCGTCTATAGTAATTAGAATTGCTTCTACAGAGCCAGAATTTTGAAAATGTTATTCTGTCATCTTAAATTTACGTTTTTTAGTGAAATTTCCTACCTTACCGGCTGACTAGAACCCTCTTAAGGGACATCTAAAGTCTCGGTCGATAACTTCAATTTCTTTATTAAAATATGTAAATTAAACAAAAACTAGACATGTTTTAAAGTCCAGCTTTATTTTAATGCTATTTTCAGCTTTTTTTATGAAAACTTAATAATTAGAATCTTTACATTTCTTTATAAGAATAATTAAATTTCTGTAATTTGAGGTTAGAAATGACTATTATCAACAGTCGATAATAATAGTAAATTTAAAAATACAAATATGGAATAGAATTTAATTTTAATGCTGATCTTTTTTTTGTTACAGCTCGGTATAATTTATCGAGATATTAAACTGGAAAATATACTTTTGGACCGTGAAGGTCACATAGTACTGACTGACTTTGGCCTGAGCAAGGAATTTTTGCCACACGAAAGAGAAGGCAATATACGAGCTTACTCTTTTTGTGGAACGATTGAATACATGGCACCCGAAGTTGTTCGTGGTGGTTCCGCTGGACATGATCTCGTAAGTATTTTAATCTATACAATTTGTTTTCACATTATCGTTCCTAGTTCTAGTTGAAATAACGAATCTTTTTAATGCAGGCTGTGGACTGGTGGAGCGTTGGAGTATTGACATACGAGTTGCTCACAGGAGCTTCTCCTTTTACGGCAGACGGTGAAAAGAACACGCAACATGAAATCTCAAAAAGAATACTGAAAACGGAACCTCCCATCCCAAAAAATTTAAGTCTAGTAGTGCGAGACTTTATTTCTCGACTGTTGGTGAAAGATCCTCGGCACAGGCTTGGTGGTGGACCACGAGATGCGAAAGAATTAAAAGAGCATCCATTTTTCACAAAATGCTCCGCAAAGTTCAGTTGGCAAGCTCTTGAAAGACGAGAGATCCCGCCACCTTTTGTGCCTGAAATTTCTCACGAATTGGATACAAGTAATTTTTCTGAAGAATTCACAAAAATGATACCAGCAGACAGCCCTGCTGTTGTACCGCCGAACTACGACAAAATCTTTCGGGTAAGTTTTATAGATCTTGAAGCATTTAATGTGTTTTATCTTATGTTCTGGCGAATCTAACGATTAATGTATTTTCAGGGATATTCGTATGTTGCGCCTTCTGTGCTCTTCAGCGATAATGTAGTCAGCGATGAAATTTTCAAAGACGCAGCAGCCAGCATCGATACCAATAATCACCGGCCAACAACATCTGATATACTAGCCACACGATTCCAAGAATCGACATTCTTCCAGACTTACGAGCTGGATCCGAGAGAAGATTCCTCGCTGGGCGACGGCAGCTTCTCAGTGTGTCGTCGATGTCGCCATCGTCAAACCAAGGAAGAATACGCAGTGAAGATCGTCAGCAGACGAGTTGATTGCGGCAGAGAAGCCGCCCTATTGCGATCGTGCCAAGGGCACCCGAATATAGTTAAATTGATCGAAGTGCACCAGGATCGAGCACACACATACCTGGTAATGGAGTTATTATCCGGTGGTGAATTGTTGCGCCGTCCCAAGCCTTTCAACGAACAACAGGCAGCTAAAATAATGAAACAATTAGCTTCCGCGGTAGTTTACATGCATTCTAGAGGAGTTGTGCATCGAGATCTCAAACCAGAGAACTTAGTCTTTGCTCGCTCCGGAGACGAGTCTTCCATCAAGATTGTAGACTTTGGATTCGCAAGATTGAAACGCGGCTTCGAGGCCTTAACGACGCCGTGCTTCACCCTTCCATACGCTGCACCCGAAGTTCTCGCCCGAAAGGTCTACGATGAAAGTTGCGACATGTGGAGCTTGGGTGCGGTCCTTTTTTCGCTGCTATCTGGAAAACCGCAGTACAAGACTGGTGCACTCGATCTTGGTTCAAGAATACGAAGCGGCGAAGTAAATTTAGACGGAGGCCAGTTTCAACACTTGTCTATTACTTGCAGAGAAGTATTGAAAAGTCTACTTGACGACGAACCGAAACGTCGATTGTCCGCTACAGATTTACTCGCACACCATTGGTTTTCGGAATGTGGATACGTTTGCGAACTTCCGCTATTTGAACCACCCAGTTCTATGGAAAAAGTCGAAGGCTTTCGACTACGCGAAGTGGACGGTGCCAAACTAGCCCAGCGACGAAAACAGAAACGCTCGACTTCCAGTTCGGTGTCTTCTTCGGCATCTACTACATCGTCAACGCCATCGGTGCAAACAATAAGACGCCCGACAGTCAGCACAGCGACTTCCAGCTCGCCAGCGCAGCCGAGTGTCTTTGACTTCAGCGAAGAGAAGGTCAACGAGTATCTCAGCTCGTTGTCTTCGTCATCCGACTCCAATTCGCCAAGAATTATAGTCGAGAAGATTGTCAGAACCGAAGGGCACAGATTGAGAAGCTGTTGCCAAGATGGAAAAGCTTGCAACGGTCCGGTGACACGTTCCAGGAAGCGCAAACTTGATCAAACTAGCGAATCTGGTAGTTCTATTGATTCTACCGAAAGTGCTCACTATCGTCAAGATTTGAATATTCACCGAAAGCAGAAGGCTGCTAAGCGGCCGAAACGTTTACCAACGATCATAGTTGAATAATGATACCGATTCTATAGTTTCATTCTTTTTTTTTCGTTTCTAATGCATTTTTGAGCGACACCATCGAAAAGTCGCATTATTCCTAAACGGATGCTGCTAGAAGCGTTAATGTAAATATATAGCGACATCTTTGTACATACATCCCATTATATGTCAGTGACGATTGATTCGCGCAACCAGCTTGATCGACGTGATGTGTATGGGATATTTTGACATTCGTTTACTTTTCTTTTTTTATTTTTGTTTTAAGCATCGTCTTCGGTGACGATAAGCGTAACACGCAAATCTCAAGTGCAATTTTTTCGTCTACGTGATGTATGTAATCGTACCGAAGCTTTCTTCCTGGAGATGAGATATCCAATATATGCCTTTTTGATGAAGGAGGAAGTGATACGCAATGATATATTAGGGCGAAGACTGATGCGTTTGTACGCCAAATTCAGGGAACAGAAAATCACTGGCGAGGAAACGGTGCAAGTTTGTAAGGTGCACCGATACCAAAGATGACTGACGGAGATGGAATCGAAAGCGATTGGCCAAGTGTACGAACCCCGAGTTGAAGATATTCAATTGAAGAGAGGATTCTCAATATTATTTTGGTCGAACGGACCAACCTCGACTCGGAATTCGAGTTTCCTGTTTTTGCGATCGCGCGAGAGAATTATGTTTGATGAAGAAGAAGATATATTTAATATAACGATACGTTGAAAATATTCTCTAATGAAAAATATGAAAAATATATTTTTATTTAGCGAAATAAGAGTCACGAAACTACAACTTTTTAAATTATGCATATATATATATGTATATATGTATATGTCAGTATGTGTAAATATATACATATGTATGTGTGCGTGCGTGTGAAAACAAAAAAAAAACAAATATATATGTATAAAGTAGAACCTCCGTTATAGAATACTCCGTCATCGAATATTCAGACGACTCCGTTAACGAATAATTTCCCCTCAGTCCCCCCACTCTAGACACCACGTTGTAGATGGCCGGCTATAGGTATAGGTGGGGGGGGGGGTCGATTTTTTCTCCACAAATATTCGTTAACGGAAATTTAAATGCCCCGCGTTGTCTCGACCGCATTCGATAACGGAGGTTCTACTGTATGTATATATATATATATATGTATATATATGCTGGTATCCGACTCAACTGTGCGGAAGACCAAAACCTTTTCTAGTGATATGCCGTTGTTGCTTTAAGAAATATTCTTGAAGAATATATATGCATGGATAAAATATATATATATATTTACATATATATGTATGGAAGGAGAGATAAACAACAACACACCCTAACCTTGCATATAAGAAATATAAATATATTGTAAATCATGCGGCATCGATATATTGTTGCAATGGGAATGCGAGTGAGAGAAACACTTACCTTTGTTATAACTGATTGTTAAAGATACCATTAGGATGTTTACGTACGTCGAAACCTGTCTTTTCTGTATGAATGAATTGCATTCGAAACTATAAACGTGACGTGGTCCTTTCAGTATTACTTTTCATTTTCCGACACTTCGCATGTCAGCTCCAATTTGTCAAATTTCTTCCTTTTGGTTAGGTTTGTCGATGCGTGTAAAGGGAAATTGGTAAGCTTCTTTTCTACTGTAAACGCTAAATTGATGGTTTTAATAAAGTTTGATATAAGTGTGCAAATTTCATGTTCTTTGTTCCCAGTTTATTCCTTCTCCAAATGTGTAAAACTTGTCTTCAATTTTAATTAATCCTATAGAAATACTATATTTTGGTGCTTTAAAAAAAATGTGTTTTTCTTGAATTATCTACGATAGTTTTAAAAAATACCATATAAACTTAGTTTAGCAATGGAAAACAACAACAAAAATAGTTTGTACATAGTCTTTCAGAAGTGCAAGTTCACTTGCGGATTTAAGCGCCACGTAGCGTTCTTTCATGAAACCAACGAATACATTTACTTTTTTATTATTGTTTTTCGTGAATTATCTATGATACTTTAAAAACATACCATGTAAACTTAGTTCAGCAATGGAAAACAACAAAAAAAATAGTTTGTACATAGTCTTTCAGAAGTGCAAGTTCACTTGCGGAGTTAAGCGCCACGTAGCGTTCTTTCATGAAGCTAACGAATACATTGAATTTTTTATTATTGTTTTTCGTAAATTAACTATGATACTTTAAAAACATACCATGTAAACTTAGTTTAGTAATGGAAAACAACAACAAAAATAGTTTGTACATAGTCTTTCAGAAGTGCAAGTTCACTTGCGGATTTAAGCGCCACCTAGCGTTCTTTCATGAAACCAACGAATACATTGACTTTTTTATTATTGTTTTTCGTGAATTATCTATGATACTTAAAAACATACCATGTAAACTTAGTTTAGCAATGGAAAACAACAAAAAAAATAGTTTGTACATAGTTTTTCAGAAGCGCCACTTCACTTACGACATTAAAAAAAATTTGTTTAGTATCGACCATTGAAAAATAAAATTTATAGTTTTGGTATTATCTATTATAAAAATAAGAAAAAAATTAAGAAGTAGTAAAATTAATGAATAATAAAAGAAAATTTAAGTAATAAAATTCAATAAGTTGACGTTTCGACCCTAATTCAAGTCCTCTTCCCAGTAAACGAAAAAAGATTGAATTGAAAGGGGATTAATGGAGATTAAAATTTGATTATTTTTATCTCATTTTGTTCAAAAAAGGTATTTTTAATCCCAATAAAACCTCAATTATGAAAAGAATTTTGTCTTATTGAATCCTCTCAAATGCCGTTCTACAAACGGCCATCAAAATAAATTCCAGCAAATACAAGATTTGGAATTAAAAAATATCTCATTGAAACCCCTCAAATTCCTCCGGTTAAAAAATACCATTAAATACCAAATATGGCATAAAAAAATGTTGAATCCCCTAGAAATCTATCAATTACCACTTCAAAATTAATTCCACTGTATTCCATATTTTGGAATTCAAACTCATTTTAATGAATTCCCTTGAATAACCATGGCCTTAAATTAATTTTGAATTTCAGCTCCAGCATTGCAAAAGATATATTCTGGATCCTCTTGAATACCAACGATTCCAAACATTAAATCTTATCCCGACGGATACCAAATTTGGAATTGTGTTCAGTGAATACTGAATTTACTATTATGATAAAATTATTAAAAACATAAATAATGATTATTGAATAGATGCACAACGTCATAAAATTATATGTAAATTAACTTTTGTTTCATATAACAACAATTTGAAACAACATATTTTCAAGCGAGAAAAGTAAGATTAAAAAAATGTTTTATGTATTTTTGTTATTTTATATACACGCAGAAAAAGACAAACTCTTTGTTTCGATTGTTTTGAGACAATTGAAAAGAGTGAAAAACCGATGGAAATTGGCAGTATTTATACACTGTAAAAAATTCATTTGTAAAATTACTATGGAGTAAAATTAAACCACAGTTTTACTAGAGAAAGTTTAAAATCGCAATTCTGAAAAATGTAAAATTCCTATTTGGCTAGGTATTGTACCACTGCAATAATAATTTAACAACAAAATTGTAAAATTGCTATTCTCAGAGTAGGTCGTAATAATTACCTATCCTGCGAGTAGTAATTTTACTACTCTGAAAGTTGTCATTTTGACTATTTCAGAAGCAGTAAATTGACAAGATTAATTTAATTTTACTACTCTGGAAGCTGTAAATTTACAAACTCGATGTTAATTTTACAATTTTCCTAGGGATTTTACTCTCAGAGTAGTAAAATGGGGTTCACCGGTAAAATTTTTTTATTATTTTAATTAATAATTTGGATAACAGATAACACAAATAAAATCGAAAAAAAAAATTAATTTATTAATCTGGGTATTTTATTTGCCGATTAAAAACTCTTCCGTTTGAACGCGTGCCAGTTTCGTGTGACGTCACTATGCGGGTTCGGCTGTCAACCAATCCCGTTCGAATATTCTACTGTGCATTTATGTCATGTTTAACCTCAAAAGTTTGCTCCGAAAATTTTTCATCCAAAGGTGCGTCCTTGTAGCTGATAAATGTTACCTATATATGTACAGGGTGAATTCCCAGCAAATGGAAAGAGATTGGAATTTTGAATTCCGTTGAATCCCTTTATTGAAGGTATTGGATGGAATTCACTGGAATAGAAAAGTTAAATTTGCAATTCCTGCGAATTCCAAGGAATCCCTGAGAATATTGATGTAAACATTATAGGTTAGGTTAGGGAATTGAATGGAATTGCGCGGAATAAAAAATTACAATTTTAATTCCTGACAGTTCCAACGAATCCATATTATTTTAGGTTAGGTTAGGGAATTCAATGGAAATGCGCGGAATAAAAAGTTGCGTATCAGAATTCAACGGAATTCACATGTCTCACGCGTGAATTCCTATAAAGGAATTGGAAAATTGCCAATTCCGAATGTTCAATAAAAGAATAAAAGATAAAAGCCCTTAATCCCTTTTCGTTTACTTACTGGGTTCTTAACGGTGGAACATAGGGCATTCCATGTTATTCCGCTTAGCCAATGACGTTGGAGGATCACTGTGAAATCAGACTACGTCGACCAATCGAATGCGTCGATGCGTTATGTTAAAAAATATCAAAACAAACAGAATAAGTATAATTCCAAAAGTTATTATATTTTCGTAATTTTACGTTTCCATGCAAAATGAATTATTTGTTAAAATTCAAAGGTGTAATGTACTTGAATATAGGGATTATCCCTAGACGATCGCGAGTGGCAGCCCTGCGTTTGGCAACGCCGCAGACCACTGAGCGCGCGTAACGAACACGAAAGACAGACTCAATGTAACCATTAGCGCGACAACTCATTCTGTTAAAACTATTATATTTTGTGAAGTACTTATTACCATTTAATTAATATATACATTTTTACTTATTACGACGCGTGCCTTTTAATTCGCCCATCCAAGACACTACAAAAGGAAAAACTTGCGATTACATATCACAGCTAATTTTTAATCGCATGAAAAATTGGGTGAACAGTTTACGAAATACATTAAAGTTTTTCCGTTGACTAATATCATATAATTCGTTTTGTCAGTCATTTTGCACGCAAATGTAATATTACGAAATGAAAATAACTTTTGGAAGAATATTTACTGGCAATACTGGCATATTCTGTTTGTTTTAACATTTGACTCCCTAACGCAGCGACGTATCTGATTGGCTGACGTAGTCGGATCTCACAGTAATCCTCGATCGCTATTGGCTGAGCGGAATAACATGGAATGTTCCGCCTTTAGGAATTCACCCTGTACATAGATTTTAAAACTATTTTTGCAATGAAGAAAACACAAAAAACGGCATAATAAAGTGTATGAATCTTATCAGCAGGTCTTATGTCCCTTTTTTCCATAATAAAAACTTCGAAGCAAACTATTGAGGTTAAACATGCAGGCACAGCAGAATATGCGAACGGGATTGGTTGACAGGCGAACCCGCATAGTGACGTTAACGAAACTGGCGCGCGTTCAAACGGAAGAGTTTTTAATTGGCAAATAAGATACCCAAATTAATAAATTAATTGGTTTTTAGATTTTATTTGCGTTATTTATGATCTAAATTATTATTTAAAACAATAAAAAAATTTTACCGGTGAACCCCAATACGAATTGAAATGAATTCAAGTGAATTAAAATGAATTAAAACGCATGAAAATGATTAATTGAATCCACTTTTTAATTCATTTTAATTCACTTGAATTCATTTCAATTCGTATTTTTAACTTTCTATTCGTTTTCGTTTACTGGGCAATTTATATCCACCGCCTCATGCAAACACTTTCCGTCCACCAATCAGCGACTGGTTTGTTGCATATTGATTGGTTGCTTGAAAATGCCGATAGCCAATGAGAATGCACCGACGACTGGCGCGTACCGCCGGTGGAAAATTCGGTCAGGCTCTTTGGCGTCAGCGTCACTGCTCTGTGTTCGTTTGTCCTGTGTGCCGGTTGTACGAGAAGAGCAGTGATCTCTGAAAAAAAGGTATTACCTTATAATTTCCTGCAAACATTGAAAAGTTCGTAGAAAAAGTCGCGCGGTCGCCCACTGTGAAGTTTTTCCGAACAGTAATTTACTTTCCCGACAAAGTCCGGCATCGACTGGACGTTTGATTAGCGGCTTTTCGGCGCGAAAAAAGGCATAATGTCGACAAAGGCGAGTAAGAAGACGGCGGCGGCAGCGGCAGCGGCGGCGAGTAACATTCAGCCGACTCCTCCGAGCAGTGCCTCGACGCCGATCACCGGGAGTCGGCGTCCCGGAAGTCCCCTGAGCCCAACGCGTTATTCGCGGCTTCAGGAAAAACATGATCTCCAAAATCTCAATGACCGGCTCGCCTGTTACATCGACAAGGTGCGGCACCTCGAGTCGGAAAATTCGCGGCTGTCGCGGGAGGTTCAAACCTCTCAGGAAATCGTCACCAGAGAAGTGACAAATATTAAATCCATGTACGAGCAAGAATTGTCCGATGCCAGGAAACTGCTGGACGAAACCTCCAAGGAACGAGCTAAACTAGAGATCGATACCAAGAGACTTTGGGACGATAACGAAGAATTAAAAATTAAGTAAGTAAAGGTTTTTTTATATATAAATCAAAATGTAGTTTGCTTTTATATCCTGGAATCGGTCACATACTTTTGAAGTATTTGGACCGATTTCTGCGGATATATGTTTGTATAAAGAATGTAATTTTTTTAATTGGACGCATATTTCGGCAGAGCACAGAAAGATTTTCTGTAAGGATTACTAAGTATTTAGATTTGTTGTTAGATTCGACTTAATCGTTTTATGTATCTGAAGTTTTAAATGTTTCATAAACGATTTCTTAGGAGCAATAGATTTAAAAAATTTAATTTACCCGAAATTTATAATGTCCTTCTTTAATGACATATTATTTCAATCAATATATATATATTAATAATGTATTATTATAAATGTCAGTGCACTTATTAAACAATAGAAACCTGTAATTTATTAAACTTTCCTATATAAATAATCACCTTTTATTTCAATATAAGTAAAACAATTTGTCAAGTTCTTTCTATTTAAAATTTGTTAAATACAGTAGGACCTTTCTTATTCTAATTGTCCAGCCTCTCTTATTCTAATTGTTCTCCCACTATCACACGAAAAGTCAACGAAAAATATTGTCCACGAATTACAAGCTTGCAAGCAAAGTAAGTGGGGGTAAATTAGAATAAGAGAGGTCAGCGCTATCTTGAAAAACTTTACTAATTAGAATAAGAGAGGTCCTACTGTACAATCAATAAGATTCGTAGTGTGATTACTGAATGTGGAAGAACTTTTTTTAACAGCTTTAACAAAAGTCCTTAACATTACAAATGGATGTTAAAAAAGTTTTTTTTGTATACTAATATTCTTAATGTTCATTTGTTTTTCACTATTAATGTTACTTTTCTGAAGAGGGCTATGAATTAGAGTCGAAAATGTTAAAATGTTGATTTTTTAATCTGTTTATGAGTCTTTTTAGACGTTTTTTAAACAGATTCATTGTTGTTTTTTTTTGTGATTTTTATCTGCGTCTTTTCAGACGTTTTCAGTCGTTTTTAAATATATTATGGTGACAGTTACTTAGATGCTAATTGGTTTATCCGTGTGATTTCTTAGAAAGGTTATAAATAACCTTTTTTGTACCATTACATTTAGCCCCTGTGAATAAGAATTCTGAAAAATCATATTACAGTAGAACCTCTCTTATTCTAATTGTCCAGCCTCTCTTATTCTAATTGTTCCCCCACAAGTCTTCTCCCACTATCACACGAAAACTCAACAAAAAATATTGTCCACGAATCACAAGCTCGCAAGCAAAGTAAGTGGGGGTAAGGGGAAAATTAGAATAAGAGAGGTTGGCGCCATCTTGAAAAACTTTACTAATTAGAATAAGAGAGGTCCTACTGTATAACCAAATTTTTTATTAAGTTTATGACACAATTCTAGTATAATTTTATTAATAATATAAAATAATTAATAATATAATTAATAAATATTCTATTGTAATTTTTTATTAAGTTTCCGCATAATTCTAGTATAATTTTATCACTAATATAAAATAATTAATAATATAATTAATAAATATCCTATTGTACACTGTAAAATACTTAGGAAATTAGAAAATGCTTGTCAAGATGTTAAATTCAATAGAAAAAAAAAACATAACACTCAATATTTTCATTCATTAATTCATTGCAAGTTTGAAATGTCAAAAATTTATTTTATTTCTAAAGAAAAATATTATCTATGATTTTATAATTATACACAAAACATTTTTAGTATATTTCAATTAAAATCTGTGAAAATGTTTTTATATTTGTTTAATATAGCAAGATTTATTACCATGGTCTAAGAAAATTATTACAGTAGTCCTCCCCTTATTTTAACTATTCGGGACAAGGAAGATGACGGACCCTTCCCTTATTTTAACTTCTCCCCTCTTTCTTACGACCAGCAGTGAGAGCGAGAGAGCACGATAAAAAGTTAAATTAGGGAAGGGTCCGCCATTTTCCTTATCTCGAATAGTTAAAATAAGGGGAGGACTACTGTAATAATTTTCTTAAACCATGGTAATATATCTTGCTATATTAAACAAATATCAAAAAATTTTCACAGATTTTAATTGAAATATACTAAAAATGTTTTGTGTATAATTATAAAATCATAGATAATATTTTTCTTTAGAAATAAAATAAATGGTTCTAAGGATAAACGTTAAAATAAGGGGAGTTAAAATAAGGGAAGGACTACTGTAATTCATCTGCTCTTTCCTATTTTAAGTAATAAATGTATTTCTGTATGATTAAGATTTAAAACTGTCAAAACAAATGCAAACATAAATAAATTAAATTTTGTCAAATAGTTTTAGAGAATTTAAATCAACTAATAACAAATTCGTAAATCGTAGCTTTTTTTGATACAGAAATAAACAAATTATCAAAAAGTTTTATCTCATACTTATAAATTGTTTGGGTGAGTCATTATTAATTTTTATAAACACATGAAAAACTATAGTTATAAGTAATTTAATAAATTTCAAATTTGGCATTGCTGAATTTACAAAAAGATTATAGATTTGATTTAAATATTATACAAATTTAAAAAATTTCATCATAAATGTTAATTTATATAAACACATTTAAAACTATAAATAAATTTCAAATTTGGCATTGCTGAATTTACAAAAAGATTATAGATTTGATTTAAATATTATAAAAATGTTAAACATTATATCATAAATGTTAATGCTCATAAAACACATGAAAAACTGTAAGTAAATTAATAAATTTCAAATTTGACATTGCCGAATTTACAAAAAGATTCTTGACTTGATTTTTAGCAAATGATGCGACTAATCGTTTGCCTGTTTTTCAATACTTTGTGCTACGAGGTCAGATTTTATTTGCTTTTCTATGTCTCACAAAATAAACATATAAGACTTGTGTCAAATCTTACGATTTCAAATGCAATAGTCGTCCCTAATGGGATAGTGTAAATAAATACATAATATTTATGCTGACAAAATGAATAGGAATATACCATGTTTAATATAATCTCAAATTTTAACCTATTTTAATACTATATTAATAAATAAAACAAATAGTTATAATTCCGAAGGAATTAATATTCCGATTTGGTACAACAAAGATCTTATAAAACGTTTGCAAGGGTCACTGCAAGAATTGTGATATTTTTATATGATAATTTTACTATTATTAGTAATTGCAGTTATAAAAATGTTTAAACGTTTAAATGAACCAAGAAGATACGAAGCTATTAGTTTTCAATAAAAATTTAATATAAGAATTACAACATTCTGTTCATAATTTAAGTCAATCATAATTTCTGCATTTGAAGACCATAATTGTATATTCTATCTTGATCACAAGGCAATTTGTGCAGAATTTGATTAGATTTTTTTATTTATTTTAATTATAAACATAATTCGTATTTAAAATTAAAAAACGTTTCGGTTCTTTCGAAAGCTTTGAAGGTACGATTCAAATTGACCTCCGTATTACATCACCGACGTTAATGAAAGAGTTTTAAAAACACTCAGTCATAAAATTTTGCTAAAATACAATAAATGGATTAACGACAGTGTGACTTCACCCTTTTTTGCCCAAAATGAGAGAAGCAGGTACGTCAACATCAGCTCAGTTTGTACGGTAGAAAGAATTTTTTTTAATTTTTAGAAAATATATTTCCGATTATTTTAAAGTGTACTCTATATATTCCTGACAAAAAATGGCCAAAAAACGATTATTTTTGCAAAAATTTTTCAAAATAAAAATATCCTATTTTTTTTCATTTTTCATGATTTTCTTTTCTGAAACGGATTTTAATGAATGAAATGCATATATAAAAAGTGATCTCGATTGTTGAACATAAATAATATATTAATAGAATATTTTTATATTTTTAGCAATGGTCGATTCAAAATGGCCGTGAAACAAAGCAAATTTTTTCAAAATTATTAATTCCTTGAAATACAGATCACAAAAAGGATTTTTTTTTCGTTTTATAATGATGATATAAATATTGACTGGTTATGGACGAAAATTATAATAATTTTGAGTTGATAAATCCAAAATTATTTAACATATATGTTCAACTTTGAAACAGATTTATGCAACAATTCTGCATATAAGAGATACAATTTACATATGGTGGCTATTATGGATCCGCCATTTTGGATTTATCAACTCAAAATTATTATAACTTTTGTCCATAACCAATCAATATTTATATTATGAATATAAAACGTAATAAAAAACTTTCTGTGATACCTATTTCAAGGAATTAATAATTTTGCTTCCAAAAAAATATTCTATTATTACACTATTTATGTTCAACAATCAGAATCAGTTTTTATATATGCATTTCATTGATTATAAACCGTTTCAATGGAGAAAATTGTGAAAAATGAAAAAGAACAACCTAAAAAATAGGGCATTTTTTTTTATTTTGCAAAATTTTTGCTGAAATAGACGTTTTTTGGTTATTTTCTCAACAGGGATCAATAGAGCACAGTTCAAAATAGTCAGAAATATATTTTCCAAAATTAAACAAAAATTCTTTCTACTGCAGAAACTGAGCTGATGTTGACATACCTGCTTCTCTAATTTTGGGCGAAAAAGGGTTAATACGAATTACATTTGTAAAATAAAAAAAATATAATAAAATTTAAAAATATAATATATAAAAAAAAAAATAAATAAATATACAGTAGTCCTTCCCTCATTCTAGTTTGTCCAGTCAGGAGAGATGGCAGCCTTCTTCCCTTATTCTAATTTTCCCCTCTCCCCCACTACTTAGATTTGTAGTCTCACTTTTGCCTCTTTTTCTTTTGTTGTATTAGAATAGCAGAAGAGAAAAAATTAGAATAAGGGAACACATTAGAATAAGGGAAGGAGTACTGTAAATAAAAGCAGTATGCATTTTTTAATGCATATTGTTTCTTAATTTTCAATCAATGACAAATAAGTTAATTTAATTTATTAATCATTATTTCGACGTTAACAGTAAGTTGAAGTTTCGTTTATTAAATTGATAATGGTCACTCCACAAACACAAATCCGTAAAAATGTAGTCCAAAATAAGATCTTAAAGTTTTAAAGTTATTCTCGTCTACCAAGAAACACTATTTTCCTACTTATATTTATTCCATATTAATTACGAGAAAAGAAATTATTAATTATATTTCCTTAAAGATATAAATGGACCATTTATTCTGTTTTTTTTGTTTGCAAGAAGGTACAAAGCTATTAGGTTTTCAATAAAAATTTAATATATAAACAACATTTCATAAAATTTCATTAAATACAATGAATGGATTAACGATAATATGACTTAAAGAAGATAAAAAAGTTCAATCAACAACATTCCACATTTTAATAATTTGCGAAAGTTTTATAATTAAAATTTGTTTTGTATAAAAGGAGTTGCTTAATTTTTTTACTTGAAAAGATTACATTTCAAGCTTCAGGTTGCCCAGCTGCTGTTTTAAAGAATGTGCAATCTGTGCAGTAGCATGGCGTAACCCTATTCAAGCATGAACTTGAATGTTGGGGTTGAATAAGAAAAGTTCAATACCTCGGTTTAAAAAAATATATTTTATAGATTGATTTTCAATCAATTTTATAAATTTATGCACATGAATAAAAATATTACAATAATTGTCCTTTTTTCATTGAATGAGTATGCTGTGAAAAGTTGTCAAAATAATTTTACAGTAAAATGGTCAAAATTAAAGTACCAGTAAAAATCATGATAAATTTGCAGTATTGACATGATTTTACATCTGCACTGTAAATTAGACGTCAGTTGATGATTGGTGAGAGAGATGCGACTCGCGAGAGGGAGGTGCAGGTATATAAATTCCTAGCAAAGTTTTCAGTGCGCTTGTAATTTTACATTCTCTGTGCTCTTTTACTTGAAAAGCTATGGGAACTTACAAAGACGATGTAAAATTACATTTTTTTTTAATTGCACAATCAATGTAAAATCACCACGATCATTCACCCATAATACCGGTTTTCATTGACCTAATTAACAAATTAATAAACATAAAGACCTAATCACAGATTACAAATTCAAACTTTTAAAACTGGAGACACAAGATATTATGGAAGAAATTACGATTTTAAAAGCAAAAATTCAAGAACATTTCACTTACGAAAGAGTCAGAAAAGAAAGAAAGAATTATTTGTTTTTATATTAATACACAAGCTTCGAGATATCACATTCTACAATTGGATTCGATCTAATTTTGGAAAAGAAACTTCAAAGCTACTTAAGGAATGGAAAAGCATTAACAAGTTAGCGGCAACAATTACGAGAAGAATATTCTTACTCAGATGTAAATCAAATAATTTCCTTCCTAAACACATCCTTTTTAATAAATTCACCCATAATACCGGTTTTCATTCACCTATACAAATTAATAAACATAAAGACCTAATCACAGATTACAAATTCAAACTTTTAAAACTAGAGATACAAGATATTATAGAAGAAATTACGATTTTAAAAGCAAAATTCAAGAACATTTCACTTACGAAAGAGTCAGAAAAGAAAGAAAGAATTATTTACCACGATCATTATTGGTATTTTTATTTCCACCTTTGATGTTGTAAATTTACACTTTCATAGTAAATTTTACATGTTTATGGTAAATTTCCTTATATTCTCAGACGATATTTACAAGAAAATTGTAATTTTACTTCGAAAATAATAGGAAATTTCAACAAAACTGTAAAAACTCGAAAATGTAATTTTACTTTTGCTTTTCATAGTGTATATTCAAATGGACGTTTAATTTAGTGAATTATGTTAAAAATATATATACATATATTTTGTAACGACTCTTCAAGTGTGTTCCTGTTGTAGAATGAACAAAAATATATTTTCTGAAGCACGATACGTCCTTTACTAGAATTTATTAGATAAGATAAGTGTTGAGAAAAGGGTACAACATATCTGCATGAATGGTTCGAAAATGATAATATTGTGATTAGTACGAATTAAGGGGACAAGCTCTTTATCTTTAGAATTAACAACTGGTCAACGACGGTAGATTTAAACAGTCAAGAAGAGATAAATTGTTTTATTGAAAATTAATATATATTTTGAAACACTGCAATAATTCACTAATAAATTTAAAGTAAACAATTGTTTCTTATTAACGATTCCAAGTATTTGATAATAAAAATATGTATAAATGGAAAATGATATCATTTAAGTTACTTTATTTGTCAATTAGTTATTCTATTGCGTTTATTATTGGTAGATTTGAAAATACAATCGATACTGTTTCACTATTATACATAAAGCTAATACACCCCTATCTTTACTTTCGACGAAATTACCATTACGTAGTATGAACATATAAGTCTCTAATAACATGCGGAGAAACTTCATTTATGTGGGTGTATGTGTACAATGCACCGGGAAACAGCCGTGACGTAATGATTCACACGCTGACTCAACTCATTCCTGAACTTTATCAGGACATCGTAAATTCAAGGTGTAGGTGTCAAACATTTATTAGCACTTTCAGTATTTTGTGATATAAGCCATTTCAAAACGTAACAGACTAGAAAAATTGAAATATTTTGTATAGTTAGCATCAAAGGACTTTGGTTAAAATTTACAAAATGTTATTTTCAAAAAAGAATTTAAATTGTACCTTCAAAACTTTCGAAAGAACCGAAACATTTTTTAATTTTAAATGCGAATTATGTTTATAATTAAAATACAGTTTAAGCTAAATGTATTTCGAAAAAAAAAAATTCAAAACAAATTACTTTGGGATCAAGATGGAATTTGCACTTACGAATTAATATACTGTAATTGCAATTTTCAAAACAATTTTTGAGACATATATTCTTAAGATTTTTGAAAATTCATAACAATTTGTATGTTGTTAATATATATAATTGAATTTCAATATGATTAGAAATTTAGATATTTTTTTAGATTTTTTTAATTAAAAAAAAAATGGGATTCAATGGGACTTGAACCGTGGTATTTTCGATTTCCGGTCAACTGCATTTGAAGACCATAATTGTATATTCCATGTTGATTACAAGGCAATTTGTACAGAATTTGTTTTGAATTTTTTTTTAATTTTAATTATGAACATAATTCGCATTTAAAATTAAAAAATGTTTCGGTTCTTTCGAAAGTTTTGACGGTACGATTCAAATTGACCACCGTATTACATCACCGGCGTTAATGAAAGAGTTTCAAAATTTTGCAAGAATTATCTTGAAATATTTGCCGAAATTTCTAGCTGACGTCAAAGGATCGTTTGTATTTTTTATTTCGTAACGCTCATTATATCAAATGAAGAAACGGCCTGCAGGAACGGTTTTTCAACTTTCACGGAGGTGATGCATGTGCGTCGGAGCGGAGGGACGTTGTTTTTTTTTTTTTTTTAGGGATCTATGCGTGAGCGAAGGTCTCACATAAGCCAAATTCAAAGTAAGAGAGATAGGAGCGATTGCGTCACGTTTAGTATACGGTGATGATGTCAACCGGCGAATCGTCTGACCTGAAAACATTGACTCGTTTTCACGGGGGATATGGCTCAAGGCTATTTTTACGCGAAACTGCGAAAATACGACTTTCTGACATTGCACCTAAATTTCTTGACAGATGTTTCAACCTGTGTTTTGGTCGTCGTAATGTGTTACGAATATGAGGACTCTCGAGTGTGACAATGTTGTCAAAATTATGACATCGTCAGCGAAATTATGGAGGATTTAATGACATTTTTTAAATTTAGTTTGTCCTGGAATTGCTTCTTTTTGTTCCTGTAAAATTACAAAAAAAAATTATTTTTTAACCGGTATAATTGCGTCTATTTACGTCCCAGCAAATTTGCTCGGTTCCTTTTTATATTTACCAGCCGACGCTGTCTTTTTCCCCCACCTTGCGGACTGGGCCTTAGGAAGGGCTTGCTGTGACGTCACGAACATAACGCGACGGAGAGGAGTGGGGTAGCACTCCCCTTCTTTTGGTAAATGTAAGGAGATGGGTGGGGAGCAAGGAACCGAGTGGGTAAATATACTGAAACTATTGTAGAAAGTCGTGAGTAAAGTTGAACTTTCCGCTTTTACAGTGGTATTAACACTTTTTACACAACCAAATAGAAATACATAATAAGATAACGTGGGTGTAAAGGGAAAGCACGTATGTATTGTTCCTTTTTATGATCGTGGATAAAATGAAACTTTACACCCTAGTCATGTTGTTTATCAACACTATTTATCAACAAACGGGCGGAAAATAAATGTTTATATCCCGACGTTGTGAATAATGTAATTTTTTTATAAAGAGGGTTGTTAAAAACAAATAGGACTATTTTTATTTATTTCATTGAATTGAGAGTATATTATTTACCTAGTGTGTAAATGTACTTTTTTTAATCAAGTGTTTTATGCTTGGTCGTTTGTATAATAATTTTCTTTACCGACACTGCTAATAAAGTTCGTGAAATTTAATGAAAATGTAACGGAAGCAAATGTCAAGCAGATAAATTAAAAATAACTAGTTCATAGAAATTTCGATATGGGTGTATAAAAAAAGTTTCACCAAATAGGTAAATTTAAAAAATAATAATAAATTAAAGACGACTGAATAAAAGTTTCAAAATTTGGTCTTTTTAAAGGTAATTCTAATTACAGTAGTCCTTCCCTTATTCTAATTTGTCCAGTCAGGCAAGATGACGGCCTTCTTCCCTTATTCTAATTTTCTCTTCTCCCCCACTACTAAAATTTGCTGTCTCACTATTGTCTCTTTTTCCTTTGTTGCGCATGCGCCGTTATTTTTATTTAGAAAATCCACACGTCAACACATGTCAGTGGGGAGAATGCGTGAGGGGAAATGTTAGAATAGGAGAAAAGAAAAAATTAGAATAAGGGAAATTAGAATAAGGGAAGGACCACTGTATTTAGAAAATCCACACGTCAATACACGTCAGTGGGGAGAACGCGCGAGGGGAAATATTAGAATAGGAGAAGAGAGAAAATTAGAATAAGGGAAGACGTTAGAATAAGAGAAATTAGAATAAGGGAAGTACTACTGTACTATAGACGGGTTTCTAGAAAGTACCGTAGACATTAATTGAGAACTGACTGAGAATTTTCGAAAATAAATAAAAATCACTTATTTCCGAAAATTCTCTGACAGATCTCAATTAATTGTTTGGCATTTTCTAGGATACCGTCTATAGTAAACCCCCTCTTACTTGAACAGGGTCGAGTCGGCATTTCCCCTCCGACCCCGTTTATTTGAACGCTTACAGTTGTCCCCACTTCTCGCGCAATATACCCGTCTGGCGTGAGTAGCGCACGCGCATTGGAATTTGTAGCCGCGAAAGAGCGAGTAGTGGGGGTAAGGGGAAGTAGAAATCGTTCAAATAAACGAGGTTATTTTGTTCAAATAGACGGGGTGTTCAAGTAAGAGGGGTTTTACTGTAATTAGAATTGATTTTACAGTGTTCGAATTTTGAAAAATTGCATCAGTCATTTTTTATTTTTGATTTTTAGTGAAAATTCCTACATAATCGGCGGAGAACTTTAGAACCCCCTTAATGGTCCTCTTTTAAATTTTTTTTTCATTACATTGCATTGGTCCTGGTGGTAACATCAAAATATTCTCAGAATATCTCCAGTATATTACATTCGCTGAAAAAATATTTTGCCAGAAAATATATAGAATATTCCCAATTGGAATTTTACCGGCTGATTAAAAAAAAACAGAAATTCGTAGAATTATTATAATTTTATTTATTTTAAAATAATTTAACGTATTTATAATTTGTAATTGTAATTTGTATTTGTAAAATTAATTATCGTAAGCTACTTTTATATTATTTAACACACCTCGCAAAAGAAAACGTGACGGCGCGGGATTGAACCCGGGTCTGTCGCGTACTACTGTCTTTAGAAGATATTGTACTCGTCCAAAGAATCGCACAGGACTGGATAAGTCAACCTAATATTTAATCAGTAAATGAATAATCGTAACATAAAAACTGTAATTTACATTTACAACACCCTGTAAAATTAAAAAAAAAACATCGAAAAATGGTTTATTTTAATATAAAATTAGAGCTCAACATTTCTGCGCACAATATTCTAGTAACATATTAGAATAATTTATTTTCTATTTTTCTCGATTTTTCTTACTAAAATTCAAAACTTTCTTCGAAAGTACTAATAAATTCATATATTTTTCCTAAAAACTGATTAATTCGAATTTTAATTTATATTGCTACAATAAAATTTAAAATTAAAAATTATTTTGTAAAATGTTAATAAAAGTACTAAACGCTTTGACAATTTAGTATTTCAAAATATGAAGACAAAATCTTATTTTCTGACCTTATGTATTTTCTTATTCTAAATATAAATCTCGAACTATTAAAATGTATTTAAATAGATTTCTCTTCTTATGTTAGTAAATATATTTGGACATTACACACCAATTAACTTTTTTTATAGTTATTTGTCATCGTCACGTTTACGATCATTAATTCGTCGAATTAAAAGTTAATTACAACTATTTCCTCAAACACAAACGATATAAATAAATATTATAAACAAACAACAAACAGAAATTGTCACTAATTTTTCAATTTTTCAAAACTTTATTTTTATTTACCCTTTTTTTTAAACGTATTGACTATTTATGAATAAAACTTAGATCAACAGGAAAATTTAAAACAAAATACTTGACGATCAAATATAAGTACACTGATTTACGACCTTTTAATTCATAGTATGATTGCAATTATTTACGTATAGTAAATTTCGAAAATTGCAGGGCTTCGACAAGAGTCGTTATTTACGTTCGGATTCATTGATGGCTCGTTGAGAATACGAGGGGAAATCCTTGGGTTGCGGTTCCATTGAAAGTTTTAAGTCTTCGTCGAGACAAGAAACCAGCTTACAACTTCCTCTTTGTGTAAAACGGTTAGGGAATTTTATTTTATCGGCAAATACTTAACTTTTTACGATTCTTTAACCATTATTCCAAAGTCATAAAATAATTAATAGCTCCTGAAACGAGTTAAAATTTATTTTTAACAAATTTTGAATTAGCCAATTCTACGACATTAATTCAATAGATTTTGAATTTGTGGAAAATGCATTTTTTTGCGATTTGATTTGACATATCGTCCACCTGTATTTATCGGTTCTTACGTTTACGAGCAGCTCTAGAAAAATGTTATCTGACACAAACGTCAAATTTTATGACTATACAGATAACAGTTTTGCGAATCGTGCATTCTCGTAAGTTTATCGATAGATGACATGTCGTTTATGAATGCAATAAAAAAATATGAAGTTTTAATTTTGTTTTGAAGTTTCTAATCCTAGATTATATAGTAGAACACTTAATGATTAATTACTTGTTTATTTTCTCGGTTTATTAGTGATAAAAATTAATACAATAATGCTAAACACGCTGTGGCAAAAACAAAAACACAGTCAGAAACGAAGCTTGAAAAATGATTGGGCAAACAATATTTTGTTAACAGTTGGTGTACAATTAATTTCGTAACTGTTGCCAAAACAATATTTCTTGACGTACAACCTCACAGTTTAACAATTGTGTTATTCTTACAACAAACAAACAAAATATTAAAACAAAAAGTCGTAAAAACCCAAAATGATACAGTAGAGCCCACCTCGGTTCATCGCCTTCCCTCCCTTCTCGTTGTATTTACCAAAAGAAGGGGAGCGTCGCGTCGCTTCTCCCACTCCCTTCACTCGCGTTATGTTCATGACGTCATAGCAGGACCTTCGTGAGGCCCCAGCTCGCAAGGTGGGGGAAAAAGAGAGCGACGACAGGTATACAGTGGCCCTCCCCTTATTTTAACTGCGTCCTTTATTTTAACTTTCTTTCGTCCCTTATCTTAACTTCTTCCCCTCGTGAGTTCCCCCACCATTCGCCATTTGAAAGTGTTCAAAAGAGTGCGGACTGCTGTTTGCGCTTGCGCATACAGGTGAAGAAAGGCGCCACTATATCTCCTCTCTGTTTTTATTCTCTCATACTGCTAGTGGTGAGGATGAGGGGAAACGGTAAAGTAAGGGAAGAGGCCGCCATCTTCCTTGACTCGAAAAGTTAGAATAAGGGGAGGGCCACTGTATATAACGAGACGAAACTGAGCAAATACGATGCAACTTAACGTTTTACCGAGACTCTACTGTATACATAAGAAACTTTTTGTTTTCAGTTTAATTTGATAAAATATACAATTGCCAACATTGTCTTTAATATTTTAGTTGTGATCTGATTGTTTTCGCTTTACTAAATCGTTTGATCAAGTTAATATAACTGATTACAACCCTCTCCCCTCCCTCCTATGTTGTGAACTCGGGACAAGCACCCCCACTCTTTATTTTTGTTTCTTTCTCGTAAAGTTATATTTTCCTCCTCATTTCGTCATACGCCCTCTCTTCAACATGCATACAAGGTCACGGGAAAGAAAAATACATTGGAAGGGAGGGAATTATGCCCAACATAACTTAAGGGAGGGAGTAATGTATTCTATGCACTTCGATTTTTTATTTATTATTTATTATTTATTAATTTGGCTGAAATATTTGATTGAACTTACTGAATCTTCCTTCTGCTTAAAATAATAATATCTGAATATTTATATCACATTTCAAACATTTTTAGAGTCAAAATGACAAAAAAAAGAATGTAATCGTTACTTTAACCCATTAAGTCCCAAGAAGGCAAAATTTGTATCTTACGTTTGAGCTCAGGAAACTTTGTGCAAAAGTAAGAACATTTTTTGGAAAATATCCAACCCTACTATTTTCGGGTACGCTCTACACGATAGAATGGTTTAAAAATTTGAAACTGTGATTTTCAATTGCTGATTAACAATTTAAACAAAAGAATGTTTAATATATAAACAATTTTTATTTAATCAAAAATTTGAGTGGGAAGACAATTTTTTTTTACTGACGCAAATATGCACAAAATTGCACAAAACATATAAACTTTTCAACCAACTTTGGTTTTTTCTCGTACGATTTTTTTTTAACAAAATGGCTGCCAAAAAACGAAAGCTAAAACATCCAACTGTAATTTCACTACAGTTTTTGACGTTTTTTTCATTGGAATCGTGTAAATTATTCAATTATTTCAGTAAAAATGTACTTAAATATAATATATTTTTTTAAAATAACTATAAAAAGTAGTCGTTTTTTACGGTTACTCGTCATTATTTGAACAAGAACTAATGTAATAATCTGAAAATCGTTGATTTTTGAAACATTGGTCGGCATTTTGATATTTTCAGAACAAATCTTAGTGAATCAAGTAAATCTAATCATTTTTCAATTTTCATCTTTTAACCGTTATTTTTTTCTGGAACAACGATGATCGACTCTTACCCCGTGTAGGTCGATGAATTCAAGCGTCTTCTTTTTTTTTATTTTTTAAAACCGTAAAAATATTATTTTTCATATCTTTTTTATAGTTATTATTAGAAATAATATTATATTTAAGTATATTTTTACTGAAATAATTGAATAATTTACACGATTCCAATGAAAAAAACGTCAAAACAAGTACTAAAATGAAAATTGGATGTTTTAGCTTTCGTTTTTGGCCGCCATTTTGTTAAAAAAAATCGTACGATAGAAAACCAAAGTTGGTTGAAAAGTTGTTTGTTTTGGGCAATTTTGTGCATATTTGCGTCAATAAAAAAATTTCCTTCCAACTCAAATTTTTGTATTAAATACAAATTTTTTCTAACAAAAAATCATATTTTTTTGTTTTAATTGTTAATCAACAATTGAAAATGAAAGTTTTGAAAATTTTAAACCATTCTATCATGTAGAGCGTATCCAAAAATAGTAGGGTTGGATATTTTCCAAAAGATTTTCTTACTTTTTTACAAAGTTTCCTGAACTCAAACTTAATATACAAATTTTTTTTAAAAAACTGTTTTTTAAACCTTCTTGGGACTTAATGGGTTAATGGCAGTTTAACAATGCTATATCGACACAACAATTAGCGTTAAACCAAAATAATTAAGAACCATATAATTAGTGACTGCATTTACAAACACGCAAATCGCGTGCATTGTCGCGTGCGAAAGTTAGAACGGCTTAAAGTCCGATGCGCAAAGATTGCGTCGTAACTATTCGCATGCACTAACCACAGGCGTTTTCGCACTTGACCCTGATGCATATGCAGCAAACGCACTCGAAATGACGCATTCGCGAATACAAAAATGTCCCACGCATGCGAATTGGCCGTTAGACGATAAAAAGTCCCCCTGCTGAGGGAAATCGGCCCAAATGTTCAGTCTTGAAACGCGTTCCTTTCCCCTTATCGTCAGCAGCTAGAAGGAATTTAACCGGCAATCTTGAACCAAGATACCGATCATGCATGCACCAATCCGCACGCTGGTGCATGAAGCGCATGCTTGCAAACGAATGCACTCTCGGGACTGTTTTTCAATCCGAGATGGAATGGCATCTTGATGTATAAACGGCCAACGGGACTGGAAATTTTGATTTTTTTAATCGTGAAAAAAATAGCAGGTTGACACTAACAGAAGTATTTTATTGCAATTTACATTGTGGAATTTTAATAATGAACCAGTGATTATGTCTAAGAATGTGCCCTTGAGAGATACGGCAATTATGTTATCGAATTAAGATAAAATTGACGCAAATTGAATATTTCGAGTGTTTAGGAAGATTACAGTCTTCGAAGTAATTTGCGGACTGAATATTGCAGATGCACCATCCAATACCCCGTTTTCTGACAATACATTGACAAATTAACTAATTGACTTCAAAAAAGAACATTTTGTCGATCAATAACCCTTTAGAACCTGTTTTCATCAGCATCACGGCCTTTGTTAAAAATGTGGTCCGCCATATTGGATCCACCATTTTGAATTTTGGAAATCCGACGTCTGATTCGTAATCAGCGACCTCGAATACCCCTTAGTACTGATTTTCATTCTAATACCGGCAATTATTGAAAATGTGCTCCGCCATATTGGATTCGCCATTTTGAATTTTGGAAATCGGACATCAGATTCGTAATCAGCGACCTCTAATACCCCTTAGTACCGATTTTCATTCTAATACCGGCATTTATTGAAAATGTGCTCCGCCATTTTGAATTTTGGACATCTGACATTTGATTCGTAATCAGCGGCCTCGAATACCCCTTAGTACTGATTTTCATTCTAATACCGGCAATTATTGAAAATGTGCTCCGCCATATTGGATTCGCCATTTTGAATTTTGGAAATCGGACATCAGATTCGTAATCAGCGACCTCTAATACCCCTTAGTACCGATTTTCATTCTAATACCGGCATTTATTGAAAATGTGCTCCGCCATTTTGAATTTTGGACATCTGACATTTGATTCGTAATCAGCGGCCTCGAATACCCCTTAGTACCGATTTTCATTCTAATACCGGCATTTATTGAAAATGTGTTCCGCCATATTGGATCCACCATTTTGAATTTTGGAAAACCGATACCTGATTCGCAATCAACGACCTCAAAAAATCCTCAGTGCCGAGTTTCGTTCAGATCCGTGTTTTTTTCGCGAATTAGTCCGCCATATTGAACTCGCCATTTTGAATTTACAATTCTTTCATGGCGATTTTGATCAGAGACTTAAAAATAAGACATGTTTTACTTAGCTAATTTTTTATTTAAGATTTAAAAGTACGAAAACTCTTGTTGAAATTGCTAGAACAAAAGCGTGACAAATGCGTTAGAAAAATGTAGATATAGGACGCCATTTTGAATTCCATTATGCTGAATTAGAACCTTCATTTTGAATTGTATGTATTTGGATCTCGGATTCGTTATTAGCGATATTCGCCATCGAATATAATACAAATCAATTAACTTGTATTTTTAACATCCATGTTGGTTCCGCCATCTTGAATAATCGGAACATTGAATCTTAACCAATAACATCGAAAATACCAAATTAAAAATATTAAAAACGGTGGGAAACATATAAAGCAGTTGGTTTAACATGTTTAAAATTTGTTAACGCCGAGATTTTGAAAAATTCGTCAAAACTGTAGTTTTAAATATTTTAAATCTTCTATTTTAAACAATAATTTCAAAAACGGACACCGGCAATTTATACCCCAGACTATCTAGAGACAATCTTGTTTTAAATTTGTATAAATTATTGACTTCGTTAGATTAATTAATATTTTGGGGTCAAAATCTTTGTCAACGGCGGCAGTTAAGAGGTTAGTCAGCCATTTTATGGTAGCCATATTATTTTTGAAAATAAATCGTAATAGACAAATACTCTTTCGATAAGGGAAGTAAATAATTAGAAGCCATAAGTGTAATTTAAAGCAAAATTCTGCAATCCGAACCACATTTGCATTACAGCGTTCTTAGCTTCTTAATTCAAAATGGCGGATCCAAAATGTTGGACAAAAATAGCAAAAACTGATGTTAAATTCATGAAAATCAGTACTCGAGGATTTTTAAGGTTATTGATTACGAATTTCATGTTATTTTTTCGATTTTCAAAATGGTAAATCCAATATGGCGGACAAGTATATAACTAACTTGTTTTTGAGATCGCTGATTAGGAATTAGATGATAATTTTTCGATTTTCAATGTTATCAATGTCTAATGCCTAGTTTATATTTATTTCGTATTGTTTTCTTGTTTTGTCAATACCATTTTTAATTTTAACGAGTAATAAAAAGATAAATAAATATATAAGTACTGTACTTTGTAATATTTTTGTATTTTCACGTGATGCGATTGTGGATAATTTTAGTCTCGTTTTAAATTATAATTTACAGTAAATTTGAACTGAAATAAGTATAAAATAGTCAGACGCATAAATTCTCTGGGACAGGTGTATGTCACACAGGGGTGACTTTTAGAGTAAATACAGTCGGCGTGCGATTTACGTTTGTTAGGGGACACATTTTTACTACCAGTAATGTCGACTGTCGCGATTATCTAATTGTACACGACAGGGAAATTCTGTAAAAATATTGTAGTGCGTTTTTTATTTGTTGTTTAATAATATTAACTAACTATCGTGAATATTTATATAAACAAGAATTGATTAATTTTGCCGAGTTCTGAAAAATAAAAAAGTGAAAAATACAGTTGAAAAATAAATCTAGACTCGCAATTTTTAATATTTTTTCTTGCAAATTTGTTTACATTAATTATTTGTCATTTCAAAATTTCTCTCGTGGTTTTTTAAAGTTTTTTATTACCATTAACATATTTGCAGAAGGCAAATTATAAGTTTCTTCTTGACCGTGATAATTAATTAACTTAATAATTAATATAAGAGTTAATCTAGGTAATAACGGTCTAATTAGGTAAATAAAAACAAATTTAGTAAATACAACGGATTGTCAATTTTCAACCACTAAATATGTGGAAAAAGTGAAAAAAAAGCCGTGATTTTGATTTATTATCGCGACTGAACTTTTGATTACCATTGCGATAAAAGAATTGGAAAATGAAGGACGAATTTGTTAATTCGACCGGAATTAGGATGAACGCCGCTGGTCACGAATCAGATTTTTAAAATCGAAAATGGCGGATCCAATATGGCGAGACGCCGATTCAGATCTTGTTAACCCGTTTCGTCCTGAAATGCCCTAAATTTTGACTTCTTTTCATCAGGTGCTTTCTCATGGAGAAAGTCACTCTATCGTTTTGATATAAGCACACCTATTGTATTTTTTCTCGAACTTTCTAAATCCGATTTCAGATCGACCATATCTGCCGCCATTTTTTTACTATGGCGGTTTAAACATAAAAAAATCGTGAATTTTGAAAAAATTTGTTCAAACAATCGTATTTTTGAACATGAAACCGTATTCGAATCAATCTGAATCTCTGTATCTGGTGGAGTAAATAGTTATAATAAAAGATAGGATGGTTATTAATTCACCATTCATAATGGCGACTTCAAAATGGCGGTTCTCAGTGAACATTTTGTTGAAAAATTTCTGGACGCTCTAACTGAACAATTATGAGCTTGTTTTAAAAAAATGCTAAGAATAAAAAATTCTTAGAATTCGCCGAGAAACATAGTGGATTTTTTTCAGATTTTTTAAATGAATTTTTGACAAATTTTTTTCAAAATTGTAATTTTTTTTCGAAAAATTCTGAACAAAATTTAGTGCATTTTCTGATGAATTCTAAGAGTTTTTTAATCTATGCATTTTTTCCCAAAAGTTGATAGTTTTCGAGAAAGAAAAATCTTAAACAATAATATTTGAAATTCATTTCCTCGAAAACTATCAACTTTTGGAAAGAATTGCCAAGAACAAAAAACTCTTAGAATTTATCAGAGAATGCACTAAATTTTGTTCAGAATTTTTCGTAAATAAATTACAATTTTGAAAAAAAATTTCTCAAAATTTCATTTAAAAAATCTGAAAAAATTCCACTATATTTCTCAATAAATTCTAAGAACTTTTCATTCTCAACATTTTTTTTAAAAAGCTCGTAGCTTTTGAGTTAGATCGTCCAGAAATTTTTCAACAAAATTTTGAATGAGAACCGCCATTTTGAATGGTGAATTAATAACCATCCTATCTTTTAGTGTAACTAATTACTCCACCAGATAGAGACACTTAGCTTGTTCTGAACACGGTTTCCTGTTAAAAAATACGATTATTTGAAGAAACTTTTTCAAAATTCACAATTTTTTTATGTTTAAACCGCCATAGCAAAAAAATGGCGGCAGATATGGCCAATCTGAAACCGGATTTTTAGGAAGTTCGAGAAAAAATACAATAGGTATGTTATATCAAAACGGTTGAGTGATCTTTTTTCTCTAAGAAAGCACCTGATGAAAAGAAGTCAAATTTACGGCATTTCAGGACGAAACGGGTTAAACCATTGTAAGCAAATTGATGAAGTAAACAAATATAATCCAACGAAGTAAAATATATTGCATCCACTAATCAAGAACTCATGAATATTCACTATTCAGTTTATAATAAATTTTAAAAGAATAAAAATAGATTATTTGAACTTATTTATAAAAAACAATCAGATAGGAAATATACAAACCTCGATATTTTTAATTTTTAATAGAATGTTGTAAGAATGTAAACAAAAAAGATCGCTTATGATTAGCGAACGGAATTTGAGTTCCTCGGATGTGAAAATGAAATAAATTCTTGATGTGGGTCGAACCTCTGAAAATAGCATCAGCCTCGGGAGTAAATGCTTTCTCAGTCGAGACTACTTCTTAACGAAGATTTTACTTATACATATTTCGATGCGATCATTTTGCGTGCCAAAAATCGAAATTTTGTTTTTCAATAAAGATTTTTATCGAAAATTTTAAAATTGGGTTTAATACACTCCAAAAAAGAAATATTTGATAAAGGGAACAAAAATGTTAAACTTTAAGTTCACATGGGAGAGGGGGGAGGGGATTTAATTACTAATATTGAACATTAATAAAAATAGTAAAATTAATTACTCGCCTTATTTCATATGAATAAAAATGAAAACATTCTCGTGGGAAAAAGACACAAGATACGTTTCCCTGCCTTCTTTTTAAACTCGAAACTTGTGTTATTATACAAAATAAATAGTAAGATGCACGTGGAACGTCGAATGTAACGGTAGAATTCTGTTCTTCTGGACGATTTCCCAAGTTTTTATGTATTTCTATGTGGAATCTGATTCTTTATGTAAGAACACTAAATTACAAATTTTTAAAATTAGTTTTGATGATTACCAGTAATAGTCGTCTAAATTGTCTGTTTTTAACAACTTGAGAACATTTCGATCTCCTTTCCCCCCTCCCTTTTTTTAGAAACGTAAAAAAAGTTTATTAAAAATACATTTGTGGTTTTTATTTTTTTTTTTAATGTGAATATATTTTACTGATGTTCAAGAGATTAGTTCTGGATGAGGTGATGGGGATGAATAAATATTTGCTGGCATCTTTAGAAGCAGAGTGTTGAAATACTCGGCCAAGGATAACCAGAAGAAAACAGAAAATTGTTTTAATGTTTTATCGGTTCCGTTCTCTGCATAAGATTCATGAATAATATTATAAACTGTATATGAAGGTTTTGAAAGTTTGTCGATCCATTTTTATCTACAATAGAACCCTGAAAAGTATTTTCTTTAGAAAGAAATCATAATAAATCAAAGTATTTACTTATTACTTAATAAAGTGGACTAAACTAATCAAGAAAACATTTATTTGAATTGTCAAGATTTGTTTGAATCAAGAAAATATGATAATTGTGGTCTTTTTTTAGGAAAAAAATCATTATTAATTTAAGGAATTATTAACTTCGTTCAAGTAAATTTAACTAATTCCAGTAAATAATGACGTATTATTTAAATAAAAAATTATTTAAATAAACCTAATTAATTTTTAATTTTCGAATTCTTTTATCGAATTGTTGATTAATATTCTTAGTTAATTGACCGTCAATTAACTTATTTGAAGTCAATTAACTAATTGTAAGTTGTGAAACAAGACACTGGTAATATTAAATTGAATTATTACGATAGGTTTTTTTTTTAAATTAACAAAATTAAATTGGTTTTCTTGGTAGGTCATAAGCCTGGTAAACCAATTTAATTTTGTTAAGACACTGGTAGCTTTTGCTTAATAAAGCCAAAACAGCTTTGGCCCCGAGTTAATGTAGCTTTAAAAATAGAAATTAACTAAGTAATTTTACAAATTGCAAATGAAAATCGTTATAAATTTAATGTATTCAGTACAATATTATTATGCGAAAATCTACCATTTCTGGTAAATATTTGTAGAATATTTCTGTTTCACCGACATACTTAAGAACTTTTACAATGTCAATAGTAAAAATTATGAAAATTTTTTAGTAATTTTTACCAGAAATAATAGATGTTCACGCAATGAAACTCTAAAATTACTATCTAAGATAGTAAAACGCGATTAAGTTCACCTTTGGAGTTCAACGAAAGTTAAAAACAATTTTTTTAAATTTTTGTATTTTTTTCTGATCGTGTAATTTATATTTTTGCACGATACATTCTTTTTATTAATAAAAATTTTAAAAGAAAAATATTTTTTTTCGGCTCGAACTTAAAATAATAAAATTTAATGAACTTTCTATTTTCAACCTTCACGAAAAAATTAGAAATTCCTAGAAATACTATCCTATTTTAAAAGTTTTTTTTTTGTAACAAAGACTTTTTTTGTGTTTATTTTCTAAGAGATGAGTTTTCTTATGCCCGGAGCGACGTAAAAGGCCGTGAACGTAATTACAAAGTATGAATTATGCAGTAATTTCCCTGTTTGGCTTTCAGATATTTGGACAGTACATGACCACACCTTCGTACAGGCACTATTAAAAGTTTATATATACGTTTGTGAGGACAAGCCGGCTGCGGGTTCCCCTAATAACATCTTCCGGTCGTCCTTTGTCTCGAAATCGATAATACTTTCACTGCCTCGATTGGTTTTAGTGGTTACAAAAAAAAAACATAAATTAATTGAGTTAGTTTAATTGTGATTTTACAGAATGGACCCCTATTTACTAACGCTCCCTCGTTACAAATTTTCAATTTAGTCAATTGAATAGAGCGTGGCAAACCATTTTAGAAAGAAGACTTTCACACTTTTCCCAAAAATATTTAAAATTGATATTAATTGATAATAAAGTGAATAATAATGGACATTTTTTATTTTTTATATAAAAGTTTATTCTTGACATTTTATTAGAGTGAAATAATGAATTTTTAATACAACTAATTCGATAGTTTATATGGTATGTGTGCGCGACGATCAAATGTAAATAATTCTTGATACTTTCAAGTTTTTCCGCTAGGTGCGTTCGCGACGCTCGCATCCCTTTCCCACGCTCTCGTAGAAAGGATTTTTGTTTAATAATAAGACATCCAGCATCCTTTAACCCTTTGCGGCATACATTTTTCTTTACATGGAAAATAGCTGGAATTTGTTACTCGGGAGTTTTTGGGGTCGCTGATTACGAATTTGAAGTCAGATTTTGAAAATTCAAAATGTCGGATTCAATATGGCGGACGAATTTTTCAAAATTCATCGGATTCGCTTGAAATTTGTTACTCAGGAGTTTTTGGGGTCGCAGATTACGAATTTGAAGTAAGATTTTGAAAATTCAAAATTCTGACTCCCATAACCTCCGAGTAACAGTTTTTGTTGAAAATGAGGCATTTAAACATTTTTTCCGTCCGTATATTGGATTCGCCATTTTGAATTTGGTAAAACTATCATCACAATCAGCGACCCCAAAACCCCTTATAAATAAATCTATAGTAAAAAAAACCTTGTGTAGTTTGCAAAAATGAATTTATTCGAAAAAAACGCCGCCGTTTTTTCAATTTTATTTGTTAATAACAATTATAATAATAACACTAAACGAGAAAATTATTTTTTTTTATAGTTATATTGGTTCTATATAGGAAATGCGTAGGGAGTCAAGTGCTGTTTTCGCTCAATTTCGACTAGTTCAGTATCGTTCTGAAGTCGAATAATGGTTCCTGTATGATAATGAACTTTTGACAACAATTTCAATGAAGTTCTCTTACCTAGTCTATCCAATCGATCTAATTCTTTCTCTCGAACATTTATTATATATTTTTCTTTAATCGACATTAATTTTAAGTAAATATGTTTGTTAATTCTGTGCAAATCTTGCATATAAAGACTTTAAAAATGCTATTTTACATAGGACACCATGTTAATAGGCATAAAATGTTTTTTAATAATTTCTCGATACTGAAGTATCCAAATGACTCAAAATTTTCAGGGAATTTATTTTATATTCATATTAACGGTCAGTAATTTTTCCGTCAGAGTCTGTTTGTTAATTCTTAACCATATCAACTTCCTTAATGCAAAAAACGTTGTATATTTGGCCATGTGTGATAATAATTGTTCGAATTGTGTAACAAGAATGAACAAAGTTGACACAAACATAAAAAACTTATTTCTTACATTTATTAACGGTTAAAAAGAAATCTTCCTTGGGTTAAACAAATTTTGTTGTCATCAATGTAATCTATTTTTAGCTCTCTAATTGATAATAATTCTATTCTACGGTCACGTCTATTAATCATTGAATGACAATTAGGAAATGATAAATAAATCGTTTCGTTGAATATTTATTTATTTATATATTTACAACCCAAGTTACAATATTTTGAGGTATGTAGAAACAAATTTTAATTAAATGCCACTGCTGAGGGAAGTGACGGTTAAAATTCGAAATCGTTAAAAAGAAAATTTGTATGAACAGATACAATTTTATTACGCCTTTTTGAATAGTTATTCATAATTTTCCGACTATGTTATTAATAGTTAATTTTAATGATTTATAAACGTTGTTGAAACGGAAAAACTTGGTACTTTTTTCATTCTAAAGCTTCTGTATCGAAAACAGTGCAAGATACACTAAAAATACACTGAAACTTTTTTGTAGAGCTCAAAATTTCCTACAAAAAAGTCAGCAAGGGCTCTAGGCTAAAGTTAATAGCTTAGCCACGAGCGACGATGGAATATGCCTCATATTTTACAAAAATTCTAAAATATTCATAGTTAACTTGTAAGACAAAATTCCAGCGTTATTCATGGATAATCTATTAACTTTAGACTAGGGCTCTCGTTGACTTTTTTTCAGGAAATTTTGTGCTCTATAAAAAAGATTAAGTGCATTTTTAGTGTATCTTGCACTATACCAAGTTTTTCAGTTTCAACAACGTTTATAAATCATTAGAATTATTAATAACTATATCATCTAGAAATTATGAATAAATATTATCAAAGGTGCACTCAAATTGGATCTGTTTATAAAAATGCTGTCGCATTGACTTAAAATTTCTTTCCGTGTAGTTCAGAGATGAATTATTAAATACAAGAATACATCAATCATATAAAACAACTACGGAATCGAAAAGATACTGATTATGTATGAAATGATACGAATAAATGGTATTGAATTACTTATATTGGAGTAGTGTAGGTTTAAAAGATTTTGTTGCAGTAATATATAAGGTGAAAAATATTATGGCAATTCTGTACCAGGTTATCAGAACATAATCTTGAAGATGGAGACTTTTGACCTAAGTTAGTTGTGTAATTTTAGGAAGGGAACATTCGTAGAAATCTAAATACTTTTGTAAAATGATATTGTGATAAAATTGAACTTAAGTTAAGAATCAATAATAGGTTGTTATAACGTACCTGAAGTTCTGAACGTTCAATGAACGAATGTTTAGAACAGATTTACTGTTATATGCTTTTAAAACATATTAAAGTTATTGTTTACAACCACATAAGGTAGAAAATTATTATTTATCAATGTTCCAAATATACAAGACCTCTCAGTTACTCATATCGTTAGTAAATCATCAATGGATTATTAGAAAACCGTTCAATGAACGTTTGGGACTTGAGGCACATTTGTTATGTAATTTATAAAGAAACTGAGCATCCATAACTTGTCGGAGAAACTTTAATGTAGGTATTTTTAGTTGATGGTTTTTTTATATCGGTTTTGTCACCGCTCTTAAAGAAAGGTGACAGAAAAGATATGGCCCAAATACTAAGTAAGGCACCCTTCATTAATAGATTTAGTAAATAAAATATAAAGAGGATAACTAAATATATTAGTACAAATTTTTAGCAGTAACAGAATACCACCAGGTCCAGGACCCTTGAAAACATTTAGTTCCAGTAACTTATTTTTAATTTTCTCTCACGAAACATGGCATTCCTCAATCAAGACGACAATTTGAGTACATAATGCAGAAATAACCAATTTTTTGTAGTAAAGACTGACTCAAAGAATAACACAAACAAATTTGCAGCATTATCACCTGTAGTGTAGTAATTTTACCATTTAAATGAAAAAGTTCTGGCCAGCCAGACGAGTTTCTTTTATGAACAAAGCACCAGAATCTTATGTCACCACATATATTATGTTCCAAATTAGATAAATAAGTATTATAACATTGTTTAGATAAATTTTTATAACATTTTCTTAATTTGGTGAAGATCTCATAGTTAACTGAGCACTTAATTAGTTAGGCGTTCTTGTTTTAATCGTTTGTGAGCTGCTTTTTTTATCTCTAATGAATGTAATTAGTTGTTTGATAAACCATTTTCGGGTTGCGGAGTACGACATACACAATTTAGGTATACAAAAATTAGGTATACAGAAAGCTGATTAAAGATTTTTTTGAAGTTTTCTTTACGGAAATTACATCAGCTTTTTTATTCAAAGATAATAAATTAATTTAATTACATCGACTGACAGTCCAATAAAGATTAGTTAATATTATATAATTAATAATAATTATGTAATATTACATTTGATAGGTTTTAATTTTTCGACCGTTTTATAAATTAATATATTCTTAAATAGTAATGGTTTTTTTCGGTCCTATATATAATAGAAATTAAAAATGGTTGAGTTTAATAAAGATTTAAAAATTAGAGGAAAAGGAAAAAAAAACAAACAAGGGTTAGTAATTTGGTGGGTTTTTTTTGTAATATAAATAATAAATGAAAATCTAGCAATATTTTCCTCTAATTTTTAAATCTTTATTAAACTCAATCATTTTTAATTTCTATTATATATATGACCGAAAAAAAACATTATTATTTAAGAATGTATATAATATATATAATAAAAAAACCTGATTATTTGTATTGTAAATATATATGGAGAGAGACGCGCACACCGATTACGTTGAGACCGGGTCATAATGTACTTTGTATTCCGCTATCTCGAAATAAAACCTATTCGAATTCGTTTATAATTACTTCATCTAGGTTATGGAATATCCTACCTAGTTCTATACGCAGTACTATGTTGAATGAAGTCTTTAAAAATAAGTTTTACACTTTTTTATTAAATGCTGATAAGGATAAGCGTCAGGTCCTGCCGAAACTAGACTGACTTGTAACATTTACGGGATTTTATTATTATTTTGTTATTAGCATTAATGTATCTGTTTATTCTATTAATTCTACATATAATATTGTGCGTCGACTGCGGCATTAGTATTTATTTTGTATTTCTTTTTCTTGATTTCTTTGTACTTCTAATCCTGTGTATTTTGTATGGTTGGCTAAGAGGTGTCTGTCTCGAGCCAAAATAAATGATTTACTACTACTAACTACTACTATATTAAAGATTGGTTAAGATATTTTAATCTTTCAGAGTGTACATTAAATCCAATACACTAAATTATTAATATCGCCTCAATAATAAGTAGTTTAGTACAACAAGCTGAAAAAATACTTCTTTAGATCAATTCTAGATTTAAGCGTAGGATTTTTACTTTGTTGGAATGAAATTTCATTCCAACACTTTTAGTGTGCTTATTATTAATTAATAACAAAATAATAAAATACTTTTTATGAATAAAACTTAATTTTTAACATCAACTTTTCAGATTGGATAAAAAGTCCAAAGACCTGACTGCAGCAGAAAGGAATCTGCTGATTTACGAAACCAGGTGCAACGATCTGCAGTCTCAATTCAATCAGAGTCAAGCAGAGCGCAAGAAGTTTGCCGAAAGGGAAAGGGAATTGGAAAAGGAAGTCGAGAGGCTCTCGGCCCTTTTGGATGATTCTCGAAAACATCTCGAAGAGGAGACTCTCCAGAGAATCGATCTGGAAAATCACATTCAAAGTCTCAAAGAAGACATCAGTTTCAAAGATCAAGTCTTCCAACAGGAACTGACCGAAACAAGAACCAGACGTCAGGTAAACCCTCGACTAATTTAGAATTTTTTTCAACATTTTCATTTAGAATAACACTTCTTAAGACTAAAATGGGGCTAAACTTTTGAAATATTAAATTTTTCAATGCACGAAAAGTAAAAATTGCCTAAACTTAATAGTAAAATGTACTTATCACATATTACTAGACAAATAAATTCATTTTTAATAGAAAAAATGTCTGCGAATCTTACAAAACATATTTGCAAGCTTAACAGATTTATATGTAAATTTAAGAGATAATTTTCCTGTTTTTGCATACAAAATATCAGCATATTTCATTTTATAAGATCCAAAGTGAATTTATTATCCAAAATAGTATAATTTTCTAATAAAATAGCAAAATACCTAATAATATTTCTCTTTGTACAGAGAATAATTAAAATGTTACATAAAATGTTGAAATCAGGTTGAAATAATTGAAATGTTACATAAAATGTTTAAATCGGGTTGAAATAATTGAAATGTTACATAAAATGTTTAAATCGGGTTGAAATAATTGAAATGTTACATAAAATGTTTAAATCGGGTTGAAATAATTGAAATGTTACATAAAATGTTGAAATCAGGTTGAAATTTCTGAGATCGATGGACGTTTGGCTGAACAATACGAGGCCAAACTCACCGAATCCCTACAAGAGTTGCGTGATCAGTACGAAGCGCAAATGCGAGCCAATCGCGAAGAGATTGAAATGTTGTACGAAACGAAGATCAAAAATCTTACATCGCACGCACAACGTAACAGCGGTGCAGCTACCATGGCAGTGGAAGAACTTCGACAAACCAGAGCTAAGATCGAAAGTCTCAATCAAAAGATCAGCGAGTTGGAGGCCTCGAACAACACTCTTGGTAACCGAATACGGTAGGTTATGTTTATTTTTTAATAATCTACAAAATTATTTATTAACATATTTATTTTGTTTGGAAATTGGTTGTTTATTAATGTTTACTTGTAGGGATCTGGACACAATGCGTGAAAATGAGAGGACACGCCATACTGAAAATTTGGCTGCACTTGAGAACGAATTGTCCCGCATGAGAGACGAAATGGCTCAACAACTTCAAGAGTATCAGGACCTTATGGACATTAAGGTCGCTTTAGACCTCGAAATTGCAGCCTACAGGAAGTTATTGGAGTCCGAAGAAGCTAGGTAATTTAATTCAATAAAATAATTTGATTTTTATTCAAAATGAAATGAATTTCAAAATAATTAGCCACAAATTAAAACCAAAAAGAAATTTAATGAATACAGACATGTTTATTTCATCATTACGAACATTATTGTTTCTATGTTGTGTATGTAAAAACTTACTATAAATATAGAATGGTAATCTCTGGATATTAAAAACATTATTCTTAATTTTGTGTAATAATTAATAAGTAAATGAATGTCTTTAATCTCTAAACTAAGTAATGAAAATTGTGTTTATTTGTTCAACCTTTTGTATTTATCAATGACAGAGAACACACAATACTAATTTCTTTGCGTTCTTTGTCATCGATAAATACAAAAGGTTGAACAAACAAACGCAATTTTCATTACTTAGTTTAGAGATTAAAGACATTCATTTACTTATTAATTATTACACAAAACTAAGAATAAATTATGTTTTTAATATCCAGAGATTATTACCAATATTTATAGTAAGTTTTTACATACACAACACATAAAAATTAGTTCATTGTATGTAAATAAATATAAACGATTTATTATTATTGTTTCTATTTTGGTTTCGTAATCAATGGCATCAAAATTGATGTTCGTATGTTAGTTGCGAACTGTAATAAATTGAATAATTTTGTTTCGACAGACTGAACATCACTCCGATGCAGTCGCCAAATGTTACTGGCCGCATGACACCATCTCGCCATACTCCAGTCCGAGGTGGAAAACGTAAGAGAGCCCTCCTTGAGGAAAACGAAGAAAGAAGCAGCAGCGACTTCAGCGAGAACACATCAGCGAAAGGTGATATTGAAATCAACGAAGCCGATCCTCAAGGACGATATGTCAAATTGTTGAACCGAGCAAACAAGGTAATTTATCGACACAAACATTTTTGAAAGATATCAATATTCACTTTTTTTCACTTCAATTTCAGTCAAGTATTTCATATGAAAATAGAAGTTCAAAAAAATTGAAAGGTGTGTGTCTTACTATTTTCGAGGTCGTTCTTTTCAATGACGTTGTCAAAATTGAGCTATCTCAATTAAACAATTAAAAATGGCGATTTAAATATTAAAAAAACGCGAAAAATCGGGTGGAATTTTTTACAAAACATTTTTTTCTCATCGAAAGAGTATTTTAAGTCACAAAATTCCTTCACTAAAAGTGAAGAAAATAGTTGTAGTATTAAGATATATTTTAAAAAAATTTAAAAGTTAACATGGAGATCTCAAAATGGCGACCACAATGGCAGATGTCGTTTTAAAACTCAACGAATTATTTTCTTGAAAACTAAAAACTTTAAAGAAAATATACTAAGAATAATTATGTTTTGGAATGAGTAAAAAAAAACTCTGAATTTTTTGTAGAATATTTTGATACAATTTTTATTTTTTGGAAATTTAAAATATCGAAATTTTGAAAAAAGTAATTGAAAAAATCTGAAAAAATTTGAGCTAATAAAAACTCTCACGTTTTTTTCTGATTTTTTCAATTACTTTTTTCAAAATTTCGATATTTCAAATTTCTAAAAAATCAAAAATTGTCTCAAAATATTCTAAAGAAAATATACTAAGAATAATTATGTTTTAGAATGAGTCAAAAAAAGCTCTGCATTTTTTGTAGAATATTTTGATACAATTTTTGATTTTTTGGATATTCGAAATATCGAAATTTTGAAAAAAGTAATTGAAAAAATCTGAAATATTTGAGCTAATAAAAACTCTCCTATTTTTTCAGATTTTTTCAATCACTTTTTTCAAAATTTCGATATTTCAAATTTACAAAAAAATAAAAAATTGTATCAAAATATTCTAAAAAAAAATTCAGAGTGTTCTTTGACTCATCCTAAAACATAATTATTCTTAGTATATTTTTTTTAGAATATTTTGATACAATTTTTGATTTTTTGGAAATTTGAAATATCGAAATTACTTTTTTCAAAATATTCTAAAAAAAAATTCAGAGTGTTCTTTGACTCATCCTAAAACATAATTATTCTTAGTATATTTTTTTTAGAATATTTGGATACAATTTTTGATTTTTTGGAAATTCGAAATATCGAAATTTTGAAAAAAGTAATTGAAAAAATCAGAAAAAACGCGAGAGTTTTTATTAGCTCAAATTTTTTCAGATTTTTTCAATTGCTTTTTTGAGAATTTCGATATTTCGAATTTCCAAAAATAAAAAATTTTATCAAAATATTCTAAAAAAAATATACTAAGAATAATTATGTTTTAGAATGAGTCAAAGAAGACTCTGAATTTTTTTTTAGAATATTTTGATACAATTTTTTATTCGAAATATCGAAATTTTGAAAAAAGTAATTTAAAAAAATCGGAAAAAATTTAAGCTAATAAAAACTCTCTCATTTTTTCAGATTTTTTCAATAACTTTTTTCAAAATTTCAATATTTCGAATCAAAAATTGTATCAAAATATTCTAAAAAAAATTCAGAGTCTTCTTTGACTCATTCTAAAACATAATTATTCTTAGTATATTTTTTTTTAGAATATTTTTATACAATTTTTGATTTTTTGGAAATTCGAAATATCGAAATTTTGAAAAAATCAAAAATTGTATAAAAATATACTAAGAATAATTATGTTTTAGGATGAGTCAAAGAAGACTCTGAATTTTTTTTTAGAATATTTTTATACAATTTTTGATTCGAAATATCGAAATTTTGAAAAAAGTAATTTAAAAAATCTGAAAAAATTTCAGAGTATTCTTTAACTAATTTTAAGACAATTTTGTTCTAAGGAAGTTTTCTCTAAAGTCTATAGTTATGAAGAAAAAGATTATTACATTTTTCAAAATTTCAAGACTAATAATTTATTTACTGGAAAACTATAGATTTTGGAGAAAATTTCCTTAGAACAAAAACGTCTTAGAATTAGCTAATGAAAACTCTCAAATTTTTTCAGATTTGTTAAATTACTTTTTTCAAAATTTCGATATTTTGAATTTCCAAAAAATCAAAAATTGTAAACAAAATATTCTAAAAAAAATTCAGAGTGTTCTTTGACTCATTCCAAAACATAATTATTCTTAGTATATTTTCTTTAAAGTTTTTGTTTTGAAGAAACAAACGACATTTGTCATTGCGGTCGCCATTTTGAGATCTCCATGTTAATTTTTAACTTTTTAAAAAATATATCTTAATACTGCAACTATTTTGTTCAACTTTAGTGAAGGAATTTTGTGATCGAAAATACTCTTTCGATGAGAAAAAAATGTTTTGTAAAAAATTCCACCCGATTTTTCGCGTTTTTTTGATATTTAAATCGCCATATTTAATAGTTTAATTAAACGACCTCAAAAATAGTAAGACACACACCATTCAATTTTTTTGAACTTTGATTTTCATACGAAATACTTGACTGAAATTGAAGTGAAAAAAAGTGTCAAAAATGGGTTAAATGTAGAAAAAATAAAATAACAGATTTTTTTGACATTCTTTACGACAGGAAATATCTCTGAGTGGATGGCAGATTGTAAGGAAAGCAGGTGGTATGGAAACGCAATACAAATTCCACCGAACAACAAAAATCGAAGGCGGCGGCAGCATCCACATTTGGTCTTCCGACATCGGTGCCACTCACGAACCACCATCGAACATCGTAATGAAGGGCCAGAAATGGTTCGCGGGTGACAGCATGATCACGAGACTCTTCAACAACGACGGAGAGGTAATTAAAATACCATTTAAATTTTTCTCATCTCCCAATCGAGTAAAATCAAAAAGTCCGGAATTTGGACACAACTTTCAACGATGTAACTTTTGTTCCAAGCAGCGTTAAAAAAAAAGAATTGAAATAAGTCAAAATCGATAGATTTGGACCTCCTCTTTCAAATGCCATAGTCAGAATCAGCCGGAAATTACAGAGAAAAAAGTTATGATTATTTTTTCGAAAAACATACCTATTTTTTCGACGTTTTTTCCCAATAATTGCGTTTTTTGACATTGTAAAGGGCAGTGCTGATCGTTGCAAAACATACTAATCGCGTCTTTTTGCTCAGACCATTCTTCTCCCGTCGGATTTTTTTCAAAAAACAAAATGGCGTCTGGAAGTTGTACGTTTACTTTTTCTCCCACAAATATTGATTATTTGACCGCGTAACGGTTCAAATCATGGAGAATGGAATCATGGAAAAAGTAATTATTATCATTTGTGAATACTTAGTCCTATCATGATTCATTCATAACCTCAAATTAGTCGTGTACAATGGGTTACTACCGATATTTTGTCTGATTTTCACTCAATTTGCAGGTCGCAGGTCAATCCACATCTTATACAACATAACTTTGCAATATTGATTTACAAAATACAAAACAAAACACAAAAATAAAAAACAAATATTTCCTCATTCCCTCCACGTGTTTTGAATACAAAAAAATGAAAGTAATAAAATTAAAATACAAAAAAAATGAAGAAAAGTATTTTAAAAATAAAAAAAAGTCGAACTGTACTAAATTCTTAGGTTATAAACCCATAATTAATAGGTCATAAGGGTATATGGTCATTTTTAATTTCACACATAAGTAATGTTACGGAAACGTCGAAAATTGTGTGAAAATTAGACAAATAATCGGTATAAACCCATTGTGTCTAACTAATTTGAGGTTATGAATTAATCATGACGAGACTAAGTATTCACAAATGATAATAATTACTTTTTCATTGCAATTCTCCATGATTTGAGCCGTTACACGTTCAAATAATCGATATTTGTGCGAGAAAATTCAAACTTACAACTTCGAGACGCCATCTTGAAACCGCCATTTTGTTTTTTGAAAAAAAATCCGACGGGAGAAGAATGGTCTGAGCAAAAAGACGCGATTAGTATGTTTTGCAACGATCAGCACTGCCCTTTTCAATGTCAAAAAACGCAATTATTGGGAAAAAACGTCGAAAAAAACAGTATTTTTTTAGAAAAAATGATCATAACTTTTTTTTCTCTGTAATTTCCGGCTGATTCTGACTATGGCATTTGAAAGAGGAGGTCCAAATCTATCGGGTTTGATTTATTTCAATTTTGTTTAACGCTGATTGAAACAAAAGTTACATCGTTGAAAGTTGTGTCCAAATTCCGGACTTTTGGGACGAAAGGGGTTAAAATACTGAGTAGAAGAACCTTTTCTATCGATACTGAGAAATTTATTTTATATCTCGTAGGAAGTAGCAGTGTCAGAACGTAAAAGACAACATTTGTCAACGACCAGCTCCAGACAACGTGAAAGTCTTGGCAGTTACCGAGTGTCGGAAGAACTACACCATCAACAGGTAAAACATTTTATCCTTACGCGAATCAAGAATAATAGAAGTGTTATAAAAGAGGAAAACAGTAGAATACGTACCTCTCAATTGTTTTCAACCTTGATTTTTTATACGAAATACTTGATTGAAAATGAAGTACAAAAATTGTCATTTCCAGGCGTTAACCACTTCAGTGGTAACTGTTTAAACAAAAAAAAGTGCCAGAAGTGGTACAGCCCTGTGTACTTAAGATATCGAAAAACGGTGAAACGCGGGTTCCATTTTTTCCTAAAATATATCATTTAACATTTAATTAATCATTTAAAAAATCAAGTAATATTTCACATTTATGTCGGCCATCTTGGATCCACCATTTTGAATTTACAAAATCTGACTTCAAATTCGTAATCGGCGACCGAAAAAATTCCCGAGTATCAACTTTCATCGAAATCAAGTAAATTTTTTACATTTATGTCGGCCGTCTTGGAACCGACATTTTGAATTTTCCCATTTTGACGACAATGGTATATTTTAAAAATTCAAAATGGCGGATCCAATATGGCCGACAATTTGGTCAATAATCGTTTTTTCGAGGTTATGTAACGTCGAATATGCAAAAAGTAACGCAAATTCTTAATTTTTTAAAGAATTTAGAAAATTTGTCCGCCATATTACAAATCTAATGATATATTTTGAAAATTCAAAATGGCGGATCCAATACAGCCGACAATTTTGTCAAAAATCGTTTTCCGAGGTTATGTAACGTCGAATATGCAAAACTAACACAAATTCTTAATTTTTTAAAGAATTTACAAAATTTGTCCGCCATATTACAAATCTGATGATATATTTTGAAAATTCAAAATGGCGGATCCAATATGGCCGACAATTTTGTCAAAAAACGTTTTTCGAGGTTATATAACGTCGAATATGCAAAAACTAAAACAAATTCTTAATTTTTAAAAGAATTTAGAAAATTTGTCCGCCATATTACAAACCTGATGATATATTTTGAAAATTCAAAATGGCCGACAATTTTGTGAAAAATCGTTTTTCGAGGTTATGTAACGTCGAATATGCCAAAACTAACGCAAATTCTTAATTTTTTAAAGAATTTAGAAAATTTGTCCGCCATATTACAAACCTGATGATATATTTTGAAAATTCAAAATGGCCGACAATTTTGTCAAAAATCGTTTTTCGAGGTTATGTAACGTCGAATATGCCAAAACTAACGCAAATTCTTAATTTTTTAAAGAATTTAGAAAATTTGTCCGCCATATTACAAACCTGATGATATATTTTGAAAATTCAAAATGGCCGACAATTTTGTGAAAAATCGTTTTTCGAGGTTATGTAACGTCGAATATGCCAAAACTGACACAAATTCTTAATTTTTTAAATAGCAATAAAAAGAAAAGTACAATAATACAGGTCCAAAGAAAATTGTTAAGACAAAGTATTAAGATTTTTTAATCGAAACTAAATAAATTCAGAACAATAAGTAAATTAAAATGATATTACTTTGTCTTAAGTTTTATTCATGGACTTGTCTTGCGATTAAGATCAGAACAATGCGAAACTTATTAATGATAATCAAACTCTGATACGGACGGTGAAATATAAATTCAGCGTAATTGTACGAAGGTTTACGATATTCAATTCTGTTTCCATAGAGAAGAAGTCTCTATCCGTTTTAAGTGCGAAGGGCACACAGCTCCGGCTGGCAGCCGATGTAAGTTGCACTCAATTCCAATAATGACTCGGACATGCGATCAGTTACAAAGTTCCACGATCAAAAACAATCATGCACAAATTGCGATCATCGTCCCATGTCATTATTTCATCCGTTCATAGCAAATTCTTTTGCCGCTGCACTAAGCACAGAAGCTTTTTAACCTGTTGCCTATTTGTGTTTTCAATCGATTTTGTTTGCGAAAGGAAGGACAGTTTTATCAAAGATTTTCAGGTTAAAGTCTAGTCGATAGCATGTAAATAACAAAACAATGCAATATTTCCTTCATTACCATTTCGCTAAGCATAAAAAGCTTCCGAGAGCTGTTTGCCTTCGCATTTTTAAGCTTACGCAGGCTTTTATTGATTTTGCAATTAACGATGTGATTTTTTGTACACAAAACTCGAAACAAAACTAACAGAAGTTTCACAAGCTTCTCTCATTGTTAATGTGACTAACGATTGTACTTTGTCGAATAAATGAATCTGAGACAAAAAACGAAATTATTTTCCAAAATGTTAAAACATTTAAAAATATAGACGAAATGTATAGAATTAAAAATGTATTCTTCTGTTTCAGGGAGATCCAAAAGGTGAAAACTGTCGCATTATGTGAAGGAATCAAGATTTAAGATTAAAAAAACTCTACAAAATGTTTTCTTTTTTAATTAATTAAGCTTGTAAATGAGTAACTGCGTAACCCTTAATTCGAGACACGCGCAGGGATCTTATCAAGAAGACGATATCGAACCGGTATCAGAAATAAGTCAAATACCAGTCGGAATCTCAAAAAGAAAAAAAAAGAAAGTTCGTTTTGTTTGGACATTTTTTTTTTTTTTTAACGAAAGAGATAAAATTGACCAATTCTTTCAACGTCGTAGAACGCGTATCATGTAGTTTTGTTTATTCATAAAAAGCCCCCACGCCTAACAAATAAAGAGGTATTATATTTTTTAAGTATGTACCTTTCGATCTTGTGTCCGTCAGCGAGATAAGTTAACGGTTCTATGTTAATATATTCAACGATGCTTAAGAATTGTAAGTCGAGTCGTATGTCTTCGCTATAATAGTTAATCACTTATGCTCGTTTTTTAATTTAAAATAAAGAAGTTGGAGAAAAGGAATTAGGGTGCCATATTATTTGGAAGTTAAAATACCAGGAATAAGACTAAAGCATTTCTGTTTTTTGGATTACGGAACTGGATAGCGAAGAACTTGATGGCGTGATTTCGTTCGAGGGCAGCTATTTTCCATTACATGTTAATTAGCGTACTAACGAAACGAATAATCTGTTAGTAAACGAATGCGGTGCCTCAATTGCGGAGGGGTTTAACTACGATAGGTTAAGCGTAGGGACTAATGTCACATCCTCGGGTCACATCAGTGGAAATCTAAGCGAATGTATTTTTGTCCAAACAGATTTATTTATGAATGCAGGCGATTGAGAGAATGAGAGCGAGACATGGAATGCCTCAGAATATTTTTTGAACGAACCTATGCGAAGAGCACTGCAATTTTATATACAGAAATTTGTGTGTAATAAAACAAAACAAAAAAAAAATATATATATATATATTATATATTGTATGCAAGTTCTTGGCGATGTCGTTCCGGTGGGGAAAATATCTTTTCCTAATAAATTGTTCCTTTTGTACTGTTCAGCAGAAGTACTAATATTAATTGTTTAAATTGTAATGATTTTTATGAAGTAAACAAACCAATTGATTTCATAAGTTTTTTATACGATATTTATTTGACGATCTTAATTTCAATTGATTTTTATCGACTAGTTAATACAAGTGATCCTTGACATGTTGTCAATTGTCCTCGGTTGATATTGCTGGGACTGAAATATGATAATCTATATCAAAATCCATTAGTTAACGCCAATGGGCATTTGTTTACTTAATTAGCAATAAACAAATTATTTTAATTATTTCAACAATAGCAGTATTATTATCTTTTTAAACAGAAATCAGCCATGCCAGCAGTAACATGAAATGCACTTCTTTCGAAAGAAAAATATTCATTAACGAATATTTTATAGTGATGGAAAACACTAAACCTAACGTAGTACAAATGATAGTTAATCAGGAAAATGTCAGGGAATTTCAAAATTGGTCAGGAAATCAGGGAAAAGTCAGGGAAAAAGTAAATTGTAGACAAATCTTTAAAAAGTGAAAAACATTATTTAACAAAAAATCGGACAATTTCATTTTCAGAAAAATGCTTTATTTATCCTGTTTCGCATAAAATTCTTTTAAATGATTTTAAATGCTTTCTCACAAATTTAAACAAATATTGACGTTTTTTTATCAATAACATATTTCAATTTTGAACATTTTCGACAGATTTCACCAAAAACCAACAATTTTGAGAAAAAAAAATAATCTTAAATAAAATATATTTGTGGTACTGCTCAGTTTTAAACGTTCTGGTACATTGCAACAAAAATAAACACGTTTAACAATAAGACATTTCGGTATTGAATATATTCTAACAGATTTGAATAAAATTTAATAGTTTAACAAAACTAAATGCAAACAATTTTATATTTAAAGATATTTATCTTTCTATAAAGATACTTTACAGAATATTTCAAAAATATTTGCCATACTAATTCTCTATTTAAACAAATATTTGTATAAATAAAACCTTTTGAAAATGATAGAAAACTTTCATAAATTTTTTTAAATCTTCAAAAATCTTTGAAATTGCATAAAAAGTCTAAAAATCGTAGAAAAATTTTTAAAATGTTGAAAACAGCACAAAACTCCCAAATTTTGAGAATATTAATTTGTTTAAATGATTATTTTACCATTTCTATTTTAAGTAGTTGATATTTGTCCAATAGTATTTGAAAAATATAAAATTTATGGAAATTTTTTGTATTGTCAACATTCGTAAGAATTTTGACAATACTTTGAATATACTGTCCAAAATCGCCTAAATTCTAAAATTTATCAACATTTATAATTATTGTCTAACATATTACCGCAGAACTTGACATTTTATAACAAATTTTGACAAAGAACCCCCAACAAATTTTCTACTATTATTTTGAATTAAACACGAAAAAATCCGCAGGAACATGAGTTTTTTTTCTGGATTTTTATAGATAATATGTTTTAGAATATACTACTCGTTGTTGATTGAAAAAATAAAGAATTTATTGAAAATGTGTAGCTGTTTTTAAAACATTTTTATCCGTATTGTTTATTTTTAATAGATATCATTAAAATATTGGTCAGGGAAAAATCTGGGAAAAGTCAGGGAATTTTTTTCCGAGAATAAAGCGGCCACCATGAAATTGGTATATAGGGTTTTTTTTGGGTCGCTGATTACGAATTTGAAGTCAGAATTCCAAAATCCAAAATGGCAGATCGTGTAAATCAGCCAAGAAATTGAAGTGTAGTCCGCCATTTCAATTTCGAAAATCTGACAATGAGTAACAAGTTTTGAATCAATTGGATGAAAAGAAAAGTTCATGGCACAGAGGGGTTAAAATTTAAAAAACTGATCATTTTTATTCGAAATTTGTCAATAAGTTAAAGAGTATTATTTACTTATAAATATTTAAAATTCAGGCTTGCAATTATTTATATCATAATCTGTAAACCCTAAGGGGGGGGAGGGGGAAGGTAAACACAAAAACTCAGCTCTATGAAGTACAACTTTAAAAAATTTGAAAAAATTGTTTCTTTAGTAATTTTTGTCGTGGAATTCGATGGTGCCAGAATAAAAAGTGTAAAAAATTTGTTTGGCCCATAAAAAATTAATTTTTTTCGAAAATAATGGAATTTTTTAAAATCTATCCATAATTATTTAGAAAATGTATTTTTACGTTCACCATAATTTTTTTAAATTTTTAAATTAATTTAGAAAAATGTCGAAGCATTTTTTCAAAAACGCAACTTTTTTTCGCCCTAAAATTTTCGGGACATGCATAAATTTTCCACTTTTTATTTTTACACTACCGTATGCCTCATAAAAAATTACTAAAGAAATAATTTTTTAAAATTTTTTAAAGGTTTCGTAGAGCTGATTTGGTTGGTGTGCCCTCCCCTTAAGCTTCAATTTGCAACTTCGTTCGTATCTTAAAGTTACTTTGATTAAAGTTATTAACAAGAACGTTATGCCGAGTATGTATACTTTCCTCATGTATACGGGCAGTATACTCGTGCGCAGGAAAGTCAATAGTGATTAAAGCCTTCATGTAGTAGTACTTTTGTCAACATTCTAAAAATTGAAATTTTATAAAATACACCGAATAATATTTTTAACCTGAAGAAATATGGTTGGGTTACGTAATAGAATGGCAAGTGTGTTTTTTATGGCTTACAGCATACATTTCTTTTCTTTCCGTCACATTTTTTGCGAAAGTCTATCGTTTTTAAATAAAAAATTTCTGAACTTTTCAAAAAATAGGGAAACAGGAATTTTGTTATTTGAAAATGATAGAATTTCGCAAAAAATATCGCTGAACAAAAAGTTCTTAGAATTTATCAAAGAATACGCTCAAATTTTTTCAGAATTTTTCTACGACTTTTCATATTTTTTCAAAATTTTGCAATTTTGAAAATGAAGAAATGTGTTTAAAAAATTCTGAATAAATTTGAGCGTATTCTTTGATCAATTCTAAGAACTTTTTGTTCAGCGTTTGTTTTTTCCGAAAGCCTATCATTTTCGAATAAAAAATTCAGGAGCTTTTCGTCGTTCTTTTCGTGTTTGAGCCGCCATTTTGACAGTTTCCAACTTCATTTTCGAAATGATATCCTGTACATTTTAAAGTTAAAGGATCGAGGACACGATATTTTCAGCGATAAGTGATCTCCTTAACCGTTTCCAATGTGAAAATGCCGATTAAAAAATATTTGTCGGTGAAAAAATCTGATTTTTTTGTGAAAAACCAAGCATAACTTTTTCGGAATGGACTCGATTGATTTTTTAATGGCAGATTCGGAAAGATCGATCAATTTTACGTCGAAAATGTCTAAAATTTGTTTAATTGAATTTTAATGTCAAGAAATATTCCGAAAATCTTGGTGAAATTTGTGTCCTCTTGGGCATTAATGGGTTAATGAATGTAAATTTTTTTAATTAGAATGATCAAATTTCGTTTTTATTTTTATTTGTAACTTAAGCTAATTGTTAAGTCTAAATTGTCTTTAATTTCTTATTTTGTTAAATGTCTGTTAAATAATTATTTCACTGTTCTTTCTTGCATTTTCCATTTCTTTCCAGATGTAGGGAAAGGCAGGTTTTAAAGGTCGTCTTTTTTAGTCTTATAAATTTGTTAGGACGTATCAATAAATTGACAGGTGTGAAAGACCTAAACATTTTTTGTATACATTGTAAAATAAGCATAATAAATATTCATAATTGTGCATACTTACCGAACTTAAATTATAGTTAAACAAGAGTCTGACATAAACATCTGTCTTCTTCGACTTTCACTGCTGGCCCTTTTTTTAATAGTGAGGCGACGAGTACATAGAGAGTGATATTAAGAAATAAACTAGAAGTTATGCAACTTCCGAAATGACATATAAAAAAATATCAAACAGATGCAGCACATCTTCACGATAAAACAAGTTTTTTAACGACATTTTGAATTTTGCTTTTTTGATCATCGATTCGTAATCAGTGAACATAAAAACTCAAGAGTAACAAATTTCAATCGAATTAAATAACTTCTTAATTTAAACATAAATTATATATTACTAATCTTTAACAGCGCAACAAATAAAACTGAGGTAATTTTTCTAGTCAGTATGTTAAGTAGAATATGTTATATAGGAGAAACAGGCAGACTGCTAAAAAATAGAATTAATGAACACAAAAAGAATATCGAAGGAGATGAAAATAAGTACACAAGCTTAACTTTACATAGAATTAATAATGACTATTCTTTTGACCTCGGAAATGTTCGAATTATTTTAATTGAAAGAAATAAACATAAACGTAAAAATATGGAAAATTACTTTAGAAAAAATAATCCCAATACAGTAAATATTGATTTCGAAAAATCAAATATGTCTGAAATTTATTTTTCTCTTTAAACTTACAACCATAAACAATAACAATACATGGTCGGTTTACTTTAATCGTATTGCTTTCTCTTTCAAAAATTTCCAACAACTTTTCAATATATATAATCGAGCCTTCAACATCACGGTTCAATTTCCGAAAAGTAGTTATTTTATATCTTTTTTAATTATTTGATTTTATTGAATACTTTTCTATTCATTTCGAATTTTAACATTTTTTTACAGCATGTGCAGTCATAGAACTTTTTCCCTTTTTGAAATTAATAATTACAAAGTGCTTGGACTTTTGAAATCTTATTCCTAAAGTAAGATGATACTGTAATTGAAAACATAATACTAATATTAAACTTTTTCATCTAATTTCATTTCACGCGTTTTTTTGTTTATTTTTACTGAAAAGCTGAAAGAAATTTTCGAAATTTATTAATGATTTTTTATAATAACTATTTTCAATAACGAACTTGTAATAAATTCAAAAATATTTATAAATTTTCGCATCTCATTTCGACAAATATTGTATACATTTCCATTCTATCATGACAAATGTAAAACACTTTTTGGTATATTTTTTCTAAATTGATGTTATTTTTTGTTTTCAACAGAATAAAGTTTCTGAAGAGGACCTTAATCGTAGGTTGAAACGTTAACTACTGTTATTTAAAAAAAAACTGTAATTCTGATTATCAAGAAACTTCAAAGAATCTATATTTCACTTATGAAAATATCAGAAAAGAAAGTTTTATAGAATTAGTATGTTAATTTATTAATAAAGGACTTGTTTCAATAGCAAGTTTAATAAAAGCAAAACAATTCATTCTTAATGTTGAATTTTTTTATATACATTCATTCACCGCCCTCAAGAACTTTCAAATAAAACGTTTCAGTCGAATGAAATAACTTTTCAAAAATTTGTCCGACATTTTGGATCCACCACTTTAAATGTTTTTTTTTTTAATAATGAATTTTGATTTTTTGATCAGCAATTCGTAAATCAGCGAACACAAAAACTCTCGAGTAACAAATTTCAATGGAATTAACCCTTGACTGCCAATAACCAAGATCTAAAAATCTGGACAAAGTTGTCATTTTTCCCAGACTGCCAGAAAAAGGCAAATCTTTGTCATGATATAAAGTAGACTAACAATTCCGGAATTTATGTAAAATAAAACCAAATTCATTTCTAGACAGTCTGAGGTGTACTGAATATGATGACGTTTTCCATTTTCATAATCGCAGTGTCAAAAAAAATATATATAAATCCACAAAGATGGTACTTTTCGCAATTTTTGCAAAATCTTAGTCATGAATTATGACATTGTGTTTAACCCAGTAACTTTGAGCTAAAATCTTTTAATGAAATCGAGGAAATTTCTATTTGGCATAAGTTGTTCTAGACGTTTTCGGGTGTTCTCTACACGATGCGACCATTTAGAAAATTAAAAAATTTCATTTTGTATTGTTTTTTGATAAATTTATATAAAAAATAGCGTTTTTTACGGGATTTTTTCGTAGAAAATCACCATTTTTGAACAGAAAATATATGTTTATCATATTAAAATTAATTAAAACCGTGTCATTAGTGTTTGTACCAACAAACTAATGGATGTAGATTTTTTCAAAATTTTTTTTCCAAAAATAGGAAGCTTTGGAATGCAAAAAATATCACTAGCGCCGGCATTATCAGAGTTGTTCAGTTTTTTCACTATTATAATACCCGATTATTCACAAAAATTTCTGACGTAAAATAGACGTTTTTTCAAAATTTGACCGCCATATTGGATCCTCCATTTTGACTTTTCCAATTCTAAACAACGGTTTCATATAGTCAGCGCCTCTAAACAACCCCATTTGAGCAAATTACTCCCGTAAAATAACCGGTTTTCAAAATTTGACCGCCATATTGAATCCGCCATTTTGAATTTTCCATTTCTGACAGAAGAATTGTAATCAGCATCCTCCAAAACTCGGAATAGACACTTTTGTGAATAATCGGGTATTATAATAGTGAAAAAAAAACTGAACAACTCTGACAATGTCGGCGCTAGTGATATTTTTTGCATTCCAAAAATTCCTATTTTTGGAACAAAAATTTTGAAAAAAATCTACATCCATAGTTTGTTGGTACAAACACTAATGACACATTTTTAATTAATTTTAATATGATAAAGATATTTTCTGTTGAAAAATGGTGATTTTCTACGAAAAAATCCCATAAAAAACGCAATTTTTTATATAAAATCAAAAAACAATAAAAAATGAAAATTTTCACTTTTCTAAATGGTCGCATCGCGTAGAGAACACCCGCAAACGTCTAGAATAACTTATGCTAAATAGAAATTTCCGCGATTTCATTAAAAGATTTTAGCTCAAAGTTACTGTACGATTTTTGGACATTCAGGCATTAATGGGTTAATCAATTAATGCATAAAAAGTTTATAAAACCGCTTGAAATTTGTTACTCGGGGTGTTCGGGTCGCTGATTACGAATGTGAAATCAGATTTTGGAAATTCAAAATGGCGGACACTTTTTTGAAAAGTCTAACCTTTCTGCTTGAAACTTGTTACTCGGGGGTTTTCGAGGTCGCTGATTACAAATCTGATGATATATTTTGAAAATTTAAAATGAACGCTACAATATGGCGGAGAAATTTTCAAAAAATGGAACCATTTTGGTTGAAAAATTTTCAAAATCCAACATCAAATTCGTAATCAGCGACCCCGAAAACCCCCGAGCAACAAATTTCAAGTGAAATGGTTGAAATTTGGAAAATTTGTCCGCCATATTGAATTCGCCATTTTGGATTTTCAAAATCTAACTTCAGATTCGTATCAGTGTCGCAAAATACCCCTACACACCAAGTTAAAGTAAAATCTAACAAATTTTTTGTTGGCATTTTGGGCATTTTTCTACTTCTTATTACTTTGGACATATTCAACTTGGCCGCCATTTTGAATTTTGTTTGTTTTGATCATAGATTCGTAATCAGCGTAATTTATGCAACAAATTTCAGCTTGATTTGACGAATGGTCACTGTGATTTGTAAAATTGCTAAAATAATTTGTTTATTGCTAAATAACTCGTAAATAAATGCCCATTGGCAACAAAACTAATGGATTATGATAACATATTTCAGTCCCAGCAATATCAGCGAGGGGCAGTTGACAACATCCCCTGGTTAGTACAGGATTTAAATGTTTTCAAAACTTAGTCAATTCTTTTATATAATATATTGTTCAGAGACGATGGATTAAATTTGACAAATAAATACTTACACTTACCGTTTGTATGTTTTATAAAAAGTTTATTTTCTTTCAACATATAAATATAAAAATTACATGCTTAACAGATTTATATCTCCATAATTAATATAAACGTCAAAAGATATTCCTAATAACAAAAGTTGAGCTCGGAGATCATTGACAATATCACATTAATAATCAGCTGTTTATAATTGATGTTTTAAATAAATATAAAAAAAGCGAAGTAAAAAAATTTAAACAAAATTACTTTGAATAAATTAATCGTTAAAAAAAAAAATTTACATGTTTAATATAACGCAATGTACATTATACATTTTTTTAATAGAACACGTTAAATTATCCCTTTTTATAATTTGCTACAAATTGTTGTACGGAGTATGAAGTGTCCATACCTTTCGAAAAATTGGCATCTCTCCATTCGTCAACATCCATTTTATCACAGATAATTTCTATAACGACGCTGGGAAAGACATGTTTGAATACGTCATTCAAGTCTTCCAGAATCAGCTTTCTTTCTTCTCCTTTTTTCAACAGTTTCATTAATACGCCGCTAAAAATGGGATAGTGGCGCTGTAATTTATCTCTCTCCCGTTTGTTAATTCTAGAAATTGCACTGAGTCTTCCGATACTTCCAGTTATAATGTCATAAACGAAAAAATTTCGCAACTTATAAAAGCACATGTCGCAAATTTCTTGGACACATTTCGAATAAAATGTTCGGATTATGTAATTCTTACGTATTACTTTTAAAATTTTATCAACGACTGGCATCCCTCTTACTCTAATCACTGTAATGTACTTCACGTACATTTCCATACAAGTTATGTAGTCGCAGTCTGCGAAGTAACATTCGTAATTACTATTTTCGACACCTGACATGTACATTTCAGTACCGGTTTTCAAATAGTCTTTCGGAAGTTTTCGAATGATGTAATCTAGGGCAGTGTATCCGAAATTGTCAACGACATTGATGTCCGCTCCGCAGTGAATCAGAGCTTCGATAAGAACATCCTGTGCCGTTATAGCAGCAATGTGCAAAATGGTTCTACCTTGGTTGTTGCGTGCATTTACGTCAACAAAAGTTTTTCTTATGTAGTCTTTTACGACACCTCCGTAATCTTTGGTTTTTACCATATCGTACACTATGTACGAGCTGAGTATATCGCAGCCTTTATTTTGTACTAATATCTTAAATAGAAAGTCAAGCTTATCCTTAGAATCATTTATATTTTGGCCTTCTATGTACTCGGTAGTCACATTTAGGCCACGCTTTAAAACAGAGTCGATAGCCATAGCCTTGCATTCCAGCGTATACAAACAACAATCGCTCTGATCATCGTTAGCTTCCGGACCAAGAATCAAGTTGTATATGTTTTGGCATACGTGTACTTGACGCATTAAACCATCCGGATTGAACGTAATAAGGGTGAACAGAATTTCGACGTAATTATTTCTTAATGCCGAATGAAACAAGTCATTCTCGTGCAAGTCGCAAAGATTAGAAGTTACGATATTAAATCCATAGGAATGAAGGGCTTGAAATATTTCACTTCCAATGTTTTTTGGTATACTAATGGATTCGATGTACGCTAAAGTATTACAAAAATTGTCCTTACAAGGGTTGAATCGTAAGATAGTTTGGATAAGTGGAAGACAACATTTGGCTACTGCCAATCTCAACGGGGTCCTCCCTTTGTAACATTCTACATTTACAGACGCTTTTGCGCTGAAAAGCAAAGTTAGGAACGAACAGACACGATTGACGTGATATTCGTTCGTAACATCAACAATACTGTTAATTGCAGTCTCTACAACGGATGTATGTTTTTTACCCTTTAGATTGACGTTAGCTCCAAATTTTATAAGAAGCTTTCCAATTTCTACATTTGCATTTTTAGCTGCCACGTGCAGTGCGCTATTACCATTTCTCATTAAAATGTTAACGTCCGCACCTCCTTCGACAAGTACTTTCACAACTTGGACAAAATTACGTTTAACAGCCGATATTAGAGCGGTATGACCGTAATAATTCATTGTATCGATGTCCGTAGGGTTCCCGAGAATGAATAAAAGTAAGTCAGAGATCGCGTCTTGGGGAATCGGAAGAGAAAACGAATCATCGTTGACTAATCTACATTGATTAAAGTTATAACCACACATTAACAAGTATTGGATAACTGTCCATAAACTGTTTTCATCGTTGTCTAAAATGGACTTTATGTTTTCGGGAATGTAAAGGCAATCGACGGAGAAACATGATTCTTCTTCCTTTGTGTTTCGGCGTATTGTTAACATTTCTGCATTTTCAATTTGATTTGGCTGAAATGTAATAGAAAATATGTTCATCTTATTTGACAAATTGGTATTGTTACTGAATTTATGTTACTAGTACACATTACAAAATAATCCAAAACTTTTTAGCTGTCTATAAAAGTTAAAAATATTAAATGTACGTAATCATAACAAGAATTTACGTTGTTTCGTCTGATTTTATGTCAATATGGTAAATAACTGACAAGAAGGGAATATTAAATGCCATTTTAATCTGATTTTATTTGGTGTCAGTGTAATCGGGAAATTTATCATAATTTGTTTCATAATTATATGAAAATAATAAAATCTGTTTCAAATTTTAATGTAATTTTACATATTATATTTACATATGGGGAATTCTACATAACTTTAATCTAGTGTCGCTACAGTTTATTATCATTATTTATTCAAATTGAAGTGATCGTCCATCACCCAACAATCGGAAATGTATTAAAAATGTTGAATACATTACATTTGAATGCGCTATTTGAACTTAGAAAAGTATTGAAAAGGATTGAAATGTATTCAAATATGTAATGCATCGCAATACATTTAAATAAAAAAATAATCCCAGTTCATACATTTAATGAAGAAAAAATATTGCATTGACCGAGAATTGAATCCTGGACAACTGTACAACAACATCGAGTCGTAACCATTCGACCATACCCGCTGTTGTAAAATGATGCGAAACTAACGAATTGTTGAAACATGGAGAATTCATGTATATTGTAAATAAAACTAATATCTCAAATTCATTACTATTTTCTATATTTATGTAATAATTTACTTATCGACTTGAAGACTGAAAAGAACAAATGGATATAGATAGAACATATTTTTGTTGAGCAAATAAATATTGTAAGTTTTTTTTCTAAATTACGCAACATCTCTAAAATGTTACGAAATTTTGACATAATTCTCAAAGCAGATACCTTGGTGCAATGATTCGAAGTCGCTATACATGACTCAAACATTTTTTAAATTTCCAATTTCTAAAATTATTAAATTTTTTAATTGCGTATGGCGTCACCCTGCTTAAAAAAACGGATAGGAATGGACGCATATGGATAAAAATTTTATCCCAAATTCGATCATTTCTATCCATTTCAATCCGTTTCTATCCAATTCACTCATATTTATCAGAAAATATCCATAAAAAGTATTACAACTTAATCCAATTTTTTAAGAATCTATAAAAACCACTAAGTTCATCCATTTTCATCCGACCTAACGGATACACATTCTTTCCACTTTCAGACTCTGTCTTATTCGTTTCTGTCCACCAATCGTATACAGATCCTATCCAATCTAATGCACTGTACCACCTGAAACTGAAATGTGCAATTCTATCCATTTGTATCCTATCGTTTGAAGGCCAATCCTTTCCACTTTTATCCGAAGCCTCCATCTTACCCGTATCTGTCCACTAATCGTATACAGACCCTATCCAATCTTGTCATCAAGAGATTGGATAGAAACGTATTCACTTGCGAGGAGAGCATCCGGATGATAATGGATACATTTGTCATCAAGAGATCGGAAAGAAACGTATTCACTGGCAATGAGAGCGACTGGACGATAATGGATAGAGGTGTAATCACGAGATCGGATAGAAATGTATTACATTTAGTACAGACAATAAATGGAAAGAATTGGATAAAAATGAAACGGATGGAACATGATAAACTTGTACATGGTAGATTTTTGATAGATAAGTATTAATTTGGCATACTCATCATTTGCGGATGGAACAGGGTGGAACCGGATTGGAACTTTTCGTAAATCAGTTGGATGTAAACGTATTGTTTCTCTATCCAATATTCGGATAAAGAATGATTAAAATAATACGTTTAGAAAACAAGACGCAAACGGATTGACTTGGAATCCTATCCATTTCTATCCGTTTTTCTAAGCAGGGACATTATTGAACCTTTGAAAACAACACACAATAATTACATGTAATATATCCCAACTTTCTCTTAATTTGAAAAGAAATATCAGTATCATTTGAGCACTTGGCAATAGATTGTGTCAGAAAATCCTTTGCATTTTGTGCTAAGCCAAAAAGGTTAAAAACTTTTAAACCACAATGGTTATTAAAATTCCGTAATTACTATTTAATACAGTTAAGCGTAAAATTAGATTATAACAATTTCATTTAATGAAAATTAAATAATTATTTTTGAAATTAGTTCAGCATAAAATTTAATTTTAACAATTTTCTAGAAATATACAAAATAAAATTAATTTAAATAATATTTTTTAGCATAATATTTTGTTTGTAAATACATAATATTTTTCAAATTAGAAAAATTGGCTAGATCGATTATCCGAGTCAAGAAATGTTAAAAAATGAACACTTGGTCTTGTTCTGTTCACATAGTCGACGTTTCGACAGCGTCGCTGTCATTTTCAAGACTATCTCTATATAAATCATAAAAATTAATATTTTACATTGTCGCAGTTTTATAGTTAAACGAAGGTCTTCAAATAATCGGTCTAGCCAATTTTTCTAATTTGAAAACTTCACAAGTGTTAAATTCATGAATTATATTTAACATAATATTTTTATTGTAATATTTTGTCCAGACACAATATTTTTTAGAATAATATTTTAGACAGTAGTATTTTGGACTGAAATATTTTGTCATAACTTTTCATAATATATTGTCCGAGTCGCCATTGAAAGTAGTAATCAACGTCACATTTGATGTCCTATTTGATGTAATTCGAAGTAACATTTGATGTCGCATTTCACATCATTTTTTTGACTGGGTACAAAATTTTGAAATGGAAACATCAGACGATTGAAGAAAATTCGCATAATTACGTTTTAAGACAGATTTTTAATGACTTTTGACTCGATAACTTTTCATAAAAATGATTTAACAAAAATTTAATAAATGTAGTAGATTTTTCTGTTTTAAAGGTAAGTCACCTGCGCACGGAGAATCGTAAACGGTTACTTTCGACTCCACATTAGAATTATGTGTACAGATTTGAATTTTTGTATATTGAAATCACCAGAAAAGAAATTTAATCTGTCCTTTTTTTTTTAACTCAAAAGTGAAAAGTTATGTAGAATTCCTAATAAAGTAAATGTGTCCACGACAATCACTGATATAAATTTTTAGTAATAAGATAATAGCAAAAACGTTTTTTGTTCTTTAATGCATTAAAAAAAATTTCTGAAAACATTTTTAGCAACAATCAACAAAAAAGTTTTGATTTTTTCATATAAGAGTACACTACATTTTTTATGAAATATCGATGACGATATTAATGTTTATAAAAAATTTGTTCATATTTTTTTGTTTCTTTCAAATCACATTCAATTTTTTACATTTTAATTATATTACTATTATTATTATTTCGATTTTATTGACATCAAAGAGAGGTGCAATACATTCCCTTTAGTACAAATGGCGAGCCACAGCGACAATGCTGTTTTTAATAATAACCAACAGTTTTTTTTATTATATCTACTCCTTTTTAATTTTCCGATTCTTTTCAATTATTTACATCTGTCGAGGTTGAAATTAATAGAAATGAATGTCATTCACAATATCAAAATTATAAATCTAAATTAAAAACAAGTGTAAACGACGACAACTCTAAACAATTCCTGATAAAAAAATACAAAATTTCTTTTATACGTTACTTCATATCATGAACCGTCTGATTTTTTATCTTTAAAATGTTAATGAAAAAAACTTATCAAAATCAACTTTTTTTAAACTAATTAACAATTAAAAATTAACATGTACAATCGATAATAGAACTTACTTGTGGTTCATTGCTCGTTTCCAATACTTGTTTATCCATTTTCGATGTTTTGCTTTCTCTAACTGCAAAAAAAGACAACAATACCATTTTTTTGTAATATATTAAATTTGATCTCTACATTAAACAATTTCAAGATTTTATATGTTATTTATATTTGTAATAAATATTATGCGTAAATAGAAAATTTATAACGAGCAATACGACGATTTTTAAATCCCTGTAAACACAAAAGTAAAAGTTATGTAACAACTATGTAACATTTATGTAACAACGGGACAAAAGGAAAAAAGGGAATTTGAACTTAAAAAAAAGGAACTAAAAAAGGGACTTGAGGTAGAAAAATGGACTAAAAAAGGACTAAAAAAGAACTAAAAATAGTTTTGATTTCAACTTTTTAATTGTAAGCCTGATACAATTATTAGATTACAATTTATAATAAAATTTTTTTCGTTTGTTATCACAAGGGGAGAGTCCGGCCACAAAATCAGCTATATCAAACAAACGTTCAAAAATTCCCTAGAAATTATTTCTTTAGTGATTTTTTTAGGAGGAATTCAATGGTAATAAAATAAAAATCAGAAACAAATTTCTTTACCAAAAAAGAAAAATTGTTTTTTTTTTTAATAAAATGGAATTTTTTTAAATCCATACGTAATTATTTAGAAAATATGTTTTTCTGTTTTCCAATTGTTTTTTTTTTTTATTTTTAAAATAGATTAACAAATTTGAATAATCTTTATTCGGAAAAAAACATTTTTTTTCAAAAAAACATTTCATTCCAAGAAAAAAAAATGCTTAGAATTCATCAAAGAGTATACTAGAATTTTTTCAGAGTTTTTGGTAAACTTTTAAAAATGTTCAAAAAAAAGAAATTAAAAATTTTTTCAAAATATCATAAAAAAAATCTGACAAAATTCCAGTGTATTCGTCAATGAATTCTAACAACTTTTTACTCTTTTTATTTTTTTTTATAAAGTTCATAATTTTTGTGTCAGAGCGTTCTCAACTTTTTCAAGAAAATTTCATTTAGGACGCCATTTTCGGGACCGCCATTTCGAATTTTATAAAAACATATATCACCATTTTGAAGCTTAGACATTTTTGTCACGTTATTTATACCGAACTGAGGCATAGTAATGCTATAAGTGATAAAAAAAAACGATAAATGAAAAAAAACTTTTAAAATCTCATGATTTTTGTTAAAAAATGGTCTGTAATTCGTTCATTTTAAAATTGACAGTATTTTACCATCCACCATTCGAAAGATTCGAGCAATTGGAAACGTATATACCACAATTTTTTTCATTGAATTTAAATACTAAAAAATACTGACAAACTTCGTGTCAAATTTTTGTACATTTGGTCCTTAAAGGGTTAATCAAACATTTATTCATATGCAGGAAACAAGACGTAAAAAGCCGCAGAAGGACAGTTTAAATTTGAAAGGTTAAAAAAAGGATGTAATAGGAACTTTTGACGAAAAAAGGAAAGAAAAGGGACTAAAGTCGAAAAAAGAGACTAATTTCCTAAAAAGAGACTGACTGGGAGCCCTGTAACAATGTAACCATTACGGAAATATTACATGTCTGTTACTTTATGTGTTTGCAGGGATTTAATAAAGTTACAAATGTTTTTCTTCACAGTGCTTATGTTTATTTTATTTTTTCATTAATTTTTGTGTATTTCTTTCATACAATATATATTGCAAATGTTGGATATTTTTAGATTATTTAATACAGAGTAAATCAAATTATTTCTGTTAAAATAAATAATATTTTAATAACGATAATAACTTCCCTAAAAAAGGGATAAAATCGGACCCGACCGGATAGAAACGGATTGAAAACAGGATAAAAATGGATTAAATGTCTGTATATTTCTATCCCGATCCAATATTTACAGTTTTATACAGGGTTGTCAATAAATGATCGTTATCTTTAGTAATTTAACTCAGTAAACGAATAGAAAGTTAAAAATACGAATTGAAATGAATTCATGTGAATTAAAATGAATTAAAAAGTGGATTCAATTAATCATTTTCATGCGTTTTAATTCATTTTAATTCACTTGAATTCATTTCAATTCGTATTTTTAACTTTCTATTCGTTTTCGTTTACTGGGAAGTGCATTTAACATAAAAAAATCAATTGATTGAAGCTACAAAAAATTTTACGAAATGATCAAAGCAGATTATATTTGTAATTTTGTTACTAATGATTTTAAATATGAGCCACATAAATTTCTAATCATTTATTTATAATTTTATACATATATTACATTGCATGTAAAATAAGAACAATATTTTTATTAACATATTTGTTTTTTATAAATAATTCTTAAGATTTCAATACTAAATATATTAAAAGTACTTTTATTTGTTCACATAAACGAAACTAAAATTTAGATTATGGAATAAAGTAAATTTATGATTGAACAATTATACTTTGTTTCTAGTATTACAAAACAAATGAAGTTATTAACTAAATGTTCGATTTGCAAAATATGTAGTGCGTTTAAATAAAATTTATTCGTCAATAGTCTACTTTTGTTTTAACATTGCTTCGTTGAGTAGTAAAAAATAAAGTACACATTACAAGAAAATAAAAAGCATATGTACTAAATATTTTTAACTTAATATCAAATAACATATAAATAAACAATTAATCATTTCGAGCATTCAACTAAAACATCTGTTTTAAAGCAGCAGTAACCCTGCAATAATACCTTTGAAATAAAAAAAAGATGAATAAAATATACAGCTTTCATGGAAATAAGGTTATAAACCCTTTTTATAAACCAAAAAATGTAATAAAGTACTCGGTATATTACTTTTTTTTTCTAAAATGCCAAAATTTCGATACTTTTTCTATCTATTGAAACGCTTACCTGTTTTAACAAAATTTGAAGACACGTGCTCTGACCAGGAATTTTAAAGAAAGGACAATTTTGTTTTTTCACTTGCAGAGAAATTCGACAAAATTATCCTTCTTCCTCGTTGTTCTTTTGTTCAAGATCATCCGTTTTTGAAAATACGCGATTGGCCGGTAATACAGCGACAAAACAAATGAATACCGAACGCACACAAACATACCCGTACATGTAAATTACCTGTTTTTAGTGTAAAAACAAAAGAAAAACTACACGTACTATTCATTAAAAATACGTAAGTGTTCCGGAAGTTCAACATTGCGATTTTATGTTTCTATAAACGAAAATTTCTGTATAAAATAAGTTTCCGACATTTCTTGAAACATAAAAATATTTGTATTTTAAATTTGATTGCTACTAGTAATTTTTTTTATCCCTGATTTGTGGTATCCGATCTTGAAAAATGTACAATTTTGTAAATCAAGGTACAGTAGTCCTTCTCTTATTCTAACTTCTTCTCTTATTCTAATTTTTTCACTTCCTCTAATCTAATTTCATGCATACAACATAACCTAAAAAAACTCTTTTTAAAAACAAAAACATTTAACAATAAGTCAGTTCGGTTATCTGTCTAATAAATAATATTGTGTAAATTAACATTGATGTAAAAACCCCTCACAAGATCCTAGAAAAGAGCAAACGTTTTTGGCGGCAAATTAGAATATGAGAAGTAGACGCCATCTTGCCTGTCTGGACAAATTAGAATAAGAGAAGGACTACTGTACAGTAGAACCCCTCTTATTTCAATTGCCCCTCTTATTTGAATCGTTTCCCCTTAGGCCTTCCCCCACCACCGCTCAAACATCTCAATATAGTTTACAGTGTTTACACCATCAAAGTTGTATAGTGTAAATACCGTTTAACCTAAATTTGCAAACATGTATAGTCGGTAGACTGATATGTAATGAAATTTCAAATTAATTTAAAATTTTGCATCAAACTCATGATTTACATCATACAAATTATTCGAGAAGCTGCTAATTTCGTAAAATAAAAGTGCACATTTGAAGGTTAGGATGTTGTTAATTTTTAATGATGTGTATTTCAAGACCTCCACAAAAATTGAAAAGTCTTTCATTTGCAAAATAACAAACAGATCCAATATCAGCAGCTTAGTACTGAATTTGAAGTAATCTGAAGTTTTCATTAATCATATATTTGCAAATTTGGGTTAAATATTGTCTCCTATATTCATTTCGGTCTTAATCGCAGTGTATTTGTTTGTGAAACAAAAAATTATTGATACATAATTATATGTAATAAAGTGCATAATGTAAATTTAAAATGTTTATTTCTACACTCGAATGCAGATTATATAAATAACCATAAATAAATGCGAAAGGTTGCAGTCTTTATTTATCACATAAAGGCACGAGTTGTGATCTCGTTACATTTTTATCCAAAAATTTTCTACACATTTTTCAGATAAATTATATACATATTTTACATAATTCAACTCTAAAATATATACGATGTCTAACAAAAATAAAAAGATATCAGATATTATCATCCACTATTAAAGCGTTCAGTAGAGTAAGGGGGTAAGGGGAAATTTCAAATAAGAGGGGTCGGCGCCATTTTGAAAACCATGACCAGTTGAAATAAGAGGGGTTCTACTGTAATATGTCTTATTGTCTTTATGCAGATCACCATCATTGCTAGAGAATTCAAATGCCCCCTTTAAAAGATAAGGAGAGGCCTATTATTGGTTGCGACCATTACGACCGAAATTTATTGTAATAAAAAGTTACTAACAGTTTTTTATTAAAAAAAAAAAAAATCTAAAACGAGTGCAACTAATAACGTAAAAGGATAAGAAGAATCCTAGGAAAAAATCCCCTAAAAAATAAATCCTAGTTTCTGAACAGATTTTTCATAATGAAAACGAATCTGGGGTAAAAAATACCCCATCACGTCATGTTTTCGAGAAACTGGTATTTAATCTAATAGATTTAACTTAAATACACCACCACTGGCTTAAATGTCTCATTTTAAGACATTTTAGACAGTTCTTCACTTTAAATCGAAGACACGTCGTCCATTGGAGCATCTTGTTAAGAACTCTCGTCTCGAAGGTAACATAACCTATTCAGCTCATGGTTTTGAATGTTTCAAGTACCGTGTAACAGAGGTTTGTGTTAGACGCCGCGTAATTATGGAATCATAATGTGTTGAAATATCAATCCCTGCGAAAAAATTTAAGTAGGATTATTATGAGAATCTCATGAGAAATTGAAACAAGTGCCTTATAGTTGTCGTAAATATGTAAAAACATATAATATCATACACATTATATACATCTATTAGTCATACAAGTATCGTACGAAATATGTAAAGTTTTATTGCATGAAAACAAAATAGTTTAATAGGTAGTTTTATGAGCATACAATCATGAATGTTTTGAGTTGAAATTTTATGGAAATTACATAAAAATCTCATCACAACCAGGTCAATTTTCATACAAATCGCAAATATTATCGAATAGTGTTTCCGTAAAATAGTGCAAGTACTATACGACATTTATATGAAATTTACAAGGTACAGTAGTCCTTCCCTTATTCTAATTTGTCCAGTCAGCCAAGATGGCGGCATTCTTCCCTTATTCTAATTTTCCCCTCTCCCCCACTACTTCGATTTGCTGACTCACTTTTGTCTCTTTTTCTTTTGTTGCATACTGTAAAAAATGGAAATGTAAATTTACAACTTGTAGAGTTGGACACAATATTGCCCATGCTGCAAGTAGGACTTTTACGCAATATTATTGTAAATTTATATAGGCACTGTGAATGTTACTTTTTTACCTTTGTAAATGTCAACTTGTAATTGTAAATTTACAATTGAAAGTGGATTTTACAGGTTACGGTAATATTACACCGTAGAGAAGTTTAAATTCTCCAAGAGAATAGTAAATTTACAACAAAATACATATAGGAAAAATGTTAGGTTATGTACTAAAGCGCCATAGCCTTATGCGGGCAGGTGATTTGAACTCTACATTACGTGGTAAAATTTATGCACGTACTCCTGAACCAATTGGAGTGGCTTGTAATAATAATTTGTTTTTTTAATAATTTATGAATTTAGATTTTATGATTTAATGTTTTCATTCAACAAAAGATTATAGCTCTAAAAACCTCTAAAATATTAAAATACATCTTATAATAAATTTTACAATATATTCCTCTGTTTTACATTTAAAAACAAAATAAAACTAAAATATGTGGAATTTTAATGTAAATATTAATTTTACTACACCAATGGTTTTTCCCCTCATATTGTAAATTTACCATGTACAGAATGGGCTCGATTTTTACCCACTTATAGCGTCGGAAAACCGCGTTGCGTTGTAAATTTACCACCTTCAGTGTAGGGAATTTACAAATCGTTCTGAAATTCCTAACCTCCCGCGGGAAATTTACAACTTTTAACGTGGGAATATCACCATATTTTTAGGCAGGAAAATCACAACAAAATTGTAAATTTCATTTACATTTTTTACAGTGCACATGCACCGTTATTTGTATTTAGAAAATCCACATGTCAGTGGGGAGAACGCGTGAGGGGAAATATTAGAATAGGAGAAGAGAAAAATTAAAATAAGGGAAGACATTAGAATAAGGGAAGGACCACTGTACTTTTTTCAAATTCTCATGTGATTCTCATGAGAATCCTAACTAAAATTTTTCGCAGGGTTAACTCTATTTTGCCATAATACATTACATTAAATATAGATTATGTAACATGGAACTAAAACTGTAATTCTGGTCCGGGCGTGGTCTATCCGGTACGAGGCGCAGACGAGTACAAGAAACACATGCGAGGACCAGAATTGTTTTAGTTCCACGTTACATACGATATTTTATGTAACAGGAGTGTGGTTTCCGAGGTTATGTGCGTAACGTGTTTCGAGTGCTTTGTGGTATACGGACGATAAAGTAAGGTTATATACCTATGCGCATGCGCATAGATACATAATGTGTACATTATCGTCCTCGGACTATAAAGTAGCTGACCCTCCATAATAACTAATTTCAGGTCCTTAAAACATGCACATAATGCCGAGGAAACTGTACTCCTGTTACATAAAATAAGTAAATAATATAGATATGCGTGTGTATGTGAAAGAAAGACTGGGATACGCATGTTATTGTTTATATAATTTTGAATCAGGTAATTTCCTCTGCTTTCCCAGCTCATCCGAGGAGCGTTTTTAGTTGTATTGCATTAGTCGTTTTTCGGTAGCGAAACACTTCGAACGTTTATAGCAAAAAGCTAAATATGAGGATGAAGAAAAAATTGAGGGACGAAGGAAATACCTCAAAAAACAAACGTTAAGGGGGTTCTAAAGTGGTCCGCCAGTAAGGTAGGAAGTTTCTTTAAAAAACGTAAATTAAAGAAGACTGAATAAAATTTTCAAAATTCGGGTTCTGTAAAGGCAATTCTAATTACTATAGACGGTATCGTAGAAAATGCAAAAGACATTATTTAAGAACTGATCAAACATTTTCGGAAATATATAAAAATCACTTTTTCCGAAAAGTCTCAGCCATTTCTCAATTAATGTCTGGGATTTTGTGTAATACCGTCTGTAGTAATTAGAATTGCCTTTACAAGGCCAGAATTTGGAAAAATCGTTTCAGTAATTTTTTATTCCCGGGTTTTAGTGAAAATTAAAGATAACTGAATAAAATTGTCAAAATTCGGGCTCTGTAGAGGCAATTCTAATTACGGATAGAATTGATGTTTTATCAACTGCGGTACCCGGCTGCGTAGGTTTTTCCCACTAAGGTGGTTTTCCCTACGCCACTGCACACTCGAATAGTACCTCTTAAAATGAAGGTGTCCTGTTAGGAACTTATATAAAGATCCTTCGAAATGGTGACGATCTTGATAAAATTATTTGTAATTCGAAGATTGTAATAATATCGATGTATAATATGATGAGTTAATCAATTTAGATGCTTGAGAAATTGAAAAGTCGAACTAAGATGTGAAAATATCGCTTGATCGAAATAAATTTATATTTTTTCATTCGATCGATCGAATTGCTTGCTTTATTTTCAAGCCCTTCTACCAGTTGTTAACAATTACTACAGACGGTTTCCTAGAAAATACCATACGTATCGATTGAAAACTGACCGAGAATTTTCAGAAGTGAATAAAAATCACTTATTTCCGCAGCACATCAATCAATGTCTACAGGCAGCAGCATAGACAGCAGACTACAAACTGCCCCCGAAACTCCCTCTGCCTGCGTAAGGAAATATAAGCTCTTCAAGAGAAATAAGGATAAAAGTACCAGAAAAAAGAGCCATAAGGAAAAAGTGGAAAATAATCAGATCCCCAGACTTAAAATCAAAACTAAATAAAGCAATAAAAAGTTTACGTAAACTACTAAACTCAGTACAAAACCAAGGAGTTCAAGATTATCTGAAAACGCTAAGCGTATCCTAAACGAATGATTATACTCGATGGAAAGCGACTAAACATTTAAAACAATCAATAGTCTTGATAACACCAATACGAACATAAAGAGAAATATGGGCAAAGAGTAAAAGTAAAAAAGCAAATATTTTTGCACATTTGAGCTAACGAAGAAACAGATTTTGCAGCCGAAATCCAAAGAGGAATAAGCGAAACTCATCAGGAAGTAATTCGACCAAAAATGTCAACAAAAAGTGAAAATCATTCGAAATGAATTGAATCCGAAGAAAGTTCGAGGGTGACTTAATCACTGGACTAGTACTTCAAAACCTACCAGAGACCGGCTGGAAATTTATAACTCAGCTTCCTAATGCTCTACTATGAATCGGCTTCTTCAACTAATACACTTATTACCCATTCTGTTAAAAGTATTCGAAAATTGTTTTATTCAAGAATAAAACCAATAATCGAAGAAAAACGCCACTGTTGAACAGATACACGGAATATGTTAATACGATCTATTCATGCTTGGAACAAAAAGCATATTGCTCAGCTGAGTTTCTAGACATAACTCAAGCCATTGATAAAATATGGCATATTGGAGTATAAAATTAAAGAAAATTTACCTAAACTTATTACATGATTTAAAAATCATACCTACAAAATAGATATGTCTATGTTAAACATCAAGATGCAAGAACCAATTTGCACGAAATAACAGCGGGTATGTCAAAGGAAGTGTTCACGCGCCGTTACTTTACGCAGCCGGTCTTCTAACAATCCGTCAAGTGGCAAAATCTACTTTTGCAGACGATACTCTAGTAATAGCATAATAGCATAAAATCCCGATAGCGGAATATAATACCCTGCAATTAAATGTTGACAATGTCCAAACCTGGTAAGTAGCGCATGAAAGCTAACGACACCACACAAGTAACATTTACTACCCGCAGGGAAACTTGCTACTAGTGACCCTTAATGGGCAAGAAAATCCTATAAGCAGAAGTTGTAAAATATCTGGGGATACATTTCGATCGACGCCTAAACTGGCAACACTACATATTTGTAAAACGGAAAAAGCTTGGTCTAAAATTAAGGAAATTGTTTTGGCTGCTAAACTGAAACCCACAATTGACTATGGAAAACAAAATTCTGTTATATAAGGCAATATTAAAACCAATATGGACATATGGAGAACAATCGCTGAATTAAGCAAGAATTCAACGAGCTTGAGGCAGCCATCGTTTGGAGGACAAAAGAAATGTGATGTGTCAGATATGTCATGTTGACTATTAAGTGTGATAAATGCAGCTAAATATTCCTGTTTGATGATAAGCGACATTTGGAGACAATAATATATCGGATTATTGATGAGATCCAAAAGTCATCAGACAAGATTCCAGAGGATGTTATAAAGGCGGTAGAACATTTATATCTTCTGTTGAACATTATGAACCGGAGGTCTGCACGGGACTTTTTCTACACTTGCTGAAAGAGCAGTAGCTGGTTGCTTTTTAGTAGGAGATGGGATTCCTGGACATCTATGTATGGAAGATTATCGAAAGTGTGCAGCCACGTTCAGCAATAAGGTCACGAATATTGTGCGTGATGAACAACTGAGTAGACAAGTCTGATGAGATTTGTGGGTGGTGCTACAGCAATGATCATCCTGAGAGATACCAAATAGGCCTAGCCAAGACTTGAGTGAATAATCAGGTATGCAACAGAACGAATTTTGGTGATCATAACCTGGAGTTCCAAGTCAATAATTCGAACACAGCAATGTTTAGGAGATCAATTCTAAAAGCTTCTCAAAATTCAGGTTGATGTTGAAAGTACGAAAGCAGAAAGGATATTTTGGAATAAGAATGATGCCCATCTCGTTTTTTAATAGTATCTTTACGGATGAATGGAGAAGTCGCAACAAAGCAGTTAAGGTCATTCCGATTCTATGTTGGTTTATACCGAACTTGGTAGATGTAACAGTAGACTTATGTTTATAATGATTATAATGCTCTTGGTGTTGATAACTAAGCATATCTACTTAAAATAAACAAGAACTAGAAACAATTAGTTTGGTCATCTGTCGATAGTTTCATAACAGCTGGTGACTGGACTAATATGGAATGCTGCAAGAAACTACCGGAGAAGATCTGAAATAAATAAATAAAAACAACGTTATGATTAGAATCGAAAATATGAACAGAATATTAATTCCTGTTTCTCACTACTATAAAAGACTCAGACATTCGAGAGGATTGTTATTTCTACTTGAACAACATCGTTTTAGTTTTGAGAATAAACTAAGGTACCATATATATAAGAGTTTTGATTCAATAATACCTTCATCTTCAGTTAAATGGAATGATGAATTTGATTTGTCAAGTGATGAAAATAGCTCTAGTATTGGTATCAGCAGGTCCAAGTTTTTATTTATTGATTCCGAGGCATAGAATAAATTAAAAAGCGCAGCCTATCATGTTGAAGGTCTTATAAATCAACAAAAACCAAATTCTTATAAAATTTCGGCTTCAGCGACTCTTCAACTAGAAGTACCAAGACGGTTATACTTCACTTGAAAACCCTTCTCCCTGTTCCTTATTTCACTGTCACGCAAGTCAAATATGATAAAATATGAACATCACTACCAAGATTAGTGATAGTTTACGGGAATATGGTCCCTTACCGATCGGTCGTAACGTGCCGACCTCCCCGTGTTTCTCATAGATGTCGCTGGCGTCTGAATTCATAATAGTGTGTCTGTAACGCTGCCATAATATTAACGATGTGCTGAGAGGTTTCAACGACCTTTCTTATTTTATTCGAGATTATACAGACCGATTTTATTTTGACAACAATGAAGTTATGGGAATAGAGGTAGTCGTTTATGGGCTTATTAAGTTAATATATCATCAATTATTTTCACTAGTCATCATCAATAGCATTCACCGGCATTATTCACATAGTTTCGGAGTTTTTAAACACCTGTTCTTAAATAATTTATAGTAATTGAATTCTACACACATTTTTTGACATACTTGCTTTATTCGCATTGTATAGCTAGAAAACAATTTTATTTTAACAAAATATATTTTCATTGCCGGATTACCGGTGCGTCATCTTCATAAATGTATAAGTATTAATAATAAGTATAATACAATGTCTAAATATATTACAATATAGTACACAGTTTGTACTTGATTTATATAACATTAACATTTTAGTAATACTTTAATTATTCAACAGCTTCCTCGGTACAAAAGTCTATGGGTATAAAAAAGAACACCTTTATTTCTTTTTGGTAGTGTCAAGTATGGCTAGAGACATGCTTTGAATAGTTGCTTTATTGTCTTGGAAGTAATCTTTCTCTAAATTAATAGTCTTATATTGATTAGGCAGAATAATTTCGTTACTTTAGAATATTTTTTTGTATAAAAATAGCAATTATATGACAATATAAATAAAAATGTGCAATGTCTCTTTGGATAGTTTACATAACTAATTCATATGTAATGAGAACGTAAAAAAGAATGCATTGGAAAGAAATGCTGAAAATATTTGAGAATGTAAAACAAAACTAGAAAAAAGTCAACTTCTCTTAGATGTATCGATTTTTAAGGTAGAAAAATATAACATCATGAATATATAATGCATCATAAAAATACAAATTTTCTTTAGATGTAACTCTTTGTCATTACGGCACATTCACTTATTTTATTAACAGCAATCACAGTAATTCCAGAAAAAAATGGATCTACGATTCTTTATCTTTTGAAACTAATTTCTTGTGCTCAGACATTCTCGTTTTAAACACGAAGTAAGAAAACATTTATGATCTGGAGGGTGATTGTAAAGTGCTAATCACTGAAAAGAAGAATGCCGTTGGGTGCTCAGCTGTCATCTGTCGTCACCAACTGTCATTATTTGAAACCATCATCAAGTTTTATTAACCCTGTTCGACTATTTATCAGATTTCTCCAACATGGCTGACATCCATGCTTCACCTGAGACTATATTAACTATTTAACATATACCGTCATCTCTGATAAAGATTTATTTTAGAAATCTAAGGGTTGCTTCTGGTTGCACCTTCATTCTATTCAGTAGTAGAAATCAGTCATTTAGGCACATACTGGATGTAAAAATCGAGTTCATGTTTGAGACGTTATGATGCAATGACATAGTTAAAGAAGACATTCGTTATGAGAAAAAATGAAATTTCTGGTTTGAACGTAGCATTGCAGACTTATCTTAAGATCTCACTGAGAGTTATTGACTCTAACGAAAATTACAATTATATATACAAAATGTTAAAGTCCCACTTCGGAGCTCAATGACCTAAAAATTGTTTTGCGGTACCTGTCTTTTCTTTGGTTATCTTTCTGCACCAACCGCCTCAAATCTCCCGAATCTACGTAACTTAGAATCTGTTTAATCACGTGAGGTAGTTGGACGTCAAAAATATCTATAAATATAACGCTAGCTTCATCCAATAAATCTCTCCTTTCTTTCGCTTTACGAAACCGTTCTTCAAGAATCTCTTCGTAGATAGGAAACCTGCTGAAGTAGTTTCTGGATTTTAATAGTTTCGTCAAGTTTCTATCTCTGGTGAACATCACTATCCTGTCGGTGTTCTTCACTAGAATGTCAAAAGCTGTGACGGACCCGTTGATGTAATGAGTTTTCATGTCCTGCAACTCATCAGCACATCGATCATAGAACCGATTTAGCTTGGGATCATTTTTGATCGATTGAAGATTTCGTTGACTAACTTCCACGTTTTCTGCAACCATCTTCGCCATGTACTTTATTAAAAGCTTAGCCGAATCGTCAAAGTCTTTCTTAAAGTAACGACTGGTGTATATTGAATCGTATAATTCATCATAGTCGTTCCGAACTGTTCGGATGGTGTCCTGGACATAGTTCAGTGGTGTCTTTCCTTCTTCATCCATGGCGTTAACATTGGCACCGCAATTCATGAGTACCTTTGCTAGGCAGAATTGTCCTTTTCTGGATGCGATGTGTAAAGCTGTTCTTCCATAATTGTCACAGGCGCTGATGTGGCTATCACATCTTCGATAGAAGTCATTGACGACATCACAAAAGTCCATGTTGCCGACGATATCGAAGAGATTATATGTATTGAAGATCTCTCCGCCACCATTTTCAATAGTTAGTCTAATTACCTCCAGAGTTTGCTCTTCTACGGAATTGTTGTCAATTAATTTTTTCTGATTATCCAGATGACTAGCGATGTCTTCATAACGTTTCAAAGTCTTCAAAATCTTTTCTTGTTTAGCGTTGGGTTCTTGCCGTATCAATTCGAATATCCTCTGCCAGGACGAAATGCGTTTGGTTGCATCACTAGGATTTAATCTCAAGAAATCCATTACGATTTTATCATAATCATTTTTGATGGCATATAACAATATGTCCCACATGAAGGAATCTCGCGTGTCATGAAGTCGAATGACAAATCCATAGTCTTGCAAAGCTTCAACGATTTTCTGGAATTGCTCCTTTGGTTGATGAACGGCTGTCAGGAAAGCCCGGACGTTTCCAGTGTTCTGAAGGTTTGGCTCGAACTTCAATAACGTCTTCACAATTGAAAGGCACTCTTTATTAACTGCTATTAATAACGGCGTGTGATTATTTTCATCTTTAGCATTTACGTCAGCCTTTGCCTCTAATAGGAATTCAACAATTTTATTTGCTTCACTGACGCGCCCATTTTCGGTGCAGGCCTTCGAAATAGCCAAGTGTAGTGGTGTCTCCTGAAGGATATTTGTACAGTTCACTTCACTTCCAGATTCTACCAATAGTTTGACGGTACCAAAATTCCCATTGCAAGCTGCTACGTGCAAAGGCGTATTGCTGTTCCTCATCCTCGAATTGACGTCCGCTCCATGCGAAATTAAAAGCCTAGCAATATTTTCATTACCTGCTTGAGCAGCAAAATGAAGTGGTGTCTGATCAAAAACTGCCCTTGCTCCTACTTCCGACCCACGTTCCAGTAGAAGTTTGGTCAGTCCTTCGTTTTTTTGCATCACTGCGAAATGCAAAGGTGTCTTGTTATCGATTTTGCAAACGTCATTGCAACTTGCACTGTGATCGATGAGTAATTTTACGATCCTAGCTTTGCCTAGTTTACAAGCAAGGTGCAAGGGCGATTCTCCTGATCCATTTTTGGAACGAATGTCAGCGTGATTGCGCAACAATAACTCAACGATTTTCTCGTCACCACCGGCGACGGCAAAGTGAAGTGGAAAGTTGGCCGCTTTATTTTTCTTAATTACTTCATTGACTTTGGAACCCGCACGAAGCAATAGTAGCTCGATGACGTCGACTCGTTTGTTTTTTATTGCTCTACATAGTGATGCTGACCAAATCCAGTCTTCCGCGTTGGCTGATGGGCAGTTATTCTGTAATATTTCGCGCACGCGATCAACATTGCCTTGACGTACTGCTTGCATGAGACCGAGCTTTTTCGATTTCTCTGATTGTTTCTTCTTTGATGGCACTGGGGAAGAAGTTTTCATTCCCACACCGATGATGTGAGCACCGCATGACGAAGTTGTGATCTGAAAATGAAAATTCAATTAAGAATGACTGACATAGATTTATATATTGTAATATTTTTTCAATTGCAAAATAACAAAAAGAAGTTTTTAAGAGCACTTCAAGAAGAATACTGCTCAGAAACAGCTGATAATGTGAGCTCTGAAAAAACCTAAAATGCTGCTCAGAAATAGCCATGGAAGTGATCATTAAGAATATTGTTCTTATTTTTAAAACTTTCTAGTTGAAATCTGAATGAAAATTTCTAGCGTCCTAAATACAAAGTCGTATTTTTACATTTTTAACATGCCCGAATTTTGAAAAAATGATTCTGACATTTTTAACTTAGCATTTTTAGCTTAAATTCCTATCTTATCGGCAGAGCACTTTTGAACTCCCTTAAGCAAGTTGTACAATGTAAAAATGTTGATATTTCCACGTATGTATATTATTATAAGGTTCACAACTCGCATGGTATAAGAAAGGTATAGCAAAGACACATTAAGAGAACAGGTAAACTTTCCCATCGCACCAAACGTAAAAACTTGCAGAATTCTGATTGGCAGTCTAATGCGCTTCAACCAATTTGTTATACCTTTCTTATTATACCATGGTCCAAAGTTATTTACACGTAAACAAGGCGTAGAGAGGTACAGTAGTCCTCCTCTTAAGCCATCTTCTCTTAAGTCATATGCACCCCATATCTTTTGCTTCCCCTAAGTCGTAATTTTATAGGTTATAAATCCTGATGCGTTCCCCAATCACGCATTCTGTTTAACGGTAGCTCGAGTAACGTTTTGTATAAATATGTAACTAACAAATGTACCAAAGTACCAGAAAATTACATTGCAAAACCATTGAAATTGAATGTTATGAAATATGACTTAAGAGGAATCTTGCTTGCCCCCGACTGTATGACTTAAGGGGAGCACTACTGTAAGTCTTATGGCAACATTTCTCGTTTATCAATGTAAATTTTGTAAATATTTTGTATAACTTTCAAATCATAAAATTAAACATATAATAAAGGGTATACAATTCTGAATAAAGAATGCCGTGGTTCAACGGTCATTTTGTAGTAAATTTATTCGGTAACAATTAAATTTATATGGTATATTTCTTTGTGTGGTTATGCTCTGCAGCCGATTCTGATATTTAAATTTAACAAAGGACATTTTGAATTTTCAAAATCTGAGTTGATTCGTAATCAGACATTTACAAGATCCCGAAATGTCAACAAAGGTAATCATAGTGGGTTGCGTTCTTGCAAAAATCATAACGTAGAAAAGACAATAGCCTCCACCAATTTTTTTGGAAATAAAATATGAAATTATTTCCTTCGAGATACCATATCGGTTTCAAACAGAAATCACGAGCTCAATACCAAAATTTAAGTTAAAAAATTAAGCTGACATATTGGATTTGTCATTTTTATTTTTTAATTCTAAGTTTACATTTGTAATAAGTAACTTAGACTAAAAACGAAATAATTTGTATTTTTTATTAGTTTGTTTAGGGAAAGTATTTGTATTTAGCTCTGTGTAAGAAAAATATTAGTAATTTGACCGCCATTTTAGTTTATTACTTATTGAATTTTAAATCGTTTGAAGTCATATAAAATATCAAGTTTTCATTTTTAATCTAACAAAAATTATATTTTTTTTATGTTTAAAATTTTAAATGTTTTTATTTTGTTTTTGCCAATTAATTTAATTTATTTATTAATTAATTTGTTAATACAAAGGTATATAAGATAAGAAGTATTTTTAAAATTGATAGAGAATTAAAACAACAAAATGCGAAAGACAAAGATATTTTTAGTGCAATCGGCAGTTCGTTAACCTTTTATAAAAATGAGTAATTATTCATCCATGATGGACAGAGATCGTATTGTTTGTGCCCTTGAACAAAAATATAACACATGAAGGCAATGGGTCGATATGACTTGAAAAATGGAGTGAGGAACTTCGATGACGGTCGATTTCGATAAATAAATGTTTGAAATATTCCATTTAAAATTGGAAACATTATCTCATTAAATATTTTAATTATAAATTATACTTCAGTCCCTGTAGATATACCGATCAAATAAATCCTTGTTTATTGAATACACAAAAAAGGTTTTCTATTGCGTCATCTAATGATAGTAAGGGACATCTGATTTCAAGGTTTCAAACGAAGTAAATATTTTCTTCCTTTTTTTCGACAGATGAAACTGTCATGGAATTTTTTTAAAATTAAATCCTGTATACCTAGTTTCTACCTGTCGAACCTGTTAACTTTCCGTTACAAACAAGAAAAAATACAGTTGAATATATTACTTTTTACGGTAATTAATCATCCAATAATAAAATCTTAAGTTCGTTGTATAACTACATTTATCTTTCTAATACGCCAATTAAAATCTGTATGATAGCCTTTAAATTCATAAATTTTTCATCGACATTGATTAACCAGTAGAAGGTAAATTCTGATAAAATTTATTGATGTTTAGACAATTTTCAAGTTTGTATCATTGGTGTAGTAAAAATGTGATAAGGCAAATACGATAAAGATGTACAAATTGAATCTTTATACATTAAGTAGTAAGGCACATATAAATAGACCTGATAAAACGGCGTAATGTTGATAAAATCAAGCGAATTTCTCACGCTTAAGAAAAGTCGATAATTAGCGATAAAACTGAATGAAAACAAATTCGGAACGTCAGATAACGTTTTTTTATCATATAGTTGCCCTATCTATGAAATGTACTAATAAACGTATACAAAATTGTTTAATTTACCCAGAAATCAGAATTGGTTTAAAATGTTAATTCTTTCCTATTCGTAATTTGAATTCATTATTATTAAAACAAATTCATTCTTAAACAATTTAATACATTTCTATCCAAACTGATTTATATAATTAAAAATTTTATGTTTCTCTAATTTGGATTGAAACGCATTAACTAGATTTTCTTCCGGCAATATTATTTTTTAATTGATTCCTTTATACTAAAATTTGGATAGACACTCAATAATGGCTTACGTTTTTTCGAAATATTATTCTTGTTTCACTTGGATTGCAAAATATACTTCCCCATACTGAATAACAAATAAGAATGCATTTGCACGAATTCGCAAGGATTAAAAATGTTGTATATGTTTATGAATGAATAGAAATGCATTGCGGATAAAAGTGGATTCATTTTTTAGTACGAATTCAAAACGCTTTAAAGTGAATGCATTTTAATACATTTTTATCCTATTTTGTTTATTTTTTTTTGTAATTGAATTGTTTTTCTTTTTTTTTTTGAAATAATTGATAATCGAGCTTTACATCGACTTTTTTTGGTTATTCTACATTCATATAACAATCGAATCTGTAATTTGAGATTGCAAACTTTGATTTATAATCAAGAAAGGAGCCCAACAAAAAATAAATACTGAATGTTCATTGACTTTCTGATTGTAATTGTTTACAACATTTGTAATTGTTTAAAAGTATAATTTACTTGATAAACAGTAAAATTGTTCCCTCTTATAAATAAAATAAAAAATAGTTTAAAAATTGTCTAACTTCACTATGTAATGAACTATTACTGTAAAAAAACAAAGTCTTTGCAAATGGAGGGACTAAATTTTGTTATGCATGATATTGAACTACGTAACATAGTACAGATCAAAGTAATTATATATAACCTCGTATCGTCCCTTCTGCTGATGTTTGAATATGAAATGATACTAAATGGGCTTGTTGTAACATAATTCAAGTTCTAGATCACGCAGATTGACGATAAACGATCTTTGTAGGTCGAAAAATGGAGGCAGACGCACCAACAAGAATTTATGAAAGATAACTAATCAAAATTACGAGTTAAACAACTTTTTTTATTATACTTTTGAAGATATTTTAGTATTGGATTATGATAATTACTTCATGTATCAAGTTACATCAAACAATTATACTTGTATGATTGTTGAAAAAAATATTTTGTACATTCAAGTAAATAGTTAGTAGAAACAAGAATATATTTTCTTATACTGGATAAATGTTGTATATCTTTAGTAATTGTTATGTGATTTAAGACCATATTTTTTTAAATTGATATTAATGTTTACTTAGTATTATTTAAACAACTCTTTTGTGAAATAAATTTATCAGTGTTCAAACAACAGTAATAGAAGTCTAAGAATGACATATTTTTTTAATTCAGAAAGAAATATACTGGAATTTTTTCAGATTTTTTTGACCATATTTTGAGAAAATTCCAGTATATTTATTGGTGAATTCTACAAGATTTTTATTCTTAGCATTTTTTTAGAAAAAAACTGATAGTTTTTGAGTTAGAGCGTTCAGAAAATTTTCAAAGAAATTTTCACTAAGCATGCCATTTTGAAATCGCCATTTTGAATTTTCAATTGTACCTATAGTAATATTTTAATATAAGACATTATGTCACTCGATCCAAATGCACATTCCGATTGGATAAAGTCTTCCTCCAGAAATTTTATTAATTATTCTTTATTCCGGAAAAGAAGATTTTTTCGGGTTTTTGTTTCTTGCAGGTCGCCAAATTGGAAAACGACTATTTATAATCAAAAACGGATTGCATATTCCGCAAAAGCACACCCGAAAATAGTAGCATATGGATTTTTAAAAAAATTCATGGAAGCGTAAAAAATAAATTAAATGAAAAAAATTTCAACATTTTAAAATTAAAAATATCTGAAAACATTCATGTATATTCCTCAATAATTTCTAAGAATTTATCGCAAATTTCTAAAAATCTGTGAAAAAAATCTAAATACAAAATTTATAAAAATATTTTTTTAAAATATGAAAAATATGAAAAAATCAAGTTTTTAAAGAAGCTTATAGCCTTTGAGTTACAGCGTCCAGAAATTTGTCAAACAAAATTTCATTGTGACGTCAATTTGGGATCGTTCCAATGAAGTATGATAGAGAAGCAACATTTTTTCTTAAAATTCAAATATAGTATACACTGTTGTGCACAGTTTCAGTAGAATCCAATATTCCAGAAGTTGGAATAAAGTCAAAATAGTATAATTTTTTAGCAATTTTTTGAATACTTGAAATTGAACAAAACTAAATTTCAGAAATTAATGGATTAAATTTTATTTAGACATTTTTTAACATTTTCTCTTATCTTTGGACATCATTTATCGTCTTGATGTTTAAATATTTAAAAACTGAATAGTATAATTTCCTAAAATTGGAACTTATAATGATCAAAGAAGTTCACGTAGTTGAAATGTCATTTGATTCATTATCAGCATTTTTTTTGCTGGAACCGCCATTTTGCATGTATAAAATTAAAAAAAAAATTTGTAGTTGACGATCCCAAGAAATAAGAGGTAAATTTTTGACATTTGAAATTTCATTTCGTTAAAATAATCGTTTAAAACAACCATTTTTTTTTTTTTTTTTTCTTTTGCAAAACAAGTATGTATGTCGTTTGTACCGAAATATTTTCCAAGCAAAATGCTTTGTTCTTCCACTGATGATTACGCCTATTTTATATTATTTTTATACAAACATAACAGAAAGAATTTATTTTATTTTTAACAGATGTACATTAAGAACATCCTACACTTTATCCATTCATTATCAGGCACTTGCCATACTTTTTAGTCATTCTGCATCCAAAGAAAGAAATCTTTATAAAAAAAATGCACTATATTTAATTATTTAGCCTTTTATGTGTTCATAAAAATAGTTTTCAACAAACTGTTACTGAACTGAAACTGCATTGGAATAAAATGTAAGACATTTTATCTTAAATAAAAAGAAAAAAAAAATCTTCCAAATGAAATTGGAATTATCCAAAAGGAATTTAAAAATTCTTTTAATACAGCAATAACGTTTTTTTCCAAAATAGGTGATAAAATTCACTCTCTAATTAAGACTAATCACTGGCATTTTTTTTCACGAAACAAATATCTCGTTTGCACCACCTTCTTCGCGGCCTGGTGTGCAATTGAGTGCACAAAGGAGGCTGAGGAACTGTTTTTTTTTCCGAACGCAGAAAGTCGAGACTACGATCTAAATCACGATCAGCCCTGTGATCGTGCGTGTCCCCCATTCGTCCCTAATTTATCTCGTACCTTCATTTAATCAAAGACCTTGGACGCGCGTGTCTCGTCCGGTAATCCCCGTCACTAAACTCGCTTCTCCAATACTGCAAAAAAGCGAATCTTTAGCACATTTGTTGTTTTTGTTCCAACGCCCACACAAACAAACATCAGCACAGCCACGCGTCGGTGCACGGAACTAATTTAACAAAGGCAGACTCGTTGGTTCGATGGAACAAATCGCCGGTTTGAGAGGAACATCATGAGAGTCGATAAGCTTCAAGTGCAAACGCACGACTGTTTGACTTTCAGTTAGAAAGCTACTGCACCAGTCAGACGACGATGATTCTGCATCGTTGCCTTCTATATACCACTTTTGGCGATTTATGTAAACATCTTTTCAAAATTATTATTCCGTGCAAAGCATTATCTACCTATGGTTACCGGTCTTATAATAATTGAAAATGTTTTAAATTCAAGTTTGGCGGTTATCAAAGGCATATAAACTATGTTTTATGGTCGGTAGTGTAGCAAGTTCGTGAATGCATTTCTTGACACAGGTGCAAGGCAACCAACTCGTTTCCAATAAGCGATGATGCTCATGATAAACGCGAATGAATGAAAATAAAATTAAAATATAATTTTGGCCATATATTCTATTTAAAAAATCATGTTGTAGTAATATTACATTGTGGAAATGATTACATATTTCACTAACACAACAATAATAATACACTGTAATATTATAGTCATATATGATATACTAAATATTACTATGATATAACTGTACTATTCCCTATATTATGAAGGTTATTGTATAATGTAATATACCTCATAGTAAAAATTCTGTTATAGAGCGGTAATATTACATTGTAATTTACCTAACTACAATATTACTGTAAGTTATTAGTAATTGTACAGTAATGTTGCAATATAACGTTCAAACTGCAGAAATGATTAAATATTGCAGTAATATAACAATAATATACTGTAAGATATTACACTGTAATATTACAGTTACGTGACAATGTGATATACTACACCATTATATTACTGTTGGGTAATAGTAATATTACAATACATGTCACCTTCTATGCTTATTTTCAACTATAATATTGTTACGTTTCAGTGATATCATGATCATATTACACTGCAATATTTATCAGAGCAATATTAATACGGTTACATTACACTTCGGTACAGCACACTCAACATTACTGCGAGATAACTATACTACTCCTTAGACAACTGGGGTCTTATGACTGTTATAGCATGATGTAATATACCTGTCATCAAAAATCAAATATCGAAAATAATAATATTACTGTCAGATAACAATGTAATACTCCGTTATATTACTGCTAGGGTAATAGTAATGTTACCCTATAAAATTTACCAAAGCAATATGATTACATTTTGATGTACCTAAATGCAATACCATTGTAAGTTATTAGTAATAGTACAGTAATGTTGTAATATTACTGGAATATTGTAGAACTTATTAAATGTTACATAAATATGACATTAGTCATACACTGTAACATATTAAAATATAATATCACTGCTAGGTAATAGTAGTATTACACTGTAATATTTACCAAAGCAATATGATTACGGCTGCACTATACTTTAATATTACTTTATTATTACTGTTGGAAAACAATGTAATATACTGCACCGTTATATTACTGCTAAGTAATAGGAATATTACCCCGCTATATTTAACATACATGTCGCATTCTATGTTTATTTTAAACTATAATATATTACACTGATATATTATTGTTAGGTATTACTAATTGTGCATTAATGATTCAATATTACAGTAATATAACAATAATATACTGTAAGATATTAACTGTAATATTACAGTTAGATGACAATGTGATATATTACACCATTATATTACTGTTGGGTAATAGTAATATTACACAGTGATATATATCATACATGTCACCTTCTATGCTTATTTTCAACTATAATATTGTTACGTTTCAGTGATATCATGATCACATTACACTGTAATATTTATCAGAGCAATATTAATACGATTGCCTTACACTTCAGTACAGCACACTCAACATTACTGCGAGATAGCTGCACTATACCTGAGACAACTGAGGTATTATGACGGTTATGGCACGATGTAATATACCAAAATAGTGAAAATTCGCGACTAGTATGGTAATATTACCTTTGCCATACATGCTTTATTACATATGACTGCTCGCTATTAGTAATAGTACAGTAATGTAGAAATTATTATATATCACCTTAACATAACATTAATAATATAGTAACATACTACACTACAATATTACTGTCAAATGACAATGTAATACTCTGTTATATTACTGCTAGATAATAGTAATATTACCCTGTAATGTTTACCAAAGCAATATGCTTATGGCTGCACTATACTTTAATATTACTTTATTATAATTGTTGGATGACAAAGTAACATACAGTTCCGTTGTATTACTGCTAGGTAATTATAATATTACACTGTAATATTTACCAAAGTAACACGATTCCGGCTGCACTATACTTTAATATTATTTTATTATTACCGTCAGACAACAATGTAACATACTGCTCCGTCATGTAACTGCCGGGTAATAGTAATATTACACCGTAATATTTACCAAAGCAATACGATTATGGCTGCACTATACTTTAATATTACTGTGGGATAAGAATGTAAAATACTGCGCAGTTACATTACTGCGTAATAGTAATATTACCCCGCGATATATATCATACATGTCGCCTTCTATGTTTATTTTAAACTATACTACATTGTAACGCTGTAGTACTGCCATAGTATTATTACACTGTCCTATACATTACTATTACATTGTACTATAGGTTGCAGTAATGTTATTGTCACAATATAATACACTAGATTACTATTACGTCTATGTTAGAATATAATATATTACACTGTTATATTACTGTTAGGTATAAGTAATATTACACAGAGATATATATCATACATGTCGCCTTCTATGCTTATTTTCAACTATAACATTGTTACGTTTCAGTGATATCATGGTCATATTACACTGTAGTATTTATCAGAGCAATATTATTACGATTACATTACACTACAGTAGAGCACACTCAACATTACTGCGAGATAACTTTAAATAACTAAAAATAAAAGTAACTGTACTATACCTTAGACAACTGGGGTATTATATGACGGTTATGGCACGATGTAATGTACTTCATAGTAAAATTTCGCGACTAGCATGGTAATATTATATATTTACATTTTCATATACTTAACTGAAATATGACAGCACGCTATTACTAGTAGTGCAGTAATGTGGTAATTATTAAATATTACATTAACATAACATTAATAATATAGTAACATATTAGTTTACTACAATATTCCTGTCACATGACAATGTAATACTCCGTTATATTACGCGTAGGTAATAGTAATATTACCCTGTAATAGTTACCAAAGCCATATGATTACGCCTAGATTACATTCTGGTAAAGTACTCAAAATTATTGTGAGATGACTGTACTAATATAATAGCACATTATACAACCATGGTATTATGCCGGTTATTGTACGATGCAATCTAATAGTAAAAATTCTCTTGCGGTAAAATTACATTTGATCTACCTAACTGGAACATAAATTTAAGCCATTAGTAATAGTACAGTTATGTGGTAATATTACTGTAATATTGTAGAACTTATTAAATGTTATTAATTAAAAATGTTATTAGTTAAAAATAATATCAATAAATATAACATTATCACACACTGTAACATATTATAATGTAAAACTACTGCTAGGTAATAGTAATATTACACTGTAATATTTACTAAAGCAATATGATTACGGGTGCACTATACTTTAATATTATTTTATTACTGTTGGATGACAATGTAACATACTGCTTCGTTATATTACTGCTAAGGTAATAGTAATATTACACTGTAATATTTACCACAGCAATATGATTACGGCTGCACTATACTTTGAAATTACTTTAATATTACCGCCAGATAACAATGTAACATACAGTTCCGCTATATTACTGCTGGGTAATTGTAATATTACACTATAATATTTACCACAGCAATATGATTTCGGCTGCACTATACTTTAATATTATTTTATTACTGTTGGATGACAATGTAACATACTGCTCCGTTATATTACTGCTAAGGTAATAGTAATATTACACTGTAATATTTACCACAGCAATATGATTACGGCTGCACTATACTTTAAAATTACTTTATTATTACCGTCAGATAACAATGTAACATACAGTTCCGTTGTATTACTGCTGGGTAATTGTAATATTACACTGTAATATTTACCACAGCAATATGATTACGGCTGCACTATACTTTAAAATTACTTTATTATTACCGTCAGATAACAATGTAACATACTGCACGGTTATATAACTCCTAAGTAATAGTAATATTACACAGTGAAATATATCACACATGTGGCCTTCTATGTTTATTTTAAACTATAATATATTACATTGTAACGCTGCAGTACTGCCGCAGTAATATTACACTGTCATATGTAGTACTATTACATTGCACTACATGTTGCAGTAATATTATTGTCACAATATAATATACTACACGGTTATCACTTTACTACTACTACGTCTATATTAGAATATAATATATTACACTTTCATATTACTTTTAGGTATTAGTAATTGTGCAGTAATGTTGCAATATAACGCTTAGATTGCAGAAATATTTCAATATTACAGTTAGATGACATTTCTACTTTTTACATTACTTCTAGGTAATATTAATATTACACAGTGACATATATCACACATGTCGCCTTCTGCGTTCATTTAAAACTATAATATATTGTAATATATTATATAGTAACAGTGCACTACTATCACAGGAATATTAGCAGTAATATTTCAAATGTTATTTTTTTCAACTTTTTTTTTCTACGTCGTCTGCCACAATTCGAGATCGGAAAATTAATTTTTGTAATTATGGTAAATATAGAATTTTTGCAGACCAAAGAAAAAAGATTGGATGCGCCGGGAATCGAACCTGGAGGACTTTAGGCTGGTCAAATGTTATACCAATGTACCACATCACATTACAGCATTATTATTCTGTCTTCATAATCTTAATTAAAAATAATATAATAGATTTATAATTATAAAATGTAATTTTATTCTATAAAAGAACTCTAACAAAAACTTATTTAATATAATAAAAAATATGGTCGTTATAAAAGTTCTTCGTAGTGGACATTTATACTAGAAAAGAAGTTATTTATAATTACAAATATTAAAGAAAAATAGATGAAAATATAAATAATAGATAAACTAGTTTCTGGCATATCAAATGTCATTAGCATTTAATTCCTTATTAATCATTTCAGTTCAAACGTCTTTAAAAAGTAATTAAATATCCAACCACAATACATTGGGATTTAAATTTTAAAGGAATCGTAATCAAGATCAAATCCGAATAAACGTAGAAATGAAAAATCTCAGTAAACAAAAATTCATTTTTCAATTGAAAATAACGATATGCATTGAATCTCACTTGATTAACAACTTTTCTAATGGGACTTTCATTGAAACAATTGATATTAGTTTACTGGAAATGCTTATGATTGGAAAAATACTTTCTTAAGATTAAAAAGAAGAAAATGGAAAATTACCCTATTGTTTGTTTTTAAATTTTCGATGTACAGATGTAGTACAACCGATATTTTCAGATTAGAATTTCAGAGAACGGATGGACCGCAGCCACATTGCGATAAACGTATCTTCGCTTTTATAAGTGTCAACGTACGCCTACCTCTATATGATTTACCAAGTTCGTTAAGAAAGATTCGTGTCATATAATTTTGTGAAATTCTATTTATAACTCACCATATTAATTTTCACATATCCAATGTATTATGATCATTATATTATTAAAACACGAGGATTCTTTTAAAATGAATTGAATGAAAATAAGAAGTTGATATATGACCACATGTACCTCTTCCATCAAATTTATGACAAGTTTTACGTATATGATTGGAAGATGTCATTTACGAGATATAGAACATGATTGAGGTGCCGATAAAATAACGTAACTTAAATTACAAAAGCCAATAATTACGGTTATCTATAAATCACATCGAATTTATAAATCTGAAATTATTTTTTTGTTTTGTAAAGTTTAGGGCAGGTGATATTGAATAATGTTTAAAACTACATAATTATGACTTGATTTAATATTTTCATTTATTCTGAACAGTCATTTTTTATGTATAAACAATTAAATATGTTTAATAATAATTAAGAGCCTCGTGTTAAAGAGTTATTAGAGATGCGTTAAACATTTTGGGTTGTCATGAATACTGCTCAGAATGAGCCCATAAAATAATCATTAAGAAGTCTTTGAGTCGAATTTAAGACCTTTAATTATAAGACGTTAGGAATGAACTCTTTTGTTAGCTGCTGAATAATAGATGATCCAAAATCAGATAAATGTCTAATTCACAAAGAATAAAACCTCTACGAGATAATTGTTTTAAGAAATCATAAATAAGTCTTCTTTGAGCGCTCTTCTTTTCAAATTATTACAACAAAATCATCTTAAGAAGTGTTTCTCGAAATATCTTTGGAAAGAGCCCTAGAAGACCTCGTTCGGATGTTTTAAGTGCCGGTTAGAAATAGCTCTGAAACTAGTCTCCAAGAAGACTTATTCATAAAATGTAAGAGCTCTTTAAGACCTCTTAGAAACGACGTATTAAAAATGAGTTCTAATTAAAAAGCTTTTACTCTTACGATTAAATAATTTCATTGAAAATTAAGTAATAAATTCTTTGTTTCGATGTAATTATTACAATTACAGATGACAATTATTATGTATAAAAAGAAGATCACATAATATAATCATAAAAATCATGTGCTCCTGGAAATGCCATCCATTACAAGTATCGTCGGCATTAACGTAAATGGCGCGCCAATTCTTTTATGGATTCGAACGCCACCTAGTGTTTCTATAAGAAACTTCGACGACAAAACTGTAAATCACTTTACAAGTGATCCTAAATGTAAGATCGCAAGTGATAGATAGATCGATATAGATATGTTAATTGTATATACACAAAAATCAATATCCAGAAATATTCGAACTGGCTAAATTGATGAGATTTAACCATTGAATTAACTCCGAAAGAGACCGCAGTGACTTGGTAGATTTCAAACGTGAATTGCATCTGTTTTATGAACAATAAATTGGATGACAGGAAAAATGTTAGACTGGAATACAAAAACAAGTTCAATCGAATCTTGTTCTTTTACTCAAATGCACATGACCGCAGGCCAAATAATTAAACTATTGTTCGAATAAATGCATCAAGCAAAAATAATCGATACGTTATCTCTTGAGGAGTTGATTTTTCCGAAAGGATCTTGGCGTAAACACTTTAAAGGCATTCGTTATATAAACACTTGAAAGCGATAAAGTTATGTTCAAAAAGAACGTTTTATTATTTACTTTTTTAATACCTTGTAAATCCGATTTAGTGTTAAAATTACTAGTAAAATAATAAATTGAAATTAACGTTTGTTTAAAGGATATTGACATAAAATAATTCTTAAATAAGCGTCGGCGATTAGATTGCTTATCAGAAAATTTCAAAGAAATCTGAATTAAGAGTAAAAATAAAATGCGAAATCTTATCGCTATAATCATGAAGGCTTGGGCTGATCGAGATATCGATGATTTCGCATGCAAATCATTCGAAATAGTAGTTTTCTATCTCTTATTCAATTTTCTGATATAGTGTGTTTATTAATATTCGTTTCGAATCGATTGATATGCAATGAAAAGCTGGATAAACGGTTATTTTTTTCATCCACTAACTGACAATGGAATTAAACCTTCGGTACCGGTTGTCGTTCACGTGATTTTTAAGCATTTCAACGTGTTATAACGAAATCAAAACCAACCAGATACGTCATATGTTTTTACTGCGAAGGTTCGATGTCTCATTAACCTCAATAGCAACTTGTTCCGATGATAAATAATTCGAAAATGTAGAATGAAATTTAATTGGAGTAAATATTTTTTTCGATTAAATTCGATTTATTAAGATAAGAAATTTTTTTTAAATATGAAAAAATATTTTTTTTTAAGTTAAGTAGATCACTAGTCCTCCGATTACTTAAAAAAATAATTTAGTAACGTTTTTTTACCTCCAACATGACATTTCAACTGTTTGATGATTAACTATTTCCTTTCATCATTTTAAACCGCCATTTTTAATTTAAAATTAAGAACAAAATAAAATCCATAAATAATAGATATGTAAAACATACCAGGTTTTTATTTATGTGATACTTCTTACATATTAACTTCATAAACTCCTAAATATGACTAAAATCCATAGTAAGAACGTTAAGTAAAAAAAAATATAATTAAATAAAATTTGATGTTTGTTCTCCAAATTAATCCTTGCGAAATTAAAATCGAAAAAATCTAGCAGATTATTACATTCATTAAAAATGGTTGCTAACTAAATAACATAACAAAATATTTCCCATTTATGAATAATATAAATTCGGTTGTATTTTTTTAAATTTTTATATTTTTTATTAATTTATTTATTGCTAATGCCAGAAAAAAGAAACTTTTTATTCCATCTAACTTTTGATAGTTAATCGAATTTAAATTAAGATTTACTCATATAAATATAAAACATACTCCGATTTATAAAAAATGAAAAAAATATATTTTTTTCATATTTGTTATATAAATTAATTTTCTAAACTTCTGAAAAGGATCATAATACATATTAAAAACATCAAGTTTCTAACTAAAAAAACATTTTCATCAATATCAGCATTAAGTCAATTAAACTGTTTAATGATTAACTACAGAAAATTTCTTTCTTTATTTTAATCGGTCATTTAACAATAAATAAATTTAAAAGAAAAGGAATGAATCAGAAACAGATAAATTTTATTGTCTTTGATATATTAATACAATCCTTGTTTTTTTTTATTGCAGTGGACTAAAATTCATAGTCAAAACGTGGCATGGAAAAATAATGGAAAAAAATGTTCAGAATCTGTTTTTAATAAAAATAAAACCGACAAATTCAAAAACTAACAAATTACTACATTAATTAAAAACTGTCGATAACTACACAAATTTAAAAAAAAATACTTGCTATTGTTAAATTTAGAACAGATTTTTTTTTATAATGCTGGACTAAAACAGTAATTAAACATTAAAACTCAAATTGTAGTCAGAATTTTTTTTAATTATATTTTTTAATTCTAAACTTCACATTTTCAGGCTTCTAAAAAGAATTTCAGTGCTTACTTAATCATATAATTTTTGCATAGTATAAATACAAAAACAAAAAAAAACTTTTCCGATTAAAAAAAAATGGCTGACATTTTCTTCATTATCACCATTGTACCAATTAAATTGTTCAATAAATTGCCCTTCCTCTCTTCAATTAAGTCGGTCCACTATACATTATTATTATTAATATAAATTGTGTTGAAATTTTTTTGATTTTTCTCATATTACCGTGTACATAACCTTGATTTCCGTATATTTCTGATATCAACGATATGAAAATGAAGACAATGTAAAAAAATAAGTAGGTCAAGTTGTTTTAATTAATTAAACAGTTAATTGCTGGGTTTACTGTTGCGATACTCAAGATATAAAAAATCTAAATCCGAAAATAGTTATTGAACTACTTCTAACGATATTCTTAGAAGGTAAATTGCATTTTTTTAAATATGTCATTAATCCATCGATTAGTTTTTATCATTTGTCTTCAGAATTCTGTTTATTTCGATTCAATTAATTTTTCTTGACTAATAACGAGTCTCGTGAATTTGTTCACTTTCAGTTTTGTATGTTTCATTGTCAATTTTTATTTAGTTTCCAGGATATTCATCATCGAGTTTCTTTAAGATGTCTGTGTTGCTCATAATTATTAATTTATATTAGTATTTATTGACGTAATTTTTCTGAGTATCTATATCGTTCCAGTTATGATTATTATACTTGTCTAATTTTAAATATTTTTGTTATTTTTTGTGTCTGATGCATAAATTAGTCTTCATGGGAATTGTCAGTATTATTTGTATTTTCATGAGTAAAAAGGATTTTATTTCACTGTTTCTGTTACATGTTTTTAATTCAAATAAGGACTATTAAACACATTTTTTTCGAAAATATAATTTTCTTTGCTGCGGTCGTAACTCATGTGAAGTTTCATTTTTTTCCGTCGAATACATACCAAAATTTTGGTAGCCTAAAAATAAACAACGGCAACAATTGAGAAAAAAGGGCGATTCCGCCTTTAATTAATTAATAAAGAAAAATAAATAAAAAAATAATCAAATTTTCGAGAAATTTAAAAAAAAATATTTTCTAATTCTGGTTAATTGTTTAATTTATTTTTAGAAAAATAATGAAATTATATAATAAACTACATTCTTTTAATGTCAGCCAAATGCAACATCTCTTGAATTATCATTGAGATACTGAGACAGACACCACAACAAAAAGTTGCATGTTTAAATATCGAACATCCCTGCGAAAATGCAGATTGCAATGGAAATAGAAACTGCACGCGCACAGCAGATGACATATCGAATACAAAATTAATTGGCGAGAACAGATTCGATAAAGTTGTAAACAATATGTTACAAAGGAACTGGTAAATATCCCCGTCACGATTAACGGCCATAGAAAATTGCGATTAAAAGGTTGTACACACGTTCTGATTTCACATTGCACCAGACTTCCGCAATTCTCGCGGACAATTTATATTGCAAAACACTGGCTGCAGATTATGTGCAGCAATACTGAAAGAAAAATACTTCAATAGTTGTGTACTTTTTTAAATTTTAATTGGAATTTAGTAATCATGTTTATTATAGTAAATTAATATATGGAACTAAATATTTTGTAGACAATTCTTATTATAAGTATTTATATGCGAAAATTGATATGCAGGGTTCGACCAGCAACCGAAAGGTCCAGGGTTCAAGTCCCGACGCAGCGAATGTAATGAGTACGGTCCTAATTTTTTTTTTCAAAAAATTAAAAAAAAATCGAAAAATATTATGGATCAATCAATAATTATTCTGAATTGGAAAAATCAAAACATTAACGAAACAAACAATATCTTGCTAGAATGAAGTATTTATAAATATCGAAATAAATAATTTTTAACAATCAAATGACTGAAATGATAATTGAAGTATTAAACCGTTTATAGACCTTTTTAATTAAACGTGTTGAAAACTATATACTAAATTAATTATCTTCTTAAAAAATTCTTTACATCTGATGGCGTTAATTAAAGAATACATTTTTTACTTTATTGCCCAAAAATAAGTATAAAAACTTAATGAATAATGAAAACAAGGTAACAATGAAGTTTCAAATTAATGGAAAATTTAATTTACAAAAATTATTTCTCTTCAAAACACCGTCACTATTTAGGTAACTAATGTTTAATCGGAGAACATGTGCACTTTACCTCATAACACTTACGCCAAATACGAAAATTCTATTAGTAGCACAGTATAATTTTATCTGCACACTTTATGTCAGTCCACTGCATGTCAGAATTCCAGAATTCGAAAAATACTAAATGTTTAAACAATATTGTATGATGCCGACTACTGAAAGAAGTCCTTTTTGGACCAAGAAACCCAGGAAGTTCATCGCGTTACTTAAAGACAAATTTATACGATTTAGAGCTGGCAGGTAAGTGATCCCAATTTTAATTCTATATTTCTTACATAAACTAATTTTGTTGATGTAATAAATATACCCACGAATTTTGTAATTCTTATAGAAAACTAATTTATAAATCGTTTATTTGTTACACTTTTTATAGAGCGTGTTTTTTTGTGATTTAAATTAGAATAAATGTCAGAAAGTTAGAAATAAAAAACTGTTTAATGGCTAGAGCGACCAATTTAGTTCAATCAAGAATAGTTACGATCCATTAATCCTTTCAAGTACACTGGAAAATTGTGTTCGTTTTTTCATGATTTTTGCATAAATGGAACCGAAAAAATTGAATATTTATTTCAGTAAAATCCTATTTAATACAGCGAAACAAGTTCATTGAATAAAAAGCAACTTTTTTTTTTAATTTACTTTTAGATATTTATAAAAATAATTTCTTTCTTCTTGGAATGTAAAAGTTACAATACGCATTGGAATATTTACTATACGTATTGTACCATTTATAATACGTATAGTAATATGTACAATATGCATTGTATCAGTCCCAATTCTTCTTGTAGACATTACTATACGTATAATTCTGAACGTACATTTCTGTCGGCAACTATTATGTAACTTAAAAACATTTTTACTAAATTAGAAAATCTATTTATACTGGAAATACAATGTCATGTGCTCGACTAGTATTTGGTTAGTACCTGTAAACATTGTAATAATTTTGATATGAAAATAACACAATTGTTTTATGATTTCAAAAAAATCTTTCAATTGTTAGCCTTTTAAATAACTTGTTTTATATATACATTCGAACTAAAACATGATGTTGTTTACTAAATAGAAAGGGGTTGTAAGCCCTTCTACCTGGTGCCTAAAAGAATGCTATGTTCTAAGCGAAACCTGTTTAGTTAAATGCCCCAAGAAAGTTTTTTTCGAAAAGGTTGACATGTAAAAAACCGTTTGGTTACATACACTAAAAAACAAAAACAAGAATGCAGTTTCAGATTTTTAAGTTAAAGGAACTTTTTCTGCCACCGTTGGTTGTCGTAATTAATGTAGTAAAGTATATTAAAATTAACAACCAAATTCGTTTGGTTGTTACTTTTATCATGAATGGCTAAGCAAATAGCAACCGTACAGATTATATCGAAGTATTCAATTTCTTATTGGAGTACCAAAATTATTTTTAAGCAGTAAAGAGCATGTTTGCATAAAAAATTTACGTAACATACATCCTTAGTTTAGTAAAATTCTCCTTGTTTCTTAAATCGATTCATCTTAGTTTTTTAACAAAAATTTCGAGTATGAAAAGCTAACCACTCTTGTCAAAAAATAAAAAGACATGAATTTAATAAAATTTGAAATGACCAGAAATTAATACTCACTTAACGTAATAAATGTCACATTAAATATAAAACACATTAATAACTGATATTAGGAACTTAATCGACGTGACTTTTCATTAGATCGAGAGTGAAATTTTAGTCATGCGGTTTTAAGAAATCCACTCAACATGACATTTATTGCACTTAATTCCAGCTCATTTCAACCTAAACGTTTGTCGCTCAAAAATATTTTCAAAAACAATTTTTGAGAAAATTGATCAGTTTTTCACTTCACAATTGGAAAAATGCACTATGACACTATTTAGAAAATGGTTGTCAACCTACTTTCATGGTGATCCGAACTCGACGGTGTCTTGACTCGACTTGAAGCGACCGAAAATCTCCTGCACCGAGTAGCGCCTTCGGCTTTGCGCACTCGTTTATCGCCTGCTTCTTTTTCCCAGCCTTATATTAATTCCGCTAGATAATGGAGGTACAATAGGCCTCCGGTTTCTTCCTTCTTGGTGGTAAACAGACAAGGGAGTAGCCAATGATCCCGCCTCGTTGCGTGCTGAAACACTGCGATAACAAGTCATTTGTATAGTTAATTTTGGAATCTATGCGTAAAAAAGCTCATTCATTGTTTTCCTTTTTACCCAAACGACCCACGTGCACTCGGTCGTGCTTGCAATTTATTCTGACGTTTCGTTAATGCGCTATGCGTATGCGAACCGTTTCTACCCGGACGATGCACTCCCAAGGAATGTCGAGGAGACAAAAGAATTTATTTTTGAAAATTTAAAAAGGGAAGACTTTGTTACAAAAATTAAACTTAGTTCCCAACTGGGGATTTTATGTCATTTTTCCAGAAAATATTGCTGAAATTATTTAAAAATTTTTTATCTACCATTGAGACACATTTTAATCAAATTCACCATAACATATAACAAACGCTTCAACTGAATATAAATTGGCTCAGATTCAGAAAAATTCAGCATAAAAATCAGCAAATGACTTGGTTGAATGGATAAAATAACGGTTAGCAAAATTCAGAAAAAGATAAGTAAAAGAGAGGTAATAATAAAATTTTAGGCTTGCAAAGTTTGGCCTAAATTTCATCAAAAGTTGGGTTAAATGAAAAATTATATTCAGAAAAACTAAAAAAGATAAAATAAAAGTAAATTGGCCGAATTTTGGCCTTCAATGGAGATACATTTACATGAAATTCTGAAAAATTCAACGAAAAATTCAGCAAAATATTGGGTTGATTTATAACCAACAAAATTCAGAAATACTCAGCAAAAGATTGAAGGAAAAGTAAATTGGTTCAATTTTGGGCCTGCAATTGGGACACATTCAGCATAAAATTCAAAATAGATTGGATAATCATGTGTAGCAAATATCAGTGAAATTCAGGAAAAGATTCGGTTAAATGGAAAATTAATTTCAGTAAATTCCATCGATGTTTAGGACATTCTATAAAATATTGAAATAAAAGTATATTTATTGGCCTTTCAGCCATCCATTAAGACAGAAATTCAGCAAAATTCAACATAAAATCAGCAAAAGATTGGAATTATTGAAAAATTCAGGCAAATTTAGCAAAACTTGGGAAAAGATGAAGTAAAAGAACATTGGCTAAATTTTGGGAATGTAGTGGAGACATGTTCGGCAAAATTCAGCATAAAAAACAGCAAAATATTTGTGGAATGGATAATAAGAATCGGCAAATATCAAAGAAATTCAGTAAAACTCAGCAATAAATGTAAATGACCCGATTTTCGACGTGCAAAAGAGATATTTCGCTAGATTCAGCAAAAGATTGGATTGTGTTGGAAATCAAGTTCAGAAAAATTTAGAGAAACTCATTAAAAGATCGATGTAAAAGTAATATGGATAATTTTTAGGCCTGCAACGGTGAGATACATTCTGAAAAATTCAGCAAAGTATTGGGTTAATTGGAAAACCATTTTGAACTGGATGTAAATTGAAGGAATTTTGAGTTTACAATGGAGACACATTCAGCGAAATTCAGCATAAAATTAGATAAAAATCTGGGAACATGGATAATCATGTTCGTCAACGTTAAAAAAAGTCTCCGCAAAGTTTGAAATAAATTTAAATTGGCGAAATTTTGTGTATAATTGAGACACATTCAGTGAAGGATCATATCATAAAATGATTTAATTTTCAGGAAACGTCAACAAAAGTTTGGACTATATGTAAATTTACCCAATTCTGGATGTAAAATTCGAACATATTCAACGAAATTCAATAAAGGTTTCAACAAAATATTATTTTAAATGCACAATGAACTTCAGCAAATTTCAGAGAAATGAAGCAAAATTCAGCAGCAAATTGAGAAACACGTAAGTTGATTGAGTTAATGTCGCCAATTGAAACACGTTTATGAGGCATTCAGCACAATTGAACATAAAATACAGATTGGCTTAAAAGGAAAATTCAGCAAAACTCAGCAAAAGTTTGAAATAAAAGTAAAGTTAGCTCAATTTTGGACGAAGACCCGTTCATTGAAAGTCAGCATACAATTCAGCAAAATATTGAGTGAATGGATAACCATGTTCAGCAATATAAGAAATAATCAACAAATCTTTGAAAAAGATAACACTTTCATCAAAACTCAGCAAAATTCCAGAAAATGTTGAAATCCTTAGAAATGGATTGAATTTCGATAAAATATTGAGACACCTCTATATAGTATTTCAGCAAAACTCAGCAAAGTCAGCAAAATATTGAAGTAAATATAAATTGATTTCATTTCATTTGATTAATACTTTTGTAAATTGTGTCTCAAATATACTTGCAAAATTTAGTACAAATTTTAGTGGACATTTAGCAAAAGTTTCTACCAGGTTTTTTGAGTGTACCATTTTTTATCGAAATGGTTTATACTACAAAAACAAATTTTAATATTTTTTTTTAATGTAAAGTATAATTCAGCAAACATTACTAAACGAATGATATTTTCCATATAGTAACTAAAATAATAGATATATTTGTAATCGCATAATTACGTTGAGAAAACTTTGAATTGTATATTAACATTTGTAATCATTTTCTCCCCACTCAGCACCGAACGCAGCCGATAAAATACGATTTCTACCGAGTGATAGTCCCATACAAAGTGCTTATTCCCGACAAAAAAAGATTCAATATTTCAGTAAACTTGAAGAATGTTGATGCGTTCTAGGTACAGCTTCAATCTATTAAACCCTGATTAGTATTGAATGTATCCAATAGGTGCGCTATGGCAGCAAATTCTCGCAAGTGATATGAAACTCTGTGAATGATAGCATACAGCAACTTATAGAGGTTAAGAAAAATAATTTAGAATTATGACTATATTTACTATATTTCTTAAAGATTTGACAATTAAAAAAAGGAGTTATGATGTTGTAAAATATAAAATTTTTGCAACAAAATAGAATTTGTTGTTTTTCATCAATTTTAAGTGTGTTAAAGACAATTCTTTTGCATTTTTAATAAATAATAGCAGTTTTTTTACGTATGGGGTAGGTTAAATTTTTGCGTATTTTTGATTAACGTGACAATTTTATTATTTATAACATTCAGACGATTAAAGTTGCTAATTGAATAATGAAAGTTCTTGATACTAAAATTCTATATACCTGATAAAAATCCTTATATGCACAACAAATAATTATCATACAATATAAAATGGCAAAAGGATTGTGTAATAAATTTTCAAAAAGTACTATGATAACATAGAATATATATATCATAAACATTAATAAATAATTTCAATATAATAATGTACTTCACAAATAGGTGAGTATATTTTGTTTAGTATTAGTCCAATAAAAAGTAGAAATGTTATAATTTAATTACTGAAATGAAATAAAGATAATATTAAAAATAATTCATATACGTTTAATTAAAATCTGAATGTACAATTATAATAATATTTAATTTATCATTTACAATTTACTCCACTTAATATTTTATTAAGGTAAAAATAATTCGTTGAATCCGTAGTACAATATTTTAAGTGATTAATTATCTTAGATGTCAATGAAGATCTTAACCTTGAATCTACACTTATAGATTTATTTTTAGATATTGATTTTTATAACGTTTATTTTCATCAGACAAAGGAGAAAACCAGGAAATAGGCAAAATATATTTCCCGCAGGTAAGTAATGAGAGTATCAAAACTTTTTTTTAACTATGATTTTTTCCAACGTTTAAAAGATTCGTGTACCTTCATGACACCATTTTAGTCAGATATATAGAACAAAGTAAATTTTCAATATATGACCTTACCCATATTCGTCACAAGTGACAAGAAAAATTCCGAATTTATATTTCGCGAATAATATTGAAAGAAAATTTATTTTTATTGTACTAGTAATTTATGTAAATTTTTAATACATTTGAAGTTACTGTAACCAATAAATTTCAGAAGTTCTATTTCAACTTATAAGTACACAAAGAATACAAAATGGTGATATTTTATTTTAAAGAAGAAGAAAATATTAATTATTCGAATTTTATTTTAATTCTAAAAGTCTTTTTTCAGATTTTTTTGTATTGCTCATACGATTTTTAACCCATTAACGTCCAAGATAACGAGATTTTTAGCTCATTTTCAAAGCTCTCTAGCAAATCGAAAAATGATAATATCATAATGAAACCAACTTAGTTTACTACTTTTTGGTATCCTCTATCGTTTTATGGGGTCAAAATTGCGGGTGCACCACAAAAACCCAAAAAATCACAAAACAGACACTTAAAAACCAGACATTTCGATAAACAGAGATTCAAAAACCAGACATTTCAAAAAACATACATTAAAAAACAATACATTAAAAAAACAGATATTTCAAAAACATACATTAAAAAAACAGATATTTCAAAAACATACATTCAAAAACCAGACATTTAACAAAACATACATTCAAATACCAAAAAATTAAAAAACGGACATTCAAAACCATGGGTGCACCTCAAAAACCCAACAAATCATAAAACAGACACTTGAAAACCCAACATCAAAAAACCATTCAATAAAAACTGAGACATTTAAAAAAACAGAGATTCAAAATATGTCTGCATTTTGAAATGTCTGTTTTTTTAAATGTCTGGTTTTGTGAATGTGTGTTTTTCAAATCTCTGGTTTTTGAATGTATGTTTTTGAAATGTCTGGTTTTTTAGTATCTGTTTTCTTAAATGTCTTGTTTTTGAATTTCTGTTTTTTGAAATGTTTGGTTTTTGAATGTCTGTTTTTTTAAATGTCTTGTTCTTGAATGTCGGTTTTTTTAAATATCTGTTCTTTGAAATGTCTGGTTTTTGAATGTCGGGTTTTTGAAGTGTCTGTTTTGTGATTTGTCGGGTTTTTTGAGGTGCACCCAAATTTGCGATTTCTCGTCGTAGAAAAACAATACAATTTATGGACTTTAAAATGTTTTTATTGTTATAATTAAAGTAGATATCAATCTTCTAGTCAAGGAAAAAGCATTTTCTAATTTGAGCTGAGAAAATTGCGTTTCAATGAAATAGCAAGTCGATATTAAGGACAAGGACAATCATTAAGCTTAATTTTACGTTTACTTTTTCGCGACTATTAAAATATAATTACAAATTCAATGAAATTGTGTGTGTAAACCTTAAGAAAGTAAAAGTCCGGGGGTTCTAATATTTTAATGATATGTTATAAATACTGAAGAAAAACATGTTATAATTTAATTTAAACATATTTGACCTAATCAATTAACCTAGTGTAGCAATGACGTTAAAACTCGAGGTGTTGTTTTATCTTAATTTAATACGCAGATTTGTTTATTGTTATTTATGATATATAAAAATGTTAAAATGTTAGTTTGTAAAATGTTTTAAATCACCCTTTATAAGAAGAAAAATACTGAGAAATGTAATAAAAAAAGAAATATAAATAAAATGTCCAGTTCGTTTGTTGCGAACCTATAATCAACAAATAATCATATTTTTTATTTTAATTTGTTCCGTTACTCATTAATATTTAATTGTTGATTAAACATAATTTGTTAGAAGAATTTTATAATTAATTAAATGTTATTAAGTAGCATTGTGAATATGATGATTGTTTTTAACCAAATAATCTTTGAGATTAGACATACTTAATTAAATTAGCTGGAAGTTTCTGAATAAATGCGGAATCGAGTTATTGCAATAACGGAATTTTCTTTGTTCTTAGAATCGTATATCGATATATAGAAAAAAAAGTAGAAAAGACTGAAGGATTCAAACACTATTTTATTTATATTGTAACTGGATTACTCGAATCATTACAGTTTTCATTTATGAAATTCAATAAAATTGCTAAAAAGAATTTCAGTCGGAAATTGACAAAATTAAAACAAAAAGTACTAAAATACTGTTTGTCATTCAAATTTAGGAAAATGAAAAGAACATAATAGGTCAGTTATAGCGTTACTTTCACAACAAAAATGCTGCAATCATGTTTTGAAAAAATAATTTTTGGAGGAATTATAAAATTTCGAATCTTCCAATGTCATTGCTTGCGGTTAATTTTTTTTATTTATTTAAAAAAGTTGACCGCCATATTAAATCCGCCCTTTTAAATTTTCCACCAAAAAATCCTAGATACTAAATTTTATAGAATTCAATAGATATTTAAAAAAATTGTGCGTCATAATTGATCCGCCATTTTGAATTTAAAAAAAATTGATCTCAGGATAGTGATCAGCGACCTCAAGATTCTTTTGACAAACCGATCAAAAATTTGTTCAGTAGAATAATGTGCTTCTCATGACATCATTTTCAAAGCTCCCCACCAAATAAAAAAATAACAATATCATGATGAAATCAGCTTATTTTACTATTGATGTCTATTTTCTATCAATTTTTGGGGGCTGTAGTGAGTGACCTAGAAAAACAATATGACGATCTTGACATTTTTCGCCAATCGCTTAGTTGACCTAAAGTATTCGAAAGGTAACCGAAAAATATTCTTAGAACCAAAATTAGAATCTAAAAAACTATAGACTGGTCATAGTCCAGGCAACGATCGGTTTGACCCGGAACAAATTGCAACAGTACCGATTTTTATAAGATAATTACTAAAAAAATGAGTTAAAACCATATCAAATCGCCGTAAATCGGAGTGGGGGAAAGCTGTTTTTTTTACAAAATAGGCCTAATTTTACTTAAAAATGGCTGTAACTTTTTAATGACTCATTACAGCGTAAAATATATCAAACAAAAGTTATAGGGAATGAAAAAGTCTATAAAAAGGTAAGAATGATTTTCTCTACCGTTGCCATTTTTGAGATAAAAGCTTGGAAAGTTTCAATTTATTAGAATGTTGGTAAAAACAAGCCTTATTATTTTGTTTTTTGTAAAGTTCATATAATTTCTGACATATTTTTGACGCTATAAATGCTAATGATCACAATATTCCGTTTTTAGGTTATATTTTTTAATAAGTGAGGTTATGTTGGACAAATTGATATTTGATATCACATTACCTAATTTCCCCGCAATCTAATCGCACAATCAGTAGAAATTGATAGCCAAAAATATGAAATCTTTAGACGTTCTTACACTCTGATTATGAAGACTACTAGATTTAACATAGGTGTTTTTTGCATATTTTTCCGCATTTTAAGATGACAATACATACTAGTTTTTTTGCCATTTTAAATGGAATATGTTATGTTTGGATTGCTAAAAACGTCATTTTTTACTTATTTTTTTGCTACTGATTCTGAAACGCTGATAATTACAAAAAGAAATACTTTGAAACAAAATTTTCCCCCCAAAAAACTTCTAATGAAAATTATTAAACATGCAAAATTTTATAAATCGAAAGATCACACTAAAAATATGTGTAAAAATATGCCACATTTGATGATAACGAATGTTACTAATAGACAAATCTTTGTTTCAGTTTTCTTACTAATAATTGATTGCTATACTAGGTATGTATTTCACCTTTAAGTTGTAGTGTAACTATACCTTTAGTTAATTTAATAATATTTTTCGATACAAGGCCGTGAAACCAGATTTTACGGGCTGAATGCGATACCAGCGTACGAGGACCAGCGAAGCCAGTATATATAAGATTAAAAGCATTAAAGAATTTTTAGATTTTTACTTTATGATGTACGTTTACCCTCTAACATTTTGAGAAGCAATTTTAGGTTATAAATGTAGAAAATGGAGTTTTATTCGACTATTGAGTTCTTAGGAGGGAATGATATTCTCTAACGGGAGGTATATTCTTTTACTAATGTAATATAGAGTAAAGGAAACAAAAATCAACGAAACAGGATTCCGTTAGATTTTTAGGTTAAGATAAGCATTGAAATAGCCTGCAATGCATTTTCGCCAACTGTTATTGTGTAATGTGTGTATATTCCGAAAGTTCTACTCTGGAACCTTTACTTTTGATAACCACATACTTCACTACTATTCTTTTGAAAGTAAAAATATTGTAAATATTGCGAAATGAGTTTTTGTCGCCTTTTTCTATCTCGTTTCTATATTCCTTCAGTGCAATTGTAGTTCCTTTATTTTTCAACGGAGTATACAGTCCCCCCCCTCCAATATTTGCCTCGTTCGTCTTGTCTGTCCTTTTCTAACCCTCCCAATATTTGCCTAGCGAGGGGAAGAAATTTTCCCCTACTCCGCCGACATACAGTTATAGAACGTGCATGTGTCGACCAGGACAAATCAGTTTAACCATGGTTTAACCTTTTCTACATCGCGCATGCGTGATGTCGCCACAGAATTTCGCGAGAAGTGGTGGGGAATAGCAATCGAGGGGTAAGGCAAATATTGGGACGGACCTAGTGGCAAATATTAGGGGGTAACAAATATTGGGGGGAGGGGGAAGCTACCGGGTAACTTCACCGGTAGCGGGATGAAAAGCGTAAAGTACATTGGAGAAAGAAAATTGAATCCAAAAGCCCATAATGTAAGTCTCGAGAAGTGGAATTGAGCACAAATGACTAAAAAATTTAAATACGGAATCCTTCAAGAAGTTGTAACATTTATATATTAAAATTTTTATAAGAAAAGATATTTAATACATCGAGAGGTCTCGACGGAATATAAAATGGCTTGATTTTGTTATAAATTTCTAAAAGATTGATATCCTAATTTTTGTAAAAGAAATTTTAACCTCTATTGAGTAAGAATCATTATACTATCTGATTTCGTAGTGCATAATATCGAACTCTCTTAATCTAACGATAATTGACTATACGATAACGAGCATCGTTTTATTTTATGAGCGTGAACGTGTGAAATACTCATTTTAAATGGTAAAAATACAAAATGCCGGCGATTAACATAAAAGCATATGGTAGAATAAAAGGACGGAAAGATAACTGCTGAAGGAATCATTGCAATTCAGTTTTTATTTCAATTTTTTTCTCTTAAATATATGAGAAAAGGTTTTTCAATGGTGTGATGAACATTGTTGCAAATTATGTATAATCAATATGCGGTTTTTTAAATTAATATGAAATTTTACGATTTATTTTAGTAGAAGTGATTTTTAGTAAGTTTGTCCAATTTATACCTCAATGTTGTTACAGTAAAATATCCCATAAATAACATAAACGTTACTTCAAATTATCAAATTCAACTTATCACTAAATTAGAATGCTGAAATTAACTTTTCGATGAATTTGTGAATTTACTTTGTAGGATATTATTTGTATGTAGGATATTAACAGACGTTATTGATTATAACTATGAATAAGTTATTATTGAAATACAAAAAAAAATGTATGCAGTATAATTATTTCCTTAAACATTGTCGTAACCTTTAAACTGATGATTTATTATTATAACTATTTACTGAATGATAATTAAAGATTTTCTGCAATTTTAACTATTAAAATTTCAGAAAATAAAATCTGGTTCTCAAATGATAATCAAATATTTTCAGAATTTGTTAATTAAGACTGTAATGCTTCTTTGCATAAAAGATATTAAATCATATAAATTAATGGATTTTTTAATATATTCTAATTTTATAAAATTAGAGAAAATTTAACCTAGATTCTCAATCTTTTTATAAGCTCGTATACAATAAAATGAAATTTGTACTTAATTAAAATTAATTAAAGAAAACCAAAAAGTTCATTATTATTATGATAATAACAAATTAAAATAAAAATAAAAATATTTCAACGTTAGAATATAATAGAAAAGTAAAAAATTACCTGAAATCGGTGTATGAGGAAAAGTAAAATAAAATGAATTTCAGAATAGGATGCACTTATTCGTTGCTACTTTTTGCTTGTGCATCGTTCATTGAAGAATAAAATTCAGCACTTTTCACGTCGGTTATGCAATGGCGTAATCGCGATTATGCAATGTTACTTTGTTAATCTTTGCGTACACGAAATATGCGCGAGGAGGTATTTTATTCCGCGTGACAGGGCCGATGATCGAACAACAGAAACTACGATATCAAGTCGTTAGATTGGGCCTAATTTAGTTCAATTGATAGGAGATAACGAGTCATAAAAAAGTTTTCTTGTATAGGCTCTCGAAACTGTTCAAGTTCGTTGACATCATTGTAACGACGAGGAATCAACGTGTTGGAATTGATGTCGATATCATCTAATTCAGCGAATTTATGCATTTTTTGAAAAAATATTTTGTGATGTGTCAAACATTTAGTACAATGTTTTTAATTTACATATTTTCGAACGTGAAATCTGAAATCACTTTGATTTTTTATAGTGAAAAAAAAAGGGAAATTTTTAATTTCCCAGAACAATGCTGAACTTTCTAATGATTTATATTTTCGCTTTTTCAAGTTTCAAGTGTTTTGATAACTTAAAATGGTAAAATACATGACCTATATATTACGATTACTTTTTTTGGACCGCAGATAGTACTGTTGACTTTTTGTGTATATCGGTCAGGGTCTTTTCGAAATAAACGTTCAAAAAATATCCGTTAAAAATTATTTAATTCACAGTTCGGACACTTTTGTGTCATTTTTAGTAAGTACTTTATCTGTCTGTTTACGTCATTAGGTCATAATGACTTCTGCCATACATATGCATAAATATGAACCATTATCGCGAGTGTGCCATATAAATTGAATTTTGTAGATCAAATTTTTACTACCTTTGGGAGTCAATTAATGGAATCAATCCTTGGAGTCAAAACTCGCGCTTCATTTTCGACAAGATCAAAAGTAGCGATTAGCACTAAAACTACTCCTAACTAGTCAAAATCCGAAGAGCCTCAGGCGTACCTCAAATTTTTTCGATTAATTCGACCATTAAAAAAACAGCTATCCTTTAAACAGTACCGATATTTTTTTTTTGCCACGCTGACACAATGTTTTTTCCGAATAAAACAAGCCACACAGATCTGTCTGTTTTCTAAACTGAAATAACAATAGTACACAAATCTAAATTTCTGTAATTTTATCAATTTTATGGTTTTTAAAACGAAGAAAATAACACCTTATAAGGATATTTTTATTATGACTATCAAAAACGTGTTATTTACATTACCATAAATGTAACAAGTCGCTTTGAGGGTTTAAAATGGCGGTTACTGCAGCTTTTTTCAAAAATTGATTTTTTACACATCTTTAACTATAAAAAATAGTTATCAAAAAAAGAATAACACGTATTTCTTCACGTTCTTTTAACCTACAGCAAAAAGATAAATGTACTCCAAAAAGTGTGCCTTGAAAAAATTTGTTTTTCAGGCTCAAAATTAAAAATTCCGTGGATCCCAGCAAACAATAAGCAATTGAAATGTATTAAATGTAATTCAGACCATGGTATAATAAGATTGGTATAGCAACGCCGATTGGTTGCATCTGAGCAATTCTGAATTAAGCATCTTAGTTTTCAGTAATTCTTTCTTATTCTCAATGCCTTCAAAGTTATTTTAAGGAATTGGATGCTTACAATATAGTAAAAAGAGAAGAACTTTATTGTTTACCAGAGGGCGTTTACACGGAACTGTAATATATTCACTGTAATATTACTATTCACTAGGGTGGTTCAAACATTTTTTTACAATTTTTTTCAAGGGCTACCCTATCAATTTATTTTACATGGTGAAAAAAGAATGTCCTAATCATTTGACATTTTTTATACAATTTCTAGAGGTCGCTAAATGGTCTGAAATCCGTTATGTTCTAAAAAATGTATATTCAATCCGACGTCTGATGTTAAAAACATTTCAGCATGACGTAAAATGTTTCAAACCTGCTCTTTCAGATTCTGTAAAAAAATGGAAATAACTTCAAGGGAAAACAGACATAGCTACTTTTTGAACAAAAAAATTAGATTTTTTTAAACATTCTTCTGCATAAATGATTTTTTTACTCTTCATACATTATCAGAGTATGTGTGTACGCTGCAAACAATCCTGCTGCTAGTCCTGAGCTACAAAAGCGTCTAAAAAATGTTATTATGGAATTTGATACTACACTTTATCGCATCTTGATGAAAATGCTTACACTAAGGATTTTGAGATCGCTTATTGTAAACCTGAAACAACAGTAACAAATTTAAAAATGGCAAATATAACATGGCGAACTGAAAATACGAATAGTTTGTGAAATTTCACAGAAACGACCACTCGGTGGTTTTCATGTAGAATATTGCTGATTGCGAATATGATATTAGAGTTAAGAAAAATTCGTCTATTGTTAACAAAATGCAAGTCGAAATTTTACCATTGCATTTAAGATTTATACATAAGTGCCCTAAAATGACTTGACAAAGAATTGTTTATAAACATAAAGGTCAAAACTAATGTTGTTTAATATATTTCTGTATAAACTGGAAAAGTGAATTCCCAGTACACCTGATTTACAATAAACAACTGATAACCTTATATTAATGATAAGGTAGCCTTTCTTCACATATATCCGTAAAAAAATGTTAATTTACGTGTCATATTCCACTTGTACCTAATATTAAAATTGCGCATAAAACAATAATACAATTGAAATAATAAATTCAACGAGTCGTTTAACCCTTTAAGTCCCAAATGTGCACAATTTGCACATGGATTTCAGCATCGTTTTATGTATAAAATAAAAATAAAAAAAAATGGAAACATCCATATCCGACTAGTTTTGAGGTCGCTCTTTCGATTGGCGCTACTGAAATTTTTGAAAAATGACGTTTAACACAGTTTTTTTACAAAAATACTGAAAAAAACGCGATTTTTTAGCTACAATTTTTTTTTAAATGCATTTTTAACTATGATACTGGTCTCAGATCACCTTCTAATCTGTCAGAAACGTGTTCCCGATTGTTTTACTTCAAAATTGTACATTCACATATTTTGATTCATTTTGTTTTTCGTTTCAAAATAGCGTCTGATCGTTGAAAATTTTTGAAAGTGAAGAAAATGCTATTGTTTCGGATCTGCTAGGTTTTCTTTGTAGTAAAATCGTACAAATAAGTTATTACGAGTTTTGTATGAACTATTTTGATTTCCGGAAGCAGTAATATCCCATAAAATCCAATTTCAAGATGGCGGCTGTCACAAAAACCATTTATATAATCAAAAAAATCTTAAGAATAATGTTGACTTGAAAATCTGAGTGGAATACGATAGTATTTTTCCTATTCCAGAAATGTGAAATTTTACATAACAGGTCCGCCATATTGCATCCGCCATTTTGAATTTCGGTAAACTGACTCAAGATTTGAGTTTAGCGATGACTGAAACCTATGAGATGGTAATTAGCAAATTTCACACCAATTTTGGTTGTCTCGAAATACACGTATTTCTACTGAGCACATGACAGTCACCATCTTGAAATTTGATTTTATGGGATATTACTGCTTCCGTAAATCAAAATAGGTCATACAAAACTCGTAATAACTTATATGTACGATTTTACTACAAAGAAAACCTAGCAGATCCGAAATAATAGCATTTTCTTCACTTTCAACAATTTTCAACGTTCAGACGCCATTTTGAAACGAAAAACAAAATAAATCAAAATATGTGAATGTATAATTTTGAAGTAAAACAGTCGGGAACACGTTTCTGACAGATTAGAAGGTGATCTGAAACCAGTATCATAGTTAAAAATGCATTTAAAAAAAAATTGTAGCTAAAAAATCGCGTTTTTTTCAGTATTTTTGTAAAAAAACTGTGTTAAACGTCATTTTTTGAAAATTTCAATAGCGCCAATCCGAAAGAGCGACCTCAAAACTAGTCGGATATGGATGTTTCCATTTTTTTTTATTTTTATTTTATACATAAAACGATGCTGAAATCCATGTGCAAATTGTGCACATTTGGGACTTAAAGGGTTAAGTAAATTTAGAGATGCACAAAACAGACTCCTTACAATCAAGTTTCAAATACAATGTTAAAATTTCGACTGGCATTTTGGCAATAACAGCTGAATTTTTCTTAACTTTAATAGAATATTCACATCCAGAAGTCCCAAACACCCCCCGAGTAGTTATTTTTGTGTAATTTCATAAAATTTTAATATTTCCAGCTCGGCATTTTAGATCTTCCATTTGGAAATCTGTTAGTGTAGTGTCAGGTTTATTATGAACGACCTCAAAATTCTTAGGAGTACGTACTATCATCAAGATGTGATAAAGTATTGTATTAAATTCCATACGCGGAAAGGATGAATTGGTGGGGATAACCAATTAATCTGTTGCCCAAATCATCTGGTCTAGTATTCTGAGATCCAGACAATAAATTGGTTGGGGTAACCAATAGTTAGTTGAGCAACCAATTACTTGGTTCAACTTAGTTGGCATAATCAATTCATTGTTCCGAAATGCCAGATTTTTAGACACTTGAAGCCCTTATAATACCCACTGCGTTGAATATTAAAATTGGTAAATATAATTTTTTGTAACTCAGGACTCGCAAAATGATATTTGAAACGTTCACATATACCGTGATACTATATGGTGATTCAAAAAATCATTTGTGGTGAACAATGGTTAAAAAATCTCTTCTTTCATCAGAAATTAGCTAGATCTTTTTTCCCCTTAAAGTTATTAATTTTTATCACAGAATCTGAAAGAGCAGTTTGGGAACATTATTTTACGTCATGCTAAAGTGTTTTTAGCATCAGACGTCGGATTAAATATACATTTTTTAGAACATAACGGATTTCAGTCAATTTAGCAACAATAGGGACCTCTAGAAATTGTTTTGAAAATCTGAAATAATTGGGATATTTTTCACCATATAAAAGAAAGAAGATGGGGGGGGGGGAGCACTTAAACAACATTTTTGAACGACTCTATTATTTAGACACAAAAATGTTATTTACCAGAAAATGTAATTTTACAATACGAGTAGGAAATCATTGAAATTGTAAACACTCGCGTAAAACTGTACTTTTATTTTTCTCAGTGTGTATGGGTGTAAGAAAAAAACTCCTGTTAGAAAGCATTTACTGTAATGACCTCAAGGTAGTCGGGCCCAAGCTACCCGTTGCTATACCCATAAACTAAAAATTGATACCAACAGTTTTAAAGTGTATAAGAATGACTAAACTTTCTTATGTCGAGGATATCAAAGAATTGTCAGAATTTATACTGATACGTAACACAAAATTCCTGATTTTTTCAAGTATTACTGAAATGAATGATTTATGTCAGGAACTATTATGGAAATTCTGAATTCAACCTGTTTTGTTTTGTAAGAGTTCAATTAATTTGTTCTGTTGCCTTCAGAAAAATTTTTGTTTGAAATATTAATACGTAGGTCACACTGATCAAAAATCTGAGACTCAACTTTCTTTGAATAGTAGAAAAAAAGTGGTAAGAAGAAGTACATTTGATTTAAAAATATCTTGTTGTCGTAGCTAATTTTACTTATATTTTTTATTTTATTTAAGTTCTTCAACAATTCATTCCAGTAACTGCATTCTCTTCTTTTGCAAAATATTTTAGGACAAGTAATAAAAAATCAATGTAAATAATACTACACAGAGTATGATTCATTGAACAGTGCAAAAATAGTTCAAACAATTGCAATCCAGCTTTCATCGCTGTTGGAAATTCGACAGAAAGACCTCCAATTGAACTCACTTGACATAAGGTCCGTTTAGTAGGTCAGTGTATTCAATGTCAATATTTGAGACTCCTGTGAAACTTGAATAAATGGACAGCCGAAAAATCGAAATAAAAACAATAAAAAAAATTCGTTTAATTGAATAGACAACTTCGAGTCTACAAAGTCATTTTGATGGTTTATATCCTTTCAGTGCCACATTTTTTTAAATTTAATTGTGGTTTTTAAAAATGTTTGAACGCCTGTTTCTTTGTTTCTGGCATTTTTGAGGTGTCGGTTTCGATATCATTAAACATTAAAAATACATGATAATACATGATAAAAAGTATTTTAAACAAAACCAATTTATTTAGACCCACTAATAATAGATTTTATTTTAGTGTATACTTTCGGAACTTCTACTCTTCACAAAAATTCCTCAGGAATCATTTTTATATCGGAAGGTGCAGAACTCTGAAAATGATGCCGGACGATGATGTACATTGGAATTATTCTATGTAAAAAAAAAATAGGGCTTTATAGTCACTTCTTATATGAAAAAGTATAAATACGATATTGTACTTATTTTTAGTGAACAAATTAGCTGGAATTTTTCCAAATGTTTCTTTGATGTCAGAAACTCGTTATACAATCACGGAGAAAAATTTCTTTGGAAATTTTACTATCCTACATGGTTATTAGGGGACAGATTTGCATCAGGCGAAAATTTCCTATTCTTTTTTCTAAAATTTACTAAAATTTGTGTAATTTTTACTATAACATTCTGAATTTTTGGGAAAACTAACATTAAAAATTCCGGAAAGGTATGATAAAAATAACAAAAATTGTAGTAATTTTTAGTAAAAGGAATAGAACATTTTCTCATTATGGAATTCTGTCCTCTAATAACCATGTAGAATAGTAAAATTTCCAAAAAAATTTTTCTCTGTGACGGCTTGCGTAGAATCTGAATAAATGTATTACACTTGTCACAGAAAAGATGAAAATTCGCACAAAATGAGGGTTTTAAGTTTGAAAGATTCAGTACAGCAGGAGTAACTGATAATAAGGGACCCCTTCGATTGTCCGTCGAATGTTCTCTTTTAGTCCAGTCACTGGAGCCAACATTGGGATAAAAGTTCCTAATTTTTTCGGATAGCATCGATTGACCTGGAATTTGAACTGTAAGTAGGGTATAGCCCAAGGAACAAAAGTTACATTGTACCGAAGTGTGCTTTTTGGTATTTGGGGGTGGACACTACCCTTTATGAATAAAATGTGAAAATCGTAGATTTATTCATTTTTAAAATTCAATAAATGTTTAGGTATGTTGAACAAAGTTTATTTTAGGTTTTGAAATATAATTTATGATATTTTACCTCGTTTCAACCCTCAAACCTCCCCCCACCCCTTTGCGAACTTAATTGCAAGAAATAAGTATTTAACCCTTATAAGCACGGTGTCGATCCAGATCGACACTTTTTTGTAATGCATTTTTTACATATTTCAGGTAATTATTAATCAATTTTCTTGCAATTTTTTACTTCATACCTTAGAAAACATGTTAGGAAACATAAATAAATCAATATTTATCATTAATTATTATGTTATAATTGTTTAAATAATTAACAAATTGAAAATTTTATGAATTTTTTCACAAAAAATGTATGCTGAGACGAAAACGTCACTCCAACATGACGAAACTGGGTACTCTGGGGTTTTTGGAGTCGCTGATTACAAATCTGAACTCAGATTTTCAAAATTCAAAATGACGGATCCAAAATGGCTGACCGAAATGTGGAAAAGTTACTTGATTGATATGAAACTGGGTACACGGGGGTTTTCGGGGTCGCTGATTACGAATCTGAACGCAATTTTTCAATATTCAAAATGGCGAATTCAATATGGCATACCCGAATGTTAAGATGTCATAGTTCGCGGCTGTAAAACTCACCTGTATTCGTCGTTTAGTTCTAAATTATTTACCGAAAATAAATAATATTGCCTAAAAATACAAAAAAAAATATAAAAAAAATGGAGACAATAATTTCAGTTTCATCAGTCGATCAAGTAGATTTTTCACATTTCGGTCCGCCAGTTTGGATTCGCCATATTGAATTTTGAAAATCTGAGTTCAGATTCGTAATCAGCAACCCTGAAAACCCCCGAGTAACAATTTTCAGCCATTTTCCGCGTAAGGAAAAATGTATGCTTCAAAGGTATAAGAATCAAGACATACAATAAAGATCGTTCAAGTATATTTAAGAGAAATATTTCTGTACACTTCAAAATACATTTTAGCAAGTATTTCGATAACACAACCCTGCAAAATGAACCCTTTTAAAAAATAGAAATAAAAACATTATTTTTTATTACTTACATGTTGTAATGCTGTACATATGAAAAACTATAAAATTTTGACAGGTCTTGAAATAGTGTATGACGTACAGCAAATTTTCAACCCTTAAAAAACAACCCTTGTATATAAAAAATATATGTACACACGCTTTACGTAATAATGATGTTTTATTATGTATGAAACACATTTCGTAACGAAAAATGCGATTGTGTATTTTTTCATAACTTTCCTTTATGTTGAAGTTATAAATTCCTAAAAAATGTTATTTTGTAGGGAATTCAACTCCTGTTAAATGCATTTTTTCAGCCCTTCGTTTTTTACCCTTACAAATTTGAATGAGTTAAAGAAGATAGTCTCAGCGCTTAGTATTGGTCTTCGAACGGCAGAATTCAGTCAAACTTTGTCGTAAGAAAATTAAAAAGAAACGAACTTAATCAGTATGAAAAGGAGTAGATTTCTGAAATATATAATTTGTTTCGTTACTTAGTTACTTTTGCACATATTTAAACAAAATGTCATTTTTTTAAGAGGTTAAATATTTTCTCTCAAAAGTAAAACAAACATTTTTGAGGCTTCTAAAACCGGTCAAATTTCCAGAACCTATTGTTGGTACCGTAAATAAAGCGAACTGATTTTTTCGAAAAAAGTCAAGAATTTTACTCTCTGTAACTCCGTCGATTGTTATGCTAATGACTCAAACCCGCGCTTAATTTAAAACTCTTAAATTACATCAAAAAAGGAAGCAAGTTTTATTAAAAAAATTTCATTTTTGGCTATTTAAAGTGGAAATGTTCGATTTTAGATATCGTCGAACTTTAGGGTGCCATAACTTAGGTTCTATAGCACCTAGAACAATAAATAAAAATTTAATATCTTCGTTAATTTGTTACCTTCACTTTTGTTTGATTTAGTAGCACTGACAGAGGCTCGACAACATCGTATATACTCGGTGGTTAACGTCAGTAACGTTCGTTCCCAAATTTTCAGAAATGAATTCATTAGTTTAGGTGAAAAAATATTGAAATTTTGTGTGAAATTAAAATAATATTTTTAGGGTTTATTTAGAAAACCATAAAATTTTGTAATTTTTGTCAAAGGAAAAAAATATGCGGATCTAAATTCCCTACAAATTTGTCATTTGGAAAAAACTTTTCCGGCTAAATCCGCGCATACCCCCTTCTTGCATGAAAGCTCTCAATTAAATATATTTTTCACACTTTCATTAGTAACATTTGACTAATTGTAAAACACATTGTAACGATTTCACCCTCCATAGATGGCGGTGTCGCGGGGTCGAAAACGCAAGTACTTGAAATTCGAAACCCTTTGTAAATTTACAAGTCCATTCGTAAGTGGTTAAAAATTTTGTTTTTTTCGTTTTTCACTAGTTTCTTAAGAGTAGATATTTGCCAAACATGCTTTAATACCGCAATAATGAAAATTTTCGTACATTTTCAGTTAAAACCATGGAACTTTTCACAAAAACATTAAGCACGTGACAACAGACCCGGCGGGCGTTCGCGGCGATGACAGCCGCGACGGCGAACAGCGCCAAGCGTTTTCGGACGGGAAACTAGTATTGAGGATTTTTTTGCTGATCCACGTACTTTTAGTACATATCTTCCACTTGTGCAGTTGGTAATTGACTTCAATCATTTTTGCCGTTAATTGAATGCCAGACGCCACGTCACGGTCAGGTTCCCCCCGACGACGTCTTCGACGGTCGTCTCGTTCACGGCCGCCTTTGGATGCGTTCACGTGCACGACGGATGACACCGAGAGCAGCACGCCTTTTTTAAGACCAGTTGTGCACGTGATTTTCACCAGATAACGACAAAATGCCTGTTGGGTTTTGTTTAAATGGAAACGTGAATGATAAGCCCGATCGTCATCGCCGTCGGCATCCTTTGTTCCAACGGTGCGATCGCCTAGAGAAACGCAATTTTCTTTCTTTGAGATATCACCGAGATATGATAGGATCTGCAATTTTTATGAGTTTTCTCATTGTTTGCCTTCCTGCACATAAGTGCCTGATGCCTATCGAACTTTAAGTGATGGATGCGTCGCTAACGAAAGTGTGTCAAAATTTACTAACAACGTATAATTCTTGTTTTTCTTCGTTTCTATTTTGTCGAACTTTTAGCTGTCAGTTAGTACATTACACTGGTCAAACAAATTCAACATGCGAAATCATCAGAGATGCTTATAGAATTTTTCCGCCATTCTCTGTTGTTGAGATACCGCCATTTTGTATATTTTCCAAATTCGTTTATATTTATTTCTTGGACGATCATTTCTAGAAAAAAACGAACCTTCAACCTCAAAATTGTATTTTACTCACCTTATCCAATAAAACTGCAATATAATTTATTTTGGGTAAAGTCTGATGACTCTTCCACCATTTTGGAACCGCCATTTTGGATCTGCATAATACAATATGCATATTCAGTATTCTGGAAGTAAATACATGTAAAATGAGAGGTACGTCTCATTCGAGCACCACACATTCCGAAAGAAACGAATTTGAAAACAAAAATGGCAGATATATCGAAAATAGAGAGGGACGAAAAAATTCTAGCTCGTAAAATATGTCAAAAAAGTAGTCAACATCGGATGAAAAATTCATTGTAAAGTAATAATTGTGCGTCCCCAGAGCAAAACGGAAGTTTATAGAGACAACATTTTCAAAATGGCGACATCAGTATAGCGACTTAAACAGAAAAATTTGATACCATTGATATCATATAATTTGTTAAATTTCTTACGAACTGCCATTTATTCAATTTTTGTTGTTGTTGTTCATGAATCTGTTATCAAGTTTTCAAAATTCAAGATGGGGGATCAAATATGGCGGACGAAAAATGTAAATTTCAACTTAAATTTGTGTAAAGGGGATTTTTGTAGTTTTGATCAGGAATCTCATGAGAAATTTTAAAATCCAAAATGGCACATTCCATAATATAACAGAGGAATATTCACATAAAATGTGATTGGGGTGGTTGGTCGCGAAATGACTTTGATATAATAGTCATAACTAATTCAGTTAATTCTTGGGAATCTGCCACCGAGTAATTTGGGCAATAGTCTTTATTTGATTAAAAAATGTTTAATAGCTCTCCGAAAAATCCCATTAAAAATTGGAATATATCGTGGTAAATTTACTTTAGAACTTGCAATATTAGTTGTATCATCAACTAAAAACAAACCCTACGTGCAATTGTTTATAGAAGATTCTAAATTATTTCGTGTCATGTTAAACTGCCATTTTGATTTTCTGAAATCTGAATAAGATTTTTAACCCGGTAACTTTACTTTAAATACACTGTCGGGTCGTTGTTAATATTGTTATTTGTATTACCGTAGCTGTGCAGTCTTTTCGTGATATATTTTTTTATAAAATGGAAGACTTGTCTCTATTTATATTCGTGTTTTAATTTTCATCCATCTGTTGTTAAGTTTTATATCGCTTAAGTAATTCCATCTTCCTTATTCGAAAAAGAGTATATAAGATGAAGGAGACTTTTGGCACTAACAATCTTTGTAAATCTTCTTTTTCACGTGAAGAGGGTTCCAAGTGAACCAAAACGTTGTTCTAAACATTTTAATATTTTTGATTGTATGCACGATCTGAGCCGAATATTATATCTGTTCAATTATTATATTATCAACCTGCAAATCTTTCCGAATGTCTTACACTAATATATTTCGTTATGCAATACAAGTGTGAATGTATATTACTGGTTAAGGCGTTATGGTCGTAGGCGAGCGACTCAGGTTCGATCCCACTGGGGCGAGTTTTTTTTCTAATTTCTTTTCGCCCGCTACTCTTTTATTTACTAGCTTATTAAATGATATAAAAATAGTAATAATAAATAATATATAAATAATAAATAAATATAATATAAATAATAATAAATAATAAATATATAAACGGAGCTGTTATGTTTTTGCGGTCGCTTGGAGTGAACATTTACCTCATTAGAGTGAAAGGGATTTAGAAAGCAACAACTTAAAATTAATCATAATATTAAATAAAATAATAATAAATATTAAACAATTCGTAGGTCTTTCCTTGATGACAAAAATTGAGTAGTAACTTTTTTAATAAAGTTCTATGGTACCGCGTAAAAAATATATTTTTTATAATGTATATCGATTCAACGGTATTATTTATGCACGAAAATTGTATTTTTAAACTGACTTTAGTATTCATATTTTTTTAATGCATTTATTTTTTCTAATGAAATCTAAATTGTTTTGAAATATTATTTAGTGTATAAATGTTCTATGTTTACTTTTTTAGTAGATATTTTCTTACGGTTTAAGTTAAGCTTTCGTAAGACAAGATTCCAATATTATATCTTATGATTCACGGATCGGTATACAATTCTTCTCGTTGTTGATGTTAAACCTTGACGGCAAATAGTAAACAAGTATTACGGTAAGCTGATAGCAATAAAACGTTAATGAAGTAATAAACATGTAGCGTTTACTATATTTTATAAAAATGCGATTACTATCATACAAAATAATCTCACATAACAAGTTTTGATAGAGGTTTAACAACAATTTAACGTAAATGCATGAGCTGCAAACATAAGAATTGGAATATATGTTAAGATACATTAATGAATTTTACACATTGAAATGAAAAAAATTGGAGACATATTGCATATTTTCATTATTATTTCGTAATATTTACTTTTGAAACTGAAGTATTAAAACCCATTAACGCCCAAATTGCAGTTTCTGCGTGGTTTTATTACAAAAAATGATAAAAAATTATTCGATATTTGCAAGATAGTTGCTTTAAAGGTGTATTTAAAAATGGAGAAAATAACAAAATTCTCTTAGTATTGGAAAATGTGTTTAAGAAATATGCAGCTACCCACGCACTGCAACAAAAACAATTTTTTATTTGGATACAATAATTTTTCACTATTATAACGTAAAAGAGATGACGTAAATTTTTCGCAACCATATAGTATAAGAAAAGACATCTAAACAATTTCTTTGACCGATAGGTGGCGCTTAAATCCAAAAGTTATGTTGCCTATAGTTTCATTAAAATAACCGTCTACCTTATAAACAGTAGATATGAGCAGTCAGTCATACATTATGCATGTCGTTCATGAGTTGCACCTTATTAGTAGTGCTATAGATATTACCTAATAAGGACGTGAAAACCACTGTCTTCAATATCGCGTCTGCAAGATGGAGGCCTAAATTAATAAAACTGATATTTTTTTGTACTTTATATCGCTATAAAATATTTCGACAACCTACATTCCACTACTGACAACATCTAAGAGTAGCCATTTCCATTATTTAAATATTAAAAACAGAACGATTATACCACGTAAGATTTTCGAAGTTATCAACTTTAAAATTCATCATTCAATTACAGGGTCATCTGCAGACAAATCATGGATTGGTTGAGAGATTCTACAGAATGTTCTCTGCTGGACGAGTTTTAAGTTCAGTTGACAGCATCGTTTTCATTTTCAAATGAAAGTTCTAAAGTTGTTTACTGAAATATGAACACAATGATTAATTAGAAATATGTTACTCGGAGTGTTTTAGTGGTCGCCGTTTTTGAAATTCAAAATGGTGGATCCAATATTATGAGCAAAATGGAAAAATTTGCATGGTTATTTGTTATTGTTGAATAAAAATACCTGCTATGACTTTAAATTGGTAGACAATTACATCAAATTTTGTTCATTTTTTTTATTTTGCCTTTAGACTTAAAATTCGTAATAAGCATACTCACAAATCGTCCAGTTTTTGGATTCTGCAAATAAAGTCCTCCTCTCGACCTCGGAAATATCTATTTAGTAAATTGCAAGTAAATTGGAATGCGGATCGAAGAATCGACATATCAAAAAGCCGACAGGTCAAAAACCGATAATCGAAAAGCCGACAGTAAAAAAAAACGACGCTTGACTTTGTGCAGTTATGCAAAAAAACAAAAAATTACTGTCCGCTTGTCGATGGACCTAATTTTTATGTGTCGGCTTTTCGATTGTCGGTTTTTTGACCTGTCGGCTTTTGATTTGTCGTTTTTTCGACCCGCACCCGACGTGAATATAGTGGAGTCTAAGTTTTTGTTTCTACAAAATCTTTAATAATAAGTACAATTTTCATATGGCAGAGTTGAAATACTTAAAATTCTTTTTATATTGATAAAAACCGAGACTTCGAAAATTATACTAATTTTGTAATTAATATAAACTTACAGACATTAAGAACACTACAGAAATTTAAATTAATTAAATTTTACAAGTTATTAAAACTGTGAACATTTTTATTTGTATTGTTGAATACTTCTTAATTTAGTAATAATATACTACAATACTGTTTTTTCGAAAAAGTTAGGTCAACATTCAATTTCAATTTTGCATTCATAGTCGACCACACAAATGTAATATATACGATTTGTAAATATATGAAATGACAGCTAATATATATGCAAGTTTACAAAATAAACAACACAAGTATTATAAAAAAAAATTGTGCTGCAAAACCATAATTATATACCTTTGGTGGCACGTTTGGGAGTTTCTTTCAGTATAGCCATGTATGTAATTAAAGGGAATGAAAATTTCATTAATTTTAATCATTTAATCCGTCAAAACGTCCATCTATGAAATCATTATAATTTTCCGTCAAAATTGTTTGAAATTCCTAAATCATACTTTTAATATTTTCTCGAGCGAGAGTTAGTTTCAATAACATTGCAGAAGGTTTAATCATTTAGCTTACGTTTTATAGTAATTGCTTTCAATTTCCGATTTGAACGGTAGAAGTCACTGAAAATAGCCTTGAATAACGCAGGACAAACGGAGCTGTGAAAACTTGAATCACCAAATTATCCATGCAATGATATATACATACGATAACTGATTGGTCTTTGCACCAAAGTTATATATCCTATAGTTCGTGACCAAAGTATTACGGGATTTTTTACGTAAGGCAACTAGAAGTAAAATTAAAAATAAATTAAATGTAGTAAATACAGAACACATTGATCGAGTAATGCAATTTATTGTAATAAAATATTCCCCGATTAGAATTCTTCCGTAAGCTCGTAAATGAATTCTTTTCTCGAAGTTGTTATACAACAAAACAAGTACGTATGAAATATTCAGATTTTCTAACGATAGTAATTCAAGATATTTACTTCTTTGTGAATGTGCTTACGTAAAAGGTTGTATAGAATTCATTGGAAATATGAATCGTTTGTCATCACTTTTTTGAAATATTTTATAAAAATACCTTGAACGTATCTCGACAAAGGATGTGACTATATGTAGACTCGATTGAAAAGGTCAAGAATATTTCCTACAATACAAAGAACTAAAAATGTAAGTATACGTGTTAATAAATAAAAGTCTTAATAATAATTTTTTTTTAAATGAAAAGATTGGTTTCTATATCCTGGTATATCATATTTTCCTTCATTTGTAATATTAATTCAAATGCAATTAATTACATGGTGAAACTACAATATTGTGTGTTATCTTTAGTGAAATATTTTGTAAATATAATGGAAGAATTTTGGGGAATGTATTCAAACGAAGAACCAATCACGACCTCAAATTTCGCTTTAAAATTCTCCTGTATCATTTTAGTACGCTTTCAAATTATTGTTTACACAAAATGGCGAACCAAAATGCAAAAAGTTACTGAATCTAAGTGAAATTCGTTACTCTGGGCATTTGGGTTCGCTGTTTACGGTTCTGGTCTCAGATTTTTAAATACAAAATAGTCGATCCAAGATGGCGGATAGAAAGGCAAAAGGTTTATTCATCCCACCGAAATTTGTTGTTCGAAATTTTTTGGGGGAAATTCGGATTACGAATATCAGCTCATTTAATTTATAAAGTAAATGATTTGTTTCAACTGGAATTAGCATTTTTGCTCACTGAATTTCAGAAATTTTTGTTCGCAGAATTTGAATGTAACATCACTATAGCAAATGTCAAAATTGTGGACCTCATATGGAAAAATTTGAATAATTTAACAGTGTCTTATATTGCCGACAGACAGAAAGAGAAATCGTAAATATCGATTCCAGACTGCACCACAGGGTGGTAGTGGAAGGATTTTGCACTCCTATATTTCATTTTTTTTCTCTTTTAGTTTACCTATATATTTTGTTATTATATGATGATTTTGCATTTGGAAACATATAAAATAGGTATTTTCAATAAAACTTGTATACTTTAACTATATATTGACAAAAACGTGCACAATTTTTGCACATGGAATTTAGCACCGTTTTATTTATACAAATATTATTTTTTAAAATAGATACATCCATATCCGACTAGTTCAAACTTTTGAAAAATAAAAAAACTGACAAAAAAATGTTTGAGGTAGTTCATAAGTACAAAATAATTTATTTAACATTAATAATAGTTTTTTAACATTTGAAGATGGTCAAAAATCGGTATCATAGTAAAAACTGCGAAAATTGTCAGTGTTTTTGAAAAAAAAATGTGTTAAACATCATTTTTCGAAAGTTTGACCAACACCATTCGAAAGATCGACCACAAAACTGGACGGAAGTAAACGTGTCTATTTAAAAAAAAAATGTTGTTTTATAGTACACGTTTAGTCGTTAAAGGATTAATTTCGTATATGATAATACTTAAAACAAAGGTAAATAGTATAGTTGTGATAAATCTGGCTTGACAATAGGACTGATCATACAGAATTTTACTATGCCATTATCAAATTCATTACGCAAAATAAAATGCAGAATATAAGTTTTACAATCGGTATCTTAAGATACAATGTTTCAAAACAGTCTACAAAATATATTTTCATAGATTTATATCAGATTATCATTATATAAAATTAAATTTTAATTACGGTGGAAAAAGGATAATATTTGCAATGTTCTACAAATAATAGATATCATTGCATAATGGGACTAAGTACTATAAATAAAGATATCTGGATGCATTATCGATCAAATACGCACAAATGAAACAAGTAGTAAACAATTCACTAGTCAATCAACTCACAAAGATATCAGAAGTAGAACATCTAGAGATTGTTCTGACTATATGAAATGTAAAGACATAAATTGAACAATTAAAAACCTAACGACCGATAGAAACCTGCAAACAAAGCACATCTAAATCTCTGCAAATACTCATGGAATGAACAAACTATTTAGTAAATATTATACGTAAATATGAATTAATCAAGAAACTACATGGTTTTTTAATGTACGAAATTAGTTTTTTTAATCATTGTTTGGACTTGATAATATTTCGCAAAGAATGAAAATAAAAACACAAATTTTAGGAATTTCATGTTAACAAACAGACTTCTGGATATGATATTCTGTGATTTGTTAAATACTTTTGAAAGGACTGAAAACGAAAATTAAAGTTAATATTAAATAATTTAAACGTCATAACTATAAAAATGTAGGATTTAAATTTCAAATGAACGATGTTGATAGTTTTATAAAAATTCATGAGACTTGACCGGTAACAATTTTTTTTAGTTCAGATATTTTAAAAATTTGTAACTCCTATTGAATCCTCCATTTTGAAGAATGAGAATAGTACTTAATGTCTTAACTACTGAAAAATAAGCCACAGCAATTTGTCGTATTCTGAACATAACCTCGAAAGTATCAAAAATATTAACTTTTCATATACATAGCCTCAAATATCTAGTAATCCTGACGTGATTGGTAGATTTTATCTTCGGACTAGGATTCTACGCATAAAATGAATTCTAACATCTTCTCCACAACATCCAAGACACCTGCTTTTTTGTAGACTTGGTTAATCAACTTGGATATCTCAATACTAAAACTGGAGTCTAAAGTCTAAGTCTAGAGTCTAAAGTCGTATTTTATGTACCTGAGAAAGGAGCACAGATATTACGCATACTTATTAAAAGTAGTAATGTTCGACTTTACGCAAGTAAAATAATACTATCAGTATCGCACAAAACCATTCTTAAGGTGTACTTTCGTAAGAACATTACAAGACATTAAAACTATTTTGACAGTTTATTTGAAAAAGATGATGCGATATTTTTTATTTCTGATATAAATGTTAGTATAAGTAAATAAACAAAATTTTGTTTAACTATATTCAAAACAAAGGATTTTCTGTGGCTGATGAGAAATAGCATACCTGTTTACAAGTCGAAGAATAAAGTACACTGCTTGGAAGCTTATATAGTTTCACATTTCAAATAAAATTTGAATACAAAACTAATAATAATTATAAATTATTTGATGTACTTCTTTAACGAGCAAATCACGACGTTTTTCTGATGTATACTTTTAATTTTTCTAGCTAATTTTTTTCAGATGACAGAAACTCTAAAAAATATTAAGACATTATTTATAAGACGAAAACTATAGCTTAATCCTTTGAGTGACCGGTGTTTCCTTCTATCTAATTTTTTAGAAAATAATTATACTTACGTAATAAAATAACGAAGTGATTCGTGTTTTATTCATTGTTCTAGGTGCTACAGAACCTGAGTTATGGCTCCTTGAAGTTGAAGTCAAGTTGGATGGTAACAGAAATCGAACTTTTTAGTTTGAAATAGCCGAAAAACGAAAGGTTTAAAACCTATTCAACATTTTTTAAACAACTTTAATTTAAGCACCAGTTGAAGTCGTCAGCATCAAAACTGATGGAGTTATGATTAATACAAAATTGTTGTCTTGAATTTTTTGGGATAAAAATCTGTATTAAAATTGATGCTCTGCCACTCAACATTGAAATTAAACATAATCCTTTTACATTTCCTTTATTTGGGTACCAATAATACATTATAGAAGTTTTACACGTTTGGGAAGCTCCATTTCCGAAAAATGTTTGATTTACTTTCGAAAGAAAATGTTTAATTTCTAAAACATTTACTTTTTTAAAATTATATCTGCAAAACTAACAAAATAACGGAAAATACAAAAATGTAGGACTTTTTGCACTGAACAATTTGCTTTTTTTATTAATTTTATGACCCTTTGAAAGTCAGAACTAAGCACGGAGAGCATCTTCGATGACGCTTTTAAAGTTTTTTACATAAAATACAAAAAGCTGTATAAAAATAAAACTCACAGCAGTTATAGTGCATACTTTTAACTTCAAAATTAAGGAAGTTATGGGGGAAAACCAATCGCATTTTACGGACAATGTTCCTTTGCTTTTTGTTCGTTCGTTTTGTTTTAGAACATATGCATATGCCAAATAAATTTTAAAAAATTGACAACATGAAGGCTTCTGTCAATCGAATGCGCTGATATTTTATTAGGGCAACAACAAAAAGTAGCGCTGTAAAATTATCTTCGCTTTCGCCTACCATAGAAGCTTTAGATCAGCATACTAAAAGAACTCTATTGTCAGGCACAACAGTGACTTCGAAAACAAAGCATTCGGCCAACAAACTGGGGATGACTTCTAAAGGAATGGTTCATTACATCTCATTACACCGAAAGAGCTTCCTGCTCCTTTACAGACCTTTAATGATGATTTTCAGCAATTGTAAGAAAGGATGTGGTGCCTCATGTGGCTGCAAGAAAATTGGATTGTACTGCAACACCACTTGTTCTGGGTGCTCAGGCCAAAATTATAGAAATAGTGCTCCTGTAGAGGAAGATGACGACGACGGCGATGAGCATAAAGTGGATGAAATCAAGTTTATCATTTACCTTTTGGACCATTTAATTACACTGACCGACAAAATTTTACTTTTCGTCTGCCTTTGTCAAGCGAAGTATCATTTCCGACTTATTTATTCGTGCTGGAAACGATGGCGCTAGCAGAATTTTGCTATCATGTCACATTTTTGAGAAAAACATGGTTAAATGTGTCAAAATCAGGGTTTTTTGCCATATTTCGGTTTACTTTGTAACAAGAGAATTTATTTTTTACCGAATTCTCATTCTCGGCTTATTTATTCCTGGTGAAAACGATGGCGCTAGCAGAATTTTACTGTCACGTCGCACTTTGGAGAAAAATGAAGTTAAATGTGGTTAAAAATGATGTTACATTTCTCCAAGTGTGACGTCATAGCAAAATTCTGCTAGCGCCACCGTTTTCAGCACAAAAAATACTTTAGAAATGATAATTCGCTTGTCAAAAATAAAGAGTGACCTCAAAAAGACCTTAAAAAGTGCCCGATTTTTAGCAATCACAGTTTCACAATTTGTTTTAAAAATATGGTATTCTCGAGATGATTTCTCATTCAGAATACGCGATACAGGTAATACTAGAAAACGCTAAAATTTAACATATTGACCCCTATTTACTCGAGAAGGGGAAGTATCGTCTCAATCTGACATTTTTTTCTTGCTTTTATCTCACCATAACTTAACTTTTGGCACTACAATCAATCTGAATTTCGATTGCTAAAAAACGGGCACATTTTGGGGTCACTCTTTTCCTTTGCTACAAAATAAACCGAAAAATGGCCGAAAACACTGATTTTTACACATTTAATGTTTTTCTCCAAAGTGTGACGTGGTAGCAAAATTCTGCTAGCGCCATCATTTTCAGTACGAAAAAATACTTTGGAAATGATTTTTCGCTTGTCAAAGGCAAAATCAGTGTCTGACATTGTTATTGTTCTTCAAAATCTTCATTTTGCTCTTGTTCTTTTCAGGAAGATACGTCTTATTTTCATGTAATTTTTACTTCGCCACTGAAGGAACAATCTGACAGTACGTCGTTACAAAAATTACAACAATGCACTCCAATAGTCATTCTTAACTAATTCACGTCTCGCATTATGCTTTTGTTGATTTCATGACCATAATACATTAAAATTCACAACAATATTTTCACTTGCAGAAGTGCTTTTGTGAGCCATTGTCGACTTGGACCATTTGCAACTTAATATTCTATTAGTTAGTATATACTTTATTGGCAACATTTTAATGAGTTCATCAGCTTTTTCGTTGCCCTTGATTCCAAAATGGGCTGGAATCCAAACTAGTTCTATTACGATCCCCATCCTTTCTGCACTAGCTAACTGCTGTCTATTTTCGATGATTAAGGTTTGATTGTGTAAAGCTTTTAATGAACTTTGGAATTCTGTAAAAATAAAAAATGATCTCTTTCATTTTATTTAATATTATCGATTGTATCGCTTAAAGCTGCGCTCTCCGAATGAAAATGGATGCCACATGGAACATTTTAAACCTGCTAATATATAGGTTTCATGGTCGCTCCATCAAATTCTTTATCTGGGCAACGAGCTTTTGCGATGTTCTGACCTGTCATCAGGTCTGTATTGGGTTTAAATCGATAATACTTACATATATGTACATGTCGAACACATGTGATCTTTGAAATGTCAGGAATCTTGGTGGCACTAAATGCTCACTGATTTTTTAAAATTATGATCGTATGTGCAGTTTTTCGATAACTTAAGTAATGATTCCTGGTTTTCTATCGTTTATTGGTATTGTCAGACAAACACTTTAGCATGAATTTGTAGCATAGTTCTTTTAATCTAAATGTTGACTGCCCGGTCGAAATTTGTCTGCCCATGTAGTCTTCTATCCAATGTCATCCCAACAAATTTTGCTCGTACCGATTCTTTTACTGTTTGATGGTCATTATTGTCCCTTTTCCTTCATTTCTCAAAAACATTGAGAACTTTTTTGGGTCTATTTCTAATCCTTTGTTGCCCAGCAACGGGACCAATTTATCAGCTTGTAGAGCGATGTCATGAACGAATTGTAGCATCTGCACTGTCTGATCTAGAACGTTTTCCAAGTCTCTGGTGTAAACTGCGTAGAGGAATTAAAGCAGTAGCTTGTTGTAATCCTTCTCGATCGTTCTGTTTATATCGTTATTTGTGCAAACTTCGCGAATCAGAATCAGATTTTTAACGAAATAACAATTATTTTTTTAATCTTTAATGTTAACATCTCATCTATTAATATTTCTGGAATTGTATTCTCGCACTTTTATGTTCAGGAATAATGTTGGGACCACTTCCTTTTTATAGACACTTTGATGTACCTCAGCTATAAAAAAGTGAAGATTGTTTATACAGGACTTTTCCTTTCAAAAACCATACTGTGTTTTTGCCAGCAATTCATGAGATTCTAGCCACCATTGAAGTCGTTTCTTTATCATTTTTCGAATATCTTAATGCACGAGGCCAGTGATATGGTCTTACTTTATTAGAATTTCTTTTAGGAATGAATATTAGGTGTGACTTCCATTGATCTGCAAATATCTGTTCCTGAAAGAGTATAGGTTAAATAACATATTTAAAAAAAGTCCAGGTAGTCTGATAATAATCTCGTAGTTTATTTTATCTAGTCATGGAGCTGAGTTTGTATTGAGAAAATTATTCTATTTTGAAAATGCACCTACTACTACCATCTAGTAACTGAATTTAGTACATTCTATGGAAGTGGGTAGTCGGTAAACTGTATTTGACGCTCTAATGACTTTAAAATTTTCTCAAAATTATCTCTGAAACCTTCCTCAGAATATCGTATTTTTTAAAAACTTACCAAAATTATCCCCATTATAAAACCTTTTGGATATCTTTTTTGGATAGTTCAGATACCTTCAAATGAATTTAAAATATGCTAATTTTTTAACCAAATAACTACAAGCCCAGCAAGAGAAGAATTGTTGATAATTATTTATTTTATTGTCTCTGAATTCTTTTTCTGAATCTTTATGGATAATTTTTTATAATAAATAATCTTCAGCTTTTTTTATACAGAATTGAAAAAATGTTAGGATTTTCTTCCAGAGTAAAAATTGTAGGAGAATATGTTTCCGGTCGATTTTTATAAATTATAACGATAGTAACATCTAAACACAATTTTCATTTTTTTCTTTTCTCTGAGATTTATCATGAAATTTATTTTTAATGGCTTTACTCCACATTTTCTGAACCGATTTTACTGAAGTTTTGGCAGCAATAGTATTAAATGTATACTTCTGCAGTTACAGAGCCGGAATTCACAATTATTTCTTTAATTTTATATTATTACGGTTCCACTGTATGCGTTTCGACTACACGGCGATGTTACTCGGTGACCTCAACATTTCTTCATCGAAATACCGAAGTTTCGGGCAATTATCACGAAAAAACGCTTTGTAACTGCAATACTATTGAAATTACAAACACGCCAATCTTTGCACAATCCTTTTTCGAGCAGTAATTGAGGGGTCCGTGGAAAAACGGCCTAAGTCGAAAAAGTCGATTACGAGAAAATAAAAAAAAAACTGTTTAACTGTTTTACAAACAGTGCCCGTAATCAGTATGAACATCAATGAAGGATATCTACGACATTACACGTATACTTTTTTCGCATCTCTATAATAATATAAGTTTTATCGAAATTGAAAAATGTGGAGTTAGACAGTTATTCTGAACATCAGTTTCTTTTTTTATGAATATTCAGCAAAATTAAGGGTAAATATGTAGAAGGATTGCCTCGCCCCAAAAATGAAATGTGCCAGATGTTTTCGATGTATTTTGAGCTACTGATAACGAATATCGCAATAAAATTTGGTGCTCGGATGTATTGAAGCCGCTATCTCGAAAAAAAAACGCTAAAAAACGTGATTTTTTGGATTTTTTTGCATTTACTTTCAAATGTACGAGTCCGACAAAAAAAGGTGTCAAACAAAAAATGTAGAGCACGCGATTCTCTACGAAAAATGTTGGATACATTTTCTCCCTAATATGAAAAGTAAGCTCGTAAATGAGCGACGAAAGTGAACATAATGGATTTTTTCATTGTACGTGCGTAATTTTCTCAATGTAATTTTTATCATCGTAACTCACATCCATCACGATATGCCTACCATCTCGATTTTGTCTCCCAGAGATATTAGTTTTAACCGAATGATAAAAATTACATTGAGAAAATTACGCACGTACATTGAAAAAATCCATTATTCGCTTTCGTCGCTCATTTACGAGCTTACTTTTCATATTAGGGAGAAAATGTGTAAAATATTTTTTATAGAGAATTGCGTGCTCTACATTTTTTGTTTGACACATTTTTTTATTGGACTCGTACTTTTCAAGGTAAATGCAAAAAAACTCCAAAAAATCACGTTTTTTAGCGGTTTTATTGAGATAACGGCTTCAAAACGTCCGAGCGCCAAATTTTATTGCGATATTCGTTATCAGCAGCCCAAAATACATCGAAAACATCTGGCACTTTTTATTATTTGGGCGAGGCGGCTTTTCTACACTTTTACCAAATTAAGTACTTTTTATGAATATTTAGAAAATATCAGTATCATCATACATGCAGATGAATATTAGCAACTAGAATGACAAATGCGTTGAGGATTTACGAAATATTTACAAATACAAGAGCTCAAAATCAAATTTGCTGTATTAACTCGCATTACACACATTGTTAATATTAATATTACTTATAATAATTGACGAAAAGGACGACTTGGTTGGGATAACCAATAAATTTGTTGTCTTTACCAACTGTCTGAGGTGGTTGAGATCTAGACAATAAATTTGTTAGCAATATTACTTCCAGTTGGTTGAGTGGACTACTTAATTGGTTGGATGTATTACAATATATCAACCGCTCCATAATATTACGGCGTATAAGTAAAAGCCATTCGATTTCGAGCAGGCCAACAAAATAAGAATTGGCCTATAGGCCAATCAACTTAGTTTAGTATGCGGGCTTTTTTTATTTCTTCTAACTAACTTCAGGTGGTAGACGGAACCAAGTACATATCATAACTTTGGGTTATACAGTGGCGCTCAAAAATATAGAGCCACCTCTAAATGTGAAAATGAATATTGTTTTGGATTAAGGTACTTGAGTTCCGCGCAAAGTACATTACTTAGTTGTTTTCAGACAATGGTACAGAACGTTTCAAAGTGTGTTTGCTATCGATAATCCAGTTTTAAAGACTAATACTGTTAAAATAGATTTAAAGGTTAGTAATAATTAGGGTCAAAATAATAGAGCCACTTTAAACTGTAAGCATTTTAAATATTTTTATCAACTCTAATATATTATTTTTACTACTATTTGTAAATAATTAATCACCCACCTTCATTTACTAGCAATGTTGTTGTTGCTTTTATTGCAGATGGGGAGAGCAAAAAATACAAGTGACGATGAACGTAAACAAATATTTCAATTATATAAACATGATTTATCGATGAATAAAATAGCACAACTTTTGGATGTTTCGCTGAAACGTATTCAAAATGCGATTAAGAAATCAAAAGAAACAAAAATACCAATTGATAATCGAGGAAGACCTCGAAAAACTTGTGCACGTATGAATCGAAAAATTACACTAGAAGTGAAAAAAGACCCATTTTTGACTGCACCACGCCTTAAAGACATTTTATTCAACGAACACAACATAAAACTGTCAACATCAACAATAAAAAGAAGATTGTGTGATGTGAAGCTTAACGGTCGCATTTCTAAGAAAAAGCCACACGTATCGAAGCAAAATATTCGAAAAAGATTAGCGTTTGCTATTGTAGTAGCTCTATTTTTTTGAGCGCCACTGTACCAACCAATTTGTAGCTGGTTCTCCTAATCAACTTGCTTTTTTTGTGTAATAATAATAATTCAATTGTTTCGATATTCTGAAAACCAGCCTAATGAAGCCGACTTAGGCCGTATTTCCATAAACGATAGTTATTTTAACCTTAAAAAATTTTTTGCTACTTCCTAATGAATACATTAATTGCATCATAACATACTCTTGCAATTTAACTCATTTCCGGAAAAAGCACTTAAGTCGAATTAGGCCGTTTTTCCTCGCAGGCCCTGAATTGTAATAAACTATTGTAAATAAATTTCGTACTTCTCAATTACCCATCTCACGCTAGTTCTGATGCGCGGAAAAAGTGCCGTTAACATAGTTGACACAAGAAAACAAAAATCAATTTATTTAATTCTAAAGCGCTCCATCAATAAGGTAGGGATTTTCACTAAAAACCGTAAATAAAAAATAACTGAATCTGAATTTAGAAAGATTTTTTTCATTTAAAATGAGAGCTGCAATAGTAGTACAACATTTTGCACCCTCGGGGTCGTTGATGATGTTTGTAACGATTTTTTAATGTTAATTTACTATCGGACATAAAGATATCATTGCATAGTTAAATTTTATATACATTAAAGTGTCCGTTAAAAAGATCAAGTCGGGAATTTTTTTACGCACCCCTTCAATTTGTTGCGAATGGATTAAAAAATTTTAAGCATAGTTTGAGGTCTTAATATCAAAATTAACCCGTGTCTGTGAGGGCTGAAGTTTAACATTGTTATTACGTAAGAAAATTAAATTTCAATTTTTTCTCGTCGAATTTTTTAAAACTTCAAAAAATCTGAATTTTTGCATACCACTTCCCAAACGATTTCAAAACCCCCTAAAAAAATTTCGAGCAATTAAGGTAGCTAGACCCCATTATATCATATGTTAGCGAAAATAATTTAATAACACTTCCAGGAATTGAAGTTTTATTATACATGATATTGTTACAGAGTTCAAGCATTATTATTCTTGAAAAAAATTGAAACTTGCAAAAATAATTTGTTAACCAACTTTTCTTAGCGACTCAAATTTTCTTCTTATTTTCATTCAAAATTTTTCTAAAAATGAATGGATTTCAATGAATGACGGCTTATTTTTTCGAGAAAAAGATTCTCTACAACTTCACCGAATAAATTTCGCAAATTTTTTTGCCAGATCAGTAAAATTATTCAGAAAAGTTAAAAAATAATATATATTTTTTTTAATAATTCGAGATATTTGACCCTAGTTTTTGAAATTCAAGAAATTCATTCGGTGAAGTTGTAGAGAATCTTTTTCTTGAAAAAATAAGCCGTCATTCAATAAAATTCATTCATTTTTAGAAAAGTTTTGAATGAAAATAAGAAGAAAATTCGAGTCGCTAAGAAAAGTTGGTCATCAAATTATTTTTGCAAGTTTCAATTTTTTTTAAAGAAAAATAACGCTCGAACTCTGTCACAATATCATGCATAATAAAAATGTTATTCCTGGAAGTGTTATTAAAATATTTTCGCTAACATATTATATCCTGGGGTCTAACTGCCTTAAGGAAATTTCCAACTCAACCAGAACGTTTTTTACAACAGTACTTTTTGCTCGTAAATCCAAAAGATCCAAAATTTTCCTGATTATTATTTATCCACAATTCTCATACGGTTTAAATTACAAAATTAAGACATCAAATTTCATATTCTTCGAATTTGAAGACGTACGTAAAAAAATTCCCGATCTGACCTTTTTAACGCACACCCTAATATACATTTTTATTAAACATGGATCAGTGTTCCGTACCAGTTCTGCTTACGGACTCGTCAGTAATCATAAATAAATGTAACAAAATAATGGATACTACTCACTCCCCCATACCTCGGCGGTGAGAACCGGAAGTGTCACCGATTCTTAGTCATCTTCTTCGTTACACAAACTAAATTATATTTATTTATCGCATTGAGATTTATACAATGTGAAAGAGTCTTTCTTAATCCATTTCTTATTTTTTCTTTGTGTTCTTCTAACATACCGCCACCTCATATCATGGTGTCTTATTTTCATTTCCGTTGTGAAGAAATTTATGAAAAATTAAGAAAAAAGATAAAATATATCAAGAAATTTATCTATTTTATAGATTGGATTAAAAAAAAACTTTTCCACGTTTAACATAACGAAGAGATTTTGGTATTTTCAGGTCATTATACTTAATTAAGGAATAATAAATGTTGTAAACAATAATATTGTTTATATAATTGCGTAACTGTAATGTCAATTTACGCGACACTCATAAGCATTACTTTAATTTATGTACAGCCAGAAATAGTACTTTTCGGTCCTAGGCCGTAAAGTTCAATTTTACGGACCGAGTGGAGATTGTGCATCGCACTATCTCCAAACCGAGATCGTAAAATTCTACGGCCGAGGAGCGAATACTATTTTTTGATACACTGTTCGCAAAAGTAGGCACTTTAACGACTATTTTTAGTCCGTAAAGTGCAGAGATCAGTCCGTAAAACCACACTTTACGGACACGTGTATCAAAAAAATCATTTTACTATTGAGAATGTTGAAAAATATCCCAGTACAGTAGACCTACCCTTATTCTAATGTCTTCTCTTATTTTAATTTTTTCTTTTCTCCTATTCTAATATTTCCCCTCACGCGTTCTCCCCACAGACGTGTAGATTTTCAAAATACAAATAACGGCGCTCGCGCAACAGAAGAAAAAGAGACAAAAGTGAGACAGTAAATCTAAGTAGTGGGGGAGGGGGGAAAATTAGAATACGGGAAGAAGGCCGCCATCTTGCCGGTCTGGACAGATTAGAATAAGGGAAGAACTAGTGTATTTTGTGTCATTAAAACTATTAAAAAATGTGTTTCATCAGCAGGATCTTGATCGCCTTCCCTGGAAGCAAACATTTTTTAATATTTTTAATGACACACAATACAAGGATATTTTTCAACATTTTCAATAGTAAAATGCTTTTTTCTGGCTACATAAATTAAAATAATAGTTACAAGTGTCGCGTAAACTGATATCACAGTTACGCAATTATATAAACAATTTGTTACAACATTTATTATTCCTTAATTAAGTATAATGACCTGAAAATACCAAAATCTTTTAAAAAAGATAAAAATCATAACATTTTTATTTTATAATCTTTTTTTTTAATTTTTGGACGGAAATCGATAGAGTATACACAAAACTATGCTAAAGTTGACTTACCTGTTTTTTTGGTTTGGCAATGAAAAGGTTTAATGAAATGACAATAAACGATACGAAAATCGTCAAGATTCCGTGAGAATCTCGAACGTAAATGAGAAACAGCAGAATATAAAAACCAAGTAAAATGTATTCTATGGGCAACATCATAATCATTATATCATTATGCTGATACACTGAAGTAACAACCACAAAATGGTCGCATGGCTTACAAGGTCGCAAGTATACCGTGTCTGTGATGTACATAGAGCGTTATCAGAATAATCATCGCTTTCGTCCCTTACCTCGCTATCGCTCGTAAAAATCATTTGTTTTACTGACCGACACTTATAGGCGATATGACAATATAATCGTACAGATCAGTAATAATAGTATAACAATAAATCGGATATATCGAGCACCAAAAATGAGATACGTACAATGAATAAAGAGTCGACGTGTTGCGTGGCGTTTCGTGCGCGTTTTTTTCACGGAGAACGGAGAGTGTCGCCCCCAAGAAAAAAAAATAAAGAAAAAAAAAAAAAAAACACAAAAGAAAACGCTCGAATCTTTCGACGGCGCCAGAATCTCCGATCCCCCTCCCCAATCCTTAGCGAAGATTAAAATTATTTTCATATATTTATATATAAATATAATTACAAACGTAAACCGAGTCTTTGTCTTCGACGGCGCAACTAACGATAAACTACTGAAAAGTCGCTGAACCGATATCCTTTGAATTAGTCTGTTACAATGGCACTATAAGAATTACTTTCCACGTTGCACTTTATTTTTCTTTCTTGCATCCTAACCTCTAAATTCTGACGTACGACTACATTAACATATGTTACCGCTACGGAATTGCGCGTCGATGATGCGCGAGCGCCTGGCCGCCATCTTGTCCTACCCAAGGCACACAAGATGGCGCCGATACGTTCGCGCAACGACTCGCAATTCTACTTTAAATGTTCACATATTATACATTGCAATAATCGTAATTATAAATCAATAACACTAGCATACACAATTACCTTTCTTCTTACGAAACGTCGAACAACCTCCTATAGAAATTTTTATGATACAAATCAATGCGAGTTACAACACGCTAGTAGCTTTGTCTTCATTACTCGATAAAATCTTCATTTCGCAGATGAGCGACGGTGAATGTCGATACTTTCGTTTCTTCTTAAAACTTTGATAAATAACGCGTTATAAATAAATAACAAACCTTTTGCTAAATAAAATAATTGATCAAAATATTTCTTTACTTTTTTTTTTCAATTTTTACGGTAGGAAGAAACGTTAGTAGACACTCCGCGCCGTTTGCTTCGTAACAATAACGCTAAAAATGATGACACTATTTATGTGACGCTACTTGGCTTTGCAGATATGTCCAGTAGGCTTAAAGCTGCCGTTTAAATTACTTATCATCGGTTTATTTGAGATGACAACAGTTGTGGCTAGTACATAGACATTTTTCTTTATTCTACAACATCGTTTACAATGGGTCTGGACTTGTGCCGTGCATTTGCAATTCACTGTGATCGTTGTCCGATCTTTAACTTTTTTCTCAAAATCGACGACGAGTTTTCGACCGACGCCAAGGACAATCGAAAATATTAAAGCTCGAGTCCAAAATGCGTCGTCGTTTTTTCGAAACGTATAAAGTTAAAAAGATGGTCCTTTTTTTTTTTAAATATTTCATCGTTATATAACGACCCTAAAAATCGGTCTCCGAAAAAAAAAATACGCGTGATAAAAGGAAGAAAAATCGAGACAAACATTTGTTACATCACTGTGTACATTTTCGCATTTTTCTTACGTATGTATGTATATATAATTCATATTAAAAAATATACATTAAATGTGTATGTACATGCCATATAACGTACATTTAACGAATTGCATGGTAATGCTAAGGATTCAGGAATACATGCCGCTACACCGTGACGAAATTCATTTCCGACCATCAGGTCCTGCAATTGTAAAATCGACTTTCGCACTGGACTCGTCGCTTCTTTCTCCTTTCCTGAGTTGGTGCCGCGAAGCAAAAGAAACACTTTCTTTTTTGAGGTTAGGTGAAACGAACAAAAAAAATATTTTACTCGATCACGAATCGAATCGTTAACCTAACCTCAAATTTTACGAAGAAGACATTTAACCCTGATCCGTAAAGTTGCGCGCGTTCCGCAATTACGTAAATAATTAGACTCCGTTAGATTTTTTAGGCAACAGTTTTAAACGCTTTCAGTGATAACTAGCGAACAAATTCGAATTTTATGACAACGGATTGTCCTGCTTGTACAATTCGCTTCGATCAAATTCACTGCGATAACTCAATTATTGTAATTCATTTAAAACTTGAACAATTTTCTCAGTAACAGTAACGACCGATCGTAAAGTATCAATGAATTTCAACTGGCTTAAAATACTTACTTTTGTTTTGTAATAAAAAGAAAATCGCAGTTTTCGTACGTAAAAATTGTTAGATTTTCCCCAAATCGTATGCTCCGCACACCTTGTCATGCCTGATGGGAAAAATTTAGCCGAGGGGGGGGGGGGCAAACTTCGTAGAACTAGAGGAGGCATATATTTCTTCATTATCTCGCCAATACATTAATATATCGTATCTTTATGAAAAATAACAACTTTATACTTTTTTTCTTTTCTTGTTTGATAAAAAGTGTGTTGCCTAAGAGATTGCACTTTGTGATCGTCTTAAAAATTGGAGGTTATATAATATACGTATATGTATATATATATATATATATATATATCTTTATATATAATATATTTATATCGTATAACGGCGACTCTATTCGTGTTGTTCTTATATTCTCTAAAAAGTCGACCTTCCGTCGCTCCGAAGCTCGGGCTTTCTTTCGATGCTTCCGCAAGAAAAGTGATTGTTCGTACAATCGCAAGCGATAGTTTTAGAGTTACTCGACCCTATCTCATTCTCTCTCTCTCTCTCTCAAATTTTCTTTCTCACTCGCTCTCATACCACGCGATCGTCGTACATTTACAATAGTATATGACAGGAGGGCCACAAACGGTGCCAGGCACTATTTATTTAAATACCTGTGTACTCCATTAAGATACATTAATCCTTTACATCGATTATAATTCACGAGAGCAATTCTCACGAGGATATGTCTTTGAGATAACGACAAGATATAAGGCATAGAATGAAGGCTCCAGAGAAATACACGTTGCACGCGTCCCATTTATTAACTCGGCCGACTACAAAATACTTTCGTACGTAAATACGACTTTTATAACTATAATATACGTAACGCGTATTTATTACTCGCGACGGGACTCGCGTCGCTAAGCGGCGACGCTCGGCGTAGCGCCGTCCAACTATTCTAATATCCTAGGATTAAACCTCTCTAAAAACTTCTCATATTAATAATAAATTTCTTTCGTATATTCTACGCTTAGCGTCGGGCCGCTTAGCGATACGCTTAGCGTCGTGCCGCTTAGCGATACGCGAGCCGGCGATTCGAGCGCTTAGATACGCGTTAACCTCTACATTGCACAGCGTGACCGTATCCTCGCCTAACGACGCTTAAATTATCTTAACGAAGCTCCTCGTCGCTTAGCGTCCCTCTTGCTGGAGCGGCGTGAACGACACACGAGACATTATATACTTTTCGTGCGAGATGTCACCGCGAGTTTTTTTGGAATTTCTTTTTTTTTATCGCTTTCGTCCCTTTCGAGATGGCGACACATACTTGTGAGACGAGCCCTCGTTGAATGCTTGTGGGTTTTGTTGCTTTTTAGGCTTTGAAAAGGGTCATTCCGCTAAAACTTTGTCTGGTTTTTACTTGATCGTTCCTTTGTAATATCAAATGTGCAAAATACTCGTGGAAAATGTATATACTGCTTTTACGTCCGTATATACATATATACGCGTTAGATAATTTTGTATACATATATGCGCTTGTGTGTGTGATTTGTTTTATTAAAACAACGCTATGTAACGTACGCCTATCTATCTACCTAAATATTTTAGTATACAATATATTAATTTCGAATTCTTGTTCTCGTATGAGTAAAATACGTATATTTGAGTACAGTTACCGACTTACGCGCTTCGGCGGACATAGACCGTTAATCGGACCGACTGTGGAGACTCGTCGCGCTTGTCGCGCCGCTCGACTTCCGCGATGGCGGACGCTTGAGAAAACAAACATGGCGCCTTTTGCCGATGCTCCAAGCGTCCGGGAAGCGAGCGGCGCGCGGCGGCGAACTTAACAACTTGAATGACTAGATCAAGTACTCGCGGTGAGCCGATCGACACGATCGACGGGCAGTGCGGCTGGGATTAACGGACGTATGCCGCCGCAGATGGCGCGACGGTGCCGGCCTGATTAGTCCTATTCCTTTTAAAATTCCCACGAAGAAACAAAAAAGTAAAAATAAAACACACGACGCCGCGGTTCCCAATTGTACCGCGCGCGCTTCTCTCGCCTCGTTCGCGAACTCGCGACGTATATACAAACAACACCTTCTTATTTATATACATTAAAACATACATATATATACATATACACACATACGTATATATAATACAAATCATGTATATATTATATATACATACATATCACATATACATATACATATATATATTTATATAAAGTTTCAACATTATGGCACCACATTTTATTCATCGGATAAATGTTATTCTGTTAGTTTTCTGTCAAAATATAAACAGACGATTCGCGGTTTCCCCAGTGCCACGGCGATGAGGTACCGAATCGCGAGCGTGGGCGCCTTTGCCGCCCGCGTATATTATAGACTTTCTCGCAAGCACTATGCGCCGTTGTACGTGTAAGTCGCGCGTCGATGGGCGCGACGCTCTGGGGACCATTAAGTTGCCCAGCCCTCGGTGATTCGCGAGCGCTTCATCAGGGGCCCGTTCTCGTAATCGGAGCCGCTGCCCCCGGGGCCTCCGCCCCCGTGGCCCGTCCGCATGTCGCCGATATTACCTCCTGGTGAGGGGAGGTTCGTCGGGGTGATGCTGCCGGAGTGCGGAGGCGGATTGCTCCCGGGTCTGCTCGCCACGAGATTTAGCGTTTGCGGACTGACGTGGGAGACGTGATGCGGGGGCGGTGGTCCACCCCCCGATGTCGGTCCACCCACGCTGAGGCTGTGGTGCATGCTGCCCCCGCTGTTGCCCGGTGCGCCGCTGTTCGAGGCGCCGCTGTTACAGTGAGGATCTCGCTGTGGACTTATTGGCTCGCTCTTGATCTTGATCGGCAACGGCGACGTCGAAGGTGGCGGCGTACTGCTCGATACGGCTAAATGAGGAAGACTGCTGCAAAAAACAACGACGCGTACGTGTGATTTTTGAGGTTAGGTTCATTTCATAGAAATGCTCACGATAGACAGCAAGGGATTTTTTTAAAAGTGAACTCTTTATTTTCATATTTAAATATACCTTCTTTGAGGTGCCTTATTGTAATTCGGAATTATTGTACTTACGATACAATGAAAATTAAAAATAAATATACATATTTCATTATCTTAAACGGTAGTGGTTAGAAGACTTGCTGATGTTACTGCTTTTTTAGAGACCTAGATATCAGTGTATATCTCCCTGGAAAAAAAATAAATAAAACTGAAATTGTTTCCTGAAATTTTCTCGTCCGAATATTATTTTCAATCCTGTCACCAGTTATTAAATCGTGAACATTTCTCTTTACATCAGTTCGGCTTCTGCTTGTAGTTGAATTTAACACATTCACTACCGTTCAAAGTACAACTACAAACATTGCCGTATCTAATGAATACTATTTACATGTTAATATACTACTAATTAAGTTAAACAATACTAACAAAGTAACCAACTGCACTTAAACTAAACAAAATCCAAACTGCTGTACGACATAACCTTAAAATTTTTAATTTTTCATAAGATATTTAGTTTTTTGAACAAAAATAAAAATTTTTATGGTTATTTCTAAATCCAAGCGTAAATTGAAAAAAAATCATGCTTACGATCAGTGCAAAATTCACCATCTATATACAAAGTGCAGGTTAGTCGACTGGAAAGCATATGACTTGATGAGTGGTTAGATCGTGTTATACAAAAAAAAAACTAAAACAGTCCAGTTAAAAAATCGTTACTGACGATTTTCCTTCGTGTTTTTTAAGTCATCAAAATTACCTTCGTTTTGAAGAATACATTTGGTTATCTCATACATCAAAAATGTTTGATTTAATATAAAATATAAAAGTATACAACGATTAGAAATGTTTATAAACTGCTACACACATCGTCTCTAACATGCTTGACATTCCGACAAAAGAAACGAAAAAATAAAACACAAACGTCGATTCGAAAGTCTCGACTCGATTTGAAAAATCTTAAAAAATTGGTCAATCTCATGCAGATAAAAAGTCTCAAACAAAACTGGACAAATTTTTTTTTTTCGTATAACAGTAAGTATGAAATGTGATTTACCTGATGCTGGACATCGTGGCTGCCGAATACATTGATAAGTCATCAACGTACCTCTGATGGGACCATGCGAGACTTCCAAGGTCCGTAGAATAGTCGGTGGGTCCGAAGCCCGAATAACCAGCCGGGACTGACGGCGTTTGTAATGCTACCACAGGCGTATTCAGCGATGATTGCGGATGTCCATTCTGTAAATTCAGTGTAAACTGTATTGCAAGTTTCGGTTAATAGAGTATTTCAATGGTTTCTTAACTATTATCACACTGCAAACGACGGCGCACACTCCGTCCGTTCGATTATAAGCGAAAACCAAAACAAACAAGTCCTGGAAGAAACTATTTCCTAACCTCAAAATGGATTTACTTTCTTTTTCATGCACTTTCAAACGTAAATAAGTAATGTGAGACTTACATCATAATTTGGGTCTTCGGAGAGGGATTGCGAGACTGATGTCGGTATGACTACTCGCAAATTCGCTCTGTGTGAATGAGGTGGTGGTAATGGTTGGGGCGAATGCCTCGACGGATTTCCTTTCGATCCGGAACCACCGACTCCTAATGATGGAGATGGTCCTGGGCTTGGTGAACCGCCCAAGGGCGATGCCGATGGAGGATAACCGTTGCTCATTTCCAGCATTCCTCCAGGTGGATACACTGAAAATTTTTCAAAATTAAATACTGAACCAAAACATTTTTATTTGTCAAAACATTTTTTTAATGGAGTATATTTTATTTCCTCAACTTGTCTGGAATATTCTAAGAACCTGGAATATTCCAAAAACCTGGAATATCGAGTAATTTCGGGTAGAAATGATAAGAGTTATGGCCGAGTGGTTAAGTTCCTGACGTGACAATAAGTAGAGTAGGGTTCAATTCCTATTGGGGAAATTTTTTTTTCCAATATTAAATATTTATGTGTATAATATTTCCAGGGAATATTCCAGACATATTAAGGGCAATAAAGTATGTTATTAAAGAGGACATGATTTTTTTTACAAAATAACAAAAAATTGTTACATGTTACATGTTTCAAATCCTCAAAATTATAAAAATTATAGTTACGCCGTAATAATTTATCTACATTAAGTGGAAATCTCTATTTTAAAATTATTTGTTATGTAAAAAATGATGATAAATATACTCAAGTATATTAAAATTTGTATAAAATATGTTCTTGAATTTTTTTAAATTTTGGATGCGTATTCATTCGATAGTCGCACGTAAAAATCCTAAATTATCCAGTTTTTTTCATTTTTTGAGTTTCAAAGTGACTAAAAATTCTGAAAAAAATTAAAGTATCTTCAGATCTGTCTAAAATATTTTCATGATTTTATTTTGATTCCATAGTGATTCGATATTGGCTCGTAAAATATCCTAAAATAGCATTTCTTTTTAATTTTTTGAGCTTCGAAATGATTTGAAAAATTCCGAAAAAAATTAGGTGGCTTAAGATTGGTCTAAAATATGTTCGTGAATTTTTTTAGATTTTTTTAGTACTTGGCGTCGCTACAGACCAATAAAAAGGACGAGATACGTTTTTTTTTACTTTTTGAGGGCCTTAAACGATAAAAAATTACATCATTTCAAATCTGTTTAATTTTTTTAATTCATTGTTAAGAAACTCAAAAAACGTTGAGAAAAATCATGTGATGTCGTACTGGCTTCTAGTAAATAATTAATTTTTTCAGAATTTTTAAAAATTGTCTACATTGACGTTAAAAAAAAGGTAAAAAATGAATTTTTTAGCTATAGTCGAAGGTTAGGAGGCTTTGGTGGTGTATCAATAATGAAAATCTTATTTGTTTTGAACCAAAAAACATGTCCAATTGTAATATACAAGAATCGTTGACAGGGGTTTTTAAAATTTGCTGATATATTTAAATAAAAATATAAAATTATCTAATTTAAGTGATGTACTTACTAAAAAAAAACATATTTAAAAATAATTTCTAAAATATCAAATATTAAAATATAGTCGACAGGAAAAATAAAATATAAAATGTTTTTATCTTTTCTTACTATTATAAATTAAAAAACTTAATTTAATAGATATAATTTCGTAACTAAATAGAATTTGATAAATACCTGAATCTGTTTCAGATGACGAAGGCCTCGGAGATATGCTGGTGTGTGCCATTTGCGGACTAGATCCGAGAATTGAGTCCCCATAATTATTTACAGGTATCGACACAGGTATTGGATAAGCTGATTGCCCCATTCCCTGATGAGTAAAAGAAATTACATATCGTACTGTTCAATTATCGCATTAATTATATTAACTTTCATGTAATTCATTACAAACAAAATTTTGACTGATTAATTCGGTCTAATATTTTTTATTAAAAATCAAATTAATTTCTAATATCCGAACCTAAAAGTTACAAAAATGCCATCGCTACCTATTTTTTAGGTTATATATGCACGACTGTATTTTGTTTTTTAATAAATCGAAATAACTTTCCCTCTTTATGTTCCCTCAAATATCTTTTCTTTTTCATTAAGGTAGCAGATTTTTTCATTTTTAATTTTTTTACAGCTCGAAAATCATGGAAATAGCAATTTTTAGGTTATGTTATACTTATAACTCTCTCTTATAGAACGTATTCTTATTATATTCAATCGCAAACATACAAAATTTAACTCTTTGCGTTACATTCTGAATTTTCAGATGACCAAATTTAGAATAGAAACATTTTTAAAATAGAAACATTTGTAAATAACAGCATAAAGGTTTTGAAAAATTTCACATATATATTTATTAGCTAAAACTTATGTTATTTCCATACTTTTCCAGATATAAAAAAATTTGTCATAAAAATTCAGAATTGCTAATCCAATATGGCGAGCTCTTGGCTCCGCCATTTTAAATTTCTAAAATCTGACAACGAATTAGTAATCAGCGACCTTAAAAACACACGAATATCAAATTTCATGTAAATCGAATAAAGTTTTAGAATTCCGTCCGCCATATTGGATCCGCCATTTTGAAAATCTCACTTCATATACATCATATATCATATTTATAATCCACAAACTAAGAAGTACAAAAAAAAACACAGGATCATATTGAAGCAGTTGAAAGTAGAACGAAAAAAAAATAGTACGAAAAGTTTTAGAATTTCGTCCACCATATTGCATTCGTCATTTTGAAAATGACATATTGAAAATATGAAAATGAATATGAAAATATCATATTCATAATCAGCGACCCCGAACACCCCTTATTACTGAGTTTCATCGAAATCTGATAGTTTCGAATTTTGATCCTCCATTTTGAATCGGCCATTTTGTCACGTTTAGAACAAATTAGCAACAGCAAAAATCCTCCAGTATGAAATTTAAATATTCAATTGACGACCATTATGGCGAACCAATAAAACTCAGCAGTAACTTTCGAAATCCTTGATTTCGAAAATGTTGACTGCAAATTCAAAATGGCGGATCTAAAATGGCGGATGAAATTTCTAAACTTTAATCGATTTACATGAAATTTCATATTCTGGGGTTTTTGAGACCGCTGATTACGAATCCGTTGTCGGATTTTAGAAATTTAAAATGGCGGATTCACCACCCAATTTATAAGTTTTTATATTTATTAAAAATTCTATTTTTCGTTGTATTTGATGTTCCTTCAATATGTTCATGCGGTTTTTTTTTTGTACTTCTGGGTTTCCTGATTATAAATATGAAATTTTCAAAATGGCGGATCCAATATGGCGGACGAAATTCTGAAACTTTATTCGATTGACATGAAATTTTATATTCGGGGGTTTTTGAAACCGCTGATTACGAATCCGTTCTCAGATTTTGGAAATTAAAAATGGCGGACCATTGGTTCCTGATATGATAGACAAAATCTGCGTTCAGATTTGTATCTAAGGCATCGAAGACATTCGGAAAAGTAGTCAGGTTCGGAGGCGAATCTGATTTTGATTTAAAAAAAAAGTAAAAATTTGAGAAAATGAATGACGTCATACCCTGGAGCCATTGTGCTGATTTCTTTGCATCATCATTTGAAATTCCTCGTCGACCTTGCTGTACTTGGCTTCCGTGCGGGGGGTGAGGTTGTACTCGCTGGCGTCCGGCTCGGGACTCTCGGGCGACATTGCGCCTTTATGCTCCTTCTTGTTGAGTGCCTGCAAGTGTCAGCAGACAGGTTCACGTGACCACACCGCCCGAGGGCACACAACCTTCGCATGCATGTTAGTGTAACACTGACAAACATTTTGCCCTGACTCGGATTAGATCGATTCGAATCCCCCCAAACCCGCCAAACCACCCCAAACCCGCCCCAAACCCCCCCCCCCCAGGTTCGCCCGGATTCGGCCAAGTTCACATGCGGAATTGGGTAAAGGGGATACATGCACGCGAACGCCCATCGCGTGCCTTTAGCGCCTCGGAACGCTCCACATATTCTGACCGACACGATGGACGTAGTGTTGAGATGTTACATGGCTTTTTTTTTTATCTGCATTTAAAAAATTCCTTCGTATCGAATGTGAGCTAAATTTCAAAAGGTGCCTTTATTCAATGGACTTCGAAATTGTTCGTGCGGGAATAAATGTTCAAATAGCCGTTAAGGGATGCAGAAAGAACCTGTTTGGCAGGTTCTCGAATGTAACGCGATACCGAAAAATAATTAAATAATATGCTTGTCCAGTAATTCTATGTTTCGTTTTTTTTTTAATATTGTATGTATTTTTATTTCAATGAACTTATGGGGTTGGACAAAAAATGGTTTATTTGGACTGAAATTATCTTTAACGGAATGTAGAACTTTTTTTTGTAAAAATTTTAGGTTAGGTTATATATAAGTTTTGGAGAATTGTTTCTCTACTGGTCTCTATTTCGATATTTTTTTGTTTGTTTGGTAATTTAATGTAATTTCTTCACGTGTGGAATTATAGGCTCGTTCCTTTCTTTTAGTTAAGATGTAAAATGAAAATCTTGATGTGCTATTTTATCGTCACTGATTATAAAAACAAGAAATTTCAGCAATTTTTTAAAAACCTAACAAATTGACTCTTTTTCTAATAAAATCAACAATTCACTAGTCTTTAATTTTGAATGAATGAAAAACTACTAAATAAGGAATATTATATACTAAATACTAAAAAGGAGGAGTATATACTAAAAGTCTGCTACTAATTCAATTACTAATTAATAAAAAGAGAACAAGAACTAATAAAGAGTGCAAGAAACTACTAAAAATTCAGGTCAAATTTAAATAATTCATATTAATAATATGGTTTTAAACAATACAAATGACTAATTTGAAATTAGTAGAACTTTTACTTTTTAGTCATCGACTTTTCATTCCTTTGTTAGTATTTTTTGACTAATTCGAATTTATAGACTACTAAAAACATTTCCTCGAAATGTGCAATAAAACGCAAAGTACTTGAAGTTTCAATCTTTAGATTTAAAAAAACCTAAAAATTTTCTTATTTTTAGTATTAATGTAATAATGATATTAATGTATCGTAATAAAAACAAATAAGAAAGACAGAAACGAATTTAAAAACAAATAAACAACATTTATTATCGTTGGATTCAACAATGCGAATTTCAAGTGTATAAAAAATTAATTTTAATATGTTTTAGTTTTAATTTTGATTTAAATTAGTAAAAATAATTTTTAATATTTTGATTGAATGTGAAATCGATAATAATTAAAAATATTTTGTTAAATCAACAAATTTTTCATATTTCTTCATATACCAAATGGTAACATAGATTTTTGTTACTTTTTTTAGCTAATTTTTGATGTTATTTAGTTAAAATTTAAATGAGTCTTGAGTTTTCTTCAAATTTACTCTCACTGAATGGTAAAAATATGAAATCGCAAAAATTTGGAAAACTTAACAAATTTACTTTTTAAATTTAAATCGATTAAAATGAACTCAAATCATCAATACTCATCTAAAAGAAAAATTTTAAACTAAAGTAAAACAAACATTTCTTTTAAATAAATTATTTATGCAATTTGAGAAATCATCAGATATAATCAATAATTAAACAATTGTGAGATTAAATTACAGAATTTCAAGTTTCTGCAATATTCCAATACTTTGTTTATTTAAAATATTTAATTAAGGGCTATTATACTATTTAATTAGCCCTTCAGTAGTACATTTTTTCAGTGCTTAAGCAGTAATTGAGTAGTAAACGCAGGTAGTACTTAAACAGCATTATTATAACAATGTTGTTATTATTAGTATTTAAACATTATTTGTATTTAGCATTTAAAGAGTACTTTCTCTTATAACTTATAAGTAGTACTTATTGCTAGTATCTAATTAGCCCTTACGATCAGTACATACTTTTCAGGCTTAAGTAGTAAATAGCATTAGTACTTCAATAGTAACAGAAACTAAAAAAGTTAATATACGGACTTGTTTTACGGACTCAACTGACTTAAAAATGAAAGACTACGTAAATAATTAGTATTATAATTAAAACCATTTAGTAAAACGAAAAAATGAACTTTTAGTTACTTTAGTTATAACGTTATTAATTAATAACAACACGTATAATAATTGTGGAATTTTATCAAATTGAAATCAGGGAAATTTAAATAATATTTTCAGAATTCATTTTGTTATTTTGGCTGAAGTTATCATCCAAAAACAAAAATGAAATTTAGCTCACAATCTATAAACCATAACATTACTCAATTATCTAACGTCCATCGCGAAAATGTTAATTTATATAACGAAATACACATTTGTTAAAGACAACCATAAAAAAAATAAAATAAAATTTAGAACGATTCAAAACGGTCGATTTTTTTCTCGACAAAAGTCGATAATCATTTGATTACAAAGTTGAAAAGTAACATAAGAAATTGATATTTCGAACCAAAAACTAATATTTATTATTTAAGGGATTACTCTAATTTTGGCCAAAGATGATTAAAGACTTGCAATTTTCCTATAGTTTTATGAATTGCATATTTTTATCAATTATTCATCAGAAACGTCAACGGAATTTAATTCTGTCGTTTAGATTGACATTCGAAAATTTGATTTTATTAATAGATCGATAATTTTATTTATTTTATTAATAAATCAGTATCCTAACATTATTCATACTTTCGTGAATGGAAATAATTTTACAAATTCAAAATATCAACAAATTTAAAATTTCTTCTTAATCGAAATTTTTAATCTTTTAACAAATATTTATGCAAGTTTATTCATTCCTACGTGCTATTTGCCATTTCGGCAAGCCCTCGTTCTGATTATTAATTAATAATTGTGACTGTTTTAATTACACTGACGTTTAGGATACAAAGAAATATCAAAACTGTGCGAATGAATGCTTGTCATCCTCAGAAATTACGTAAGTATGTATGATGCGATTAACTACAGCTTTGTAATTCGGAATAATTTAAAATGTAGAAAATATTTTAACATTTATGACTTGTTATTACTATATTTCTATTGGTTTGATAGTAATTTAATTTCATAAAAATATACAGCAAAATTTATTTCATCTACATATAAAAAATTGTCAAAAACATGAAAATTATTTTCGATTGATAAAAAAATAGTGTATTTTTAAATAATGAACACAAGAAACGAATAGATTTGTTCTACAGTTATAACAAAATTTTTTAGCATTTTTTATAAAAAAAAAAAATTGCGTTAGCCAGGACTAGAACCTGGGACCTTTCGATTGACGTCATACGCTCACGAAATCATATTGTAGACTGTTATCAGACAGTTTTTTGACTAAAAGAAAATAATTAAATTATTTTTGTCACAAATCTTCTTTCACCAAAATAAATAACTAGTAAAAATCGACCATTTTGAATGAGGGACCGAGAATTTGTTTCCATTTTACTGTTAAGATGTCGGTTTAAAATAATTTTGGTTAGTTCAACTCACCTCGATTATGTTCTTATTAGTGAGAGACTCATGGGGTTCGTTGTACTCGGTGTACTTGAGAAGAACCTTGTCCATGTCGGTACTTGCGTACTGATACAACTTATTGCTCGAACTGAAGATAATCAATGCAATCTCACAATCGCACAAAACGGATAGCTCGTATGCTTTTTTCATAACGCCAAATTTCCGTTTGTTGAACGTCACCTGAAAATTTCAAAAAATTAAATTAAATCAAATGTTTTTTGTCTAAATTATATTTTAGTAATTTTTCTTAAACTTTGACATGAAAATATCTGAAATTTATTCTGTCAAACTTTTCCAGGCAAAACAATACTACCTACTCACTTAAATTCACTTAATTGGAAACTGGTAATGAAATAAAGTGTTTAATAAAGTGACACTTTACCTGACGGTTCCGTTCGTCGGTGATGCGCGAGATCTGTATCTTTTTCCGACCCATCTCGGCTACTTTTTCTGGACCAAGGGACGATCTGTCAAACCACTGGATGGAATGTTATAAACTCTGAAAAGACAATTAAAACGCCACGGTTAGTAATGTGAAATAATAACAGTAAAACAATATTGAAATCCCCCCAATCCACTTTGCGGGCAAGTTCTCACTCGTATGCAATTATTTGTTATTTAAATTCAATTTCGGTGATTGCAATTAAAACGATTGTCTGTTTAAATTCATTTACGGAAATGCATTTGAGAATCTTACAAAATTACATAATTGATATAAAAATACACAAAATTTAGTCAATATAACACTAAATTAATGTGTTTATTAATATAAACTCTACAGATTTTAAATTAAATATTTAATAAAGTATCTTGTAATTAGTGAAAATGGAAAGTAAATAACGAAACGCGTTTCATTCAACCATTTAGTGATAAACTTTAGTGGCTTTAATTGATTGCTGGGTTTTTAATATATTGAGTTCTATAATCGTCGATATTCGTTTGATTTATTTGACACTAGTTCATTTATTTAATTAAACAATCAATGTTTCTCAAAAACCTGACAAAACACTAATATTCTTCTTTAGAGCTTTTAATTCTTCACCTAAATGCTCTGGGCTATTACGTCAATCTAAAGCTAGCAATTATAATAAATACCGCTTGTGGGAGAAATTTCAAGAACGTTACTGGTGCGCCCCCTTTACACGAATGAGTGAATTACAGGTCAAAGTGCAGGGAGGGATATTAATTTCCTTTTAACGAGTACCTTAACGAACCAGATAATATTAATTGATCTAATGGTACTAATAGCTTCTCTTCCTAGTACAATACAAACTTTTGACCAATACGAATCGAAAAGAAACTCAGATCGACTGTGGATTGGTCGACAAATTTTCCACTTGAAGCATTTCATAATTCCTACTAATGCGGGTCTTGTTAACTAAGAATGAACTATCGTTATCTTCCAGTGCACTTTCCATTTGAAAAATATGAAATTTGTTTAAGAAACACACCGAAGTAATTAACATTCGGTTACAAAATGTGTTAGAACTTAAAAAAAAGGTGTAGTATCAAAACACAACATTGACGATACTTTTTCAAACGTAATTATGATAATTTACGATTATCTACTTATTAACGTGTAAATAATCGTAATTCGTACCCTTAATTAATACCTTGCGGCATTTTTTGTTACATGCACTTAAAAGTTCGTCACCTGACCGAAAGAAATTTTCGATCACACGAGTTTTGAATCCTGTCCTTATATAAGTCCAAAATCAAAAACGATTTGTGATAGAAAAGAGAAATACTAGATAAGATTTATCACTAATAAAGAGAAATAATTAAGAAAACTGATTTTTTGATAACGATTTCACGTCATTTTACACGACTTAAAAAATGTTGATAATTTTTCGAATTTTTTTGTACTTGAAATATATTTGTTTTTTTTGTGGGTTTTTTACGATTGCATAACTTTGGTTGTAGTACACTTGTCAAGCACAATAAACGTCGTGTTTCTAAAGCTGCTGCACCTAAGAGGATTATCCTTGTGTTGCACACTTTCGCGTGCAATGACTTCCAGTCGAACGATGAATTATTACAACCACACCGCCATTTCATTGACAAATCTCAGCCTTGTTTATAATCTGACATCTCTTTTTGTGCAACTGATGAGACTATGTGTTTTAAAAAAATGTTTTATGCTGTAAACATTTTTTGAAAATGTTTTTTATTTATTTTGAAGAACTTTTTTGTCTATATTTTATTGTACTAGTTACTAGTTTTTAGTTACTAGTTTTATTCTAGTAAATATTTATTTAAATAAACAAAACTTTGTTAAGTGTAAAGAAAAATATTAGAATTTTTTGATAAGACAATAGTAAAAAAATAGTAAAAAACATTAATTATCAAATGAATGCTACGAAAAATTATATTTGAATATTATTACACTTATTATTAATTATAATAAAGTTAATAAAAATTGACTAAAGCCTTAAAAATGTCTGGAAATAAAAAAAAAATAATTACTTGAATGTAGAAATATTTTTTCCGTTATAAAGACGATTAAAAAATCTACAGTATCTTTATTATGTGTGAGTTGTTATTTTATGACACCATATTATCTTTATCTACAGTTCGATTAGAGTTGCTTAATGTAAGTGCATTAATGATCTTTTAATTATTGATTGTTTATCTTTTTTTTAATACCTTTTCTTTGTATCACAAATGCATATCTAATTAACATCAGATTAATAAATATGAAATCAAAAGTATTTTACATAAAATCTAGGCATCTTTAACACCTGACGATAACGGAAGTTTCCCATAATGAAATATAAACCACAAAAGTTAATTATTAATTCAGATAGTATTATCATAATTAACCGAGAATTAAATATGCAAACATTTAATTTTGTAAACAATAAACTGTTAATTTGTGGTATATTTCGTTATACTGGTTGGTTCATAAGGAAACTGCCGTAAATGCATACGTTTTTATTAGTTGGTAATAGTTCTATTTTTGACTTGTCTCGAAGTTATAAAAAGACGTTTTTTTCATCAATGTTTCCGTTAGTTTCTAAAATTAAAAATCAGAGATCCTTAATAAGAATGGCATAACAATGCTCCGATTGCAACGCCTGATTTAATCAGTGTTAATATCATCACGCAACATTTTCCACGCAATTAAAATTACATAATTTGCGAGTAAGATCATATAAAGATCCGACTTAAAATTAATCAACGTTCCATTATTTATATGAAAGCCGTACAAATATTTTCTTTTAATTAGATTTTTGCCAATTTATTTATAAATTTGTTGTCATAAATTTCCCAAATAACATTCTTTTATTTTGTTAATCTGGCTTCATTGTCCATAAATAGATTCATTATAACAGTGATTGCTTTTTTAAAATCATTTTTCATTATTTTATTATTTATATTTTTAACGGTATTATGTAAAAAAAAATGTTGACAAATATTCCGATTTCTGATGATCAAAATAAAATTGAATGAATTTGATTATCATTTTGTAATAAATAGTTAAATTGGTCCATTTTTCTGATTAATGCAAATTTCATATGTTCCTCAAAAGAAGACATTTTGAAAATTCTTTTGCTTTCATTCAATACAAAGTGGTATATACAAATATTGTAATTACGAAGCAATAATTCATGCGGTAAAGCTCACTTCATTCATTTCTACATTTGCGTTTCTGTTATCTCAATCGTTCAGCACAGCGACGGCAGTAGTTACTGGCATAATCGCACGTCGTTGCACAAGCATATCGACATACACGTCTTTGTAGCTTATCGATATACTAATACATTTCAACATCCACACTTGCACAAATATATTAAAATATGTATCTGCATCGATATCAATATACAGAAAAATGTGTAGTTGACACAACTATTATATCGTTCATCCAACTATAATATAGTTGTTTCGACTATGAAGTCCGTTACACATGCTCAAAGAATTTCTAAATCGAGTCGTGCACTGCAAACAAAGAGTCTTATTTCAAGACATTTTTGGTATTTAATACATGAAAAATGTTTTAAAATAAGACACGTCTTAAAGTGTAATTATCCACTCCAATTTTCGAAGATTCACTTGTAAAAATGTACGCAGAATTTACTACTGGAATCGTTAGTTACAATTCTCTGTTCGATGAGTATTACAATGTAAGTTAGGTTAGGTTAGGTTAGGTTAAGTTTTATATTTAAACAAAATCGTTTTGTTCTAACTTAGATTTGGTTAAATTATGTCATTATAAGTTAATTTTTCGGTTACGTTAGGTTAGATTTGGTTAAATTACGTTATTATAGGTTAATTGTTAGGGTCGGGTAGATTTAGTTAAGTTAGGTTAGGTTAATTTTTAGGTTAGATTTGGTTAGGTTAGGTTGGGGTAGATTTGGTTAGGTTAAGTTAGTTTATGTTAGGTTAGATTTTATTAAATTAAGTTAGGACAGATTAATTGTTAGGTTAGTGTAGGGTAGATTTGGTTAAGTTAGGTTAGATCAGCTTAATTTTTAGTTTAGGTAAGGCTGGATTTGGTTAAGTTAGTTTGAATTAGGTCACTTTAATGGTTGTATTTACAAAAGTTGACTTTGAAAAGGTTTTGTTGAACTTGTTAGAACAAAACGAGTTTATTTAAATATAAAACTTAACCTAACCTAACCTAACCTAACAAGTTCCACAAAACCTTTTCAAAGTCAACTTTTGTAAATACAACCATTAAACTGACCTAATTCAAACTAACTTAACCAAATCCAGCCTTACCTAAACTAAAAATTAAGCTGATCTAACCTAACTTAACCAAATCTACCCTACACTAACCTAACAATTAATCTATCCTAACTTAATTTAACAAAATCTAACCTAACTTAACTAAATCTACCCTAACCTAACCTTACGAAATCTAACCTAAAAATTAACCTAACCTAACTTAACTAAATCTGCCCTACCCTAACCTAACAATTAACCTATAATAACGTAATTTAACCAAATCTAACCTAACGTAACCGAAAAAGTAACTTATAATAACATAATTTAACCAAATCTAACCTAATGTAACCTAAAAATGAACCTAATACAACCTATCCTACCTTTACTATATCTACCCTAAACTAAAAGTGAACCTGACCTACCGTAACTTAAACAAATCTACCTTAACCTGAACTAACCAAATCTAACGTAACGTAACCTAAAAATTAACCTAACATAACCTAACCTAACTTAACCAAATCTACCCTAATTTAACCTATAAATTAACCAATAATAACATAATTTAACCTAAAAATTAACCAATAATAACATAATTTAACCAAATCTAACCTAAAGTAACCAAAAAATTAACCTAACATAACCTAACCTAACTTAACCTAACCTAACTTAACCAAATCTACCCTAACCTAACATAACTCAACCTAAAAATTAACCTAATCTAACATAACTTAACCTAACCTAACCTAACCATTTCAACACAGACTTTTCAATTTGTTAATTTATAAATTTTCTTTCGCAGGTGATATAAATAATCGTCAAAATATTTGGACAATTTTTCTTAACGATTATTTTTTCCCAAAAATTCCTAACTTGCAATGAATATTAAAAATAAAAATATCTAGAAATTGACGAATTTTTTTTTGTGGGAACAATTGTTATTCTGCAGGTACTGGACAGGGTCGGATCGCATTGAAACCTTGTTTTTCGAACAAATGAAAAGTGGGTTCACTTTTCGCTCGGTTAGAGAGCCGGAAAGTGGTTTTCGCGGTTTGTCGGGAAACAAAAACGGCGTGTCGCGTTTATCGGAAGCCGCCGAAATCGACTGATAACATTCGTCCAAAGTGGCTTTTTCCACTATCTCCGACAATATGGAACATGTATATGTATATATATACGTTTCGCGAAATGAATATATGAGTGGAATATGTGCTGTCACATGCCTGTATGTGAGTGCGTGTAGCCGAAAAAGCTAATTGGATGTAGGCATCGCCATGTTTCAATCACGTGTACTTTTATGGCGTCGATTGCACGAGAGTCGATCGTTATGTACAATTGTCGTAAGTTTATTTTACCTCTAAATTATTTGTTTTTGTAGCTTTCGATTTAAGACATATTTCTTTGTTTTCTTGAAAAAAATTGAGCTTTTGAAGATTTTTTAGGCACCGATTATAAATATTTGTATTAAATGCTCCTAAATTATTTTAAATCGTAGGAAATCAGACATTTTTGTCATTAAGGCGTACACTTTTTTGTATCAAGATAACCGCATTTCCTTTTTTTTTTATATGATCGCCATTCACTGATAAAGCATTTTTGTTTAATTATCATTAGTTTTCAACATGACGTAATATGACAATAACCAGAATTATCTTTCTGTGGTCTTTTAGTTGACGTTCAGTTTCTCAGATTATAATTTAATCGCCTAAAAAGTACTTAAATTACTTAAATTATAATTTTTTAAAACCATGGATTACTACCAAAAATGTGTCATCAATCGTAATTACACCTAACTCTCTGTACTAACAAATCTTCATCACAAATCTTTCTACTTTCATACACAAACTATTTAATTTTGAAATAAAATAAATTTGTTTGCTAAGCCTAGTTGTATGTTATCAAAGTATTCGAGATGAATCTAAATGCTCAAATTTCCTCTTGATCCGAGAAGATTCCCTTGATGCGAACGAATGAAATTAACGAAATTTTTTTTTCAAGAGATAAATTTGACACTGTTTTTAGTTCAACATTTTTGTTGACATTTCATTTCATTCGAATGCGATACTGATGAAACCTGATATCTTCATCAAGGCTCATCAGTAACTTGTATTATCAAGTATACATTGGCAAATAAATCCTACCTTTCCGCGAATGTACGAATGTATGTAATGGATAGATATGACACATTATGCAACGCGCATTAAGATTACTGAATTGATTTAAGAATTACTGAAATTTTTGTACAATTGCAACATAGGCGAGTCCTAGAATTTAAAAAATTTATTATCAAAGTCCCTTCTCAGAACAGTTTTTTTATGTTAATTTTTAAATATTCTAAATAACTTACGTATTAGATTTAAATTATGTTTTTTTTACTTTCTTTTATGCTACATTGTCAAAAATTGTAATATTCAAATAAATATTTACTTCAAATTGAGTATTTCTGAAGATGAGAAAAGAAACAAATAAGACATTGATAGAGAATCATAGGAATGCGTATTTGGACGCTACGTGGCGCCACTATCGAACTCGCAGTTCTTATATCGAGGGAGTTTACTGTATAAGTAGTAACAACCATTTCCAAGTAAAATAACAAAAAGATTTACGACAGTAACGAATTAACAACTATAATTCTATAGTCCTATATTGAAGTGGCAAAATTTAGCATTTGAATGTCAACATTTATCATGGTACTGACTTTTTCGTTAGTTCGACTATCCCTTCCAACTCCCTTTTAGTAAATACAACTAACCATGTTTCTCTCACTATAATTTTCTCATGTTGGTTAACAACTCTACACTTTCTCTCCATGGGATATGCAAAAACCCTAATGTCCTAAAAAAATGTAAGGGATGCGAATAAACTGGGAGTTAATCGAAATAAAAGATTAATAAAGAAAATCGTCTACCTCCTGGTGAGTTACGTTGGGACGAGTCGTAATTGAAAAAAACCGAGTAATAAAGAGGCACACGACGTACTCGTCGTCGTGTGTCGTTTTGTACGACGTGTTATAGCACATGGACAACTTGAATGCAAGGGAGAATACACGGTGGTGTCTCGATCGAATTCGGTTTATTATACAAGAGCGTTACTTCGCCTGGGGGTCAGCGACCAGCGTACTGACCTATACACCTTACACCTTGATCGAATTTTTTAGCACTGAACACGTGGACTTGCGAAAAAAGAGAAAAGAATAATGAAGCCGTCATTTTGTTCTCAAAATTTGGGTCAGCCAGAACTTTAGTTCGTCTCAAAATTGAAATTTCTCGATAACTTGTAGTTAAAATGTTACCTGATGGTTAGTAAACTAAACAAAAATGATTCATGTGTCTACCATTTTCTTCAAATAGTAAAATAATTTTTTAAAAGGCTACAAAACGGATTTGTTACCAGTTAAAACACTTGAAAAAATGTGCAAAATAAGCGATTTTTATATTTGTAACCTAACCTATCCTAACCAATCCTAACTTAAACTAACTTAACCTAAGTTAACCTAAGCATTTCAACAACATAAAAGAAAAGTTTGTTTAATTATCAAAATTATCCTAACCTAACCTAACCTAACCTGACCTATCCTAACCTAACGTAAGCGTTTGAATACTAATATTTCAGTGTACAACCTGGCATATCCTAACCTAACCTAACCTAACCTAACCTAACCTAACCTAAGTGTTTCAAGACAAATATTTCAGTGTAAAGCCTAACATATCCTAACCTGCCCTAACCTGACCTATCCTAACCTGCCCTATCCTAACCTAACTTGAGCATTTCAACACAAATATTTCAGTGTTCAACCTAACATATCCTAATCGATTCCTATCCTAACCTAACCTAAGTGTTTCAAGATAAATATTTCAGTGTACAGCCTAACATATCCTAACCTATCCTAACCTAAGTTAAACTCAGCATTTCCGCATATTTCAGTGTACAACAAAAATGGAAAGTTAGTGTAATTATCAAAATTAACCTAACCTCTCCTAACCTAACTTAACGTAAGTGAACCTAAGCATTTTAACACTAGTATTTCAGTATATAACAAAAACGTCTCGTTTATATAACAATGTTTACTATGTGATGTTTAGTTAAAACTAATCGTACAATATTTAACTCTTTTAAAATAAAAGGTCTCCTACTAACATAAATGTTAGTCCATGGTGTATTGTATGCATTATCGAACAATAATCGATAACTCTCTTCAGTTTCGCAACTTTTCATTTTGTTTCCAATTCTTTATTACCCGATTCATCAATTCCTCATGGATTTTCTGTGCGTCATCGAAATGTTATTTATCCCGTCACTATAGTAAATTCCCAAATCTATTTTTACCTTAGCCATTTTCTACGAATTTTCTTAATCCAGCTTATTTTTTTAGAAATTCTGAATATCACTGGTTGTCAATCAAATTATTAAAAAATCAACATTTTTTAATATTTTGTTATGATACGTAAAATCTCAATGTATTTAAAATAAAGTGTTTTATCCAGACAGTTACACTTGCTCATTATTTACTATTTTCGGCATCGATTACCGATCCGTTCGAACAATTTATTCAAAAGTGAAATATTTTTAGGTCCAAAGTCGAGCTGACTTTTCGACAGTTTACTATTTCGATCTCTCCTTTGCTTATTTGTAAAACATACGATTCACAGCAAGAAATCCAAAGTCGTGAATTATTGCACGTTTATCGCCTTCGCAATTCGTCGACTTTTAATGTTTTACGAAATAAACCGAGTTTTGTACCGACGCTAACTGAATTTTTTTTTGATTCCCTCCAATGCAGTTTAAAAAATTCATATTCTGTCGTACTTTTCAACGCAGACAATTAACAATGTTACTTTTTCGACATTTCGATTATTACTTTTGTCGTTTCCAAATGAAAATTAAATTTTACTCGTCTATTTGTACATTTGACTCTTTGCCCTAAGTTGTGCTTTTAATACAAATATTTAAAAATCTGCAAAAATATTTAATATTTTTCCAATATTTTTCATACATTCTATATAATATATAGTTATACATAATAATTTATGAATTATTTATTTGAAATTACTTTGATTATATCAGATGTTGATGTATCACACTTACTTTTAATCGTTTCGTTAATGGATTTGTTTCTCCCTATAAATTAGTCAAAGATATTAGTCGAACGACGAATATAACTTCGTCCTTGTATTATACGATCAGTTACTAAACTACTAAAAATTTAATTCAGATATTTAAGTGCCGTTAAATAAAAATTAAACCAAAGAAATATTTTTTTATAAAAATTTAACGACATTTAGAAAAAAATCAGCCTGCAATTAAATTGTCATAAATATTTTGTAAATTTGTATACAACAAATTAGTCGTACTGATTATCGTAAAATAATACAATTTTATTAATCGGCCTAACCTATTTTTATACAATAAATTCATTAAAATAATTAATTTGTTTTACTTTAGTCAACTTTACTATCTTAAGTGTCTCTAATTAAGTATACAATATTTGAAGAAGTGTAAACAATTAGTCGTATGCTGTACAAAATTTCCGGTTGTCTTTACCAATGACCCAAGCGGTTTTAGATATGGTTGATGAAGTAGAAATGAACGTAAAAAACGATTGAAGTTTAAAATCGCTAAATATTTTACAAAAATAAACTTTTGTTATAGTATTAACAAGGGAAAACAAAAACATTAATAGAAACAATTGTTTACTTAACATTATTTTGTAGGAATTTGAATGTTAAGTGCACTGAAAAGATGTTTCAACTATTCATCATAGACATAAGGATTAATTTAAATAAAAACACTAGAAATAATTATATCAAGATAGTTAGTACCATTGATCATCAAAATAAGATTCTAAAATTTTCAAATTCCTTTCAAACTACATAATATACTAAAAACCTATCATTTTCTCGTATAGTAATTTTTTATAGTGAAAAATCACTAGTAACCAAAATTTTGTAAATTTGGTAAAATAAGTTGTTTATCGGACAAATCTCTTTCGGTTAGAATTTTGTCGGAATAAAAGGCGACAGGCCGTGTATTGCGGGCTACCGCTGCTGGTGCTACTATGCCACTATTACTACCACTACTATGCGCACCCTCAATGCAAACGCATTTGAGGATCAGCCACGTGAGAGTGACTGCGCACGGCCATTCGATCGTGGCCGTTGAACCTGTAGACGGTGTCTTTTAAAGCCACAACTTTGAAGTGTACGGGGGTGAAATGAACGTCCCGAATGCAACAGGGCGAGAATCGAGCACGTTGCCCGCGAGAAAACACCACCCCGTTGGAATTATTCTTTCAAATTTTCAGTTTCAGTTTCGAAAATACAAAAAAAGATTTTTTTTTTTCGAAAATCGAACTATTTTTACGGCTGCAAGAAGAAGTTTTTGTTTTTTTACTATAATGCTGCAGGAAAGTTGAGTTTTGCTCCCTAGGGAGGCATTGTTTATTTCATTTTTCGCTACTGTTGTTTATTTTAATTATATTTCTTTATTCTTAATACTTAATATTTTGTTATGTTCTTAATTGAATACTGATTTGTTTTTTTATTGTCTAGTTCAGGAAAGTTAAACTTTGCTCCCTAGAAATGTATTGTTTATTTCATTTTTCGCTAATGTCGTTTATTTTGATTATTTTTCTTATTAATATTTAAGATTTTAGATTGTTGTTCGTTGAAAACTGATTTGTTTTTTTATTGTACTAGTTCAAGAAAGTCAAGTTTTGTTCCCTAGAGATGTACGTTTATTTCACTGTTGCGGTATTGTTGTTCATGTTACTTATTTTCTCTGTTATTTAAATTTAATAATGTTAAATTTGGTATTAAATGAAAACTAAGTTTCTTTTCGTTTTTTTATACTTTAGGAAAGTTACGTTTTACTCCCTAGAGAGGTATTGTTTATTCTATTGTTTCTGTACTGTCGTTTATTTTAATTATATTTCTGCATTCCTGATATTTAGTAACATTTTATAATGTTTTTAATTGAAAACTCATATATTTTTAATTGTACTACTTCAGAAAAGTTAAGTTTTTTATCCTTGTGAGATATTGTTTATTTAATTATTTTGATACCACCGACTGTTTTAATAATTTTATTTCTTCTTTATATTTAAAAATATTATAATTGTTGTTAAATGAAAACTAAGTTTCTTTTGTTTTTTTGTTCTGCTTCAGGAAATTTAAGTTTTCAACCCTAGGAAGGTAATGTTTATTTTATTTTTCGATACTGTTGTTTCTTTCAATTGTATTTCTCTATTCTTAATAGTTAATAATATTTTATTATGTTATTAAACGAATACTGATTTTTTTGTTTATTGTACTAGTTCAGGAAAGTTAAATTTTGTTCCCTAGTGATGTATGTTTATTTCACTGTTTCGGTACTGTCGTTTATGTTACTTATTTTCTCTATTCTTTATATTTAATAATATTGTATTGGATATTAAATGAGAACTAAGTTTCGTTTGTTTTTGTTGTTGTTTTGTTCAGGAAAGTTACGTTTTACTCCCTAGGGAGGTATTTTGTTTATTTAATTCTTTCGACACAATCAATTATTATTCTTGTCATTGTTGTAATCAAACTACTATACATTCTAGTTCCTGCCTGACGCTACTATCAGGATTTAATTTAATCAAACACTACCGATTTATTAATCCTAACTACTTGATTTTATTAAGAAGATACTACTAAATATTCCAGTCACATATTAAAATGTTAAAGACAGAATCCTCGACCTTGTATAAAAACTTTACAACAAAGGCCTAAAACACAGAATTTAATAAAACGAGTTATTTTTGAACAGACGAATGAAGCAAGACTTTGTTTTGAAAAATGTCTTCCAATATTTCTTCATTTATATTTCCCAAAGATTTCGTAAGAATACGTCGTTGAGAAAAGAAAAGAAAGAAATAAAATAAACTGAAAGAGAACATCGTATAAAAAGTACTAAAAAATGGCTAAAAATTATTATGAATCAAAAATCGAAAATATTTGTTTGAAAGTCTTTATAAAATTTATCATTAACTACTTTTACTAACTCTTTTTTCTTGTTACACTTAATCCCATAACCGTTTTATTTGGTCTTAACTTGGTTCAAACCATAAAACTAAGTTAATTTAACCAAAACATTAAAATCAGCAATCAGCCTATACTTTAAAACGTTTACTACTTTTCTAATCTCTCTGACATCACCAAATTCTGATTTATCTTCTCTGCACATAACTGACATAATCCGACAACATCGCGTGTTAAATCAATGACAATTAAACAGTATTTTGAAGACGTACATTCTTGAAAAATGTAGAACATTTAATTTGTTAAATATGACTTATCAAGTTACTCGAATTTAGAGATAAGTATTTGTCGTACTCGTGCTAGATGTAATTAAATTCATTTACATACTTTTAAATATCTTGAAACAAACATTGAAATAGGGACATTTTTATCGAAAAACTTGCAAAATAAGGAAATAATAATTTAGGTCATTAGAATCTTAATAAAATTTAAAATAAAACAAATAAGTTATTACCAACGCAAAATATTAATTTCAAAAAATAATTCATCTTCTTCAATCAATATGACGTCAGAGTTACAGAATTCACAATTCAAAATGTCAAACTGAAATGTGTCTTGTTTCGAATATTGTATTTCTGCATTCTGATTATCATTCAAGAGTCCAACAATCTTAAAAAAACTTATATTTTAGTACGAGTGACAAAATATTTAAAATTAAAAATGGCGCCCAATTAAAAAGATCAGACAGTATTTAAATTATTATATTTCAAAAGTTTGTTATTGAATTCGAATATAAAAATTGAAAGAACTATTTTATTGTGACTGACAAAATATTTGAAATTAAAAATGGCGGTCAACAGAACGAGCCTAAAAAGAATCAATTTCAAAATGAGAATCAAGATTCTCATTTTTTTATGTACTACAATATTTGGGTTACGAATTTGAAGCCCTTTTTCACGTATGGACCCTTATTTAATCACCAAAGAACTATCTGATAACCATCTCAACGTCTAAAGTAAAATGACTGGGCTAATAATTCCTTCATTACGTGTAATTGTCACATGATAGTGTCGATAACCCTCGTGTTCGGTTAAATATTTACTTTTTTTCTTAGTCCAAATAATTGTTTGCACAGCATGAAGATTTGCACAGAACGTAACACGCCGCGACGGACAAAACTTATCTCGACAGCATACAGATCTTACCTCGGCTCGCAGTAAATAAACGAATTTAATTATTTTTTTTCAAAATCAACTTTTTAACCGCCAAAATAGTTATTACTTACTCGAATTATTAAATTGTATCTTTCCTATGCGTCGTTTGAACAATCCCCTCTTTTACACTATTCACTGCAGATTTTCACTTGGAAACAAAGCACAATCTTGAATTTTTTCAATTTTGAAAGTTTTTCTTTTATTGAAAATTTTTGAGTTCTGTCAGAAACGCGTCGTAAGCTGATACTATTCGAAAAAGTGTCGCGCTATACCGGCGCGATTCGTTCCCCCTCGTTAAGCCCCCCGACATTCGAAATTCCGTCATCGGTAGTTAACGACGAAACGTTTTTCGGAAAAGGCCACGTCATGCTCATTTGTTTTCGCTGCCGTCGTCTTATCTCTCGGCGCGTTTTTATTTTCTTGAGGCCGAATCGCGCGCACAAAGCACCATCAGGACCCTCGAAAGCGCGAGCCGAGTGCCAAGTTGGAAGCTTTCCAAAATGCTATCCGCGAATCAGGTGCGCGAGCCATTCGGCTTCGCTCATCGCGAAGAAACATCCTCTGCTCCCGACTCCGAAGCCAGAAAATAAGAGAGAGAAGGAACGAAAATGAGACTAAACAAAGAAGAAAAACGACGACGGAAAGCCCCCGCAACCGCTAAAAAAAAAAAAAAAAATAGAGACGAGTCGGACTCGAAAACATACCAGACGCTGGGAAGACGACCAACGAGCATCCGATTGACGTGAAAATCTCTTCCTCTTAAAACGTATCGAAGAAATAAAATTTCTTCCCAGAAATATTCTTAATCCCTGAATTAATTCTTCGAATAATTCTTATTCAGATCGCTAATCCATCGAATTATTCTCAGGATTATTCCTCGGACTTTTTCTGCGAATCCCAACTATTCCACGAACTTTCCAACGTTTAATTGCCGCGTATACATTTCTTCGAACTGTATGCGAATTAGTCTTCGAATTCTTCCTCTTAGGAAAGATTCTTCATTGTTCATAGGATGGTTATATTAATTCTTCGAGTTATTCTACGCAAAGCATAAAACGTATTAAAGACATAAAAATAAATCTGAATCCAGTAATGAATGCGTATTCCGAATGCTAATCCGTTGAATTATTCTCAGGATTATTCCTATAAGTTGAGAAATCTAATTTCCGAACATACATTTCTCGAACTGAAGAATATTCTTCGACCAATTCAATGTTTAGGAATGATTCTAAGAATTGTTTATTTGAATTCCTGTAAATAACGCTTAAAACGAAAGAGATAACGAAGAAATACAATTTGATGGACACCTTGAGTCGTTTTAGCAGAAATATTCTAAATCACGAAATTATTCGTCGAATAATTCATATACCGAATTATTCTCAGGATTATTCCCGTGCCTTTTCTTGGAAATAGTAATCGAATTATTCCTCGATCTTCCGAAAATTACTACGAAACATAAATTTCTTGGAAATGAAGAATATTCTTCGAGTAAATCCTCGAAGTCTTATCCGATTATTCTTATTCTTCGTGGATTGATTGTTAATTCGTTCTTCTCTGAACTATTCTTCGAAGTAATAATTAACATATTTCTACAAATCAATCTTTCTACTTTCTTCGTATTTCTTAATTAGTTTTCGAATTCCACGAATTAATCTTCGAAGCTATCTTTTAATTATTCTTCGATTTAGTCTAGAAACTATTCGTTTTGGTCGCCTTCGAATTATTTTAACATTACTGCACGGAAATTATTATGTTGATTTGTTCTTTTAATGGATCTTCGAACTGATCGTAGAATTATTCTCAGAATAAATCTCCGAAATATTCTTTGAATAACTCTTGGAATTATTTCGACGAATTAATCTGCGAAATATTCTTTGAATAATTCTAGGAATTATTTCGCTGAATCAATCCTTTAATGGTTCTTCGAATTCATCTTCGAACAAGTTTCGAGATTATTTTTTATCCTAAAGATAATTCTTGGAATTATTCCTTTTAACATTTCATAGATGAATTAAAACAAATTGTTCTATTCAGTTGTTTTCAGGTTGGTGTAGGAATTAATCTTTCTGAGATTGACGGAATTATTCTTTGAATTATCTTAGGATATTGTCAAGAATTATTCTTGATGCTCAGTTGCATAATGAATTAATTGTTCGTGTAATTATATTGGATTTAAGACGGTAATATCCCAGTTCACACGTAATTGTATTATTTCTAGAATGGAATTATTCTAAAATCTTTATTATAGCCATTTTTATTTATTTATTCGTATTAAATTCGAATGTATTAATTTTCATCAACTATACATCTCCATCAATACAGACAAAATTCTCAGTTTCTTGTAAAATTAAGAATCTAATTAGTCATATCTAAATATCGATATTAATATTCACGTTTTACTATATATAAGTAAGAATCTGATATTAATGTCGTATAATGACCAAAAATAGAAATATGAAGTCAGAAACTCTTCTGTTCAATTCATAAGTACTTGCAGAGATTTAGAAAAAATCCGAGTGTTACAGCGGTCGACTTTTTTATTATATTTTTTAAATATTTCGCTCAAATGGAGATGATAGGTCATACTATTATACAATAATTAAAGGAAATGTTGTGTTTAACAAGAAAAGTTTTCACTTCAAGATGGAAATTTTGTAAAATCTCAATTTTCATTGATTTTTCTCCTTTGAAATGTTTACGAATCGGTTGAAACAATAATAAAAAACACGAAAAATATGCCCGTAAAATATAATCGAAAGTAATGACACGAAAGCTGGAAATGCCACCAAAAAAACACGAATCAATTAACGCTGACCGCAACCGTAGATAACACTGCCTATGTTCTCGGAAACGATAATAAAGCAATTTGACAACTAGTCTGGTAAGAGCGTTTAATTATGATACGAAAAAACTGTTGTTTCAATAATTTCAACTGCATATGACACGAGAAAGTACTTCCCTACACCATTTTTTAATGTTTCATTTTAGAGCAAACAGGAAACGTTAAATTCAAATGTTCCTCGTTTTAAATTCATTTATTTGCATTTTAAATAAATTTTAATTCAACATTTTATGAACAGAAACGTAGTACAAGAAAAATTGTAGAAAATTCAATAAAATGGAGATTATTTACTTATCCGGTAGGTATCAATATCAAAACATTAATTAAGAACTTAGTATTACAATTTACAATTAAAATCAAGAGTTCTCAAACATTATCTAATAATATTTTAAATGAATCAAGAAATAATATAATTTTGTTACCATTTTTAATGATTTTTCTTACATATGTTTTGTTCAGCTATCTTTCATCGATTGAATTGTAATTTATGTAATTCAACAGTCTTAAGATTAAGGAAATTGCTTATTTATCGATTGGCATTAATTAATAAGAAATTTGACATTTCCATTACATTTTAATGAAATCCGACATAAATCTCAAGTTGATTTTGATGAATGGCAACCGAAACGAATTCTTATGTAACCCACTTTTTGAATATCAGATAATTTCGCAAATATTTTGACTGACATATTTTTTTCTTAATACTATCTTGCTATAAAGAAAATAATTCCTCGAGATTAAAAAATGATAAAATCGTTTCAAAATCATTAGTAGCATTAAAAAAAATCAAAGTAGAAGTGCAAAATGCTTTTTGTTTTTCATTTGGCTTTTAATTTGTTACCAAACATTAATGAATGTAAAAGAAAAATTAAAATTTCTATTTTAAGGTAAACACACGAAATCGTATGGTTAAAAAATAAAAAATTCTACAATTTACAATATCTAATTCATACATTTCTTATTTATCAAATCATCAACTTCAGAAAGTACCATTTTCGAGAAACTCCGATTTTTCGACTCCAAATTTGAAAACTTCTAAAACAAACTATTAAAGCAAATATTTGTTTTAAATTTCCCGCTACAGGCAACACAAATTAAATCATTTTGGAGCATCGATAAAGTATTATTTAGGCGCCTCTATTAGCGGTATCAGTAACTCAACGTTTGTATCAAATGTACCGCTTAAAATTTGAATAAATTGACGTCCACTTTCAATTTCATACGATGAAATTCACTGGAAATCATTAAATTTTGCATAAAAATGTGTTGCGATACTTAAATTGCAAAACTCTAACGATGCGTTTTCGATACACGCAATATTTTCGATGGCATTGCATCATAATTTAAAAAAACTTTTGGAGATTTTTCCGTCGCCAAAAAGGATATTTTTTTTGGTTTTACTTAGTCATATTTTATCGGTACTAACTAACAATATCACATTTATCGCCTAACCATTTAAATTTTTTGTAATTCATTCGGTATATTTTCAACCGTTTAACTTCAGCGATATAATTTCTTCCTTGATTCCCGGTACCGCTAAAATGAATACTTCGGTACATTGGAACTATTGAAAGAACATAATATTTTTCATTATAAACGATAACAATTATTTGACATCGACGGTACATAGTTTGTAAAACAATTGTTAAAGATGACTTTCTCTGCAAAATTCTAACGTTTGCAAGAAATAATGTAAGTACCGGTATAATTCACTTTAAACACTGTCAGAAATTTGCCAACATTCACAGACAATGATTTTGCAAATAACCAATTTTGTTTAAGTTCTATTAATCGAGACAAAAATATTGTCTCAAACGAAAAATTCTCGAAAAAACATTCAAGTACCGGTATCTTGCATTTTAGTGATACTGAAAACAAGAAACATTTCCAGCTGTTCAACTTCCGAGATGCTATCATTACTTTAATTTCTAGTATCGCTTCTATTAATATTTTACCTTGCAAAGATTCAAAGTCAGTGTTATCTAAAGGCGGTCGTAATAATATTATTTTTTAATTGTAACAAGACGTTACATTGCTCTAAGATTACGTTGTACACTTTTTCACGTACCAAATATCTCAAGTACCGGTATCTTTTATTCTAACAATATTCAAAGGTGTACTCTGTTCTCCAATTTTCTTAGAGTAAGAATTTACTTTTTAGTACAATAAATTTAAAAAGCGGTTACTTTAGTTTTTAGAGCCGTCAATAATATAATAGCGGTACCAAGTCAAAACATTACGAGACTCGAACTACTGAATACCGGTCATGTCGCATGTATCGTGTATCTAATTTTAATTTGTTAACTGGTCATATACATTGTTCTAACGAAATATTCTCGGTATCCTTTAGTTTAACGATTCATAAATTCGCTGCTATTCTGTTTTAGCGGTACCATCGTTATTTTAACTTTTCGTACCGCTAATATTCATTTATTATAATACTACCAAATGAAAACGTTCATTTCGAGACTTTCCAATATTGCAACAATCGTTGAAACTTGACGGTACTCCGAAACAAAAATTTTGACACGATAATTGTGTTAAACCTCTCGCAAAAATCAACAGGATTTTAGAAGACTTCGAAAAGGTAATGAAAATTACACTAATTAAAATCTATTTCGACATTTTTTTAGCCTTTTAGAGCATCTATCTATTAACATTTCTTGGACCGAAAATTCATTCTTTTTGGACTGAAAATTGCTTCAGTGAAAGTTTAGTTTGAAGGACCATCTTTCACTCCAGAAAACTGAATCCGCACTCCAAGTATATTTAAAAAAGCTCTTAAGACGATCTCGAAAAGATTTCAATAACTAGACGATATAAACCCACTTAAACAATTCCTGAGCTCTTCCATTTTCATGATGGATCATTCAAGATTTTCAAAATTTTTGTTTAGTGGTCCACCCCGTAAAAGACTCCCAAACCCCAAATTTCCCTATTAAACACCAATAATTCACTCACCAAAACCGTGTAGAGCAGTCGAAAGTCACTTTGAAAGTCGTTGCATGTCCTCCGCGATTCACGTGTAAGAAACGGCACTTGCACTTGGTCTCTCCGCGTTTTAAAAAAGCTCCTCTCCAAAAATCTCCCAGGAAACGAATAATAGCACAGCCACGGGACGTACAAAAGAGTCAACCTCGTCTTAAGTAAAAAAGCTCGTAAAAATCGCGAAACCTCTTTGCAAAAGCAGTTCGATAAAAGAATAGATCTCACTTCCTCGTATAATCTCACTGATAAAAAAGATCACCGACACAGTGCCGCAAACCGGCCAAAAGCCGCTCTGTTCCTTGATGAAGCTTTAGCCGGCCGGTCAGCCATCCTCTCACTCTCTCACTTGGGCACCCTCGTCCTGTCCGTGTCCTCGGGGTGTCGTGGGTGCGGCGGGCTTTTCAAGTTCGCCTCGCCTTAGCGCCTCCTCGAACCCCCTTTATTTATAGTGTTTCTAGGTTAATAATATCACGCTTCGAAAATGTTCGGAGGCGTTCGCGTACGCTCCGTCTCCGTGAGGTGGCGCGAGTCGGGGGATCGCGTGGACTAGATGTGTTGACTAGATGCGCGTCTTTCTTAAAATACTCCTCTCGCGACTCGCGACGACGCGAAGCTGACGAGAAGAAGAAGAAGAAGACGACGACGAACCGAAAGGGTCTTCGGAGAGGTGGGGAGGAGGTGCCCGGAGGTGGAGGAGGAGGTGGAGGAAGATGAAGAAGACGACGACCAACGACGGTGGTGGGAGGGACGAGGAGGGAGAGGGAAGTGTCGCGAAACGACCGGAGCGTGCTTTCGAATTTTGAGACGACGCGAAAAACGGGTACGTCGTCTTCGTCGGCGTTTCTGACGTCGCGACGCCCTCAGTCGACGTCTCGTGAAGCTTCGGGGCGGTCGCTCGCGCGCGCTCTGTCGACCGGTTCGCCCCGTGCTCGCGGTCGGCCTGGATATAAAGATCCGAGGAAGCGTCGACGCGAGAGACCCCTAAGGACCGAGAGTGTGAGAGAGACGCACCCGGAGCGTGAGGTGGTGAGAGCGCGCGCGCGCGTCGTCATGTGTTCGCCGTCGGTCCACCTCGTCCCTCTCGCCTCCCGGAGGTAACGTCTCCTTGGCGAACGCTCCCATTGGTCGATAGCCCCTATGACGTCAGTGGCCAATAGCCTATGGTATCGGTCGACCAACTGGGCGCATGCGCTACTGGTCCCCAGCTCCGGATGCCCTTCTTCGTCGTCTCTCTCTCGCTCGATTTCGTTTGGTCTCTTTCTTCCCACCTCCAGATGTTCATGCGTCTCCCTCGCACCTCACGGTCAGCTGGTTGGTCTTCTTCCTTTTCGCACCCTCGTATATGAAGAAACGCGATTTTCGTATTACCGGCCCGCTCTCCTTCCCAGTTACTGGCCTTTTAGAGGAGTTTAAACGCCCGGGGAGAGAGTGAGTCGACTCGAATTACCCGACGATCCTCAAGCGCGGGGATGGCCGACTGCCTTTGCGAAACGGGAAAAGAAAAATCGGCGCCCAACGCGAGGATCGATTATCGAATGTCGATAACTACTGAAACATTGATATTCAGCCGATACCGAGATAAAGTAGTAATGGAATGACTTGGGCAAGGCGTAATGGAACGCAACGAGAAAAGTCCAGAGGAATGACGCGACGCGAACGAAATACTTGCCAGCGATAACGGAACAATGACATAATCGGTTGGGATTTATGTCATTGTTTGTCGGCCGCCGAGAAATTTTCATTTTTTCTTTTTCATTTTCTAGGCAATAAAACCTACTTATGAGTCATTTAGTATGATAACCCAGAAAGTTTAAATCGCACACAATTGGCGCCCATTTTATTTTGGTAATTGATGGACCGCAGCGTTGGAAAAACGCCACTTTTTTCAACAAGTTGTCGGATTCTTTGATCGACTACTTCTCTGAAAAAAAGATACTTTATAATTTCCCATTTTACTAAGTAACTTATTTCCATTCATTCCAGTCGCGATTATTGATGATTTCAATAGCAACTATTGAATTGTATGTTGTTGAATGGCAATCCCATAAATTCTCAGTAATAGTGATCAGTAGTAACGGATGCACTGTCAATAGCTTATTATGGTACATTTACATATCGACAAATAGTTCCTAATAGTAATTATTGCATACTATGCAAGCCAATAGACCATTACTGGCGCCTTTAGCTATTGATCAATAGCAACTATTGAATACTACGGAAGTAAAAAGTCTCATACCCGAATCTTTGACTACTGAGCAATAGTAGTAAACACATAGTACCGTGTACATTCGTGCACTCAAGTCAATGATGAAGGGATATCATCTTCGAATTCTAATGTAACTATCCATATAGAAATAAACCATTGAGAACTATAAGTTACTATTAAATTCCCATTTAGAATTTCTTACCATTCAATAGTTACTATCAACGTTCATTAATAATTTCAAGAGCAACTATTGACCACTACGTTATAGAACGGTAAACATATATTTTGTCAATAATAGTTGTTTGATTGCTGATAACTAGTTCCCAATAGTAGTTACTGAATACTATGGAAGTCAGTAGTTCGCGACTCGAATCTTTAAATATAGAGGAATTAACCATTCACAAAATAGTAGTAACTATTAGTAGTAAGTACTACTTGCGGCTATACTGTAGAATTACTATCATCAACTATTAGTAAACAGTTCTGACTATTGGTGTACTCCTTAAGTCAACCCTTAAATCTTAACTATCCTATGGAAATAAACCATTGAGAACTATCAATTACTACTAAATTTCTAAGAACATCTTACTATTCAATAGTTACCACTCAAGTTCATTGATAAGTTCAATAGCAACTATTGTGAAGTACACACTGTAAAATGATAAAAATATATATTCGCAATAATAGTTGTAAGTAGTAACTACCATTTAGTATGCACGGTTTATGGTGTACGTATGGTATATTTGGATATTGATCAATAGTTCTCGATAGTAACTATGAAATACCACATATGCCGATAGCACAGGAATTACATCTGATAATTGGTAAATAATTCACTATAGCAACTATTGATCAGTACTTTCTTATAGTACATTTTATACTGTAGTAAATACTAGGAATAGTGCAGAAATTGTATTAATAACTATTGATCAATAGCTCTCAACAGTAACTACTTGGTACTGCATAGTTAAATAAGAAATTTATAGTTCCGTGTACATTAGTTCAATAGTTCCTATTAGTAGTAACTATTTAATACTCCTTACAGAGATATTTAACGATTTACATCTTTTTACTATCAGTCAATAATTCTCAATAGTAACTATAGTTATTACTTAAGAGTAACAGCGTATCGTAGGTTCTGATCATGATCAATAGTTTCCACAGTAATGTGAAAAACTAAGTATGCTAGTAGTATACCTATCTAATCGGTAACTATTGGTAAATAGTTGCAAATATCAACTATTGGATATTACATAGTTGAATGAGAAATAAATGGAGTACCGTGTATTTCCAATAGTTCCTTGACATAACAACTATTTCTGAGTACTAAACGACTGGTATCATCTTACTATTGAGCAATAGTTGACATTATTGAACACTAATGTGATGGAAGAATAGATGGTGGTGGCATAGTATCTTCTAAATACAACAATAACAACCCTTATAGAAAGAAACTATTGGGAACTATCCTTTACAAATTAGTTACATAGGGTAATTTCATAGTTTTCAATAGTTACAATGTACTTACAATAGTAATTTTAGTAGTAAATAATAAATTGAATGGTAAACAAAATATGGCATCATGAACTTCTTCGTATAAGTTTAAAATAATAACTATCGTAAATACCAGTTGTATCTTATATACTTGACCAATCATACTAAAAAATAATTATTATAGTAAATACATATAGTACCCTATACAATAGCCAATATATAGTATACCATACGAATGGCATCTTATATAGTTGTTCAATAATAGTTATTGATCATTAAGCGAGGACGTTAAGATGCGTATGGTAGGTCTAGATATCATTCAACAGATAACAATAGTAACTATTACAATAGTTATCATCTGCAACAGCTGAATACTATTTATATCAATAGCGAAGAAATATTATTCGGTTACTATTAAATTTCTAATGGTAAGTCCGCAGTTTTCAATAACTCCCGTGAACTTTTGCCCAATCGTTTAAAATACCATTAATTGAGTAATAACAGCAGTCAGATTTTATGTTTTAATATTTGTTAATATAGAGATTACTAGGAATAGTTAATACTGCACTTTCATTTATTTCGATAATTATAAATATCTTAAAATGGTAGCTATTGTATACTAAGCACTTCAATAACTACGACTGATATTTCTAATGGACAGTAGCTAATAATAATAACTATTTGGTACTACGTACGTCAATAGCCCAAGTGATACCTTTGGCTATGAAACAATAGTGCCCTGTAACAACTATGCGGTACAACGTACGTCAATAGCCCGTGACTGATGTTTATCAACTATTGCTCATAATAATAACTATTTTGTACTAATAAGTTCAATGATAAATGTACAATGCCGTGTACTTTCATGCAATAGTTTTAGATAATGATAACTATTAAGTACCATCAGTCAATAGCAACTTCCTGATTGGGTAATTTGTAAACGAGGATATTTACTTCAGATAAAGGACTTTTAAGGTTGTTTTAAGATAGATATATTCATTTTTATCGTATGTACGTATGTGCATCAGCAGAATTACGTCATGCAACTCTACTGGTAAATGAATAAATTTATGTGACGTAGGTGAAATGAATCATTTATATGAAAAGTTAAAATAGTGGCTACAACTAGTTCTAGTGATTAGTTTTTAGTTTTGTACAATTAGAAATAATAATCCTTTATAAATAAAAATGTGTAAACAATTTTTTGTTCGGTAGCCATCACAGTTGATAAAACGAATGATTTGTATATGGAGCTTCTGCAACTACTCAATAGATGCGCTACAGTCGGAATTTCTCGCAAGTAGTAGACGATTTTTTCGATTGGTATATAAATAAGGTAATCAAATGGTTGTTGATTGATGATTACAGGTATAGTATAGTATGGATTTTGATTTTAGACATTTTTATGTATATAAATTAATATTTATTGCAAATTTAGTGCCATTCTTATTAAAACTAGGAACGGAAAGTCTTCTGGCGCCTGAACGTGATGTAGTACAACGGAACAGTTCAAAAATGTCAGAAATTTCAATTCTTAAAATCTTCTAATTTAAATATTCCATTCTTATGGAAGAATTTAATTTTATGTTCGAGAATTATAGTACAATGTACCACCTCTTAGTTTTCAATGATATAATCGCGTATTAACTCGAGCAGGAATGCGCACGATGGAATTTGAAAGAACGTTGTACGGGATGACGTCAATATCGAGTATTATCTCATTGTGTATACCTGATCAACGCTTGTATATATGGTAAAAGTTTTACGTAAAATCCAACCCATGCGAGACTAATTACTAATTATCGATCACGGGTATTGCAGTTTTCGACGCGTGTAGAAATGCATGCAAAACAGATGAGCGGCATTATTCTCATTATTTTTAGCGACATAAAAATCATACGATATTATACCATCTTACTTCACCAAACTATACACCGAAAAATCTTTCCGGATTTAACCATTATGGTGCGAACAGCTTCTTAGCGGATATGAAATTTTAAACCGTCCTTGAATTATCCATGTCCGACCAATCGCGACTGTTTTCACTTATTATTTATTGTGCTTACTACTCTCTCACTTTGAATTAGTTTTGTTAGCAAGTTCTAATTCAAAAGCCAAAAGAAGGTCAGTAATTAAATTAGAGATCATTTTTTTATTATTAATCCTAAAAAAATACTGAATCATTAGTCAACTCAAAATTTCACTTTCAAGAAAAATTATCGAAACAAGTTGTTCTTCAGACTACTAATTTACGGTTTTATTTTATTTTAGTTTACTTAGTTTCATAAAAGTCTCATTCTTATTGTGAATATCTTATCTAAATCCATTTCTTTTGCAATCTTCTTAAGAATTCAAGTAATAAATTCATTAATACACTAGATCAAAAATCGATCAATTAAAAAATCTAATATACTACTGTGATATATTCCAACTGAAAACTTAGTTGTCAATTATACAATAATAACATTTATTTTTCAAGACACTATAGCAGTTGATGACAGTAATCCAACTATGCTGAAGTTGCTACAGCTATATTTTTTTTCTCATCACATCTATAAAATAGTTGAGTGAACTTGAATGTAGTGGGACCAACTAAGGCATTTTTTTCTACATTGGCAGCATTTTTTTTTTACATTAAAACAACAAATTTATTGCAGATCGTGCGTATAATAGTAGTCATAAAGTCATGATAAAAAATTGAATTTTTGACAATAATGCAATAGTGAAATATTATTGTGATTATCTTTTCTGGTTATGTAAATAGTTCAACCATCTTCAACCTATTAACGCCCAGAAACCTAGGATTATTAGCTCACATTGGAGCCTTAGTACTGAATAAAAAAATGGAAAAGATCATAACGGAACCAACTGATCTTACTACTATCGGGTGTGCACTTCCGATTCCCGCACTCAAAATTGCATTTCTATGCTTTAGGAAAGCAATATGTCCGATTTAATTTGAAAAAGTAAAGAAAAATCGAAAATTTCTTTTTGTTTTAACGAATGTCGATTCCTTCCAAACTATGAAGAAAAGTGAACAAAATGTTGTAATTTACGAGACAAAATTTTCTATTCAGCTTCATAAAGTGTACCTTTTTAAAAATGGCGAAAAAGTATGAAAATTTCGAAAAATATGTGTTTTTCTGAATAATTCTGATATACAACGTCAAACAAAATTTTCTCCACCAAAGTATAAAATTTTATTTGATTAAATATCTCTAGTCATTATCCAGTGCATTAGACGTTTTCAATAATGGTGAATTCAATATGGCGACCGGGAAACTGAATTTGATTCAATTTAGTCGAAAAAATGAAATAAGGGATAAAATAAACATTTTGATACTTTTATTGATGATAATCGTGAGAAAACTCGATATTTTCACCGTTCCCCGGTCGCCATATTGAATCCGCCATTATTCAGAACGTCAAATGCACTGGATAATGACTAGAGATATTTAATCAAACAAAATTTTATACTTTGGTGGACAAAATTTTGTTAAACGTACCTATATGTTTGAAAATGTAAAATATATGAAGCTGAAAATTTGTCTCGTGAAGTACAATTGTTTTTGTTCACTTTTGTTCATACTTTGGAAAGAATCGACATCACCTAATCGACAAATTGATCAGAAAAAATGTTTCCAATTTTTTGGTACTTCTTCAAATTAAATCCGCTTTATTGCTTTCGTAAGGAATAGAAATGCAATTATGATCTCTGGAATCGAAAGAGCACACCCGAAAATAGTACGATCGGTTATAATTTTTATATTTTAATATATTTTATTTTGTTTGTTAATCTTAAATATTTTAATAACACATTTCAGCAGATTTCACTCTTTTTAGAGTAAGATTGCACTTGATTCACTCTTAAAATAGAAAGTACACTCCATTATAAATATGGGTGAATTTTCAGTCTACAACGAGTTTATTCTCACTCTATGAAATTTAGAGTTATTTGTAAGTTATAGTTTAAAATCGTTTAATATCTTTGTTACCACATTACTAAATTAAATAATGTAAACATAGTATACTTTGATTCGGCGTCTAATCAGAACATTTGTTCAACTGTCAAATAAAAGTTTACCTCTTTTTAAATGTTTCGTATTTATTTGATATAGTTAATTAAACAGAAGCAAATTTCATCATTTTCTAAAAAAAAAAATACGATATTAAAAGTTCTTGGCATTGCTAAAAGAATACCCTGACATTTTTCTAATTTTGTTTGAAGACTTTTCAATTTTTCAAAAATTTGGGATGTTCAAAAAATTCCGACAAAATTTCAACGTTTTCCTCGATCAATTCTAAAAGCTTTTTGTCTACTAACATTTTTGGCGAAAAATGTATCATTTTGAAACAAAAAATTCCTAAACCATTAGCTAATTTTATCGGGCTTCAATCGCCATTTTTTATACTTTCACTTTTATTTTCAAAATGTTAGTGCGCATATTAGTGTTCCAGTCTTAAGGACACGATTTATTTATTTCAAACAAAAATTCTGAAATTATTTCAATATGAAAATATGATATAAAACAACAATAATTTAAAAAATGTTTTTTAGAAATAATTGTATACAGCCTTTTCCCGTTTAAATAAAAGATTTGGAAAGTTCAGTTAATTTTACGGCATATATGCCTGCTTGGACACGTTTTAGAACCTTTTTTACACAAACGATTTAATAGGTTAATTTGCAGACATTTAAAGTTTATTTTCAAAATAATATAACAACTTTTATAAAAATGATATTTTTGGTAAACATTTCATGAAGATAACAATTCTAATCAATTAGTGAAATGTATTACTAACAATTAGTATTAAACTAAAAATTAAAGTAGTTCTCAGTAACTAATTGAAATAGTAATTTAATAATGGACTATTGCAATTCAATTATTTAAATAAATTTACGAAAGTGAAGATGGACGTTTAATATAACGATAACTTCTTTATTTATAACTGTTTATCATAAACTCACTTAACAGTAATACAATTTTTATGAGAAATATTGTCATCTACAAATTTAATGAATTTTTCATCACTTTTCAATATTGGTTCTAGAATGTTGCTTTCCACGTTTTCTAACTAAATCTGAATAGATGATATATTCCATTCCAAGGTTATAACACAGATTGAAACCTGAAAGTTGCAATATCCAATATAATGAAAAGTTTCCGAATATCAAAACACCTTCTTTGCATCTTTTACTATACAAATAGTTACATTACTAATTAAACTAGTCAATCTGACTTCTTACTTGATTTGTAGAACGATTCTACCTTTTTACAACCCTGTTAGAAGTTGAAAAAAATTATTAGCCTTAACAAAAATTTATTAGTTGCGTACAATAAAAATGTTGACAAAATGACAAAAATCTGTACAATTTTGATGAAAATATATCTTAAAAAAATAATCTTACAAAATTGGTTTCTTAGACAGGAGAAGTGTTACTTAATTGTGCTATCATCTCTATCCTTTTTTCAAAAAATAACTGGACTGCACGTATACAATTTTTACATAATTGCTCTCTGAATTAGTTATAAAATACTAATTAAAAAACGAAAATGGCATCACTAATTCAAATAGTTTTATTTTTACTAATAAAAACATACTAATTTATTATTAATTCCATAATTTACTATACAAAATTTCTACTTTTGGTTTATTAGTAGAATTTTATTAATGAATTAGTAGACATTTACTATTTTTTATAGCCTAAAGGACTAATTGATAGTAACTTTTCATTTTATATTAATAGTTACAGCTAATATACAGATTTAGAAATTATTTTATAAAAAATACTAATATTGTATATTATTTTCGTAAATTAAATACTTGTGTGCTTACTTACACACCGACACGTAACTAATAACAATAGATGAGATTCACTTTAAAATACAAATGATAAAGCCACCCACCGATTTGAAAGAAAATATTCTTTTTGTAATTTGCTTTTTAACTCTTTCAGGCTACCGATCGAAATCGAAATTGTATGGTAGATATCATTGTAACACATCAAAGTTTTTCCTTTACAATGGTTAAAATCATAGGGGCGCATTATGGGCACTGCGTGGGTGTTCCAAGTTTTCACAAGAAGTGAAATCTGATGCATGCATTAAGAAAACCTGATAGTGTTGTCAATATTCAATTTTTCACTTTCTCATTTCAATTATAAATGATCAATTTATTATTTTTTATTTACTTTTACACACAAAAAAATTATTTCAAAATTAAAAAAAAATCTGTTGATTTGAAATGAATAAATTTTCACGTATATTTCAAATATTCAACATTTTTTTAAAAATTCGTTGAAGTAAGTTTTAGAATACTTGTGGTATGAAAACGACTGAAAGCAGCTTCAAGCCGGTTAAACAAAACTCCCTGAAACTTAACCTAAACAAGATAATATACAGAGGAAACACCTAGGGAGAAATTGTAAACGAAGAGGGTTTTGGAACCGATGCAAGCTTAGCATCCAAATCGATAAAATTCAGTTTCAAACCAATCGTTTATTTCATAATGAAATAATTGCATTAAATTATTATTTTCAGACAAAAAATTTCCTTTCTTTTTGAACCAGCATTTCTGTTAATGAGATAATGTCGGGACTTTCTTAACGTCATTACAAAAGACGAAAATAATCTTTGTAAATACAAATGAAATTATTATACTGTCAGCAACTTAATTGTAATTATTTTCTTCTACAAAGGACTTAAATTTGACGTTCGTAGTTCGTTGAATTCTTTGCACAAATAAACAACAATTTATTACATAAATACTTCTTCCTTCTAAACAATGTATCGATTAAACATAAACTGAAAAAAATGGAAGAGACGTTGTTTTATTAAAAAGACTCATGCATTATTATTTTTATTTCATTGAAGGAAAAGTCATTCAAGCAATAATTATAAAAAAGGGAACGTTCACTGCGTAATATGCTTTTCATCTTAAAAAACGTATCAATTTTAATTCGGTCATTAAACATATTCGATTTATTATAACTTAATTCATTACTTAAATTTGATAATAATACAGACTCCACATTGAAAATACAAAAGTTTTAAGTATACTACATTAAATAATTATGTTCGAAACTACTAAATAAATATTGGGTAAAGCTGATACTAAATATCACGATGAAAGTCGTATTAGTAGAACTAGTGCCTACACAAAATCCCTTTTTAAAAAAGTACTATGGATTCCAACATTTTGAATTGTTATTATTTGTTTTAGAAATTACATAGTTGAAGAAACTAATTTATTATTTATCAACTCGTATCATATTTCTCGTCCCCCTTCGAACCTTTGTATTTTTATCCTAAGGTCCATCCCTTGTACACGAGGAATTTATCTACGGAAAAAGTACTTCTCGCGTTTATGACATAATTCACGCTCTTCACTTCAACTTTTTCTTCACTCTTTCTTAGTTTTTTTTTTATTTTTAATTACAGCTTGGAATTTTATCGTATAAATCGCTTCACTAGCTTGGTACGTAATGGATGTTACTCAGATTTTCAAAGTCTAATACAATTCATTTATACTACAGTACCACCTTTTCGGAAAATATATAAAAATATAAACAATTGCATTACAAAAATTTCAGCTTTGTGCATCTAAGTTTTCTTGCAAAGTGTTATTTTTTGTGATAAATGGATTTTCATTTGTCTCATTGGAATATTTGTAGATTATAATAAAATAGTACTCTTATATCTGGTGCTATGTAATCATTGCTATTGTTCCAAGTAATTCTTAAACAAATTCTTAATAAAATTGACATTTATTTTATTATTGTGAGTAGTTCAATGGGTCCTGTACTAAAGTAGTTAAAACAACTGAAGTAATAGTCAGCTGAATGAAACTAAAATATTAATTTGAAATCTTAAAAAGTTGCTTCAGTTTAACTTCACATTTTAGTCATTTCTATTACTACATATTACTTAAATTAACATCGTAAAATCAACAATATTTTCTTTATTCTACTTCTCTCTCAACTATCTATCCGGTAGTTGGATTTGTCAGATAGATTTTGTAGTTATATTTATTCTAAATTTTAGTATTTCAAATAACAATTTGAATTTTTATATTTGCATTTATTTCTTGTCTAAATATGATTCATATACTGACAAAAATCTAGTAATACTTACTAAATAAATGTGGTTTCCGGATACCTATATATTTAATCACTTCGATTTCATATTAATTATTTCAACTTAATCATAATACCGATCGAACAACATTTAGTCAATTCAACTAAAACGTAGTTGAAAGTATTCCACATTTGGCTGCTAAGAAGCAACTACATATTTAGTCACTATTACTATTTTGTTCAAAGTAATAATTAGAAGTTAAATCCAAGTATCTTAGTAAATCGTAACATTTTTTTAAATTCTAACTTCCTTCGAGGTTATTTTAACTGCGTTAGTATAGTCACTACTAAAAAAATTGAATTGTTGACAAAGTAGTCAAGTTGAGTAAGAATTTTCTCGTAACTGCATAGGATTGTTGTCGCATAGAAATTTAAGTATGTCGAACTAAATAACTTTTGAGTACATTTGTGAATAGTTAGCCCATTAACGTCCAAGATGATGAAATTTTTAGTTAATTTTCAAAGCTCTCTAGAAAAACGAAAAATGAAAATATAATGAAACCAACTCACTTTATTAATTGTATTTATAATTTTGGGTATGCTCTATCGATTTATGGGGTCAAAATTGCTATTTCTTGCCACAGAAAAACAATATGGCGAATTTTATCCGAAAAACTACCGAAAAATCGGAAAATATTTGTTTCGACAATTTTTTACAAATCTATAATGGATGGTGATCCATTCCAAACTATGGACAAACTTGGACAAATAAGTTGCAGTTTAAGGGGACATTGTTTTATTGCGCTTCATTCAGTGTATTCTATTAAAACTGGCAGAAAAGTGTGAAAATTTCTAAAAATTCGTATTTTTCCTAAATATTTCTGAAATAGATCGGCACTAATCTAAATTTTTGTCTTAAAATGAAAAATTTCGGTTCATTAAATATTCATGGTCACTTTTTAATATATTTGACAATGTTAATAATAGTTTAATCAGTGTTGTGATTATTAATATTTTTAAAAGGTTTTTAAAAAGAGTATGAAAATGGTAAATGTAAAAAGAAATTACAACGAAAGCCATAAAATAACATATTAAAATTTTTTTTACAGATAAAAGTACATAATAAGCAATTACAAGAATAATGAATTTTAATAAAATTCAAATCTTACTAGTCGAATCTTATTAATCATTCAATAAATAAACACAAGATATTTTTCAATAAAGGAAAGTTCATTTTATGTAAATATCGCATAAAAATTAAAATAATGAACTGATTGATGATGACAATTGATTTTTAGCAAAATATTTATAAAGATTTTATACTATTATTTATAGACTTTCATTCCTGTTAATATCGAGTGTCTTCGAGATAAATCTACATGAACTCTTTGAAAACCGAAATTAAGAAAAGTTGCTGTCATTTATGGTTAATAATTAATTTTTAAATCAGAAAAAGTCATTTTTTTATTGACATACAGGTTAAAATTGTATCTTTACTCCCAAAAAATGTATATAACAGTCGTGAAATTTTATGTACATCTTAATTATTCTTAAAATGTCCACATTATATAGATATATAAATAAACAGTATTAAAGTAGTAAACATTAATCATCAAAGTATGTTCCTACGTAGAATCTAAATCCAAAGTCGTAATCATTTCATAGCCTCAGAATTTTGAGATATTTGAGGTTATGTATTCGAAAAATGAGTTGTATTTTTTATGCTACGTTCAGTGTCCAAAAATTTCGTTTTTTTTAGTAGTATTCTTACTCTTAGAAATTACCTACTTACAAGCAACTTTTCTAAAAGATTACATTATAGAAATGTTATTTTTAATTGTTCAATAAGTTCATAAAATGTCATGTTTCATAAGAATTATATTTAAGAACCGGTAATTCCTTCAAATGACTGGACTGGCAAATCACAAATTGGAATCCTGAATTTTAATATCCCTGAATCTTATATTTTTAATAAGTTTTATTTAATTCGTCTGCTTTTAATCAAGTCTATTTTACTTTAGAATTATTTTCGCTTAATGAAAACGTAATATCTACAGTAATAAAACGATCAAAAAGTATTTTCGTTTATTATTAATTTAATTACACTAGTTTTGAGTATCAACAAGATCCTAAAGACATGGTGGCACTAAAACAATGTCCTTAATCTGTTCACTCATTATAAGTAAACAATAAAACTCATTCTAAACATTTTTTTAATAGATAAGAGCCTCATAATAAAATGTTTCTGTATTAAAATGAAACTAACTAATACTACGTAAAACAGAACTATTAAAAATTCTCTGCAAAAAGAAATTTCTTCTTAGTAGACATATTTTTATATAAAATACAGAAAATTCAGTATTGATTATCCAAAAATGTACACAAAAAAAGTACAAGAAAAAAATTGTTCATTTCAGAGCATAATGATATTTTTATGCAATAAAAATATTAATTTTTCTGACTATTTCGTTTATTTATAAAAAAACTGTGCAAATTATGGTTAACTCGTTTATTTTTTAGTAAATTATCCACTTTTCTGTATTCTGTTAAATTTGAAGGTAATTTATCATAAAAATTTTTCGGCATGTGGATACTCGATAGTAAAGAAATGAAATATTATAAAACATCTGATCCATAGCGGCATTCAGGTAGTTTGCTATGTACTTTTTCAAATTATCATGCACAATGTGTGCTCCACGTGCTAAGGTCATTTAGAATTTTCCAGGAGTTTTCCTCAATACCTGTACCACGTGTTCCGCTACGGTAAAAACTAAAGCTTATGGAATATCAGACGCGGAGATAAATTGTCTTGGAAATTTTACCATATGAAAACGTAATGCGTGACATGGCAATAATAACAGTAAAACCTACTAGACTTATTTGAATCTTTGCTATCAGTACTGTAAACGTTACAAAAACTGTAAAATATTATTTGCCAGAAACTTTGGTACTTTATTTTTTTGTCGAAAAATATTATATTGTAAATTCATTTCAGATGGTAATTTAGGTACTGACTTTCATTGTACGATAATTATTTCGCGTAAAAATTACTATACATTTCGTAATTTTATGAATTTTTTCAAAAAATAGTATACAAATAATCCTCTTAATAAAAATCAAAATTATTATCTGGGTAATAAAGTTACCAAGATGACTCCAAAACCGTAGACACAAAAATGTTTTAATATTTTTAATCGATTCCCTATGAAATTCCGAAAAAATCTACATAAATAGTGTTTTGATACCGAGTGTGTAAAGTCGAACTTAAGTCAAACGTTAAAGCACACTCTACGAAAAACTGCAATTATATAAACCCAGAAAAATTGTCTCTAAATTGAATATAATAGGGGATAATAAATATGATCATAAAAAATTACAGAATCTTTGATCTTTACAGATAATTCCGTAAAAGTATCAAACACATCTGTTAAACAAATTTTGTTGTTAAATCCGCAGATCTTTTTAGTAAATTGTATACAAACAATGTAATGTTTGTATATGAGAAAAATTAAAAAATGGTTCTGAAAAGAAGGCCCCTGGATCGAACGTTGTGTTATGTATTACAGGGGCCATATTTCAACGAGCCCATACATAACCTGTATAACAACATTTTATTATAAAAATATTTACTTTTTTTGTTCGAAATAGACTTTTACGTGTTAGTTTAATTATTTTTTAGTTTTCTCGAGTACCTTGTGATATTTTTTTATGCAAGTTTCGTACAGTCATCGCGGAAGCAATTTTTACGAAACGTTAAAAATAACATCAGTAACCTATTTCCGCTAGTGTTCGCTACAATACTGCCCTGTTCCTTTAAACAATTAAAAAAGGGAACGACGTGAACTCGTTTCGTTTGTGTTCGCGTCTTTTCGTCCTGACTGCAACGGAGTTTCCGAATGGAAACAAATACACGTATGCGACTCGTCTGTGATTCAGCAGCGCGCACTTAAGGTCGTTAATTATTACTAGTGATCGAAACCGAGTTTATATTTGGAATCCAGGAGTGATCTCCTTTGGTCAACATGCATATAGATTATATTGTTGAATGAAAGATGCTAATTTGGGAAAATTGACGTTTTAAAAAGTATGACGGAGGAAAGATGCATTTTCTACACACTAATGTTCTTAACGAGGCTCTTAAGTGGTCCGTCGATAATGTAGGGATTTACGTAATCTATATAATATATAAAAACTGCAAATTAAACCATTAACCTCCAAAGCGTCCACTTTTCTTAATAAAATTGTTTACTTTTAGCAAACTGAAGACTGTTCTACAAAAAAGTCAGAAAAACAGGGATTTTTTCCTTTTTTTAGTATTTTTACGCCGAATACAATTTTTTATGTTTTCTAAATACCTTCAAAGGCGGTCAATTTTGTTGTACTGAAAGAATATAATCACTTCCAAGATTGAGGCTTCAAGGATGTTTCATAGGATAAATACTTTATACTGATTTTGCTAGTCATTTATTAGTCTAAGCTTATTTTATTATGGAGTTTGATTCAGTTTATGAATGTTATTCGTATTGCATTCGCCATTTTGAAACGAGAAAATCGAATACCCAATAACTATTCGGAAATTTCTCAAATATATAGTTCCGCAAGAGAATAATTATTTTCCAGAACGTAAAATATGAACTAGAGTAAAAATAGTAAATATATTGGACCTCCATTTTGAAAAAAACAACTTTTTATAGTTTAATAATCATAATTAGTATCAAATACCAGAATAATGTAAGAACAGAATAATAAAAGCGTGGAAAACTGAGTATAAAGAACTAATTATCAGTTTATCCTATGAAAACAGATATTTTGTCATTATTTTGAAGTCGCCATTTTGAAACTGATATTTCCAATATTACATTCTTGAAGTGTGTAAAAAATGGCCCCTTTTTGACACATTAGGGAAACATAAAAAACTGTTTTGTCTGAAATCACTGTAAAAGAAATAAAAAAACATTTTTTCTTTCGTTTTTGTGAAACCCGCCATATTTAATTTCCAAACGATCATATCACAATTCTGACTTCTCAGAATCTTACAGAGTGACCAAATACATGGAGGAGGAGTACATGGCTGGCATCGATGAAATCTTGAGTTTTCATAGTTCTTTGTAAAATTTTGTCGAATGTTGAAAAATTCATAAATTTTTAATTTAGGTTTTGTGACGTAAATCTCTACTTTATCGACGAAACATTTTTGGTTCTTCTCTTTCAGATCCCATGGCCAGAATCATTTAGTGACTTCGTAGAAATAGGTTGTGAATATTTTTTGGTAAAAAATGTTGTTTTTACTGACGTTTCTTTGAGAATCGCGTATTATGACATTGAAAACGGTAAAAAGTACTAATCGTTATTTTTTACTGGCCCCTTATTCTCCAGATTTTTTTAAAGACCACATGGCGGCTCAAAGATGGCACCTGCAAGTGTTTGCACAAATATTTATTATTTTGACCACATAGCGGTCGAATAATTGAAATGAAAAAATTCTTGTTAGGAATTGTTAATATGTAATCTCAAAATGGTTCATTTCTAACCTCAAATTTACCAGATACCACCTACTTTTACCGATATTTTTTGTTGTCACTGTAAAACCAAATTGATAAAAATTTACTTTACATCATTAATTTGAAAGTTGGAAAATAAATTGACTAAAAACAATACGTTAACTTTATTCATAAATTATCCTCATCTCCTATTGTCCTCAAGATGCACAAATGCTGGCTCTTTTATTGTCATTACTATTTTCAGGACATCCTCAGGTCACATTACTTCTGGACTAACCGACATTTTGACGTTCTGAAGAAATCTTAAGGACATCTTCACTCATACTGTATCGTTAGTGATATTCTCTCATAGAAGAACATCCTCAGAGATTTCTTAGGCCATTCAAACGTCCTCATTATCCTCTTTTTATGATCCTCAGAACATTGGAGGGGGTTAATTAAGTAAGGCTACTAGGAGTTCCTGAGCAGATCCTGAAGACGTCCTAAACGCCCTAAACAGCTACTAAGTCAGCAGTGAAATAATAAAATACTATTGAATCTAAATTTTTCACTATTTCAAATGATATCCTCAAAATTCCCGAATCTTCTTCTTTCAGCAAACCTAATTAGCAGTTGTTAAGTAAAACAAACTAGTTTTAATATTAAAACACATATTTTTCTCAGTATTATGAAAATAATTAAAAAGCCATTTATTACTCGTAAAACTACCGAAGAAATTACTTAATTTAACGGTAAAACAGAAGTTTGACAGTCGTAATTTGAAGAAGTAAGCATAATACGTCAGTTAATTTAACATTTTAATCTGAGAGCTGTCTTTCTTTCTTCTCAAGATTTTTCGATTTCTCATACGAAATTTCTGAAATACACCTATCTGACTTGAATGGAGTCAGGTCATGATTTCTTTATACCCATGAAACAGTCAGGAAGTCGTCGAGAGTCGACCAAAAGAACAAAAACAGGAAGATCGATAACGACAGAGAATGTAGACAGCTCCGTCGAGAAAGACAGAGACATTCATGGATCGAACAATAGAGATCTAGAGAGAGATGAAAATAACGCGAGAAACGGCGAATTAAATTACATTAAGTTATTAAGTTTATTGGTTCGATAGTGATATTATATTCTGACGCGAAGAAGATCACGACGAGGTAACACTGACTGAGACAGAAAATTGTGAAAGACAAGGACAGAAAAGAATACACAATAGCATCCGTCGAATTTCGTATTGAATTTGCCGTGAAATCGTAATAAGTGTTAATTAACTGAAACTGCGTTTTCATTAGAGATCACTCCGAAACATATTTATATATGCGATGCAAACTCTAGAGTTATTTTTATAGTGAAATTAATTTTTCGTTAATAATGCAATTTTTCATTCCAATAAATTCCTTCTGCCCTGCTAAGGTGTGTTCAATTTTTCAGAGCCTCTTCGTGGATGAACTTGGAATGTCTTTTGAATTCTCTGCGTCATTTGAATAGATTTTTCACTGCAATGAAGAGATTTTCAATCTACTGTACCGCTGACGAAGTCACTGATTTAGTCACTGAGGTCATTTTGAACTGAACTTTGTTCAGCCGATTTTACGGAGAAATTTAAAAAGATATTGTATTAAAAGACTCACCGTTAGGCGGCGCTGTAAACACATTCACCCTGTATCATTTTCGCAAGCGGTGAATTATGATTAATTCCTTATTATCTCAAGTTTGTTATTACCGAATGGTTCGATATACTTATTAAAAATATAATAATTTCGTTAATATCATTATTTAATCCTGTGTTAACACTTGCTTTTATGTACATGATTTGAAAAATCTTATGACTCGTACTGATAAAAATGTAAGAATCTATGGAATTATCGACACGGTTCTCTGACCTATACTAATCATATTACGTTACTGTCTCGAAAATATTTGATAAACTCGTCAACAATGGTAAAAAATACGACTATTACAATTGATTCAGCAACTAGTCATAACATGCCGCAGAAAAATCGTAATCAGTATAGTTGTCGACGTAACAGGAAAGATGATAAGGGAGCAGAAGGGAAGAATATCCTGTGGAGAAAGATGAGAAAGAAGCGACTCGAATTACATCTTTTCATCTTACGATGTATTCTCTAATATAAAGAAAACGTCCGACATATTTGATTTTAAATAATCATCATCGTCATGTAACAAACACGCAATTAACTCATGTTACCAAACTGTACTTCGTTAGTTTTAATTTGATTTTTTTTAAGTTTGAAACATACATAATATATTTTTTATATAATATTTTACAATTCAAATTTCCTATTCAAGAGATGTAAAGGATTAAATCAACACAAAATATGGCACATTCAGAAAATTTAGTGGTGGGTTATATAAAATTGTTTGGTATATTCAATTTCACAATTACACTAAAAATTATTTTCTAGGCATTATATCAATACAAAGAACGTCTTATGAACAACGAGAAATGCATTCTTTTAGCGAGAGTGAAAACATTGTTAAGAGCGCCGCAGTCACTCCTAGTGGCAGAACAGTTGACTACGTACAATAATTTGGATTCAACGCATTCTGGTCGCATTCGGAGCAAATTTTCGAATTTACCGTAATTTAATTTAATTTAATTTAATTTACCGAAAATGCATAAAACCATTTTTGTGGAGAATTATCTACTCTATGTATTTTATTGGAAACATTGTTTTGTATAATATTTAGTTTTGAAAGTAAATGTAAAAAAAGGGTTTTCAAGATATTTTCAGTGTCTTGATTTTTATTAATTTAATATTCTGTATTTGTGTTCATTGATTTCTTACTTTGTTATAATCGGTGCCGCTTAAATTAATCACTTATTTTTGTCTATACTCTTTATTAAAATTTTGTTAAAGTATGTTCTTCAGAAAGGATTACCAAATAGTTTTATAGTCTTAAATATACCAAGACATATTTAACAAATCGAAATATTTTAGTTCCACTCAAGAACCAGATATTGGCTGATAATATTACAATCGTAATCCAATTTTCTGATCAATTTCTTGTTATAATTCCGAAAATTTTCAATTACATCCATCGAACTTTTCACAAATCACGTCTGGGACATTTATTTTCAAAGTATAATTTTAACTGGTATCAAAATTAATATTTTTTTTTTGTTCTAATTTAGTAGGAATTGTTTTTACAATCGGTCAGAATAGAAAGCACCGAAATTTTAATAATAGAGTGAAAAATGACACGAAAATCGTCAAATTACAAAAAGTCGTGGTTAAAATCAAATTAAAAGTCAGACATTATTAAACTGGCCTGCTGACGTTACTCTCTTTCAATGGCGCGAATGCAGGAACGCGCACAGTATTGCAGTTAATCCGATTTCTAAAGTCGAAATTAATTGGGACGTAAATAGATTAAGATTAGTTTCTTCGCCGAACGGATATCTACTGCGGATTGGAAAATGAATCTTCCGACGTCATGCGCAGTAAGGTTTCAATTCACGCATGGACCAAGCCGAATGGCGAGAAACAAAATTTTCCTGTTCATATTCATCATTTTGGAAAAATTGCCTAGTAAATAAATGGGTGCTGTACTTTCTAAAAACTTTAAAAATGATTGTTTGGTTATGTCTATCTTAACCTATTACGCCCAAGAGGACACAAATTTCATCAAAATTTTCGACATATTTCTGGAAATTAAAATCCAATTAAAAAAAAATTTGAGACAAATCATTCTAGACGTAAAACTGATCGCTTTTTCAGATTTCTATTTGAAAATTTATCTGCAATGAAAGTATAAAAAGTTATAAACAATTATTCATAAAAAAATTTTTAGATTTTTTTTCCTTCACGAAAATTTTTTAATCAATATTTTCATGTCAAACAAGAAAAAAGTCATTGGGTCAAAGCCTTAAAATATCGTATCTTTAATGTCTCAGCTATAAATATTTGTAATAACATATGGGAAAATTAATGATGGCGGCTCTAAAATGGTGACTGAAGCTATTTTTTATGTAAAATATTACCTTAGTGTACTAAATCTTTAAAAATTATCCGACCTTGATAAAACTTAGTACCCACACATTTTTTAGGTCTCCGAGTACTAATTTCACGTTATTTATAACAAATTTAAAATGGCGGATCCAATATGGCGGGCAAAAATAACGTTTTTGTATTTTCATGCAAATTGCTATATTGTGGTTTTTTTAGATCGGTGATTACAGAGACAATCCTTTGCAAGTTAAAAAGATCAATCTTATTTGGCCGTTTTTTAATTTACTATTAATAAAATATATTTTTTCGGTATTTTTTCACTTCAACTCCTGATTACTTTGTCAATTTTAAGAATTTCGGAACGAAACAAAATGGAAATTACAGACTGAGCATTTTTATTAGCAAACGCAAAATGAAAAATCTTAAGATCTTTATTACCAAAAAAATTACCTATAAAAGTAAAAAACCTCCCTATGTCTCTTTTTAAGAAAAGTCAATAAAGTTTTTAATTTTTATTCGCCATATTAGATCCGCCATTTTGAATTTTTTTAAAAATAACTTGAAATTTGTACTCAGAGATCCCGAAAACTCATGGGTACTGAGTTTTATCAAAATTGGATAATTTTTTTGAAAATTTGGTACATTAAGTTAATATTTTACAAAAAAAAAGAAAGCTTTAATCCACATTTTGAAGTCGCCATCTTCAATTTTCCTACATTTTATTACGATTATTTATAGCTAAGTCGTTAAAGACACGATATTTTGAAGTTTTTAATCAATAACTTTTCTTTTTCGACATGAAAATATTCATTAAAAAATTTTTGTGAAGGAAAAACGTTTTTTGCGAATAATTGTTTATAACTTTTTACACGTTTATTCTTGATAAAATTTGATAAAACAATCTGAAAGAGCGATGAATTTTAAGTCAAGAATGTTTTGTATCAAATTGTTTGAATTAGATTTTAATCTCAAGAAATTTTTGTCCTTTTGGACGTTGATGGAAGGGAAGCATGTTTTCTTCAATTTCGTCTAAATAAAAACTAATGTTTTAAGTCATACAGTACACTCATTTTTTAAATAAAAACTTTCTTTATATAAATTGTTTACTATAAATCTTAATGAACATCCTAATTTAACAATTGTACTCATTTCGTTTAATTAGAAATAAAATAATCGATAATGCTCGCAAATACGACCAATATAAATTTAATCGGTTTGGTAAAACTTCCACACTAACCAATCACTTCTATTTTCAAAAGTTCGTTTTATAATATAAATTTAGCTGGGTATTTGTGTTCATTGTTAATAATCTATTAGTTAATTCCAATTCCTTACTTTGTAATAATCGGTATGACGACATAAAACCACTCGATTATTAAGTGATTGAAAAAAAAAACTTTTGATGTTTTAGTAATTATTTCGAAGATTTAAATCAGCTTAAAAATTTATTTTATTACTGTAATAACGGAACCCTTGGAAGCAATAAATAATTCGAGTTTTGAATGCGCAACGATAACGTTTTGCATTTTAAAATTAGGTCATCGTCTGAGACATACTTAATTGACAAATTCGTTATGTATATAAACTGTAAATTCAGTTTTCAATAAATAGTAATAATTACAAAATCATGGACATTGTAATATGCCTGCCAGAAATATATTTCGCATATGTTTATTTATACACGTTCATTTATTTATATAATTTCTTATTTTGTTCATATGAAACTTAATTAATCTCTTATTATTCAAATTTAATTTATTCGATGTATGAATTAATATTCCAATTTTTAAATAGACTCCGATTTAAATAAGAATATTTTGGTAAATCAAAAAACTATTTCTACAATTAAAGTTAAGTCTCACGTAAGTAACCTAAAATTAAAAGAAAAAAATATTCATAAAATTAGATTAGCCTTCGTAAATAATCATTTTTATCGTCTATATTGGTCATATTGTAATAAAATATTCAAATAATTTTAATAAAATATAAACTCATATTGCTAAAGTATTTGTTTTAAGCTGAACGATATTACGCTTTGCAATTATGGTTAAAATTTAATTTTTCTTACTATATTTGCAATTGAACAAAAATATATTACAAAAATTTAGCTGTCACAATAAATAACTTACAAAAGCTTCAAAAAAATTTAGTCGCATAAAAGTTAGTGCATAAAACATTTAGTAGCTAAAGCTAAAATTGAGAAGCTGCAATCTTTTTAGTTCGTAAAAGTATTTTTGAGGAATATTTTTAGCTAATTATTATATTACTGACATAGCAGAAAAGAAAACTTTTAAAATAAAGACAAAAATTGTTGATAATTAGTTTTGACAATTTAATTTTGAAGGCAATAAGTACCAATTAACGATAAATTCATGAGTACTTGTCCACTTCAGTGTCACGTTCATTGCAGTTGCTTTCAAACTTACCTGAAACATAAAAAAGAAAATGAACATTAGGCATAATTCTAGATTTAATTATTAGATATATTCTAAATATATTCAGGGATGTAGACTTTAATCACTTATTATAATTTTATTGATTGAGCATTAAACATGCCCTGCCTCGAGATTTCTTTGTCTGAAAACGGAAATACATTTTGACAAATATGAAAATCTTACTTGTTTTAAGCTAAATCTGAAGGAGAAAATGACATATGACTCAGAAGGTTAAAAAATCATTTTTTACTTTTTTCAAACACTTTTTATTTAATACCGAGGAAAAAATTATAAAAAAGGAAAATGCTAAAAACAGATAGTGATTTCCAGCTAGCAAATTTTTGGAAAACGAAATTGAATAAAAAAAACAATTTCATAGTAATTAATTGCAACAATACAAAGAAATAAATTATTGTAATTCTTCACCAGATTGTAGCAACATCGTCCACTAAAAATTTTATAATAACCATCAATGGAAAATATGCGGAAAACGCGGTATCATTATCGTTTATTAATCAGTGGGCTTTGAATTTTGTTTAAATTCAAAATTTAAAATAAAAAATGGCGTACGACTATTTATTATAATATTATATATTATTATAAAAATTAACCCTCTCTCGATAGACTGATTTAAATAAAAACATATCATATACGATACTTTCAAAATGGTGGATCTAGTATGGCTGTAGAATGTGATGTCACATTCACAAAATTCAAAATGGCGCCCAACCTTTTCCTTATTAAATTACGTAGTCATATTAAAAAAAAAAAATTTGACGAATAAAAATTGAATTAAAATCAGAGATTTTTCTCCATAGATATCCTAGACTAAAATTTAAATAAATTGAAAAATGTTTTCGTTGCAAAATGGAAAATAAATATGAATTTCATTTTAAGAAAAGCAATGCACTCGCGTACGTTGCATTGGTACTAGTGCGATATCTGGCATCGAGATGTTCATCAAATATACATGGGAAGTAAATCGATAATTTCACGAAGCGAATTATCATTGCTCTCTGAGCTGCTCCCTTGCAAGATAAATATATCACTAGGAGGTATTAAATCTGTTATGCATAATTTTCAGGAAAGAACAGACGCTCGATGGGCTACTATCTAACACATTACCTCTGGGTATATTCACTTTATTTTATACGATGTTAGCCTATATATTATAATTATTCCACTTCCGAACATATTTTAAGACTTGTAGACAAAAATATTATGAATTTTCACAAAAAACTGTAGTAACTGCAATCAACCCGTCTACTCTTCCTCTTAGATTAAAAAATCTAGTAGCTCTTTTGTTAAAATTGCATTATTCACTCTTTTAGAATTAATTTGTACTCTTATTGGATTCCCAGATGTTAATCAAAGAGTTTTTAGTATGGTCTTCATATTTCACCCTAAGAAATCGTTCGTGGTTAAAATGCTGTAAGATTTTGTTAGGTTCTGCTTTAATTATTATCATTTTTATATTTTAATTACTGAAATATCTGATTAATATAGTTTCCATATTGATTTTCATTTATTTTGATTTATTTAATAGGACGTATCCAAAGGGCGGGTATTGGCAATTATACAAATATGGTGGTTATAATTATAAATAAGTAATCGTCGAAAACGAAAAAGAACAAAAGATAAATGAAAACGAAACAGAACAAAAATTTGATTCAAAATTTCTACTAAACATTAGTTAAATAAAAGTTGGGCAGACCCTAGTTCGAGTTTATAAAAACCTTTCACGAATATTTTCACAAACAAATGTTCTCTGTCTTATTTCTTATTCCAAACGTAAAATTATTCATGAACGTTAATAAAGCGAATTATCTTTGACAGCTCATAGTATAAAACGCAACATAAGTTTAATATCCTAGTTTTTAATAAGATAACTCACGTAATTGGATTTATTCTCGAATCAAAAGTTAAATTATTGTTAATTATATTTTTTAGTTTTCATTTACTATTAATATTTTGCTTTTAACTAGTTTAAAGCCCTTTTCTTGTATACCATGCCACATTTTCGAGAACAAAATACTATATAAGAAGATTACTGCGTCGTTATAACTTTAAGCATTAAACATTGTCGCAATGTTCTCAGTCATTTACCTTTAACGAAGCTGAACTTAATGTTAATATAATTTGCATGTTAACCTCACAAACAGTAAAAAAATTGCGTTTCAGAATGATAGATACCGATATTTTCTTAACCTGTACATACGATTATTACTTTTATTATGAATCGACTTAATATCTTGAATCGCCGCTAGGGGCACTCGTAACATTTATAGCGGTGTTTGGCTCCTGGTATGCAAATGGGTTTAGAATCAGTATACTACGCTGTGTAGAGCATAAGCAACACATAGTTTTTCAGTGGAAAATAGAAAGTAAGTTATTGCAAGATTTAATTACATCACAAACTTACTCTAATTTTCTCTTACAACGTAATTAAATATACAGCATTAAAATTATGATTTTTGAGATATGTAAAGAAATGTATATTCTAAAAAAGAACAGATATCAACTATAATATGTTACTGTATTAAATATTAATCTAAATAGTAATGATACAATTGTTTTTCAGAGTGAAGATCGTGCTTTCTTTTTCTGAGCTTTCACACTCGTTTAGAGTGTATTTTTACTCTTATTGGATTGACAAATTTGAAAAATCCCCAATATTTCACGTAATCCAACAATGTACCGTAGCTTTCGTTTGACTCAAATCGTTTTTCGTTCTTATCGTTTATTATTTATCTTCTCGGTTACTCTGCGGCTTCCTTATCGTGTTTTTTTTTGTGTTTCATTTGTCTCTTACATTTATCAGCATATTTCTTCCATGAAGCGATGCAGCCAGTGCTATTTAGTCGAAATTCCCCTAGTGTACGTAAACCACGAACCTATGGCATAAGCAATTGTAGTATCGACAAAGTACCTAGGGTACGCTACCTGATAATTGAATACGTTGACATTTATTTCGCGGTAAATTGCCGTTGTTCTAAATGTATAAAGCCAGGCTTTTTTCTCCACGTGAAGTAAGTTCGTTTTAAGCAGAATCGAAGCACTTTTTTCCCCTACCTTGGTATTCGCGATATGAACGATCGTGTAATTCTCTTTTGTTATGCGACATGATCGTTCCTACTTGTCTTTACTGTATAATATTCTGGTTCTTGTATTGGTCGGGTTGGTTGATGTCAATGAAACTAGGTGATTGTTATCGGGGATAATCACCTATTGGATGACTGACATTGTTATCCACAAATTTCAAAAATTATCTAGTGTTATTTTGTAAAATTCTATTCGTATCTGAAAAGTCACTATGCTTCATGTTTGGAATCTTTCGAATGGGGTTTAGACATTTTCTAAAAATCGTGAGTATTTTGTGATACGTTTATTTTAAGTATCGAATTTCCGTCGTATTTTATGCTTCAAATGTTTTATGCTAATATTTGTTTGATAATTTTAAATGGTGAAATGTTAGCCTAACATTTTTTTAACCCATTAACGTCTGAAATAACATTTTTCAATCAACTATTTCGTATCAAAATTAAAGTTAAAAAGAGAGCGACTTTGCGTCAATATAACGAGACTGAACCGTAGCCTAACTACATCGACACTTAAACATTATGCAACAAGGGCGATTTTCTACGATTGCGAAGTTATCGCCCGAGCAAAGAGTGGCCTACAATCACAATCGTCGGAGATTGATATTTTCTCCATGTTACACATGGTATTCTTTAATACGGCGGACATGTGGCTCGATAATTCGAGCCCGAAGGTTTCGCCCTAGAGCGCGAAATTGAGCTTCGTGCCCGGAGCGTTAAAAATGTTATTTATTAATATTTCGGCTGACATATCATGCGAGTCGACGTTTTGAAAACACTCATTTTCACTTTTTACACATTTAAAGAACACCCTTCTCTACTCTCCTTGTTTCCTACCACAGTTACGCATAGGGAATGATCTCATAAGCGCAAATTTTCCAGCCCGAAAGTTTCGCCCTAGGGCGCGAAATTGAGCTTCGTGCCCGGAATGTTAAAAATGTTATTTCGGTGACATATGGTGAGGGTCGAAGTTTTGAAAACACTCATTTTCACTTTTTACACATTTAAAGAACACCCTTCTCCACTCTCCTTGTTTCCTACCACAGTTACACATAGGGAATGTTCTCATAAGCGCAAATTTTCACTCAAAAAACTATAATACGAACTCGTTGGTACCGAGTTGGTAGGCACCCGGGTCGAAGGCTCTCGTTTAGATTTAAAATTCCATAAAACAACAAGAATTTTTCTACCAAAAATTGGTGATAACATTTAAAGCACAGATTTTAGAAACATTCCGAAGGTATATTCTGAAAGAGTATGACACATCAGATATGGCGTATCGGATTTTTTTATTATAAATAATATGAAAACTAAAACTGGATGAAAATTTTATTTCATCATAATTATTTTTCAAGTACATAACGGAAGTAGATTTGTTCCAAACTATAGAAAACATTGGATAAATAGTTATAGATAACTCAACAACTTTTTGCTTTTAGTTTCATATAGTTTATCTTTTTAAAATGTGCGATAAAAGTGCGACAATTTTAAGAAATATGTATTTTATCTTAATAATTCTGATATAAAATTACCAAATTTTTTCTTTCGAAGTGTCAAATTTCTATTTATTGAACATCCTTGTTCATTTTCCAGTCCATTTGACGGTTACAAAATGGATGTCCATTCTGGTTAATTAAAATGGTCTTGAATCTATACAGTTCCGATTTATTTGCAAAGTTGTTTGAGAATTTTTGTATAATAAAAAGATTCGTCGGGACGGGACTCGAACCCGGGACCTTTCGATTGCCGATAGCTACGCCCTCTTTCCGCAAGTTCATATAATTTATTTGAAGATATTAAACAATTAAAAAACAACTTAAATTTAGTTGCGGTTTCATAATTTCATTACTGAAAAATGATTTCCAATTCTTGTAAAAAATTAAGGAAAACCGTACAAGAGGCGGACATTATAAACTTTTTACAGATTTTCAAAAATACAACGATTTTATTAAAAATTCAGAATTATACATTATAATTAGAAAATAAAGTTCGAGAGATAATTATTTCATATTTTTTAATGTCCTCGATATCTGTTCAAGAACGAATTATGGTGACAATTTCCTTCGCTGATAAATCCAAGAACGAAGAATGTGGCAGAGAACAAAATCTATTATTGAAGCGTCACGCCTAACAAGGGAAAATCCATTTCAATTAGAGGTGTTTTTCAATTTAGAAGTTAGGACGCCCACCTTTTCCCTTGAACAGGGTAGTGAATATAACATTGCAAGAACTTTCCGATCGAACATCCGATATTCTGGAGCGCAAAAATTACACTTCATGTCTCACCGGGAGAAATTGTACTTGAAGTAAAACATTTTTAACTCCGAGTTTCGAAACAGTTCTGTTGTATACAAAAGAACCGTCAAATGTGTGTCAAATTCATTTTTTGAAAATAATTTTCCTTTGATAATATGTCAATAATTATGAAAAATTGACTTAGTTTTCCAAATGTGAAGAATATTGCACTTGACAATTATTCAAAATTGCATACACTGAGAGAAATTGTATAACAATTTTTACTATTTTGACTAGGAATTCCAGAACAAACCTGAAATCATGTTAATTTTTATTACTAATTTAGTAAATTTTCCTATCCAGATAGAACTTTTTTTTATAAAAAGTATGAAAATTTTCTAAAATAGTAAAAATTAACATGATTTCAGGTGTGTGCTCGAATTCCTAGTCAAAATAGTAAAAATTGTTATACAATGCAGTTGTATGACATTAATTACAAGAGTTACAAAATATGCCCGGTAGGTTCCTTGTCAAGAAGTCACGTATTTTGAACTCAACAATATAGTTGAAAAGAAGACAAATAGTCGCGGTGACAAAGACACTAGAGAAACTGATGTATCCAACCCTCTCCGCTTAGTGGCGCATTACGTTGACCTACGCAACACTTCTTTCTCGCAAGTGGTGAAATATCCCGATCGTCCCTCCAAATCAATTGAAAAGTCCTATATCCATGTCGAAACGTTTGTTATAGAAGAAATAACTACTCACATTTACCATATATGACAAAGTATTATACCCTTTTTCTCCCGTATACTTTGAGTTTTCATAAACAATAAATTTTGTTAGGGACAGGGAGATGTGACAACTTCCTACATGAAGTTCAATATTCTAAATACAAGTAAAACTAAAAATCGTCGATTAAGAACCCGTATTTCTGATGTAAAGAGTTAATCGACGTTCTCCACTTGCGAGATTGATAATACCCACGTGATCAGCGCGAAACCTTCATGCGCCACCAAGCGGTGAGTATTCAATACATTGGAAATTCTAGTTTTTCAATGTTAAAAAGTTTAGTTTAAAATGGCTGCACTTCCTGTTATGCAGTTTCTGATATTCAATACAGTAAAAAATTTAATTTTTAAAATTTCGGAGTGTACCTTTCGGTAAAAAAGATGCTGTGGTAAAAAACTGTTCTCGAACAGCGGGTATTCAATCCACTCGAAGAAACTTGGAGCGCCTCTTGGACGATTTTCGACTTTCTTCGCGATCCAAAAATAGCTGCGTCTCGGTCACCCCTTACCGTCCCACGTGCCCCTTTATCGCCACCCATATACGAGCCGGGCTAAGCAAAACGGGCAGGCGAGCGAGTAATTAATATACCCCGGCATGGCAGCGCGACGGCTACGGCGATATGTCGGTCTCTGCATGTTACGTCCGGCGATTATTGTGTGACAGGAGAGAACGAGACTGACGCGTACACAGGAATCTAAATGCGATATCGAAAAATAGCAGGAACAACTACGGGGGTTGATGAAGGGGCTGGGGACATTCGCGGGGGATAAATTCATTGGAGAAACGTTTCGCTGCCAGCTGCCACTTTATTAACCCGGATGGGTTCGCGGTCCGCCTACGGTTTGTCCGTCTGTGTGTCCGCGAAATTTTCATCCCGCGGAAAATCTGCCCCCTCCCCTCCATCCCTGTCGATCGATTTCCCGGCGTATATGGTTTTGCCGTCCGAGTGGACCTCGCGTTTTACGTCCGCGGAATTTCCCGATGCACTTTTCACCGATTGATTTCTGAGGCTCGCGTCATTTCGTCGTGGACTATTCGACCTGAAATTCGTACATTTTTTTTTTAATAAATTACTTGGGGTTTCGCTATTTCGTATGTATGCGTATTGTATGGAACGAATGATTTAGAGAGAATTTTGTTGATAGCGTGAGTTTAATAAACTGATGGCGCCAATATTTCGTCTTGATTGCAGCAATAGTCTATTCACTAAAATAATTTGACGATAAAATAAGGAAATAGTTTAACTAAGAAATTAGTAAAAATAAAAAAGTTGCTACAAATATTTTCGGTTGTTATTCGGCAAATATTGAAAATATTATAGTTTTTTAATATCTTTTCCAACCAAACTTGATTAGGTACCAAAAGAATCCAATTTGGTTGCATAATTGAGCAAACTATTTAAACCAGATATATCACAAATCCTTTTTGCGGTTAGTAATTACATTTTCCAACCAAATTTGATTAGGTACCAGAACCAGGCAATTCGGTTGTATTAATGAGTAAACTATTTAGTTCCATGGACCAGAAACCTGGTAGCAGAACCCAACTTCTTTTTGAATTTACCAATTGAATTTACCAACTAAAATTATTAAGTAACACAACCAACTAATTAGGATGTATCAATGACTTAACTATTTGGTTCTATGAACAACAAATTTGGTTGTAGATGACCAAAGATCAAACTATTTAGTTCCATGGACCAGAAACCTGGTAGCAGAACCCAACTTCTTTTTGAATTTACCAATTGAATTTACCAACTAAAATTATTAGGTAACACAACCAACTAATTAGGATGTATCAATGACTTAACTATTTGGTTCTATGTACAACAAATTTGGTTGTAGATGACCAAAGATCAAACTATTTAATTCCATGTACCAGAAATGTGGTTGCAGATCCAAATTCTTCCTGAATTTACCAATTTAATTTTTCAACCAAATTTCATTCAGTACCACAACCAGGCACTTCGGTTGCATCAATCAGCAAACTGTAGTTCTAGGAACCAGAAATCTGGTTTCATATCTAATTGACAATGGCTATCATGAAAGGATACTAAATTTTTAAAGACGGTTTAAATTTCCTGACTTAATTCCTCCTTTATTTTGAACCAGATCAAATATTTCAAATATTTTAGAAAATGCAGAAACATTTCCAGACGAAGGTACAGAAAGAAAAAAAAATGTTTAACCCACCCTGATTTATAGCACTTAGTATTAGGATTGAAAATACTAAACACGTGCAGTTGTAAGTGCCAAGTGAGTTTGGTTATATGAACATAAAAACTTTCGTTCGGTTTTAATATGTTCGGGTGATCTAATGTATACATTTATGGTAATCGGAAATGCAATCTACCATTCCAAACGAATAAGTTAAACCGGTTTAGTATAACCCAAACACAACGCCGAAACTCTCAATCAAGCTCATTAATTCAAGCGATATATAAAAATATAAAACAAAAATAAGCTCTGAATTCGCAGGTAATATAATAACTGGGAAGATAACCAAGCCGATTCGGTTGTAGAAATCTAAATTTTCCAACCAAACTTGATTAAACACTCTAACCTGCCGATTCGATTGAACGGTTACGAGAAATCTGGTTACAGACCCAAATCCTCTTTATGTGTACTAAATGAATATATAAAATAAGTTAAATTCATATTTCCGGCAACAATGTTAGGACCATTGTTCATAGAACTATATAGTTCCCTCGTCATTGATTTAGCGGAATTGTTTTCATAGAGCCTCATGTTTGGTTGAAAAATACAGGATGCTGCAACCGAACCGGTTGGCTAATAATGCGCGCTGTGCAACGAACTATCACCGAAATCACATATTATTTCAATTGAAAGGTTTTATTTATCATTTGCGGGTATCTTTCATTGATGTTGGGTTTAGTGTAAACTTTGGGATAGAGTAAACCATTCTAATGCCAAGGATTCGTACCGAACGGTACAGTTCGTTTCCAATTCACCGTATTGTCATTGTACCAACCAATAACCATACTTTTCGGTTCAAACAACCAAACTCGCTTGAAAATAGAAATAAAAAAAATATTTCTTCAAAATAATGGAAGAAACAGGGTGCGTAATGTTGTAAATAAACAGTACTACGTCCACGGACCTCGCTTTGTATTCGTTAAGTGAAAATAAACATGAATATTGTTCGATTTTTTACAATCGACATACGTTTAGGTTATGTATGGAACATTATATTCAAACTACAATGATAAACTTCGAACGCCTCAAAAAAGTCACTTCCTATGCTCAAAAAAAGGTTCGGTTCCTAGAACTAAAATTTTAGTTCTTTCCAAGTTCCATTGGAAAAGTTAAATCAAAATAACTGACTGATTTACAGCATACACTGCCGAGTGCTAATAATTATTCGTTCGATACTCGATAAACAAAGCAATTTATATAGTGTACAATCCGTACCAACAGTTTTATGCTTATAGTCCAAACTGTTTGTTTTCAATAATTAAACCGTTTGGTTTCAATAATTAAACCGTTTGGTTTTAATAATTAAACCAGTTGGTGTCAATAATTAAACCGTTTGGTTTAAATAATTCAACCATTTGCTTCCGATAATCACCAGTTTCTTGTACTTACAACGGAACCTGTTTGGTTTTAATAATCAACTATTTTATTACATAAACCAAAGTGGGTCCATCTATCTTTGTGGGCATCGGTACCGAATGCGTATTCAAAATAGTAAGCATTTGTTCAGAATAATACATCACGGCACACGATAATTCAATTTATGTTATTTACCATTTCTATAATGTATCAGCGTATCAACAGCTTTCTGCTGATGGCCCAAACCGTTTGGTTTCAGTAATTAAACCATTTGGTTCTTGTGAATAAACCTTTGGTTCTAATAATCACTCTTTTTCGCACCTACAACCAAGTTTGTTTCGACGGCGCGCACACCCTTTGGTTTCATTAATTAAACCATTTGGTTCTTGTAAATAAACCATTTGATTCCGACAATCACTTTTTTTTTTGTACCTACAACAGAACCTGTTTCGTTTTAATTAGTAATCATTATTACATAAACCGAAGTAGGACCACCTAAATCGGTTTGGTTAGAAAATAAAATTTATAAATTTCTTTGTAAATAATCTAGTAGTGAAACTAAGATGTCTCAAATTGACCCTATAAGATATAAATTCTGAATTCCATTATTTTACGTTACTATTATTCATTTTTCAACTGTTCATATTAAACCGAACGAAATCGTTTAATGCACATCTACGGCTGATCAAACAGATATTACTCGCAGACTCCAAATCAACCAAACCGTGCAATTTCGACCAATTTAATTTTGTACCAAATGAAAAGCGATGCTCTTGAAGGTCATGAGAATTCTGAAAAATTAAACACCAGGACGACAAAACGTGGTCGAAAACTTGTTTCAGTACTCTGAAACGATTGCTTCCTTTGCTGGAAAAAGGCGTAACATACGCAAGATCTTTTTTTTTCACCCCGGGAAGTAAACGTCCCTCTCAGGACAATAGGGGGAAAAGCGCGAAGGCCTTCATCGACGTAGGGAATTGCCGTTTGCTTGAGGGCACATTCAGGCTCTACTTGCTCGAGCGGCGCGTCGGTGCGCAAGGATGCGTGATCTGAGATAGAAAAGATGAGTAAAAGGAGTAAAAAATAAAAACAACAACAGTTCGCTGACAAGGAATGATGCGTCTATTATTCCATCACGAGATATTTCACGACGTTTTTACTTTTTTGTCGATGACAATTTCGAGGCACCAACGAGAAAGTTATTTTTCACTTCGCGCAAAGCGTCACTTCCGGTATGACATATTACTAGGTCAGTTTATTACTGCGTGAGCTAACGCATCTTTGTGAAAAATCCGTACTTCGATACGCCTTCCCGTTTTCCCGGAAAATACCATAAAAAAGACCGTACCATATGAGCTCTTTAAAGATGAAAAAGTAGAATTTTACTACTTGGCGGTCACTTTCCACTATTGGAAAAAAGAAATCGACTAATCACATAAGTAAATATAATTACAGATTTATTTCAACTGTTTTAAAAAATTTACTAAAAAAAGGAGTTAGTATTGCTTCAGTTTTCTAAAACTTCTTTAGGCTCGATTTTCACGTGGCAACGAGTAGGCGCGAATTGACAGCGATGATGACGCTAAAAAACAACGCAAATAACTCGCTCGTAATCATTTCGAGTTTGCTTTCCTGGCGAATTTTTTTTGCTTACACGAGCCTCGTAATTTCATTTTCAAGTATAACTGACCACTGACAATTTTCATTAACGACCTTACTACCAAGGTAGTGATAACGTGTTACATTATTGCATTTGTTTATTAATGTTTAAATGAAGAATTAGAGACGTTAGACAACAAAAGATTGCGTTTTTCAGATCCTACTTGATTTTGGAGTTTTAAACTACATTAATGATTAATCATATGGTTCTTTTAATCCCTAAATACGCACAATTTGTACAAGGATTTTAGCATCTTTTTTTGTATGTAATAAATATTTTTAAAAAATAGAGACCGTCATATCCCACTAGTTTTGAGGTCTTTCTTTCTGATGGCGTTAAGTAAATTTTCAAAAATATTAAAAAAACGCCATTAATGCTTCTGAAAAAGGGTTAAATATAGTCAGGATGGAATACAACAACCTACAAAGTAAGGGATTTGATGGGGTTCGATAAAAGTCAACAGATGGCGCAATGTTGCTGAATCCATACTCATAAATGAATTTGGACGGATCCCATACATAAGACTTTTCACGAACATTGCCGAAACAACTGGCAGGTATCCGATTGTTCTGTCGGGGACTACTTTGCACATTGGCAATAATGGAAATTGATTGAAAAACGAACTTCCTTCCATAAATAATTGAAAACAAAGTAGGGCAGAAGTTTGACCTAACGACGTCATCGACTGGCGACTGTTGCCGTCGGATTATGCATCAATTGCGAAGCGATCGTGGCGTTCATCTCGCCTCCGTATATCCTGCATTCTGGATAAAAGTGCTCTGGCTTTAATTTTTAACAAACGTGACGAATCCGCGAAACGTGTATTTCCACCGTTGCTCACGTCATTCGTGATTCCGCACGTCACAGCATCAGATCCTCTCCTCTCTCTCTCTTTTTTGCTCTTGATCTTTCTCTCTTTTTCAGTCTCTCTCTTTATTTTTTAGTTATGATCTCTTTCTTTTTCACTCCCCCCCCCCTCTCTCTCTCTCTACCTATGTATGACCCCTCTCTTTCTCTTTCACAAACACACTCTCTGGTTTGCTCTCGTCACCGTCATTTTCGATGTCACTGGCTATTTCCGTCCGCGGACCCGATCGACCCGGTCACATGGTTAAGTGCGATTTCCCCGCTAATGGAGTCGGACCTTTCTAGAATTCGCTTAAGAATTTAAGGAAACCCGAGCTCCCTGGTAGCGTCGCTGTTGCCGCTACGATGCAAATGGGCGTCGCGATGTTGGCGTCGCGTCGTCGAAAATCCAGAAGCCAGAACGCAGCGTCGCCTCGTTGCCGGCGCTTACTGACGAAATTGACAAGCGACGTTGCCCTAAGTGACAGAAAATGCAGAAAACCAGACGTAAAAATCTGATACCTCACATCCACCAGTCTTCCGTTCCGAGAAACTTTTGGAAATGTGTTAGGTTAGGTTAGGTTAGGTTACAACCTCGAACGAGAACCGATTTGTATTTCCCTATATGCATTTATCGTGAAAAGTCATGTTTTCCTGAAAAAATCAATAATTTTCATTGCATTTTCATTCGTTTGTTGATGTTTTAGTTTTCCGTGAAATAACGCTAATTTTAATATTTTTACTATAATATTTTTTAGTTACAAAATTACATATTTAGTAGGTTCTTTAAGAACGTTAAAATTTGGCTAAAATTCTAGTAGTTCCTAATCTGTATTGAAAAGCGAAAGCCAAAAAAAATCGAATCAAAATCTGATGAAAACCGATCAGATCTAAAAAGGATCTAAATGAGGTTTTGTTTTTTTGTGACCAAGATCTAGGACCAAAGTTAATCGAGTCAATCGGTACAATCAAAAACTGATCTTGATCAAATTGAGAATTTGTCAGTTTTTTATTGGGTTGAAGAACAATAAACAAATAAAAAGCAATTCATTACCAGGCTGATTTAAAGACGAAAAATAACCAATAAGTGATGCCTTAAAAAAGTAATTTCTCGACTTCTACGAAACTTTTCCGAATTTAACAATATTTAAATTTCTTTTCGAAACTTATTATTAATAACATATTACTGACCGTCAGAAGAAAAAGATATCATATAAGTTTTTTGATAGTAATAACACAATACATCGATCTCAATTTGATTCCTTTTTAAGGGTGCGACAGTCGCCTAAGGTAAATTTGGTTAAAAAGTGACTAAAATTTGGTCAATTTTAGATCGAAATGAGATCAAAAAGATTCCGATTCTAACATGCTTCTGTTTTAGTCAGATTTTAATAAAATATTGATCAAATTTTGGTCAACCTGACTTTCACATCAAAAGTAATGCTTAAACTCGTGTAAAACCGCGTAGTTGGTAGATATTTCGATCTTCCGAGCTTGGTCCTCATTTTTTAATATTAAAATCAATTTAAATAACGCATCCATTTTTTGTGCGACCATTTGCTCATATTTTGAATCTATTTTCACCTGTAATTTGTGAAATAAAACTACAGATAACAACATTTTTACATCGAATCATGGTAGCAAATATTAAATAGCTTTCCAATTGATATAAACAAGAAGCTTGGCTAACTGGTTAAGGACGCGGATTGTTACCATGCGGTCTGGGGTTCAATTCAGCCTTATAGTGAATTTTTTAAAAATTTGTTTTTTTAATGCAATAGAAAGTTGATAAATTTTTAATTTGATCAACATGAATTTTTGGTTATAAACTCGTGCAACTTTGGTCGGAGATTGTCTCAAAATCAGGACTTCATTTAATGTGCAGTAGCACGGTATTTATGGCAATGATTTCATCGAATGAGGACACATTTTGAAGGTTTTCAAGTCTTTAAATAATATTTCTCTATAAGGTTTTTCTCAAATATTTCATTTTTACGAAATACAAAGTTTAAGAAAATTGGAAAGATCTATACGCCCATTTTTTAAATCGCTCTTTCAAATGATGTAGCTAACATTTTTCATAAAAGTTCTTTAACGCTTCTTTTTGCCAAGAGTTACGAGAAAGTAACTTTTTTATGGTTCGAGTTATTTATAAACCAAAATTCAAAATCATTTTTTTTTAATTCTTCTATGTTTTTATCAAAGAACAGTATTTATTATTATTACTTTTTTTTATAAATATTAAGCCTAAATAAATAAAAAGAGGTTCCCAACAGTTTACTTGAAAAATATAATTTTTTATATTTTGAATTTTGTACATTTTACTAATTTGAAACAGTAATCGGCAGATTACAAAATAAACTAGTGTTGGCGTGGTGCCTCGCTCGCTTCGCTCGCTCAGAAACTTCGACCCAGTGGAGAGTCGGCTATTCCTTAATACTCGTTTGTTTACTTTCAATGATATTATAAAATTATATTGATATTTGGGGGTCCAATCATATTTAGGTCCAAGTGGCTTCGATAGATGTGTTACAATAATATAGTGATATGTATGAAAATTGAAAATGAGCATTTTCAAAACTTCGACCCCGACAACAGGCCAGCCGAAGTATTAATAAATAAAAGTTGCAACACACTTACTGCATGCACTTGTATTCTAATAGACTAGTCGATGCATATTACATGTTTACTGTGTTTTACTAATTACTGTCTGTATTATTATGATATTATATATACAATATATATATATACATATAATTCGTCAGAGATATCTTGAAAGTGTCGAAAAGATCTATGACGGATATCTTATAGATATCTATAAGATATCTTTTAGATATATCGAAATAGTTATTTTCGTATCAAGGGCGTAAATGAACTTTGCGCCCGTAGGTGGTCACCGCGCCCGAGGAGCTGGCAAAGACTACCCCTGGAGGGTAGAGGGTCGAAACGTCGAAATTTGATGAAAAACAATAGGGTAATTTTTTTGTCGCGATGACCAAATTCAATACTTTTTCAGACAATAGTCATAAACATTTTAAACCAGTTTTTATGGCATTATCGTTGACTTTAGGATGAAAATGCATACAACCTTTTTTGTAGAGAATTTCATGCTCTATCTTTTTTGTTTGAAACATTTTTTAATAAAATTTGTATTTTTCAAAATAAATGCAAAAAACTACAAAGAAACTTAATTGGGGCTACTTTTTTTAGTAATGGACGGGTGGATCTGCCCCAAAATCTAATGAGATCTAAGTTATTCCAAGACGCGTATTTTAAAAAAAAATGTATGTCAATACGCTTATCCGTTCGCGAGTTATCCCGAGACAAAAAAACGGGACGTACGGACGTATGTACGTACAAGATCACGGACACAAATTTTGTTATTGTTGATTTGGGTTCCTTAGGGTCTGAAACGTCGACATTTGATGAAAAACTATATTATGGTAATTTTTTTGCCCGAAGTGACCAAATTCAATACTTCGTCCAGACTTAGTCTGGGTCGAAGTAATATATTTGTAAATATAAATGACCATTAAATTCACTTTTAATTTTGGACTTACCAAGCTTGAAAATGGAAAGAGTTCTTTAATGTCGAGAACTAATTGTAGTTGAGACGTCAATTAAAAATCTAGAATAACAAACTCAAAATAAGTAAGAGCATTTTTTTTTTTGTAAACTCAGGAATACGTTTCAGATAGGTCAGTAAATTGTCAGAAATCGATTGCTCATGAAAATTGCAGCATATAAAAAGAGCGTAGCTCAAAGTTTGACATTTTTTAGTATTTTTTTAAAAAAAGAAGTGTTAAATATCAGTTGTTAGAATTTTAGGAATTTTTAAAACGAGTGATCTAGAAATGTCGAATATGAATCTTTCCGTTCCTCTGAAATTTATATTTTGTAAATAAAACGTTGTCCGTAAATGGACAAATCCAATGAACTTTTCATTTTTATAAAAAAAACATTTTTTTTTTAATTTACAGCTCATGTATAGTCAGTCAATTTGGAATGACAAACCATCCTGGTAACTTATTTTTAAGGGACGGCGTAATGCAAAGAGGGACAATTTGCTTCCAACTTATTGAACACTGGATAGTCATAATTTTTCAAAAACGTTCACAATTCACATCAAAAATTCACTTTAACAATTTGATTTCAACTAATCAAACCCTGGTAGAATATTCCAAACGTCGCTATCAATGTATTATTTACAAATATTACAGATGTTTGTTCCATCACAAATCAGCACGACGGACTTTTACAATTTTGCACAGATAAACAAAGGCCGCCTTATTCATGTCCGTGCACACACAGACAAATATATTTTGCTTCATTACATTCAAACAATATTTATGTATATAGTAATTATGTGCATGGTCGTAAAAATATAGTTAGCAGACAACTCCTTATGTTTAACAGCACTGAAAATCTTCAGTAACTAAACCGAGTACTAATAGTTATTTTCGTTAATTAAAATGACTTTTACGCCCGTAAAGTCAACATCATTTTTTGATTCAGTAAATGTGTAAAATAACCCGTTTCGTCCCAAAACGACAAAATTTGCCACCGTTTTTCATCCTCCATAAATTCATGGATATATTTGAGGTAATGTTCTGAAATGTAGATTTCCTGAAGTTTTTGGGTATGTCCTTTTGGAATCCGAAGCTCGTTTTTCGATTACTTTCCACTTTTTAAATATGACTACTTAAATGGAAATAAAACTTGGAAAAAGCCAAAACTTTTTCAGTAAACTGCGATTTTTATTGCGTAGGAGTTCTGGGATCGTGTCAGGCCTCATAATCCCGTGGTATAATGAGTTTTACTAAAAGTTGGTCAATATTACGATTTAAATTATAAAATGGCGCTATTGAAACAGAGTTTTTTTGTTATTTGCGTTTTATTAAAATATTTCTGGTATCTTATCGTGTAGTTTGATGAATATGTTCGTGTAGATTGTTTTTGAGTTCGATGAATACCAATCCGTTATTAAATTTTGGAAATTGCTAATCAAATACAATACAGCTAACCAAAATTTAAACAAAAATTGTCTGGTATTTAGTATATGGAGGTTTTCGAAGTCAAATTGGAGCCGCCACATTGAATTTCCGAAATTTAATAACGGATTTGTATTCAGCCACCTCAAACAATCTACATATTCATCAAAATACAAGATAAGACACAAGAAATACTTTAATAAAACGCAAATAACCAAAAAATTCCATATCAATAGCGCCATTTTGTAATTTAAATCGTAATATTGACCAACTTTTAGTAAAACTTATTATGCCACCAGATTCTGAGGCCTGACACGCTCCCGGAACTTCTTCGTAACAAAAATTGCACTTTACTGAAAATTTTTTGTTTTTTCCGTTTAACTACCCATATTGAAAAAGTGGAAAATGATATTGAAAAACAGACGTCAAATTCGAAAAGAACATACCCAAAAACTATAGGAAACCTACATTTCATAACAATATTTCAAACATATCCATATAAACTTGCGGAGAATGAAAACCGAGGACAAATTTTGTCGTTTTGGGACGAAACGGGTTAATACATTGGTCGTTTCACATCCTGAAAACGAGGCATTAACCCATTAACGCCTAAACGGACACATTTTGAGCATCAGTTTAAACGTCGATAATTTGCATATAAAAGCATTTGGAAAAATTTTACTCCGACTATTTCTAATGTAAAATTGTATGCTCTCTCAGAAAATGAAAAGCAAAAACATGGTTTTTAAAAATTTATTTTTCATTCTAACATCACTTTCACCTAGAAATTGCATTGGGAAACATGTCTAAGCTGAAAATATCGCGTCCATGGATCCTTAGGATTAAAACGTACCCTGTTTTAATTTGAATTTCAAGATGGCGACTTCCAAAATGACGCCTAGAAGCTCAAAAATCTTTTTATAACTTAACAAATTGTTTTCTTGAAAACTATAGACTTTAGAGAAAATTGGCTAAGAACAAATATGTCTTAGAATTGGTTAAAGAACCTTCTCAAATTTTATCACAATGTATTGATACACTTTTTGGTTTTTTAAAAATATCAAAAATCGAAATTTTTAGAAAAGTCATTTAAAAAATCTGTACAAATTTGAGAAAGTTCTTTAACCAATTCTAAGACATTTTTATTCTTAGCAAATTTGCTCTAAAGTATATAGTTTTCAAGAAAAAAATTTGTTAAGTTTTAAAAAGATTTTTGAGCTTCTAGGCGCCATTTTGAAAGTCGCCGTCTTGAAATTCAAATTAGAACATGGTACGTTTTAATCCTAAGGGTCCATGGACGCGATATTTTCACCTTAGACATGTTTCCGAATGCAATTTCTAGGTGAAAGTGATGTTAGAATGAAAAATAAATTTTTAAAAACCATGTTTTTTACAAAAAAACGTGTATAACTTTTTTGTTTTTCATTTTATCGAAATTTTATTGAAAGATTCTGAAAGAGCATACCATTTTACGTCAGAAATAGTGGGAGTAAAGTTTTTCCAAATGCTTTTATATGCAAATTATCGATGTTTAAACTGATGCTCAAAATGTGTCCGTCTAGGCCTTAATGGATTAAATGGCCATTTTAATTTGACTGAAAAGATGATACAATATCATAAGAAAAACTCAAGATATTAAAAAATGATGACTCGCAGGATTTACACCATTAAGGATGGAACACAATTTCAAAGTGTACCAAACATTTCCTGCACTGCATTTTCCATGTCGCACGTGCCATTAAAACGACACTCGAAATTAAGCAGAACAAGCCCAGCCTACATTCAACAGTTAGATTTACAGAGGAAATCGAAAGCTTACTACCCGAATTGCTTTTCGTGCTTCCTCAAAACAAAAAAGCGTTTCGAAATTTAACGGACATCGTCGAGACCAGATTTTCCATCAAGATTTTAGGTGTTAGGTTACCAATGAACATAATTCCATTCAGGAAAATACGAGCGACGTCCGACCCAGTTAAAGGCGACGTGCGTCGCGCGCGTGATAAAAAAGGCCCCCCACCCCTCTGGCCCCGACGTTTTCTGCCGCCAAAAAGCCGAATTTTGGGGAGCTCCGAACGTAAACTCGTAAATTAAGGAAGAAAACACACGCGCGCACGATTTGTTTCTTCCATCAGCGAGTTCATCGAACTTGGTCTTCCGGGTGCGATTATCGCTTCCCCTCGACTTCATCTTCTAACAATTTATCTCGAGCCGACAGTCGAAGCGAAAGTGAGAGAGGGCGAGAGTTAAAAGGAAGGCCACGTGAGGAAACGAGATGGAAAATACGAGAGAGATGGTCTGAAAATGAGAAAAAGCAAAGGGAAGACAAAGACGGAAAATAGGGTGACGGTTTTTACGGCGGTTTTTTGAGTGCGGTGGAACGAGAGTCGTCTCCGGGTCGGGGTGAGCGGATATCCGGTATGGTAACGGCAGCACGACAGACGTCGTCTTCGTCGTCCCTGCACACGTTCGGTATCTGGCAAAGTGCAACGGGGGGAAAAAGATTTCCTCAGAGACTCCGATGCCCGAGACCCCCCTTTAAGGAACCGAAAGTTTGGTCGCCACCTGGCGTTTGTCGTTTCGTCGGATTACGAAACGTCGTGCTTGCAAGCTCCGACGCACGGGAAGTCGTCGCAGGGTCGACATGTATCTCCCCCCGTCGGGACAAACCGAGGGGGACCTCGGGGCCACAGCTGACTTCAGACGCATCTCTCTCTCTTCGGGTTTCTTCTTTTTTTTTATTGCTTTTTAACGGGACGATCTTCAAGGAGGGCACGTCGCTCGTCCGGAGCTTTTTGCCGGCGAAGTGTTTCGCTTTTTTTTCATCTTCCTCCGTGTGTAATTAACGGAGGCTTTCGAAAACGACTGGTAAAAAAAAAAAGAGGAAATTCGACGCTCGGTCCACGGGGGTTTAATGGGGGATTCGGCACGATGTTGTGATATTTGATGGTTTTGGATTTTCAGAATCCGATTTTTGGGTCGTTAACTCTGCGATATGTCGCGCTTAGAACGGAAGGAAACGTGAAGTGCAATGGCGATTCGTTCCAACGTGTGCGAGTGCAAGAAATTCATTCAGACGAATATTATTCCAAAAAGTTTGGGTGATTTTTTGGAAAGGATTTATTCATTGCTTTCTATTTTGTTGTTCCCCACAAAATATTTTTATCTCGAATCGTCAAAGTACATGGTTACGTATTGCGAAATTCAAGATGATGAACATCAAAATGGCGTCAAAGCGTTAAAAGTGAATGTCTGCTTAGTCAATTAAAATTCATTAAAATTGTCTTCATATATCTGAATTATTTTCATAAAACTGGATGTTTGAGGACATTTAATACGAATCTGATATCAGAAAACAAAAAAAAAGCGAATCCAATAAAACTCGTCAGTTTTCGAGGTCATTTATTTTATGGATTTGATGTCGGTTAACATTAAAAATGGCCAATCCAATATCACATACAAACATTGAATATTGAATCAACCATTTTGACTTTCATAAATTTAGAATTAAATTTCAATCAATTACCTTTGAAATCGTCTCCAATAATGAATTTTTCGGAACAAAAATTGGATTTTTTTCATAATTGTTTATTTCTACAACGTATGGAACAAAAAATTATGATTTCTTAAACATTTTTGTGGGTTCTTTCATCACTAAAGTAGTAGAAAATTATCTAATATTTAATTACAATGTAAATAACACAAATTTAATGACACACTTTTTTATATTATTAAATTTTGCACAACAATGTCAGATATTTTGTTAGTGTGAGACTTGACTTAGTAATATTTTTGTTCGTTTTCGATTTTTCAAATTATACAATTATTATTGCGTCCAGGGTAAGGATGCCGTAAACTCTGTTGATGAGCACATCCTGGTGCGAAACTCATTTTTACAATGGTATAAATTATTAGCGCAGAGGGATACTTATTATATTAATCTAAAATCTAAAAGTTAGTAAGTCCTAAATTTAACACTTAAGAAGATCTATTTTCAAAGCGTAAGACGCATTTGTCATCGCAATTCGTCTGTTACTGTTTTTTGTACTTGTTTATTATTTTTCTACCTTTAATATATGGACCGTCACACCAAGTGTACGCACATATTGTTAACGTCAGATACTGTTGAAGTTATTTTAAATTTAATCACGTGAAAATTCGAAGCTGTTTGAGGTTATGTACTTTAAAAATGAGTTGTTTGCTACTTTTTAGGTTATGTAAGGATGCAACTTTGATTATTATTACAACCACATAACCACTCCTTCACGCTTAGCATTGCGATGAGGTCGATAATGTCGAACACTTGAAACGAAAATCAATACGGATTAAAAGCGATTTTTATACATATAATGTTAAGCGTGACCGAGTGGTTAGGTTGCATGCCTGACAAGATACGGTCCCGGGTTCAAATTCCAGCGAGGGCAACTAATTTTTTTTTTTGCAAAAGTTTTGTATAACATTGTTTACAATTAAAATTACGTTTATCAATGGATTCATTTTTTTATTTACTATTGCGAGACATATTTTTTTATTCGGCATAAAATATTGAAGATTCTCATTTGTTTTCATACAAAGCGTCAATGAATTTGTTTCGATATCCTTATCCTATTGTTTTCGGGTGTGTTCTTTCCGAATCTGCAATCCATTTTCGATTAAATTCAGCCATATTTTCCAATATGGCAGCTTGAACGTAAACAAAATCTTCTTTTCCGGAATAAATACTCAATTTTTTATAATAATATGTTATTCATTCAGAATGTGCTTTTGAATCGGGTGACATAATGACTTATACTAAAAGATCACTATAGGTACGATTGAAAATTCAAAATGGCAGCTTCATAATTATGTGCTCATATGAAAATTTCGTTGAAAAATTTCTGGACGCTCTAACTAAAAAACTATGAGCTTTTTTAAAACAGTGATAGGAATGAAAAATTCATAGAATTCATCCAGTAATATAGTTGAATTTTTTCAGATTTTTTAAATGATATTTTAAGACAATTTTTAAAATATTAAGTCTAAACGATATTATTGCTACAAAAAGTGATTTCTTGGTCGGATTATAAACTACAAACATTTATAAAAATTATTCGAATTCTATCACCTTGTGGACAAAATAATCCTTTGCTCAGCACGTCATGACAATTTTTTTTAATTTGTTCATGAACACAACGTCCTCTCACATTTCACAATGAAATAATTCGCTTAAATGAAGGATCGAATTGCATTTAATATCTAGTTACGGGCAACTTTAAATTTCGTTACATTATTAAATTCTTACATTATCGCATTAGCTGCGGTGGATGACGCCTTAATTCCATTATGCTCGGCGTTCATAATTTCATATTTTCATTACACATTACACCTGTATTATTCAGAAATCAATGTTAATTTTGTTACGCCGAATCCTAAAATGGACCCGGAAACATTCATACTTCAAGACACAATGTTCTACTGTGTAATTTCTTAAGAGCTCGAAAACTTTCTTCTCTCGTGTGCAAAATGTCGTTGAAGAATTGTTTTTTGTTTGTTATTCCAACAGAATCAGCTAGTAAACAAAATTTTATACTCATGTATATAATTATAATCAATTTTTAGAATATCAAAACATTCTACTCAACTTTATTGGTACATGTGTATCTTATTTCAATTTCATTTCGGTACTCAGAAAGTGTTTAACTTAAGAGAGTGTTTTAAAACCATTTTTTCTACACATTGTAAATAAAGTTACCATTAAATCATATACTATTATTATCAATGTGCCAAAACACATCCAATATGAGCACGTGGACTGGAAAATCTAAAATTCTTATTTTTAACGTTGTTAAAATATGTGTCGTGTTAATTCATCGATATCGAAATAATATCGACATATTCATTTCTATGCTAAATGTACACAAACAATGACTTTATTATGTTAGGAGCGAAGCGCAGTATATATTCAAATGCCAACATCGACATTCTGTCAATTTTTTTTTAGAATTCTGCCCCATAGTTCATTGATGTGCTGATTTAGTTAGTTTGTTGCATTATTAAAACCTCCGCGAAAATCGCACTTCTATTTGAGTGAAGTGTATTTTATAAATAAAGTGATTCGAAACCGTTTCGAACTACCTCGAAGGTTGATTAATACGTTATTCAAGAAGTATTGATGAAATACTTGGCATCTAAAAAGTAACATTTCACTGTCACAGAATGACAACTTTTCTGAAATAAATATACTCTATTCATTGTTTTTCATAAATTTCAGAATTATATTTCATTACAATCTTTACAAAATTAATTACTAATTCTTGTAATTTTATTTTTAGCTGACGATTAAATATGGAGGATTTACTACGAATTCAAACTCAAACTCAATGCATAAATAATTCTTTTCAAAATAATTGACGTCAAAACTAAAATTCATAATATTTATATTGGCAAAATAAATCAAAACAAAGTGATTAAATTTAGTAAACAACTACTAATTTAGAAATCGAATTCTACTAACCTAACTTATAGTTTTTAATATCTTATTAACATGAATTTGACTAATTCAAAATTTTGTTTGTAATTGTCGCTGCGAATATTATCTCAAATATACTTTGTCATAACTGTTTGCTTCTTGACGAAAAATATTTTTATTTGCAAACTTACGTTTTGTATACTCTGAGGAAAGGTGGAGGAAGCTTATCAACTGCATTACTTACCTGAAACAAAAATAAATCTCATTAATAACAATGATTATTTTAAATCGTTCAAAAATAAATTCATGTAAATTTCTCATATATGAAATGTAAAATTTAAAAATATTTTTAAGCTAATTCAAGTCAATTTTTCGCCAGTAATTATGAGCAATAGCACCACCGCATACGTTATTCAGGGCGGAATAAAACAGCGATCAATAAATTACAAAGTTCACAAAGTTACAAATAATGAATGAAGCAGACGATGACGTTATTCGTTTTGCTTTTATCAGTGAACTGAATATTAACAAATAATTCGAATTTAACAATTATTTTTATCGGGTCCTATTGTTTACTTCATTTTTAATTTTCTCGCCCACGATGCAAAATGTATTAATTTAATAAAAAATCAGCTAAGATATGACGTCACTCATCATTCTCTAATGACGCTATTGTCTTCAACATCATTATTGTCGTCATCAATGTTACTGATCAGTCACACAAGTTAAAAACAGATGCAGTTGTAGGTGAGATAGTAAATCTACGGTGTTTATAATTATCTTCAAGTACCCACTTAAGCATAAATAATTTTCTACATCCGTATTAAAAAATATTTTAATGCAGCTTCATTAGTAGAACAGGATTATTACTCTCAAAATTTACTAATTAATCATATTTACATTCAGTAGTAAACACTACATAAACTAATTATCAATTTTTAGTTTGTCAATGATTTGACGAGTGAATTAATTCAATTTTTACAAATTAAATGGTAACTGAATTTAAATCTATATAGTAGTAAGTACTCCTAATTAGTGCAAGTTTAATTGTTTTTGAATTCACTCGTTTCATTTGCTACTAACTGTAATATTTTAAAAACTAAAATTTAAATGCGGGAGTTAAATCTTCTCGAATTTTTCAAATCCAGATTCGATATTACATTAGATAAGATTAAATCTGTTTTTATTAAGAAATTTCCTCGGGTTAATAAGATCATAATATTTAATAATAATTATAATAATGTCTTAACAAAGGATTAGTTGAAATAAATTAGCAAATCAGAGCATTTCTATTAAATATTGATGATGTTCTTGACTTATATAATGGATGTATTGCTAATTATTATCGTTTGCTGTTATCATTTTTATATTGACCTTTTTCCGTAACATAATCGTGCTTTCAAGGTTGCCACATTGCAATAAATTCTCCTAATTAAAATTGTGTTTACTTCAATTGTATTTGTTTGTTTTGTCATATTTGAATCATCGAAAGATTTGGACTTAGTGTCATTTTTGGAGATAACAATATTCATCGGAGTAGCCAAGTAGTTAATAGTTATAAAAGTGACAACCAAAAACATGGTCGTGCTAATTAATGTCGTAAAAAACTACTAACAAATGATTGAAACCACTACGTAAATATATCTCCAAATAGATACAAAGAAATTGTTCAGTGTTGTCTGTTATAACCAGTTTATTAACCGCAAATGGTAAAGTAATTTTGGTTTCTTTTACAATATTTTTGTTCCTTTTTCACTAGTGAACCAAATAAGTTTGGTTTAGCATGTTTTTTCGGGAAAGTAATGGTTATAACAATGATACGAGTTCGTTGTAAGTACCAAATCAGTTTTATTATCAGAATTAAACCGTTTGGTTGCTTTAACAAAAGTGTTCGGTTGGAAATATCTACATATGCTTACATTCCAATCCTTGAGCGAATTCTCAACTTGTATTTCGAAAACAAAATTGGTTCGGTTACACCACTTTCAACCAATCTCGTTTAGACATCACACCTAATCAGCTTGACAAAGTCAATAGCAACCAAATCTTTACCATCATTCTGGTAACATCAACCAAATCGTTTTTTTTAGTTCACTAATATAATAAATCATACAATTTAGGCAAAAATATTCTACGACAGATGTTTCCTTCTAAAATTCTCATTTAAGATGCTAAATATATGCAAAAGACAGCACAAAACTGTGCATTTAAGTCGTTTTACATAATTTTAATTTAATTTTCTAATCAAACCATTTGGTTGTATAAAAAAATTTGTAATAACTGTTCGGTTCAGGTACTGTACATATAAACACATTTATGTCTGTGTTTATGAATAATATAGTTTACCGGATTCATTTTTGTCATTTTGGTTTTTTAGTCTGTACCGGAATGAGAACCAAACAAATAGATATGGTTAGACACGCTCATTAAGTTAAACTAAAACTTAGAATGGGGTTAGTCATGACATCCGTCTTGCTACAACACTGAATGAGATTTCGTAAACTACATTGGTTTGGTTGCATTCAACTAACTTTTACGAAATCAAACCAACCGGTCAGATATACCCTATATCAACCAAACTCTTGATTTCTAGAAACCATATTTCTGGTTATAGTAACCGAACCCACTTATACTACTCGCAAAGAACCTTTACGGCTGGTATAAGTCGTGTTTATTCATGACAATTCGATGATGAATAATTTAATTTGGTTTAGGAAATGCAGAAGTGCGGACACGCAAAGATCGGTTTTGTGTTCACCATGAGATAATGTAAACAATGCTGAAAATTCGTACCGAACCTATTGGATTACCGAGAAAAAAACACCATATTCTTGGTCGTGGTTCAAACCGTTTGGTTGTTGCTACCAAACTCGTTCGATGTTTGTAATCAAACTCATTTGATATTTGCAATCGTATTTAAAATGGTTGTACCGAGTTTTGCACGACAAACCAAATGAGATCCAACCAAACCGTTTTGGTCAATAAAAGTTATTACTACATCAGATGTGCCCTTCTAAAATTCACATTCAAAATATTAAATATATGCAGAAGACAGAAAAAATCTATGCATTAAAGTAATTTTTCATAATATTAATCTAATTTTCTAAACAAACCGTTTAGTTATATCAAAAACTTTGTAATAACTTTTCGGTTCGGGTACTGTACATACAACCCCATTTACGTCTTTGTTTATGGATGTAGTTTAACGCATGCATTTTTTTCATTTTGATTCTTTAGTCGGTGCCGGAATGAAAACAAACCAAATAGACATGGTTAGACAGACTCATAAAGTTAAACTAACAATAAAACTTAGAATGGGGTTAGTATTGATCACTCAATAAGTATTTCGTAAACCAAATTGGTTTGGTTGCATTGATCTAACTTTTACGAACTCCAACCAGCCGGTCAGGTAGACTCTATAGCAACCAAACTCATTATTTCTACCTTGTTTCTGGTTGTCGCAACCGAACCTACTTTTACCAGTCTCAAAGTACCTTTGCAGCTGATATATATATATATATATAAGTCGCGTTTATTAATTATAATTAATTTGATGACGAATAATTTAATTTGGTTCAGGGAACACAGCAGTGCGGACGCGCAAAGATCGGATTTGTGTTAACCATGGGATCATGTAAACAATGCTGAAAATTCGTACCGAATCTACTGGATTACCGTGAAAAAACACCATATTCTTGGTCGTGGTTCAAACCATTTGGTTGATGCCACGAAACTCGTTCGATGTTTGTAATCAAACTCATTTGATATTTGCAATCGTATTTAAAATGGTTGTACCGAGTTTTGCACGACAAACCAAATGAGATCCAACCAAACCGTTTTGGTCAATAAAAGTTATTAATTTTCATAATTACAACGTTTTCTTGATGACTTTTTAACGTTATGTACGCTTTCTGCTTTTTGGTTGCAACCAAAGTAGGTCCAAAAAATAAATTTTGTTAGAATTTGAAAGTTATTTATTTCTATAAGTAAAACGGTTTCATGAACTTAGTGTACAGTACAATTTATGAACCCAATGTATAATTGTTAGCTCCAACCAAACGAATTTTGATTTTGTTCTAAATGGACGTCATCAATAGGCTAATGTTATATTGTCTTCTACGCCGATGACGTCATTGTGACTTCTTATCCTCCCAGTCTCGAGTACAGATACATCATTTACCGATGTATTTTATGATGTTCGGTTGGTAACATCGAGGTTTTTCAGCATCCCAGCGTCGTTATTCGAGCAAGTTCCAATTACGCCTGGACGGGGAAGCACAAATCGTCGAAATGCATCGAAATTCAGCGCCAAGCCGCGTACAATCTGTGTAAATATCAAGGAAATTTATCGAAATACGTAAATCACTGCCCTAATGCCGCGGCACGAGTTTTTCAGAGTTAGGAACCAGAGTGCCCCGGAGCAGCAGCAGCCGCGCTGCCGGGCTTAAAATAACATCCGACTCGTGAAAATGTGGACGCAGCTTGCTGCCGCGTGCATACGTGCGTGCGTATAAACTCACTTTCAGGCGAGCCCGAAAAAAAAAAAACAACAATGCAATTTTACGCTCTTGGCAACTTATCAAAAGGAACATGCGCTGCACCGGCCGCAACGTGCGAGAACTCGCCACCGGATGACGTCAACGTCATTGGTCGCGATAATCCGAAGGATTATTCGTATCGATGTTGGTGCCGTCGAGAACGAAATGCGCGTTACATCATTTAAATACGACAGTGATACGGTTACGACAGAAATCCATCATGGAGCCAAAACAGCTCCATTTACGGCCGACTCCCAGACTGCACTTGTATGCGTCGAATTCGATGGGTTTCACCCTGCGCAGGGAAAACTAATCGAGTTATCCTGGATTAGATTAATAACCAATGAAAATATTTAGTACACAGAAAAATATAAGCCTTAAAATATTGTGGGCACATCTTCTAAATCATCTTAAGGATTAGTTTCGGTTCGGAATCGGGTAAAGTAAGTCAAAGCTTAGTCGTAAAATCTTACAAAAACTGTACTCTTAGACCATATTTAGATGTAATCCATTAATTGGGTTCTAAATTATAAATGTCTAAATTTTTCAAAATTCGCGTTATCTGAAGATAATTCTGAGTACAATATGAGATAACCTAAAAAATACCACAGGAATTAATTGAGAAGTTAAAAAAAGCTTTCGTAAATAGATGAATTTCGAAAAATGTATTGACATGTTCTTTTTTAACATTTACAATCACTATTTTTAAGCTATTTTACTGGTTTTTTATTCATATTTAAGAAATTTCAACGGAATCGGTTAAGACACGAACAAGAATTCGCAATAATAACTTTCGTTGGCAACAACGTGAAAAGTACCACTGAATATCAGACGTAGAAAAATGTTGATTTTCAAACAAATTTTTTTGAAAATGGCGTCTGAACCGAGTCTTTTGACAAATTTCAGTTTTTATCATTTTCTTTTCATCTTTTCGAACACAAACGGGGGAAGTCATTTACGGGTGATTCTAAAGTCGCTGAGGGCAATTTTGATATGTAAACTATAAAATAAATGATAGTCATTTCAATATGGCCGATGAGACCTGATGAAATCTGATTAAATTTCAGGTCGTAATTTGACCATTTCTGTTTAAAAAAAAGAAAAAATGAGAATCACGGGAGAATCGTTACGACGGGATTTGAACCCGGGACCTTTTGATTCCCAGCTATCGTACACTTTTTTCAAGACCATATTAATACTTAAAAATGTTTAATTTTTATTTCTATTAGTAATGTTATAAAGAAAAAAAAACACTTTTTATTTGTATATACTAGAAGACATTTAATACTATGTTTGTATTTAAATAGTAAAAACAAGAATGGTAATGACTAATTTCATTGTCAACATTTTTACTTCTAAAACTACACATAGTTTCACTTTTTTTAGTTAATTTTACGTCCACCGCTAGTTGCATTTTTTAAGAAATGTTTATTAGCGATTTTTAAACGATATTTTGATTTAAAATAAAATTTAGTGTTCTTGTGGTACTTTTTTAAAAATTATGTAATGCTTAAAAAATACTTCCTAATATACAAATGATTAAGCTCTGAACTTAACTTACTTTAACCCTTTTCGTCCCAAAAGTCCGGAATTTGGACACAACTTTCAACGATGTAACTTTTGTTCCAAACAACGTTAACAAAAATTGAAATAAGTCAAAATCGATAGATTTGAACCTCTTCTTTTAAATGCCGTGGTCAGAATCAGCCGGAAATTACAGAGAAAAAAGTTATGATCATTTTTTCGAAAAAAATACTGATTTTTTTCGACGTTTTTTCCAAATAATTGCGTTTTTTGACATTGAAAAGGGCAGTGCTGATCATTGCAAAACGTAATAATCGCGTCTTTTTGCTCAGACCATTCTTCTCCCGTCGGATTTTTTTCAAAAAACAAAATGGCGGCTTCAAGATAGCGTCTCCAAGTTGAAATTTTACATTTTCTCCCACAAATATTGATTATTTGACAGCGTAACGGTTAAAATCACGGAGAACTGGGGTGAAAAAGTAATTATTATCATTTGTGAATACTTAGTCCTATCATGATTCATTCATAAGCTCAAATTAGTCGTGTACAATGGGTTACTACCGATATTTTGTCTGATCTTCACTCAATTTGCAGGTCGCAGGTCAATCCACATCTTATAGTACAACATAACTTTCAATATTTGCAATATTGATTTACAAAATACAAAACAAAACACAAAAATAAAAAACAAATATTTCCTCATTGCCTCCACGTGTTTTGAATACAAAAAAAATTAAAGTAATGAAATTAAAATAAACAAAAAATGAAGAAAAGTATTTTAAAAATAAAAAAAAGTCGAACTGTACTACATTTTTAGGTTATAACCCGATAATTAATAGGTCATAAGGGTATATGGTCATTTTTAATTTCACACATAAGTAATGTTACGGAAACGTCGAAAATTGTGTGAAAATTAGACAAATAATCGGTATAAACCCATTGTGTCTAATTAATTTGAGGTTATGAGGTTATGAATAAATCATGATGAGACTAGGTATTCACAAATGATAATAATTACTTTTTCATTGCAATTCTCCATGATTTGAACCGTTACACGTTCAAATAATCGATATTTGTGCGAGAAAATTCAAACTTACAACTTCCAGACGCCATCTTGAAACCGCCATTTTGTATTTTGAAAAAAATCCGACGGGAGAAGAATGGTCTGAGCAAAAAGACGCGATTAGTATGTTTTGCAACGATCAGCACTGCCCTTTTCAATGTCAAAAAACGCAATTATTGGGAAAAAATGTCAAAAAAACCAGAATTTTTTTTCGAAAAAATGATCATAACTTTTTTCTCTGTAATTTCCGGCTGTTTCTGACCACGGCATTTGAAAGAGGAGGTCCAAATCTATCGATTTTGTCTTATTTCAATTTTTGTTAACGCTGTTTGGAACAAAAGTTACATCGTTGAAAGTTGTGTCCAAATTCTGGACTTTTGGGACGAAAAGGGTTAAGAAAACTAAAGGGATTTCTAACTGAAATGAAGCCTATCACGATTTTTACGTTAATATTAGACTGCATTGAACAATAATTATCTGTAAAATTTATCTAGTTGTTTATGGAAAATACTAGTATTTAGAGAAAGACGATTAGAAAGAGTAGAAGAAGCAGAACAAAGAAAGATATTGTTAGTTAGTAGCGGAGAAAAAAAGAAAAATATTTTTAAAACTAGAAATCGTTCTAAAAAGTGTTATTATAAATATAACTTATGACTAATTAAGCTATGGTTACTTAGTTACTTAGTAAAACGTACAATTACTCGTACTGTTTTACTATTTTTACTATTCTTGTTCGACTCAAAAAAGTCTTTAAAAAGTATATTGTAGATCGAAAGTTATCTTAAAAACTTAGCAAGTAGAATACTTCAAATCGTGTTCTTTGAGGTTAAACTGTATAAATGATATTAATACGGAAGCAGGTAAAATGAACGAATGCCAGAAATATGTAATTAGTCACCAATTCATAGTGGATATTGGTATAAATGGAAAATATATATTTTCGAAATGAAAGAATTGGAAAAAATTAATAGGAAATTAAATAATTGCAAAAGAGCATATCAATAACAAAGAAGATCTACGTATTTCTTGTTTCCGTTATATGTCAATTTAGTATTAAAGTCACTTAGAAATAATAATAATTGTTGGATACATATTACAAACTATAAATAATTAATATAATCCATAGACGAGCCTTAGTAATATTTATTGACGAGACTCATTTACAATTACTGTTTACTTTTACTTACCACTACTAACTGTATTAATAATTTAAATTTATCGTTTAATTAGTTAATTACTCTCGAAATCTGAAATTATAGAATGTAACTACTTGGGCGACAATTTCTACTGTACGAATAAGAGAAAATTATGTAACTTAAAATTATTTAAAAATTACTATCTCATAAGTATATATCAATCACGAAATTAATTTAGTAAAAAAACATTAAGTTACTTTCGAATACGTAATTTGTAAATATGTGAGAACTATCTTAAACAAACGAAAAAGTAAAAGTTTGCACGCAAGAACGTTATTGAGAATAGACAATACATAACGACGACATCTAGTAGTAGCAACGATAACTACTTACTTCCTGCCTGTGTGGACCAGTTCAAATCATCAATCTTTCTGGTAATTTATATGATATAATTAAATTAGTTCCAAAATAGTGAAATCAATTTATTGTTTTTAAACGCTATTTTAACATTTTTACGAGTATTAATTGGCCCAGATAATTTTTTCATTCACATCATCATAAATTAAAAAAAAAATAACCTTAGACTTAAAAATTAGGGGATTACTGTGCCTTTAATATGGATTTAGTTAATAGAATTCAATATCACATTACATTATTATTACTCGTTGAAATTATTAAAACCCATTTCACGGAAGTATATTGTATCCCTCATATTCACAATGATTAATCACTGAACTGGACTAAATTAAAATTGATTAATTGCTGATGACGTCAATCACACGTAAATATTATATAGAGTATTTGTAAAACAGGAAGCATTTTCCTCTTAAATAACATAGAAAACATTCGCCAGTAAACATTTATTAAGGTTCTACTAAGGACCTTAATGAATTTCTATTCCGTTTGACTTATTCGGTACACGTGAAGAAATGATTGTTGTTTTTTTATTAAACTAAAAGATTTGTGTATTGTCTCACCGTGTTGGTAACCTAAGCTAATTATACCTGTTTAGACACCATAAACAGCGGGTTTGGCTAAACCAAACGGTTTCATTGCAGCACTAAATTTTCTGGTTACAACAACCAAACACATTTTTAGGTGTAGAACGAGGTTAACCGGTTTCAATTTGTTTGTATTTAGAATGTAATAAACAAACAATTGCTTTTGGTCATTTATCACTGAAATTTATTGTCCAATCTTTATTTTTTTTTTACAAAATGTAAAAAATTTGCAACCATAAAATAAGGTATTTCAAATTTTTTGCCAATTTTAAACTTACCAACGTTTTCACAATTTTCTTACGTCATGAGCCGTTAAATTTATCAATTGATTTTTGTCGTAATAAATGATGCTAATTTTTAGTGTATTGAATTAGCGACCTGATTCAAAGAAAGTGTTTTTTAGAATTACTTTATTGAATAAGTCCACAACGTAAACCAATCTACCTCGCGTGAAAACAAATAAAAAATACACCTTTCGACAGAAGCACTTGCAAAGTTAAAGATCCAATAGACACGAAGAAGTTGTTTAATTAATAATACAAAAGTTCAACGTAAACACAATTTACAGTTCGTTAAATATCCAAATTCAATTGTCCGACAAGTACTCAATTAAACTAAACCCCGAAACGAGTTTAAACAATTCCCTCATCATCGCTTTAAATGAGATCTTTATGCGCCAGTATCTATTTTTGAAAAATCTCTATTGCGTTTGGCTAATTCGATTCCCGATTAAATGAGTGACCGTAAGTGCAGTTAAATATCGGGTCACTGATCCTGGGCCAGTCGCACTGTCCATTTGATTGTATCGTCGAAAAAAAACACATTTGCCGGTTTTATTTAATTAACATTAACGTGATCGATTCGTTAACGGGGCGTAGCATTCGAATGAATGTTTTACCGTTTTCCCTGCAAAATATCCGCCACGGAAAAACTGCACAGAAATTAGAGAGATTACTACCATTATTGCGCATCTGGTTAAAGGAAATCAATTCCGGAAAAAATAATTGATGATAAGTATTATTCCAACCTTTCAATCGAAAAATAAATCTCCTCGTTAAAGTACCAAAAATACAAAGGTTTGTCAAATATTTTCAATATCGCCATTTTCGTTTAAACCAGTTTTTGTCATTTTTACACAGGTCAATTTTGATTTACATCAAATATTTTACAGAAAATGGTTCGAATCTAACTTTAGGAAGAATTCCTTTACTAATTAAAACCGGTAAGCAAAGTTATTTATGAAAGTGACCCTCGAATGTTTTAAAAAAGGGTCAAAAGTGGCACAGGTCTTAATTAATATATTACATTGAATGGAATTAATTTCATTTTTGATCACTTCCATTTAGTTGGATTTAATTCAGTTTCTCCGATTATTAAAAAAACAAAATTAAAACAATAACTTCCCATACTTTCTTAGACACTGAAATAGTCTTAAAATTAACACTAGTGTTTTTTTTTAGTTGAATCTGAATTTGGTGTCAGAATTGCTTCATGACCGATTTTTTGTGGGTTATTCTAATTTAATAATTTGAAAGTTGTGGTTTTTTAAAAAAATATAATAACCTCTTACATTGACCTTTATGTCAACGTAGTTAGTGACGTAGTAAAAATGCATCAACGTAGATCAACTTTGTACATTTTTCATTTTTACTTATGTTGATTGCAAAGTAATATTGAAATTAATTGATCGATTTAGTACTATTTTACTAGAATAGAGAATAGTATTTATTATTATTGTTCGACTATTTTGGATTTAGTGAAACATGTTATTTGAAATTACAATATTTACTACGTAAACAATAACTATCCTACAAGTTTATTTATTAGAACCAAACAGTTCAGTTGGTAAAATGTACCTTTAAATAATATGATTAGTAATATGTGTAAAGACAATTTCATTAGCCACCTTGACGAATCGATATTCGGACTATCAAACAAACCCGTTTGGTTGCCACAACCAAATTAATTTAATAAAAAACTTCAATCAACCCATTTTTAACTGTAGTTTGGTTGTCATTAATTTCACAAGGAGTTTAGATAAACACCAGGAAAATATGTTAACTTTTGTTATTAAAAATTTAAAAAGCAATATAATTAGACCATGATACTAAGAAATTTTAGTTTTAGTGTTTATTTGCATATCATTAACGATTGGGTTAAATGAGAATAGTTCATTATTTTGTTACTAGTTTAATTATATCATATCAATTAGTAGAAAAATGGACGCTTTTAATTAACCAGCGTCCCGAGTAAAAAATAGTTGATCAAATTTTGATCAAAATCGGTCAGATTCAAAAATGATCCAAAAGAGATCCAAGTTTTGAGAAATTCTAGGACCAACTTTGGACGAGTTTACAACCAAAAAATAATCTCAATTATAATTGCATGAGATTGAAAACTAATCGAATTTTTGTCTTCAAAGATCCAAAAATGGTTAATTTTTTCATCTCATGCAATTATAATTGAGATTATTTTTTGGTTGTAAACTCGTCCAAAGTTGGTCCTAATGTCTCAAAACTTGGATCTCTTTTGGATCATTTTTTAATCTGACCGATTTTGATCTCATTTTGATTAAAATTTGATCACAATTTGATCAACTTTTTTTACTCGGGGTAAGCAGGAAAGAAGTAATTACATGTGCTGCCGCTAGTCGTCGTCGTTATTCGTTATCCATTCTCAATATCATTATTTCTTGCTATGGGTAAAGAATATGTTCATATTTATTGAAATTTTTCAATTAAATGTTTCAAACAAAGAATATTTCTAATGCTCGTTCTGGAAGATCCTCCTGTATTGCATGTGTGATCCTACTTTACTGAGATTAATGAAAACCAAACCCACTTAAAAATGGATTTATTAAATCAGTTTTGTTAGAATAATTTGGTTGCGGCAACCAAACAGGTTTGTTTTATGATATATACCCGAATATCGCTTCGTCAAGGTGGCTAATGAAATTGTCTTCCGACGTATCACTAATAATATCACTAATCACATTATGCAAACGTACACTTTCCCAACCAAACTGCTTGGTTCTAATAAATAAACTTGTTAAATAGTTATTGTTTACATTCTAAATATGGCAGTTACACGATGTTTCAGTAACCCCAAATAGTCGTACAATAATAATACAAATGATATTCTTTATTAGTAAAATAGTATAAATCGATCAGTAAATTTTAAAATTACTTGGCCATCAAAATAAGTAAAAATCATAAATAAATCTAGAAAATTTAAAAATGTAAATAGTTGTTCTATGATGATGCATTTTTACTACGTTACTAACTACGTTGTCATAAAGGTAATTGTTTGGAAATATGTATTATAAATTGTAGAGGTTATTTTTTCAGAAAACGACAATTAATACACGTTTAAATCTGAATAACCCACAAACAATCGGTCGTGGAACAATTCTGATACAAAATTCATATTCAACTATAAAAAAGAACTACACTAGTGTCTTATTTTAAGACTTCTTTAGTGTTTAAGAAAGTATGTCTTCCTCCAAGAAGTTTATCTACAACTTCATGTCTTAGATGTCGAAATTGAAAATAAAACACTTGATATTGCAGTTAAATTGCATTGGAAAAAGATGGTCTAGTTTTTGGAACCAGGATTTTCTAAAATTTTATGGAAATACGTGACTTTTGCCATTGTTATCTCAAACTATAATTTTATTCCCGTGTTACTGTCTACACTTTGTTAGATAGTTTACAAGAATTAAAACCCCTACGTGAAAATTTCAATATTTTATAAGGACCTTTTTCTCGGCATTTTTTCAAAACTTGTTAGTTTACAGTATGAAATAGAACCTCGCTAAACACTTGTGAACGAAAAAGTTTATCTTTATATGGGTATTCTTAGGACCTAGAACTAATGATTTGTGGCTAAAATATTTCGATAGGCTACTAAAATGATCGCATAAAACTACACCTACATTTAGTAGGTAAATACTATCCATTTTACCTTATTATAGTATTATCTCCTTTTCTTAATTCAGTGTTGAACACTTTTCACATTTCCGACTTTTGGATTCCACGTGAAGATGCTTGAATGTACCGGTAAATTTACTAATTGCTGATTGGAAATATTTTAGTCTTATGCGCATGCGCACCAACATCGCGGACAATCAGAACAAAAAGTTCTCATCTGTAACTTTGTTAGCAATATTTATTACACGTTGCTAACTTTGCTGATCCAAGATAGGAGAAGTGATCAAACACGAAACAGCAGTATCGTTTCATTTCTTTGCCTTTGCTACATCAAATATGATATTAATAATAAGATTAAACCGAATGACACTAAACGTAACACAGAAAATTTAACGTAACACCAAACTAACGAGTCCTTCAATTTAGTTGATCTTGGCAGGATACAAATAGCCAACCGCGTTAGAAAAATGTCGTAAAAACTCGTAAAAACACTAAGTCGTATCTAATTTCTCAAGAACCTCAATTTGCAATAAAGGACTGCGGATAAAACAAAAGTAAGAAATAAAAAGTTGGTAATGGCACGCGGAAAAGACGAGTGTTACGTCCGCGCATCAAACAGAACTGTAGCGCGGCCGAGTATGAACATTAATTTTAATTATTGCTTTTCCCCCTTTTATGCACGTTATAGTGCTCAGGTATAATGATAACGTCTTTAGCACATGTCTTATATGCCGTTTCCCGAGGCGGCGGCTTCAGGCCGCAGGAAGCACTCGGCAAATGAGCGACAGGAAAACTTACATTGTGATGAGAACATTTTTCCTCAGACGATATTAACGCATATATATTGCGATGATGATTTGAATAACAAATTCAAAATGAAACAAAGGCTAATTATTAACGATTACGCACTAGGAAATGCATTATATCACTTGTAATTGCGATTAACGCAACGTGCGATTTACCGCAAACCTGCAATTTCAATTTACCGGTATTTAGGGAACTATTGATGATCTTCACCGTCGAACGCTTTGGTAACATTTCTTAATGTTTCAAAATGTCAAATTTTCCTTAATGTATTGAAATGTATAATAGTTACCGAGCGTCAAACGTAGTTAACTTTATGGCCGCTAGATGCGCGGACAGACTGACGCGGCTTTGTTTCTCGCCAGTAGCAGAAATTGACTTATTATTAATACAAATACTTTCATTAAACTGTAAAATTAAAATCGTTTTAAAAAAAACGAAACAAAAAAAAACCTATAATTTGTCATTTTTCTGAAAATTACATTAAAATTGTATAAATTCGAATTCAAAAGTCTAAACTGAGCACTTCCACATTAAATATTACGATTTTAAAATTGGACCTAACATGGCATTTACCTATATTTCCTTTATTGTCTTATCAGATTTGTAACAACTCATAAAACAGTCAGGAGCACACAAACAATTTACAATTCTGGATTTACTAAAATTCCACATGCATAAAAGACGGAGTTTGTTAAATATCTTCATATACTCAAGAATGACCTAGAGTATTTGAAAAATCTACTAAACAATTCAAAAGGTAGCTGCAAGTCAACGAGGGATAAATAACAAATGACTGCAAAATTACCCTCTCGAAATAAACAAATGCCTGATAAATAACCTCTGAGCAATTTTCAATAATTATTTTTAAATTGTTATGGAAAAAAATTATTTTAAAATTCATTGATGACTTCCCAATGATATCGACTAGTGAGATGTGTTACTAGGTACTCGAGGAAAATAGTTTTCCTATAATAAATTTTGAACTGTGTGAATCGAACTGAATGTGTACACACAAATAATAATATCACAATAGAAAATATTTTTATCGCATTTTTCCGCGTGTTGCGCAATTCTTTGCTGCATGAAGAAACACTTTTTTTAACGTTAAAGCACGCGGATGAACGGAAGAAGAGGAAGCAAATCTTTCATTAATTAAAGCTTCTTAACTATTATTGTCTCTCGAGGAACATTAATAAGACACGTTAACTACTTAATATAACAGTTGTATTGAGAATAAATCCATTCATATTCTTTTTAGAAAATTGACACAAATGAGAATTTGCCTTTTTTAATTTTAGTATTTGCAATAAATGAACCAAATATTTAAAACGTCAACATATTTTACTTGATCATAGAATTTTCATGAAAGTTATTTTAGTAAGGTAGTTCTTGATTAAAATTTAATAAATTGAGATTTTTAAAGATAAAACTGCAATCTAGTTACAATTTTGTAAAAAATAATTCATTTTTTGAGGAAAAATAAAAAAATGGTAGTCGTCATGTAATAATACGAAAATTTACAGAGAAATTTTCAAATTCTTATAATGAAATAATCCAAATATGTACGTTGTCTAAAAGAAAATCGAATGTTCTTTAATTAAAAGAATATCGACGAATTATGGACAAATAAATCATGTAAATAGAAGGCCCCTGAAATATATGTGTCTACGTGATATTTCAGGGCCTTCTGCTTTGACAGCTATATTTCAATTTATTTTTAATGCAATAAAATTTGATTCACTTTTTCTATAAATTATTATCATTTTCTGGATTTATTGAATTTATGGTGGATTGGCCCAAGGTATTAAAATTAATAATGAAAACTTTCATATGATTTTTCACCAATATAGTTAACGTAAACAAAAATATATATTTTCAAGAGAAATCCCCTAAAAAGTCTATAAAATTTATGTTTAAAGAAATTTCGTTAGATTACCCATATTATTGAAAAAATAAGTTTCAATTATTAAACATTTTATTCCATTTCATACAATGAAAGTTCATTCTTTTTTTAGAGTGTAAGATGATTCTTCAAAATTGGATAATTTTTACTCTTGGGGAATTTCATTTTCCATTAAGATGAATGACAAAAGGAAAGAGTGAACAGAAAAAAGCCAACTTTTCACTCCATAAAGAGTGAGTTTTCACTTTTTGTAACCTGAAATCTAAACTACTTAAAAAACAGACAAAGAATGTCACTTAAAGAGTGAAAGCTCGCCCTCAAAGGTATTCCACTTCACTCTTTTGTAGGAGTGACTCATAGTTTACTACACCAAGGATTTTCACTCCAAGAAATGTCGAAGTGATCCTTGTTGTTTAGTCATAAATACGGACCAAAAATCAATTAAAAATTCATTAGTTATTACATACGTTTAGTTAAGTTTAAAATAGAAAGTTAAAAAACGAAAAAAAAGAAGAGTAAAATGAATTGAGAAATGAATTTTCATTGCGTTCACTTTCTTAGAGTGAGGTTTCAATTTTCAAAGAACATAAGAACGCGATAAATAGAAAACTTTTGTAGAGTGACGGATGATTCACTCTTTAAAGTAAGCATATTGTTACTTTTTTAAAAACTAAAATATTTCAGAAATGTGGATAAATAGATTGTATTAATTAAATGACTAACTGATAACATTTCTTGGAGTGAGAGCTCATTTTCTACAGAGTGAAAAGTGATTCAATCTTGTAAATAAGTACTTGTTGACTGTATTAGTGTGAGATTTTTCATCCTACTCTAAATGAAAGAAAAGAAAAGCATACAAAGAAAAAGGATGGATAAAACGTTTCACTCTACAAAGGGTGAATTTTTGAAGTTTTTAAAGGGGTTCGGTATATGATTTGTTTTAATTATACGGAACATTAGTGTATCTACGAATACTAAAATTTCGTAGACACTACCTACACTTCTTAGAGTAAAAATACATTTTACATACAGAACATTCACTCTTTTAACAATGAATGTTCACTCTTCTAAACTGAAAATTTAGAATAAGAAAGTAGTAAAAGCTGTTCACTCCAAAAAGAATGAATTAACTTTGAGAGTAACTAAGGTACTAAAAAACATTCGATAAACTAAGTCTAGATTTCTTGAAGTGAAAACTCACGCTACACACAGTAAAAGGGGGACCACCCTTAAATTTTCACTCCTATAAAAATCTAAAACAAAGAAGTACCGTTCTTGAACTGTTTTGCAAAAAGAGATTTCTCACTCTAAAGGGAGTGAATTGTGACTCCAAGACATTTCAAGGAACATCTATCGATTCCGTAAAAAATTTGTTGTTGTTTTAATAAAATCAGGTGAGTTTAGTCATAAATTTGTGCATAAATCAACTTAAAAAAATTAAATCCTAGCATGGATTGGACCGATCTTTCGCGAAACTCTTCCATCTGGAAAGACGAGATTGATTGAGTGTTGCATCCATCTAATTAGTCTACGGTCTACGATAATCGAACGAGTCACTTGGGTTCAATGCTAATGTGTTTTTGCGATAGCATCACCTCCTGGCAGCTCACTTGGTTACTTTGTAAATGCAGTCTGCGATGCAAGTTTCCTATAGCTGGACCGAATGGTGCATTTTATGCACTGGGACGGTTACCCTTTTTTTCCTTAGTTAATCGCCTTTTTTCTGATGCGTTTTAAGCGTGTTAAACTGCTATAATTACGCTTGCGCGTTATGCGACCATTGCGTGCACACTTTCACGATATTAATGAGGGTTATTTAATATTATAAATTGGTACGAGCCGAGATGTGCAAACGAAATGCTCGTAAAGTTTGAGGACTCATATTTTGAACTTGCAAATGTTAGTATTTTTAAATTCAACTGTATTACATCGACAAAATGTGGTAAATTTTTGTTGTGGTACAATTAACCTGAATTTCGATTAATTTAATTTGAAGATTATTGGTTTTATTAACTACACAAAAAAATCAAATAGTGAAAAATAAACAACAAACAATATTTGGCTGTTTTTTTAAATGTTTTTGTACGTTTTGCAGAGAAAAAAATCGATTCGGCAAAAATGCCCAAAATGATGTCAAGTCGAGGATATCAGTTGATATAAAATCTATAAATGGGTTCTTACTTTATAAAGGATAATGAAATAATAGTTATGGACCATTCGAAGGATACTCGAAAGACCCCGGGATCAAATCCGGGTGTATTTAAGTTTTTTTCAAAAATTAAAAATCAAAAAAACATGATGATTTATATTTCATTTTTCTCACACCTTCGCAGCAATTTTTGGTATGTAAAGAAGTTGCTTGGAATAGTTAAAAATGTTCAATTTAATTTATTCAGTAGTAGCATTTTTAATAACAAATTTTGACGATTATTACTGAATAAACACGCAAGATTTTTTCTGCAAAATTACCTAGTAACGTTTGATTTAAGCTGTCTTTCAGTGATTCTTTTAATAAATGATTTCCTTATGTTTCTTTTTTCAGATGCAAGATAAACACGGAATTATAAATTTCAAAATGACAACAGAATTCTTGTATTTAATTTTAACATCTATCAAACGATTAATACTACATAAAAAAAATGGTGAACAACAATAAACAACGGGTAACAAGGATGCACCAACAATTTATTATTATGGTGAACAACAATAAACAACGGGTAACAAGGATGCACCAACAATTTATTATGTTCATCCGAATAATTAAAAAAATATATTTACTAAATTTACTTAATTTACTATATTTACTAAATATAAATACTGTTTACTAATACTTTTTTTTTTACGATACACAAAAACGAATCGTGACTTTAGATTATATTTAAATCGTTATATTTAATTTTCTAAATGAATTCCAAACGTAATTTGTGAAAGCACAATAAAAATGAAATAGTAACATTGTTTCGGGATAATCCCCAGCGTTTACGTAATAATTAGCAAAGAATTTTGGGCAGTTGGGAATGGGGGAAATTTGGTAGAAGTTTAAAAAATTAAAAACCGTTTGAAATGATAAAGTGTCAAAAAAAATTCTTGTAATTCCCAACTTAATAATTATACAAACATTCAAATTTAATATTAATAACGCATAATTTATTTTTAGCTTTTAGCAGTTTGTAAAGAAAAATAAAACACTTGGATTTTGCTTCAGACATCACTATTTTAAAAATTCTAAAAAATCTACTATTAAAAAAACAATACAAATCAAAACATCCTTATTTAAAACAAATTAGGTTTAAACCTTTTTTTAATGATGCAGGTTAAATATTAACAAATCCTCTTAGTTGACAAGTAGATTTTTTCACATTTAGTAAATATTCTTAAAATTTATTAAAGATCTACTTTGATAAGTACAAAATTCAGGATCAGAAAATTACCGAAATGCTGTGGAATTGAGGATATTTGAAAATGACGTCGACTAATACTAAACATCAATAAAACTATTTATTTACTCTAAACTTAGCAACTCTTGATATAATTTCTTAATTTTTTTTAGTTCCATCATTTTTGTGTATCGTCAAATGGACTCATTCGTCCTTTCGAATCTTTAACTTCATGACATTTCGATAACTTTTCGACAAAATATATGTCCATGTGCAGGCTTATTTTAATTCAAATTTGAGGCACTTCAAATGGAATCCAAAATTGTAACACAACACGACTGAAATAAAAGTACTTAGCACTTACCAGCGAAGTACAGCTGGAAAGTAGAAATCGAGTTAAGCGTTGAAAAAAAAAGTTGTTAAAATAAAAATTAGGTTTAATTTGGCTGATCTTGTTCAATGCCAAAAGCACGCTTAACTGATTGTCTAATCGAAATTAGCCGATCATATACGCTGATTGTATACAAACATAACAAATGTAAATATGATATTCATAAATGTGCAATTCAAAACAATACGAGAAACGACTGTAGACACAGAGAATTAAAATTTGAACTTGTTCCGTAAATTGTGCAACACATCTGCATGAAACCAAATTTAAATAAACTTTTTTTATTTTCTTGGGTAGAATGTTTGTCAACCCATTTTTGTAAATTTGAATACAGAAAATCCACTTAAAATAAGTTATATGTTTTTTTTCTACAGGAAAATTTGTTGGAATAAAAGATCCTGAATGTTTTCGTTAAAACTGGCATTTTCCAAAAAAATTTACTGAATTTACTGAACGTTTTTAATTTACTTAAATATGTATTTTAATTCTTTTAGACAGCAACTTAAGATAGTTAATTGACGAATCATATCTATCTTTATTATCACTAGAATATTATGTATCTTTACGACACTATAATAAGTGATTTCTCAGAGAGATCAATTGTCATATACTACCGATTTACGTCTCAAACACTTGCAGGAATTTATCATTCAAATGTAGCCATCTAGCGGCGAAACTATGTAATGCCTGTAAAACTTTAAATCCGTAAACATTACATAGCTTGAAAATGCGTGACATTAATTTAAATCACTCTTAATCTTAAATTAGTTAAACATTATGACAGTGACAACCCTAACCTAACCTCAAAATTAAAAAAGTAAAAACTTGTTGTTATTATGATTAGTATCCATGCCAAGATTTTTTCTTATAACTGTCCGTAATGTCACAAATATATGGATATTTAGCAATGTAGCTAACATGTTGACTTTTAAATATGTATTAACAAAATATTACATTACTTAAGAAAAAACTATAAATATACTACGTAAAAACAGTTCGATAACAACGGAAATAGTCGAATTTACTAGTTTTGTAGTTTTACTGTATAATTATAAAAAAAGTACTTTATGTACGTCTTTTCGGTGCGTAAAGTAAACTCGTGCGCAAAGTAAACTTTACGCACTCGATTATACTTTACGCACGGAAAAGCCGTACGTAAACAATATTTCGGCACACGTGTGTATGTGTAAAGTTCTTTACACATACGCACTTGTATCGAAAAGTACTATTCTAATAAAGTTGTCCCATTTACTATTTTTATACTCAATATTTAAGTTAATTTTGAAAATAAAAAAAAGTTCTATGGTATGTATCAAATATATTTTATTTTTATTGCATTTCCAAAATAAAGTACCCTTTTTAAAGAGCAGTAACTTTTAAACAAAAAAATATGCTAATTAAATTTTTACATACTGGATTTGGAATTCTTAGGCGTGAATTTAATTGGATTAATTTCAAAATACGTCAAATGTAATTGCCGATCAGTAGTACTCCAAAAATGGTTGCCTGCCATAATCGGTATACACTTGCAGATTCTGGCAACAGGTTTGATTGGAGTAAAATCGTTCTTGCAACTGAATAATTTGGTTGAACGTTATCCATTACGAAATCATCATTCTAAAGTTGTTTTTTAGAAAATAATATTTATTAAAATAGTTTGCTGAATTAAAAAATACCTATATTTAGTATATATTTATGTACAGAAGTAAATCAACTATGAATAGTGTTTCATAATTTATATTAAAAATTGAATCAATATTCTGGAACGGATTCCATAAATGTGGTTCAAATTTCTTGACAACTTTTAAAAAAATATTAATCTTACAAAGGATCAACCTACCCAGTTTTTTTGAATTATCCAAAGCTATATTTCAAGTGCTCCAAAATATATTAAATGCATGTCTCGAATTAAGTCACGACTTGGTTAAAATTTAGTTACTATAATTGCCGCTAGGGGCAGTCTGATTCTCGTAAACAAAATCACCCGCTTTCAACGGTTGTAATCTGATGAATATTTATGTGTATCGAATACGAATGTCAAAACATGGATAATAAAAGTTTCCACGACTTAAAAAAATAATTTAAAAATATATGATATATATATGGTTCAGCTGCTGTCAAACTAGTTTTACTAACATTTTGTTTTTTCACATTTTGAGTTTAAAGAAAAAATATTCTTTCTTACAATTTGAAAGACTCAAAATATAAGGCCACATGGCTGGATGATGTCCCATTCGCATAAAAGACATAAAGTCCAAATATTTTAATTTCCAGAGAAATCCTCGTATATACTATATAATTACATAAACCTTTTAATTTGTAGCGTATGTTACCACAACCGTACGCAGAAAAGTCACTAAAGAAAGTTTGACAGCTCTCGGTTCCGTCATCATCCGGTCCGTTCGCAGGTTCAATGTCAACGTCACTACAGGTTAGTTTTGGCTCAGAATCAGATGTATGATTTCGAATTTGAAAACAAGATAATTCTGGCCACTTTTCAAGACTTTCATAGGACCGAAGAATGGAAGATCTTTTCTTTTCTGCACCTTCCAAATACAGTTGCTGCCCATGAGCTCATTCTTAGTCAATCACAACAAACAATTAAGGTAAGTCTGACTATCATCCAGAAATACAAATTTATTTAGAATGATCCACGAACCCTATTGTTATTTCCATTTTTCGCAAATCTGTATTCTAACCTCTAAAAAAGTAACGTGTACCAACCTCAATACTCATTCCATAAATCCATTCACGTTAGCACCAAAATCTAGACACATCAAGTTTCAACAGATTATCCACTAGAAATGTCTTCACTTGTCAATTGAATCAATCACTGAACGGTCCTTTGATACACTGGTTATTGGACTAAAAACATAACATCACTTTCAACCAAGTTCCCTTCTGGTAGCTAGTTCCTTCAACCATTCACCTTGACATGTCAACCGTCCTACTTCATCATCCCCAATTCAGGTTCTGATGAAAATGTGAGCCGTCAGCCCGGTCAGTTTGAACCATTATTCTGAATGGTAACAACCACATCGCATCCAAAGCTGGTCATCAGGGATCAACATTGAAAGAGTCGGTCCAGGTCAACCCGGACCTCGTGCTAGTGGCGGCCATTTACGTGCCATCGTGGTGGGGATTTGAAAACCCTCCGGCAAAAGTCGTTCGCCACCTTGTTCCCGCGCGATCGCCCCGTCTTGGCGGCCGTTCTCCAAACTGGCTGGTCCCACCCTCTGGCACCTTCGTCCGATCTCTCGGAAAATCGGGTAAACACCACTGCATCTCACCGGAAAACACCCGCGCCACCGTACCCAAAAAAACACCAGGGATCGTTACGAAGCGCCCGTTGTGCTATCCTACCAGCAACTAAGCGTGCGTCGATTGTAAATCGCTTTAGCCGAAAAGTCGCGCGACGCGTCTGTGATCCGCCGCGGGGCACGCGGCTCTGTGCGATGAAGAAGGCGCCGTTACAATTTTAGCGTGGCATATAAGAAGAAGTATTAACAAACCACGGGAAAAGATACCAAAAATAATTCCGCCGTGAAGAAATAAATCGGGAGGTGCCGGTGCCGCCGAGAGGGAGCGAGCGAAAGGGTATTCTAAGACGAGTATTATAAGAAGTGAGCCGAGCCGATCGGGAGCCGAGTTGCGGATCGTCGTTCTCCTCTGCGAGAGACGATGGTGCACCACCAGGGGATCACCAGCCTGATCTTCCCCAACAGGGGGAAAGCCCCAGCGAGACTCCCCCATTACCCTCAATCCCCGCTAGACACCACCCTATCATCCCCAGATCGTTTTTCCACCGGTGTGCGAGGGTCTAAAAAAACTACCCCTCAGAGGTAAAAAGTGAACGCAAAGATCGAAAGAATAGATCGGATCGATGGGGTGCAAGAATGGCAGTGTTACTTTAGGACTTACCTTTGCTGTTTTTAGATCTCCACTCCTAGAACCGTGCGAGCTGCGTCGAGCCAAAACCAAAATACCACCAATGTAGAGGCAACGACGAGTGCGCCAGCTCGCCGGCCCGATCATCTCTCTAGTGCTCCCAAGCGCACGTGCGATAGACAAAGAGAGAAAGACGGAGAGAGAGAGAGGGATGGAGAGAGTGACGAGTGATCAAAAGAGTGATAAAAACGTTCTCATGGAGTGGGAGAAAAAAGTGGAACAATAAATGATCTGTCGACATAATCGAAATATTTCCATTTTTTGTTAAATTCTCTCTAAATTTAAGTGAAAGTTCACTCACTGAGTTTTCGCAAGTTAATAGAAGGAATTCACTCTTTCACTAAAGTGGTTTTATTTTAACTCCATAAAGAGGTAACTTTAATACAATTAAAGAGTAAGGAATGGGCGGGTTTAGGAAATTTAGAGACAATAAGGCCGAAATATTTCGACCGTTTCCATAAAATGTTTATTGTTTTCTCTCTTCTGTCACTCTCTCTCTCTTCCTCTCTCTCCCGCCCTCATTCGATTCCTCTCTCTCTATTTCTCCCCCCCCCCCTTCCCTCTCCGTCCCCCTCTCTCTCCATCCCCCCTTTCCCTTCCTCTATCTATATGTTGTTATTCATTATCTAATAATTTATACCTATTATAACGCTAGACATATATTTGCTATAGGACCTCACGTCAATAGCATAATAAACTTAATATGAATCGAAACTCTCTCTCTCTCTCTCTCTCTCTCTCTCATTTCCAGCTTCTTTTATTATAACGAGTAAAAGTTCACTCTTAAAGATAGCGAATCCTCTCTTCCACCAGAGGGGTCTAATTTCTACTCCACAAAGAACGAATTATCGCTCTAAGAAATTTAGAGAATACAGTTGTCCCTGTCCTAATTCATTTCAGCTTAATTCACCCCGTTGCATAATTCACGATTATTACTTGTCCAAATTGACAATTTCTCCTCGGTTCCTCTCCCCACTCCAAGACCCTTCAGTACAGTGAGAGGGAAGCAAACAATATGCAGGGCGCGCGAATGCGCAAAGGGAAACTTAGAGCGTTGGAGGAGAAAAAACGTGCCTTGATAGGGTTATAGAAATAACGTGAATTAGGAGATGGGCCGCAATTTTCCAAAAACCAACCGCGTGAATTAGAACAAGGACAGAATTTGACGTATAATGAGTGAAATGTCACACTTGAAGGAGTCACAAATGATCTCAGGAGGGTAGAACGTTACACCTACACTCCTTAAATAAGATGAAAATTGGGTCATAAATATAAGTAATTTAACGATCGGAATTCCTTAAATATGGAAATTTTACTTTATAGTCAGGTTATACAAAGAAAATTTGACCTACAGAACGAACATTTGGGATTTTAGAAAGAATATTATAATTTTACCATGCATAATATTCCTCCACATTTTCTCAAATCATCAATATCCGAAAGAGTTCAGGGATTTTTACTGGATTATTTTTTTCCGTGTACATAATCTGGAAAATTTTCTTTTGGCCGTATCCACTTCAAGTCATGCAGGCAATCTGATGGCATGTTACGAGTTAACTTCATGATGAAATGTGTTATTCTACATGAAAAATTAAGAAAGAAGTATTTGTTTAAATTTTCAAAAACAATTTTTTTTTCTAATTCATGGGACGAGTGGAGGATATGAGAATAACTCAATACCATCCTGGCTATAGAATCATTACTAATGATTTTTTACAAAAAGTTAAGTAAAAGAATATTTATCAACAGTTTCCAAAACAATTTCTCTATAGATCAGTTCTAAGTATTTTTTTTAAAGATGAGCTTTAAATATTATAGTTTAGGTTTCTTTTAGAACTATAAACTTTTGGACATAATTGCAAAGAAAAAAATGCTTATAGAATTCAGCAAGAACTCTCCCAAAATCTGTCGCTGAATTCTTAAAAATCTATTCCTAATTTTTTAGAAAAGCTCATTTTTTAGTCACATCATCCAGAAATTTTTCAAAAAAAATTTGCACTCTGATGCTATTTTGAGGTATTTCCAATAAAGGACAGTATAAAGTAACATTTTTTCTTACAATTCACACATTTTATCCACATTTGCCCATAAATAGAATCCCAACATTCTCAGCGAAAAAATCATACGACTAAATATTTCAAAATTTGTTGGAAATTTTCTTCAAATGAAAATCTGCCATGGCTGAAACTCAATTTCGATCTCGGAATCTTGGAGAGTAACCTCGAAAATAGTAGGATGAATATTTGTCAACTTTGCTACTCGATTGAAATTGAACTAAAAAATGTAATTCCCAACATTATTGGGTTAATGTCATAGCCTCAAAATAATTCTGGTTAAAAATACCGATAGTGGTCACCATAGACATTTTTTAATAATTTTAAATTTATTAATTGTTTTTTAATCTTTGAAAATAAAGGATAACCAAATTCGAGATTGGTTGCGCCTTGGAACCAAATTTTAACTTATTCAATAAAAAAATAATTTTTAATAACTATAGTCATAAATGACAAATGTGCCATAAAAAGGTTATTTATGAATTTAATTCAATTTTCAAGTAAAAATTTCAGGCGTTACGGAATTAAAAAAAGAGAAAATTGCTCAAAATACACTTTAAGAATTTTAGTGTATTTTTTTCTGAATATGAATTGAATCCACTGTAGGTGCTATACGAGAGTCAATTACTCCTGAACTAAATCAAACATCATTAGTATAACGAATGTCAATCCCTGGAGGCGTATCATAAAACACGTAACCACATTCGACATCGACTTCGGTGCATCGAAAAACACGATATTTCGTTGCAATAAATTTCTAATTGTATAACTAAATGAAAAAAAAAATAAAAAAAAAACATTAGTTGCAAGAGCCTAATACGTAGTTTCGTAAAGACTATGTGATGCCAAATTTCTTATTGTGGTATTTTTAACGATATGGAATACTAGTACCATAATTGTTTATTCAGAAAAACATGTTAAAAAAGATATTTTATGCCTAAATAATCTATTTTAGACTATAGAAGTAAAAATGTAAATAAATGTACCATATTTTTCTTTTGTAAGTGTTGATTAAGAATAATTAATTACTGAATAATTTATTGACGTTATATGGGACATAAAAAAATGTAAGTTCCCTAAAAAATTGGTAAAAAGATGTCTTTTTTTGGACTAGAAAAAAATTAAAAACGTTTTTTTTAAATTATCTCGAAAATTTTCGCCGGGAATAAAGAGAGCTGAAAAATTTTTTTGTATACTTCTTCGCGACAGAGAGAAAAATTGTTTTGGTTATTTTACCATTGAATGGTAATATTGGGAGGGACTTATAAAATTGTCGTTATATCTGGTAAAAATTACAAAATAGATTTTTTATCATTTTTAATGTGTTATTGTACAAATTCCAGCAACTTATAGGGTTTTTTACCAGAAAAAAAACATTTTTCTCATTCTGCAAGTCTGTTCCAAATTACCATCAGGAATGGTACAATTTCCAAGAAAATTGAATGATTTTGAGCTACAGAGTTCTCAACAATATTTGCATCAAAAAAATAATTAATTTCTGTACAATGTTTGCAGTCTATTACGAAAAATCATTAGGAAAGCATCATTAGCTTACCAACTCGTCATTCGAGGCCCAGACTTGAAGCATCGTGGCCATTAAAGGAATGTTGAAGCATGGGTGTCTGTCACATGTTCTATCTCGCCCCAAGTTCTTATATTACACGTGGATTATGAGACTATGACCGATAAATTCCCAGAAAATATATTATACAAGGATAAAAGGCGTCAACTTTAAATTTTCAAACTATGTAGACATTGATTGGTCTCTACATTTAAAAAATTGTTAATATCCAGCGAATTTTATTTTCTAAAATCATTTTTAAATCATAGTTTTATCAGGTTAATGAAGCATTTATTTTAATATGTTGCTGGATGCTGTTTAGTTCAGAACAGAATATTTTAAAAGTAAGATTTGAATTTTGAATAAACCCTTTCTGAAGAATTCTTCTTGATCGATTTATTAATGTCATTAGTTCTTTAAAATTAACATTGGGATTTCTTGGTGACACACCTATCCTCAAAGAATCATAGGTCTGACAAAAATGTGGAGAAAAACGGCGTTCACGGTTTCATTTGTACCACTATTTAGCTTCAAAATTTCCAAAACGCTAAATCCCAGCTGATCGTTTTCTCCAAATATAGGTGATTTACAATATTTACAGCAATTTTTCGTTATTACCGGCGACAGTTGACCTCCAATCGAAAAATGTTCCAGGGAATGTTGTAGGTATAGAAAAGATCTACAATTTTTGTATACATCATTTTTCACATAACCTCAAAGTTTCAGAGAAAAATCGAAAAAACCATGTTTTTTGTTTTTAATTTTTCTCTCGCACAAAAGTGATTTTTTTTCCTTGAAATTTTCAGGAGACTTACCTTTTTTAGTCCCGAATAAGCTGTAATTTTTTTGAATAATAATATTTATTCATTTGTTTTTTAAATGATTAAGAACCGATAAAACATCCATATTTTTCAGTGAAAAATCGAATGTCAAATCTTTAGATAATGGAAGTTTATTTAATGGAATTTGTTCGTTGAAATGTCTACTTTCAGATGGTATATGAATCAATTTACATTTCTATACAAAAAAGTGCCAAAAACTACGTAAATCTAAAAAACTCGATTTTCAACATTAGATTTGTCGATTATTTTTTTAAAAGTAGCTAATATTAATGAAAATTTAAGGTACTTTTTGTACAGAAATGTAAATTGATTCATAAAAACATGGTTTTTTCGATTTTTCACTGAAACTTTGAGGTTATGTGAAAAATGATGTATACAAAAATTGTAGACCTTTTCTATACCTACAACATTCCCCTAAAACATTTTTCGATTGCAGGTCAACTGTCGCCGGTAATAACGAAAAATTGCTGTAAATATTGTAAATCACCTATATTTGGAGAAAACGATCAGCTGGGATTTAGCGTTTTGGAAATTTTGAAGCTAAATAGTGGTACAAATGAAGCCGTGAACGCCGTTTTTCTCCACTTTTTTGTCAGACCTATGACTCTTTGACGATAGGTGTGGTGAGGCGGTGCAAATTCGCTAAAAGGTAAAAAAATTTTTTAGTTAAAGTATTTGGATTACTAAAGTATGTATTTCACCTTGTTGTCTATAAAATATTTATCATACTTTTGTCATTTTAGAAGCGAAGCCATTATACTAATTTTCTTGGAGATTATCAAGTGTTTCCTTTTCTGTTCATCAATGCAGCGAGAAAAAAAAGGGTTAATGGAACCACAAAAAAGGTAGAAATGGTTGTAACACATAATATTAGAATTAACAACGTGAATAGCTTTTTACTGTATATTAACTTTAAAATTCAGAATATTGTAAAATATATTAAACTATAGCTATTTTTTATTACGACAAGAGTATAATTTCGTTGAAAATCTATGTTATTATTTTTTTAATGTTCACGAACGTTTAAAGTTTTAAACTGTAAAACTGCGGTAGATTTAAAGTTATGTACTATGCTGCAAATTTAATGAAAGAATAAACCAAACAATATTATTGTCGTGTTTAATACCGAAATAGTTAATGTTTTTTTAAATCCGAGATTTTAAATAATGTAAATAACCTCAGCGCTTATAATGTAAATTACAAATTATGATTATGATGTAATGTGTATTGTAAAACGGCTGGAGTAACTTGCTCAGTCCAATAAAAGTGTAAGGAGTAAAATTTTTACTCCAAAGGTCTGGAAATTGAATTGATCTAATGTATTTTTACTCGTTTGGAATAAAATTCCACGAAAACGGTTTTAGTAAAATTTATTTACTATTTATATAAAATTTAGTTATTCTTCTTATTGTAAACAGATTGTAAACAAATGTGGGTGGGGGGTGCGGATTCGTTTACTAAAAAAACTTCTTTTTTTAATATTTTGGAACGTGTTTAATACTGTTCTTAATATCAAAGACAAATTAATAATCCGCTGAAATTAACAAAAGGTTCTCTTTGAAGAAAAAAAATATTTTACGAATTAACAGGCGTAATTATTAATTAATAAGTATACTAAAACAATGTCAACATTAAGGTAAATATTTATAAAAATAGATGTTTGTTTATTTATTTGATATAATTGAATCGACAAATAACTTTACTTAACAATAAATGTCCTTAATAGTAAATCTTCTTTATTTCAGAAATTATTTTTTACAAATAAAGAATTAATTTAATCTACAAAAGTTACGTTTTCTGTTCATTTACTTGATGTATGAGATAAACTTTTGTTTGAATCGAACGGACATATTCATTTTTATCATACCTTAAAAACTATTTTTTACTGCGAAAATGTATTTATTGTATTAATTAACCAAGTATATTAAACTGTATTAAGTAATCATTTTTTCTAATAATTACTATTAATTTTTATAAGATTAACTTTAATAAAATTAAATGTTTTCCTCACATTATTATTATGTCACCTTAAATTAATGTGAAATTATTATGTGAAGGATAAATATTATTATATAATTAGAATGAAAGTAAAATTTATTCTTTAATAATATTGGTTTAAAATTCATTTCTGCTAACTTTTTCGTTATATATTTTGTACTACTCTCTCATCATTACAGAAACTCTTACAAGTTTACTCGCAAATAGACAAAAAAAGTGTTCTTACTGGAACAGGCAAAAACTTTAGAATTCACCAATATCTAGAATTATAAATATGATCTAAAGAGTAATAAAACGTTTCTATTACATCATGAACAATTGAACATGAACAATGATAAGTGAATTACGAAATGTTTTCGTGTTCATTAATTCGCTACAATGAAAATATTACAAACAAATTTTATATTTCTTAATAGTAATTTAACAACAATTCGAATATGTTAAAAGGTTATTTTTTAATAAATTTGTTTATTTACTTAAATAAATTTCTATACACAATAAAAAAGTTTTTTTAATTATTTTCGCTAATCAATTCAGATAAATATTTTTCTATTGAAATAATTTGTTTAAATTTTACCTCCTTATACGTTCTGGGATTCGCTGATTATAAATCAGAGCCCAGAAATTAGAAATCTAAAATGGTCGATCCAATATGGCATATTTAAACAAAAAAAAATCCTGGAGAGCAAATGGTCACTTGTGAATCATTGAGTTCTCTGACTAAAAATGATGAAAATTTGAATATTTTCATTCAAAATCTAGAAAACAATATGTGCTAATTTAGGCCTTGGCTAATTCCCTCAGCCCTCGAACTGACTTAGTAAGTATTAATTAGTTTCGTAGTTTTTGCCTTTATTTTGTTTCAATTAATAAATACCAATTTGCTACTAGTAATTGAGTTGTAGGTATTAAAGATACCTTAAATTTGAGCTATCACAGAAAATGAAAGATAATAAAGTTAGTACAAGCATTTTATTAACGTGTTCCCTTCGTTCTCCACCAACAATTAACTGGATTAATTGAAATTTTGTATGAGATGATCTCAAATTATTTTTATAGAAACCGACACTCAATATAATTTTTCAATGCTTTCGAAATGTAATGTTATTAGCTTTAGGGCATGATATAATCGACAGTAGATAGTCTCTAGCAGTCTTTAAATTTATCATTCGAAGTTAGCCAATTGATGCTACGTTTATTTTGCAGTTTTCAAGCCAGCACATTAAAAAATCAAATTTTTTACAATAAATGTATTTCTGATTAATCTACACGATAAGAATTTACGAATCCTAAGCTGGTTTTTGAAGATTCAAAATGTTAAAACAAATATGTCTGACTAAAATTAAAAAATCTTTTTGATTTTCTTGAAACTTGATATATTATATTATTTCGTAGTCACTATAAAATTACAAAATGTTTGTTAAAACGTTCTTAAAGCTATTATAACAAAAGAAAGTTTATTATGCAGAGGTAATCTCTGACTAATGACTAGAAAATCTGAAGTTAAATACATTTAATCAGTGTAATAAATATATAATAATAAAAGTGCAGACTGAAAAAAATTTATCTGACAAATTCAACCATCTGGAGTAGTAGATCTGAAAGTATTAAAAGCAGTTATTTTTTGCTCACTACAACTACCAATATTCATAGTTATTTTAACTACTTTAGGATAGTCGTTGTAATTAATGAATTGCAGTTAATGATCGAATGGACTAGACAGAAAAAAGATTTTTCAGCATAAGAATAAAATGAAGACGCCGATAATTTAACAAAACTTCTGTGTTAAAAAATTATCGCAGGATAAAATTGTGCTGCTTACCATCGAAACATTAACCGATCTGTGGTGTTAACCTTCTTGTATGCATTCAAGAATACTAACTAGTAAATGATGCTGCGGGCAGACAACTTGAAAACAAGTTCCAGTCTTTAACACTTTTACTCTCGACGTTCTAATTTGCATTAAAACGCTGTTATACATCGAAATCATTTTTAAAATATCTGTGTACTAATTATTACTTAATTTCTTATAACTGAGCAACTTCGTATATGATTAATCGAGTAGAAACAATTTTAAATATTTGAACCATTTTTTAATGTTTTTCTTTTCAAGGAAAGTTTATAAATTCACACATTTCAAAATTCAAAATGACTTAATCAAGATGCCAGGTACAAATGATAAAAGAAGGAGTATTCTTCTACAACTTTTTATTCTTTTCAAAGATAATTAAAAATATTCTTAAAAAATTTGAAATTACTCTAACCAAGACACACGGAGCAGAAAAATACTAAGAATTACTAAATACTGTGACGTGAATCTCCCTTAAAAAATTTAGAGCAAATATTATAATTTCATAATCCAAAGTAAAGCAGCGATTTTAATTTTGTTTATAACTATCTTTTGCAGATTAACATCTGAAGCTGTTACGAAATTTCCAAGCAAATCCTCATGTAAATTGGTAAAAAACGAAGCGGATGCAGCAGTTTTCATACGTTGTTATTTTATCAACGAGCAAATGCAAGCAGCAGTGGTACCTCATTTGATATTTGCATTTTTTGAAAATAACTTAATCACCGTAAAGTGCCAATGGTGGTAATCAGTGCACTCGGTGGATTTTTTTCGTTAAAAACCGGTCTTGCATTCGCGAAATGTAATGTTCTGGAAAGTCGGAGGCGCGTCTCGTTTACATGCTATTCTCTTTACTGAAACCTGCATTCTCTGATTATATTATTTAAAAAACTATTTTAATTTACCGTGGCAACAGTAAACATATTTTTCTATGGGTAAAGACGTAGCTGAGATAGTATCTTGTGAGTTAGTCCAGAATGGATGGTGAAGGGTAAATATCAGATAATTTCTTCGCGAATTTCGTTTGTTCTTCCTAAAAATCGAATTTATTTATTTATTAATTAGATTTACACTTTTTTTAAGTAAAATGATCAACAATATAAGACATTAAGAATTTCGTTTTTCTTAAAAATTTAACGTGTATCAATAACAATTTAGTAAAAATGGAAATAGTAGACATAACTGTCGAGTAATAGTAAGTACAATTCACAAAAAATGTAGTGTTCGCTATTAAATATTTACTTGAAATTATTTTGAATTAGTTTAATTTCATTTAAAATGTTAATCTTAACGGAACTTATTTATTTGCTTTAAACCACTAGGTCTATTAAATAAATAATTGATTAAAATCACTGTCTTGTATTAAATTTTACTTTAATAAATTAAGAATAATCGGTTAAAAAGAAAGTGAAAAATAAAAAAAGTTAAATGTTTTTCATTCAGTTTGTTTGTACCTTTTTCAAAAAAGGTAAACTCTAAAGTTTTTTTAAGTGGAGATGACTTCAAAGTATCAAACTTCACCTCAAACGTGTGAGAATTGGGCCACCTTCTGAACCCATTAAAGACCAATTTTACAAAAATTTAACAAGAATTTTTATAACAGTATTTTTTAGTATTAAAGACAAAAAAATTGTTGTAATTTTTTTTACGGATCGAATATGGCGTTTTAAACGCTTTAAACGCCAAAAATAAAAAATTCTTAAAATTCATCAAGCAATATACTAGAACTTTTTCAGAATTCTTAGGAAAATTAAATAAAAAATTCAAATTCAATTTAAAAATTCAGAAAAAAAATGAAAAAAATCTAATTAGAAGCTTGACAAAAAGGCGAGAGTATACTTTTGATTCGATTGAAATAATCAACATTTAAGCATTAACATGTTACTCATAAAGTTGACTCATTTAAAGCAATCACTCTGGACATTGAAACGATTAAATGAGCAAAATGACAGATTCGCGTAATTGGTTCTAAGCTATTATTCACTGTAGTAATAGTTAAAATGAGCACTTTAAGGGTAAATACTTACATTGGATCGTAAGATTTAAAATGTCCTATCTTTTATTTGATTTTGCAAATTGTTAATAAATTTCATGTAATTCGGCAAATACAAACTCTCGATTTATTTAATTACTAATCATTAAATGACCAGGAGTTAATGAAAAATGCAGTACATTTTTTAACAATCAACTGCTTTATTGTTCTTTTCATCCCATTAATATAGTTTTTGATTTCGTAATGTGACTCTATGTTACGGTTTTATTTATTTTACATTTTCAGAGTCGACAATACAAAATATTTAATCGCTTCGTTTAGGTTTTTCATTAGTTTAGTCCGAATGTTGTCAATTTTCTATGAACTTTCGAACAGTTTCTTTTCATAGAATATTTACCACAAAAAAATCGGATATCGCCTGAGAATTTGTCTGAAATAGGTGCTTAAAAAGTTACACATAATTTATTGCTGAAAAATGCGATTTTTTTTATTAAAATTAATTTTAAATCTAAAATTGTTTTCTGAAACCAGTAAAATATTCATTTTCCACCTCGAAGAGGTTTTCGAGTCCTGAATTTCAAAACAGATACGGTCCGGAATAAAAAATCCAACATGGCGATCCTCAAAATGGCGTCCGAAATGAAATTTGTTTAAAAATTGCAAGACAATCTAACTATAAAGCTGTGACCTTCTTTAAAATGTGAGAAGAGTGAACAATTCTTAGAATTTATTGAAAATATAATAAATAAGTTAAAAAAAAACTATATAACCTTTTAAAGTTTCTATTTCAAAAAGTACCTTTTTTTTTAAAAGTAACTTTTAGAAACAATTTGGAACTCATCATAGTAAATAGTAGAATTTTTCGTAATTTTTTAAAAATTATTAGTACAAAATATTAACAGAAAATTCTGGGTTTATTTATGCCTCATATCTAAAATACTACTATTCACTAATTTAATTTAGCTGTTCCTTATTTATTTTATAAACTTATTTTCTGAAATCAGTGATGTAATTCCTTACTGCTGTTTGGTAATTTTCTCCTTTCTGCCTTTGTGCCAGATCAGATCAATTTGAATTACTTAAATTAACCGTTCGCCATAAATTACACTGTAATTCATGCAGTTCATTAGTATATTTCATTCGGCAATTTCTTTGGGTCATTTCACAAACGCTTAGAAGTAAGGTGATTATATATTAATATACCTACAAATGTTTATTGTAAATTTTATTATAAATCAACGGAATTCTTGCATTGCCTGTAGTAATAATCATAAACATTCTACTAATTTTTATAAACAAAAATGGTAAATTTTCGTTTAATGAAAGTGTGTCCTTAAAATTTCTTGTAATTTTTAATGTTATTCTATCAAAACGGCATCAGACGAATTCAAATATGGGAAAAAATCCACAGAACTTTTCACTTCGGTAAAAAAAAAAGATTTTCTTTACTTTACAGCACACTTTTTTCTTGTGGTGCATATGTTTAGTTGGACAATTTTGAAAGTCAAACTGTCCATGTAACTTATTTTTAAGAGATTTCTAGTTCTTAACCAAAACAAACCGCGTGATCTTAAAATTGTTAACTTTGAAAAAATTTTAAAAATAAAAAATGTTATTTCTCATTTTGGCAGTACAGTAACATCCTTCTGAAAAGTAGCACACGAATTTGTCAATAAAGAAAAGTTGTATAATCAAATAAATAAGCTAATTCAATTGGTATAAATAGGATTTAAGATAGGCTTGATTTCTTCAATAAATATAAATTTTATGGGCTCTGCCTATCATTTGAAAAAAAAAATTAAAAATTTCTTCTTTCTTCCTTCTTCATGAATTTAAGGGGAGGCACCACCTTCAAAATCAACTCTATGAAATACACCTTTAGAAAATTTGAAACTATTGTTTCTTTTGTCATTTTTGACGAGGAATTCGAATAAAAATCGTAAGAAATTTGTTTTACCCATAAATTGTAGTTTAAACAAAAATTTGTTGTTTTGAAATAATGCAACTACATTTTTCTAACTTAATTTAAAAATTCAAAAAAATTAGGGTGAACATAAAAACATGTTTTCTACAACCTCTCGTATGGATTTTAAAAAATTCCGATTTTTTCAAAAATAAATTTTTTGTAGAGAACAACACAATTTTTTTAAGCGTAAAAAAAAAGTTTTACATTTTTTATTCTAACACCACTAAATTCCACGTTAAAAATTACTCTAGAAATAATTTTTTTGACCTCTAAATTTTAGCGCGAAAAAAATTTGTTTTTTCGAAAAAATGCTTCTACATTTTTTTTAATTAATGTAAAAATTCAAGAAAATTAGGGTGAACATGGAAACACATTTTCTACAGCCTCTCGTATGGATTTTAAAAAATTCCGATTTTTTCGAAAAAGAACATTTTTTTTGGTCAAACAAATTTTTTACACTTTTTATTCTAGCACCACTGAATTCCACGTCAAAAATTACTAAAGAGATCATTTTTTCAAATTTTTTAAAGCTGTATGTCATACAGCTGATTTAAAGGTGGTGCCTCCCCTTAAAGACACTATCACTTTTTAAAATTAAGACTTTAAAATTTGTTTTAAAATTGAAAACAAACAAAAAAAAATTTTTTAAATTATAAATAAAACTTAAAACTCTTTAAAAAATATATACAAAAAAATAAAAATTAACTTTAAAAGACTCAACGTTTCGGACCTCTCGGGTCCCTCTTCAGGAGTCAATAATTAAAAACGGCTTTTTTATAATTTAAAAAAATGTTTTCAATTTTAAATAAAGTCTTAATTTTATTAAGAGATAGTGTCTTTAAATTCATGAAGAAGGAAGAAAGAAGAAATTTTAAGCAATGTACACGTCAAATTCGTCAATTTACGTTCATTTGGCTTCTTAAAATCACCAACTATCGGTCTAATACTTCATAGGTCAAATTTTTTTCAATTATAGGTTATTTAAATAAAAGAAAATTTTAAAAATCTGCTGGAATATCAGCTTGATCGGAATCAAACGACTCTGGAACAAAAATTGCACTCCAACGAAGCTGTCTGATAAACCTACGCGGATTTTGCCTACGCAAAAGCACGTCCCGACAGAGCGATGGCGTCGAGAAGTGCATCGAGCCAAATCTGTTAGTTGTATATTTCTCGAGAGGAGCATTTCGAAACTTGACCTGAGCCAATACCGGGCAAGATCGGCCTGGGAGGAACGCGGCCGGAAGCTGAGGGGCTCGAATTCGCGACCGCCACGGGAGTACCGATTGCAGCTAGCTACATCGAAATGCCCTTAGTTGCGAAATCTAACTGATCCCGAAGGAATTGCGAATCTACCCTAACCTAACCTCACAAACGATATATCGCGCAATGCGTTCGAAGAAAACCTCCGCCGTTCGAGTTGGCTCGAAATTCGAATTTCATGAGTCAACTGACAATGAACTACTTCCTGTCCGAGGCATTCGATGAAATTGTATTCAAATCGAACCGAGTCAAAAATACCTGGATTGCCAAATATTTTCATATAAAAATTACTCAATTTCACTTTTTTTTTACCGATTTTGAACTCGAAGAACCAAGTAGAAAATTCGAATTTACAATCCGAAACCCCTTTAGTACGGTCCACTACGAAAATTGAAAGTAAATTTAATTCGTCCGCCATTACGGGTCCACCATATTGGGTACGCCATTTTGAATTTAGAATACTAATACATTTACCCCCCTCCAACGACAACGAAAAAAGTTGAGGCTGTTTCTTGCTATCATTAATGACTAATGACCACAATTATAAATTAAATACATGTTACATTTCATAACCCTAGATGGCGCTGCTGTCATAATTCAAAGTCGCAAGCAGAATCGTCCGAACGAAAGTACTAGTCCGGAGGGGATTTCTTATTGTACGGCTATCTCTTGTAATAATATTCCATGCTTAAATGTTGTCGAACTGTGTCAAAAAGTACATAGTATTACCTTGAAATCCAAGTTTTTTTTTTCGACGAGAAAGGTAACTTATCACTTAACACAATTCGTTACTTTAATTTCGTATCTGTAAGAAATTTTAATAATGGGAACATTCTAACTCATTATACACGTGGTCCGTCGAGTGGGCACTTGATACGAACGCTGCAAGACTTTACTTATGGATTGATGCGCCGCCTAATGGACCTGAAAGAAACTAGAATCTCAAAACGTTGTTCATTTGGTGTATTTCATTTTTCTAACCGAAACTTTTGTTTCTAACATTTTTGAGTCTAACTAAAACATTTTTCATTACCCTACAAATGAACAAAGCGTCATCTTCTGGTACTTTGGTAGTACCAATATTTCTTTCCTGTGTGCTTCTTTTTTTGTACGTTTATTTATTTGTAAATGTACTATAAAAAAGTAATTAGTATTCCTTTTTCGTCCAGATGGCGCTTTTTTCTCGCAAGTGTCGACGTGATACATTTTCATTTGCTTGATTTTCCTTTAATAAAGTCATTATTGACTGTCTTATCGGATCTTCCGGCTATGATGACTTAGAGACAATTTTGGACTTGTTTACGATAATAAAGTAAAAGATGAGAGGAAAATAATTTTGAAAGAAATTTTTTGTAAGTCATCAATTTAGTAACCACTATAAAGAAACAAGATTTTAGCAACGAGTTCATCATTAAATTATTTTTATTATTGTCCTGTTTTTATAATTTAATTATCATAAAATTCTTTTCTGAAAATCACTTTTCGGTAAAAATAGAAGCTACTATTTTTAGAATTAGTCAAATAATGGTATGATCAAATGAAAAAGAGTGATCTCACGGTAGATTATCGATTCAAATCGTAGCGCATTTCAAGATGCAGTTATTATACTATGCGCATTCCTAATCTTCATTCTAAATATATAGAAACGAAACTTGAGGATTAAACCATTAATAAAAGATTTATCTATTTTCAAATGTACTTCATCGAAAACGACCGTAAAATTGAATTGAAAAACCACATATATAAGTGAAATAATAGTTTTAAATACATTTTTAAAGAGTACAAGAAATTACATTTTAAATTTCACACCTCAATATTTTGAACTCATTGCCATAATTGATTCGTATTTTTTAATGACCAATAAAAATATTTAGTACATTTTTCATACGCTTTGTAATTTTTTATATGATGTAAGGGATATCGTTTTCATATCTCAGGATTAATAGTTTTATATAGTACCATTAAAATATTAGATATATAAATTATTACTCCTGCAGCTAGGTGGCGTTCAAATCCAAAAGTGGTGAACATTTTCATTGACACCTCACGGAAAAAATAGTTGCTGCTGTAGCACCAAAAGGGTACTTCGAACAATTTTATGCCTTTCACATTAAAAAATATGCGTATTTAACAATAAAAAAAAAACAATCTTGCAAATACCACGCTCATTGATTTATGTTGGGTAATTATTGAATTATACACCGTTCGATATGGAATTACATTTTAGTTAATTTAAATTAATGTTAGGGACTCGTGAAGATGTTTAAATATGAATTTAATATCTGGATCTTAAAACGACTACCTGAACATACTTGTAATCATTCTTCTGGTCTTATAGCGATAAATTTGGGGCTTCAGTTCCTACCAGTTGTGGTGGTTACTAGTCTAAGTTATGATCAACTTCACTTTCGGATTTGTGCGCCATCTAGCGTACCTTGAGGAAACTTGAGTCTCAAAACATTCCTTCACATTTATTGCTGAATTCTCATACCAAATAGAATTTTTCCATTTCTATATACAATAGTCTGGACAACATTTCATCCCCGTATTTGTCAATTTTAATGTAGGTAAAGTATTTTTGAAAATTCAATAAAATTCTCTAGTTTCCTTCCCGCGATTTCTGAAGTTCGTAAGGTTTCATATATTTTTCCGAAAATATTGTAAAAAATATTTAGAATCCCGACAAATTATTTCAGTACTTCAAAATAAAAAAAAGCTTATTTTAACTCTAGTATTTTTATAAACTCCACAATTTTAGTTTAAATGTTTAATTCAAATAGAAAACATTAAATTTTATTTAAAACCATCAAATTTTTGTTTTTAAATTTCAATGTAGAAAATTAAGGGATAAAAACAATCAATTAACGTCTCTTGCGTGGGTAATTGTGAGCATCGCCGGGAATTGCAGCATCGGGAAATACATCATTAGGGAGTGCTGCCTATGATGTCTGGTTGTCAAGAGTCTCTGCATTTAGAGCTTTAGTGAAGCTTACAGGTGATTGGCTTCGCCCTGGTAACGACCGTAGGTGGAAGATTTCCTAAGAGGAGGTTGGATTCCATGGTTATACCAGGATCGTTGTAGCCCACCACCCCTTCTGAATCGTCGATATGATGTACATTATCGGGAAATGTCATAATTTAGTTACCATTATATATTTTTTAATGGTAACACCACCAAATTACACTTTTTTCAGTTTATAAACTGATATATAAGGGTGTTCTATAGTTCCTTTTACTATGATGTTGCTCAAAAACCTCAGCATTTTTTGAGAATTTATCTCCATTGATAAAAATATGGCTTTTTTATGGAAATAATAACTAAATATTTGATGGACGTCTCTGTCAAACAAAATCACGACGACTTTGCAATGCATAGTTTTAATTTTAGTAGTAAATTTTATCTAATAACAGAAATTCGTCTGCTCGGTCAAAAACAATGCAAATTTTTTAAACAGTTGAATTATTTAAAGATTTTTCGGAAAAAAAATGAGGTCCAAAGTGAAAAAATTTGACGAGCCGGGAGTTGAACACGGGACCTTTCGATTGCCGGTCGAATTCTTTCGGTATAACAGACCGGCAATTGAAAGGTCTTGGGTAATTTTAGGACACCATGTGTAAAATCTCTATTGTAGAAAATTTCAGAGCCTAAATTTTTATTGAAACATTTTTTTAATGATTTGTACTGCAAATACTCTGAAAAAAACTAAAAAATTCTCAATATTTGGCATTTTTTTCTGGATGACGTTTTCAGTTTATCCGACAGTCGATTTTTATTGTCATAATTTTAAAAAGTTCTCAAATCGGTTAATTCCTTCCAAACTGAAGAAACATAAGCCAAATTATTGGATTTCATGAAACAAACTTTTGTTTTCAATTTCATGTCGTTTACCATTTTAAAGATGACGGAAACATGTGAAATGTGTAAAATTTTATTTCATCAAACATCTACAGTCATTTTCCATTTCTCGTGATAATTTAAATAATGTCAGATTCAAAATGGCAACCGGGAAACGATGAAAATGACGAGTTTTCTCATGAATATAATTTATTTTATCCCCTTTTCACCGTTTTATACTAAATTGAAGCAAAATTTAGTAGCAGATTTTCAAAATTCAAAATGGCAATTCCAATATGGCGGATATATCATTCAAGAAGTAGAATTTTCCTGAAATTTATTACTCTGGGACTTTTGGAGTCGCTGAGTACAAATATAACGTAAGAATTTGAAAATTCATAATAGCGTCCAATGTAGTAATGTTTTTCCTTGCACAAGAGGAAAAAAACTGACGATTTTTTTTCGAGATTAATTCAGTCTGCTATTGTAAATTCACTAGTATGAATTTGGAAAAGCTGATATTAGATTTGTATTCAACGTTCCCAAAAACCCTTAGGTAATGAATTTCATGAAAATTCAAACACTTTTGAGAGATATATCCGCCATATTGGGTCCGCCATAAAAAACTTTTTATTCAATGAAACTTAGATAAACGGGATAAATAAATATTTTAATTTTTGTATTGATAATAATCGTGCGAAAATTCGTTATTTACACCCTTCCTCGTCCGCCATCTTGAATCCACCATTATTCAGAGCGGAATATGCACTGGAAAACGACTGGAGATGTTTACTTAAATGAAATTTTACACTTCGGACATAAATTCGTTTAACCCTTAAAAGGTACACATATTTTTTCGTTGGCCCCAGTAAATAATGAAACACTATAAAGAACAGGGGCCAATTAGGGGTTATTTGGACCCCAATGTACCGTTAGAGGTTAAAGTTAACATATGTATCAGAATTATTCGCAAAAACAGGTATTTTTCGTAATTTTCACACGTTTACGTAATTTTTTAAAAGGTAAAGTATATGAAGTTGTACACAAAAAAGTTTCTAAAGTGAACTAACAAGATGGTATTCAACGAAAGATTCTCATGACATTACCCCAGGTAAAATTTGAAAATAATTTTTCAAATTCCCATATGCCACTCTCGATGGAATCGCCAACCATAATAATAGCCTCAAAACACTAGATTTCGATGAAAAATTCGTTAGCTCCACAAGAATCGTCGGGTTAGCAGAGTTTCAAAAGCGGCGCTGCTATTACTTGCTAATCGGCGACAGAATTGTAAAAAGCTTGGACGAAAATATCTTCGGCATCGAATTCTCATAAAGAGCTACCGAATAAATGATAAAGTTGGTTATTTATCGAGTGCTATAATTAAAAATCCAGGTACGATCTGTCCTTAATGCGTCAATTACATCTCATCGGTGAGAAGAAACCCTTTTTGCCATTACGCAAATATTCGATTAGTAGCTGCTTGATATTTCCGAGCGTCATTTTTATTTCATGCGCCCCGATTTGAAAATGGTTCGTCGTTTTAAAAGCTGATCGGAGACCTATAATCAGGACCTCCCGCTTTTCGGATCTTAGTTTTCGACAATTAGACGATATGTGTGTCACTTTTTCTACTGTTTTTGGATGTTAATACGAGTCGTCAGCAGGCATTTTTTTCTATTTATAAAGAATTACGTATAAATTAATTCTAAACGAATTTTAGATTAGCAGCATGTTCTCGAGGGGGAAAAATAGATCTGCGCTAACTAAATTTCTTTATGAATGTGTCCGGATACATATGAAATCCAGTTGGGAATTATATGCATTCTAATTAAACGTTTTCTGAGCTTTTTTATTACAATATTTTTTAATACTTTCAAACATAAGCGAAAATTTGATATCAATTTAAGACAGTAAGGGATGATTCTCCTCAAACTATTACTTTCGGTAAATCGAAATAGAAAAATAAGTTCTTGTATCATCTGTAAATAATGTTAAATCATGTAAATCCGACGGTAAATAAGAGTTTACTGGAAAAAAGATCTTAATAATTCTAATTACAGGGAAATTAATTATTAAATACTTTTCCTTGTTAAACGTAACTTGCAGAAACGCAAATGAAACTTTTCGATGAATGACAATTTTCATTAGTTTATTTATATACAGAAACTCTCACCACTTGCGAGAATCTGCTGCTATATAGCGCCATCTGTTGAGTACTCACAGCACTGCAGACCCCTAAACTCTTATAACTTACGTATACTATACTTATTACTTGTATTTGTAATTATAAATGATAAGTATTGAAACTGCGGGACTTGCGAAAAAGTGTGAGACGCAGAGACCTCTGTTTACTGCGAAACGAAACCTGTTTTTCTTTTTTTTTAAACAGATTTTACCATTTATTCTTAAAATCCGAAATTTTACAAAATTCTATGTTTACCTTACAAAAATTTAATTTTTCTAATATACAGAAATTTCCATACATATTATCGAAAGTTAAAACGGATGTATCTTTTTAACTAAATCACCGTACTAATGTTAAAGTTACGCTTGTGATATTTATTAACTCTACGACAATTGTATGGTTTATTGTTACAATTTTGAACTTTTTCCAAACAAGAATTGACATGTTGACATAAAAATGAGAAAAATATTATTATGTAATTTACTTAGTAAAACGAGTGTTAAAAATGTTTATGGTAATCAAGATAAACAATGTATAACAAAGTTTGAACTTTCAGAATAAAAAATTCATTTGATTTGATAAAATATTGTAAATATTAAAACAATGAGATAATTAAAATATGTACCTACTTGTATTTAGTATTTTTTATTATTGTACCATGGAATATATTTAATTTCTGATACAAGACTTGTAATTTATCTCAACTGAAATTTATTTAGCTCAATACAACCATCGAATGACAAAACGATTAAAGATAAAGAACATTGCTAATACATAAAATTAAAATTTATTACAGCAGAAAACATTTCATTCTATCATAGACTTGATAATAAAAAACAACTAAAAATAACCTCGTCACAAAAAGTTATCAAATTTCAATTCATGTTTTCAATTTTCGTATTTTTTATTTTCTAAGATCATTACCGGTATTCTTGGCTAACTTCCAAACGATGAACAAATAGACGCACTGCTCGCTAGTCTATTTTTAGTTAACCCGACGCCGAAGTTATTAACATAATATTCGATTAAGGTGCTGAAATCACATACGAAAGTGATTTTTATAAAACGAAAATAAAACTTCGCCCATATGCGATTATAATTGGAAACATTTGGAAAGAATAGAATAACGTCGTGGAGAAACGCGGATTTAATTAGTGGCCTGAAAGAATCGTACGAGTAAAAGGAAACTAAGATTATTTAAAACAGAATTCTTAAATCTATATTGTTAACATTTTCAAAAAAGTGAAATAATAAAAATGATGAAAAAATGTATACTATTATGTTATAAACAATTTTTTTTTTATTTCATGAGTAATAATTCAAAAAATCAAGAAAATAAACTTATTTTTACTTACATCGATGTTGGAGACAAGATTAGTAGACATGGTCAGAAAAACTTACCTAAAACATAAACAATAGACACCATTAATTACATTTTTTATTTATGATATATTTTAATAATACTGCGCATTTTATAACCAATCGGGATATTCAATTTCTAATTTGCTTAATATGGATATTAATTCTAGTGAAGTCGGCTGCATGCAATATTTCTCTGATAATATCAAAGGACGATCATTTTAACACGATACACAAGATATAGGACGAATAGAAAAGATTAATTAATGTCGATTGGATTGTTTAATTGGCTACTTTTTAAATCATCATAATCATTAGCAAAATAAATGCCTGTGTACTTACAGTAATCTAAAGTATTTTAACTAATTTTCGTTTTGCACTTAACGACCATTTACATGTTTTATAACCATTTTCTGTCACATTTTTATTGGGAATAATTTTGGCGAATTTTTTACTATTCGATATATAAATTAATTATTATACAAATCTAGTGGAAATTAAATGAATAATACACCTTATTCGCTGTATATTAGCATCAAGCGATTGCATTACGCGAGAGTGAGGGTTCAATTCCAAGTCGGATAATCTTTTTTTTTTTTTTAAATAAATTTAATAAAAATCTAAAAAATAATCTTTGAGATTTTTTATTACTTAAAAATTTGTCATTTATATATTAATTACAAAAATTACTATTAAAATGACTACTCGAGATATTTTCAGAAATCTAACTACCCGATATTCCCAAAGTTTAGGGCACTGAACTATTTTGTGAAATCTAAATCCGTTCACAATGTATTCGTGTAGAATTATAAAAACTTGCAGTCAATCGTTAATGAAAAGCACCGAAAGAAGACGATATCGATAATCGAAAATACGAAAGATTAAAATTTATACTCGATCACTTCTATTATAGACACCGATTAGAATCTGATATATATACTTGGTGACTTTTTCATAAATATCACATAGAACTTGAGACGAATATAAACAGAATCAGCTGTAAAATGTTTCATTTTTCATAACCTATAAGGAATGCAGAAATAATATTTGCAATTCATATCTAATTAAAATTTCGTCGTGTCTAATTGAAATCGTTTTATAATGAATTAAATCCATAAAACGATGAGATTTATCTGAATTTTCAAGGATCTACCTTCAAAATTAACCGACCTTTTTTATTTTTCTAAATATATTTTCTTGGTAAATTTAATTTGTATAATTATTATTTGAAGATTTTAATTCGTTTTAATTAAAAGATTTTGATTTATTGGGCACTCGTAATAATTTTTCGAATTTCTCGATGCCTAAATTAGAATTGATAAGAATTGAGGTACTAATTTAATTTTTACTTATTTTTCATAGGGAGATTGAATTTGGAATTGGTGCAATGAAGTTAATTTTGAACATTTTTAGATGGCTTTATTTGACGTTCATTTTTAATTTCAGAAATTATACAAATTTATTTTATTACTGAACGACTGACTTTGTTTAGTAACTATTTACTTCCTTGACTAAATAACATTTTTGCTACAGAGTTGTTGCAATCGGAAATCCGTATTTAATAAGAAATGTTCTTCTTCCCGTATTTAAGAATGACATACATTGAATGGATTAACAAAATCTAATTAAAACACGAAGAAAGGTGTACTAATTAACAGAGTTATAATTTTTTACTACTAAAGAGTCAAAAGCAACGAATTCATAGGTAAATTCAATTTTAAACAGCCTTTGATGATATTCAATTCGTACTTTTAGATCAGTAAAATTTCACAAATATTGTGCTAAGTATACTTAATACCTTTTTCTGTTCACTTTTTCGAAATTTTTTAGATATACATATCAAAAGAAGGAAAGCGCCTCTTCTCCCACTCCTCTCAGTTGCGTTATATTCGTGACGTCATAGCAGGCCCTTCCTAAGGCCCCAGCCCGCGAGGTGGGGGAAAAAGAGAGCGCCGACAGGCAAATATAACGAGACGGAAACGGACTTATATTTTGGATCGTAAATACAACGAGACGCAAATATACCGGGACTTTACTAAACATGCATGACAGACCAATAATAATTTTAATGTTAGAAAAATTAAAAAATGTTTTATATTTTGAAAAATGTACGATTTCTAATCTACAAGTTCGAGTAATACTGTGTCAGCTCCATTAAGTATCTGCTGAGACGGCCATTTTATATTGTCAAAAAGATATCAGTAACAAAAAAATGTATGCTTCAAACGTTAACTACGTTGTAGGAATAAAAAATGTGAAGGTGTAAATGAAGAGTGAAAATAAATTGACGTGGGAAAAATTTTAAATAATAGGATATTATAGCAATTAACTACCTGCATTTTTATAGTAATTATAAGTATTACAGAGAGACTTATCTTGAAAACTCTGTGATAATTTAAGAGACTTTCCAAAATTTTCGAGTATTTTAAATAAAAACTACTCGAATTTTTCCAGAACTTGTGCAACACCGATAGTAACAACAATTTAAAAAATGGTCTTGCATTATTCTAAAATTTTTACTAAATAAAAAGTACATAAATGTACTTACTTCTTAATAAACACTGTAAATGTATAACTATTTTATACTTCTATAATTAATCATGCTAGAAGTGTAATCCCATCATCATCAAATGAATTCATAAGCATTTCTCCACGGTTTAATTAAATTAACTCTAAGTGATCTTTTAATTATGGGATAAGAAGCATGGAAGCATTTGATTTACTCGGTGGCTTTAAAGAGCACGTTAATCTTATCCATAATATCGAATTTACTTTCTAGTATCTTAGCTAATTATTAATGTTGATTTTATATTAAAATCTGCATTTCTGTCACTTTGCGAGGTATTGCTATTATTTTTGTACTGTCATTGTTCAATAACATTCATCAATAAAAAGCAATGAAAAGATTTATTCGACTAATTTTTATGAAGCCGTCACGAAAATCAAAACACGCTGTGAATGGAAATATTCGCAAATTATTTAATGAATTAACAAAAAAAGATTGAACTTATCATAAAATCGATAAATATTATTATTCTGTAATTTTGGGTAAAGTTGTACTCAAACGAACATCATCAACATTTTACGCACTCTATTTACGCCGCAAGAAAACAAATAGGATACTGTAGAGCCCCGGTATAATTCACGTCCGAGCATATTTGCCAGGTTCCGTCTCGGTGTATTTACCTCTCTTTATCCCCCACTTTGCGGGCCGGGGCCTCATGACGGGCCTGCTGTGACGTCACGAACATAACGTGACGGAGGGAAGTGGGAGAAGCAGCGCTCCCCTTGTTTCGGTAAAGATAACGAGACAGGCGGGGAAGGGGATGAATCTATTACTGTACCTAACACGGGTGTAAAGTATAACATTTACCCATGCATGGGAACTTTACACATCACTCGACTTCAGCGCCACGTACGTACAGTAACCAGGGTGCGTAAAAGTAAACTTTACAGCCTCGTTAGGTAATATGTTATTTACTCATTTCATTTTATAAATATCGAGGTCGAGAAAGTAAAAATGTCTATGCACGAGCACAAAAATGCAATTTCTAAAATTTCTAAAAACGCCATTGGAAAGAAACTCTATTACTAGTTTTGAATTTCGAATGCCGAGTAAAAACGCTACCGCCAACAAGAAAACAATATGAAATCACTGGGTACGAGAATCGCGATAGGAAATTTCAAAACGTTTCAATTTCACGTCCATTCGGACAACCGCGAAACCATCGTCATGACCATTCGTACGATTTTAATCTCGGAATTTTTTTAATCGTTTTCATCGAGTCCATTCAATCCTGCTGGTGGAGTGGGTATGCATCCACACGGGAACTTCCGAATTCATGCGCGGAAATTCACGAATGCGATTCGCAAATTATATAAGGCGCATTCAAACATAAGTGCATTCACCTCGGTCCGATAATAAATAATTAATGGCTCGGCGCTATTTCGGAAAGAGCAGCGGTTCAAATAATCGAGTTACCGGCAGCGTATACGCGACCGAGATAAGCCAAATACCGGCGCGGTGCATACGCGATGCACTTTAGCGGCGAACATCACCAGCAATCGCTGCAGCAGGTATAATACATAATCGGATATGCCCGATTTTGGATTCCCTCAAAATGCAATCACGTCACGTCACTCTTCGTCTTCTGCACTTTTACCCATTTCCATCTGTCTTTCTGTCTTTGTCCTGCTGTCGCCATCGGCAGGGGAGCGTCTCTTCGTCTTGCCCGATCAATCCGCATCCCAGTAATCGAATCTAGTCATAACTCGGTTTTCTCTACCCGGCTGTTTGCTTCCTTCTCTAAGCTGTTAATTTTCGATCGTTCCCCCCTGCTTTATGTTTCTGTAATCCCGTCAAACTTCACCAGGGGTTCCGCTTATTCGTCAATCATTCTTGCGAATCTAAGGTACCCGAAGATGGAAACTGTAACATTGTCATTTCGACATGATCGAATGTGCATGTGATAATGAATAAAGTGATAACTAACGCTGATAATCCAAAATTACGACGAGAGTCATTAAAATTTAAGAGTAACAATTAGTGATTCCGATTGAGAGATATGTGCAAAGTTCACCGTATCGAAATCGACAATTCATAATTCAGAACAGAAAACGTACCTGGCACTTAACAATATTTTATGGTCAGTTCCTTGAAGCCGACGAACTAAACCGCATAGCGGCGCGTCGTGCAACTCGCGCCCCCCTCCTAATAACAGGGTGGGGAGAGTCGATTTTCAAAGAGTGGGGGGCGCAATATGCGTGGAGCGACGCCGTGCGGATTAGTTCATCCCTTCGAAACAAGTTTGCATAGACGAGCATTGGCCGAAATGTATTTTATATTATATTATTGCGTATATTGGTAGCATAGTAGTTTTTTGTTCTTTTTTACTTGAAATACCGGTAGAAATATTTCGTTGAATTATAATTTGAGAATCACGCCCATTGATAAATAATCGACATATTAACCTCTTGTCTTGTAATAATATTTGTGCTGTCCAGCTCTTTGGAGTGGGGAAAAAGTACTTTAGAAGGAAAATAAAAGTGCTCTACCGCGAATCGGCACGTGCCGGCCGGTAAATCTGTCGGCAACAGCTGGCCAGAATCGCGGTTCTCGGTCACGCGTTATATCCAGGGGCGAACCCCATTCCTGACTTCGTCACGTTCACTGCACGATGTGCGTATCCCCCTTAACACCCCCCTCACCCAATCACCCCACTAGTGTTTAAATCTCGCGTTAAGGCGCAATAAGTACTTAAGGTTTAAAAATAGTTCCTTCCTGGGCTTCGATCTTAACCCTTCGTTTCGAATACCATTTTTTACATCTGCACAATAAAAAGTCGTCCACACGTTGACATATTATATGCTGCCGGCTGCAGCATGTCGATTATGTAGTATCGGAAGTAGTGCTTTTATTATTTGAGAAATAATTAAAAAATGTTGGGAGTTGTCATTAGCATATATTACACGGAAGAACTTTTTTGTTTCTTAAAAAATTAAAATTCGATTAATTGCTCATTTTCGGGTAAATACTCAGCGCTCGTCATATAGAAAATTGATAATTTTTTTCCGTGTTTGTTCGGATTGTATTAATAATTTCTGGAGAAAAAAATTGGAAACCATCGTCAACAATTTGGCATGGTCACGGTACACCCTAAAACTGATGAAGTGAAATTTAATTCGAAAGTATGAACGGTTAATCCGGACTCAATTTTCAATCTAAAGAAGTAATTTTTAAGATATTCTGATTAAATAATCTCCTCCTAATTTGGGATAGTTCAATGATTTATTCTACTGGATTCAAAGTAAACTCCTAAGGATTCAAATATATTTGCTACTATTTATTAGACTCAGAATGTTACTTGAGCTGTTTTAGAGTGTAAATATATAAACAATTTTAATAAACTTATCTCCTTAATCAGCAACCAACTGTACCATTCTGATAATATGATTATAGCAAGCAGATTGCTGATGTTATCAATTTTAAAAGGCTCGTACGTGTAGGAAAAAAATTCCCCCCTTTTTTGAAGGACAAGTATTAATAACGTCATCTAAAATGAAAAATAGTATCAACATTATTTGTTTTTGATGTATTAATTATATGCACTAATTAAAAATGTTGTGCTCTAATGTTTTTTTGAAAATAGAAAATATATGCTGCACTGGCAGCGTAACATAAGATACTAGCGATGATGTTGAAATTAGCAGCCAATTAAAAAACTTGAGAGTCTGTTTATTCTAACGAGTCTAGTTGACATGTATATTAATATTTACACTTATAAATATATACTTTTCATTACATTAAAAAAGAGAACGCCGGCATTTTGCATCGGTTGCCATGAATTGGCTACTAACTTCCCAAAATCGATAAAGGACTATCTTGACATAAACGAAACAGCATCTAAAATGATGTGCTTGTTATGTGCTTTTCAATAACGAGCGGTGAAAAAATAGTACATGAACCTTTGCGCAAAAACTACTCTTAGCAACAGAGAAAATCAATTATTGACGAAAGCGAGACAGCAAAAAATTATTTTAAGGATCAAAAGTTTCTTTGATTCATATGTTAACGATTAAGATTAATATCTTGATGTCTTATCATGTGTTTATCAGATTTTTGCAATTCACCAATTTTTTCGAATGGTGCAATAGAAAATCAACATGCATTCCGTAGAGCAAAGTCGACGGTTACAAATTTATTACTAATTCTGATTCCATTTCAAATGTCTTAGCTGTAAATTGCCAAAGTATTCTATATACTTAAATTTTTCAAAAACTTTCAACGGTATTAATAACGAGATCTTTTTGAGTAAGTTTAAACATCTTTTTCCGGACTCATTTATGCGTAGACTTCAATCTTATTTATCATATAAATCACAGAGAGTAAAAGTAAAAAACGGTATTTCGTCATACCTCGTGGTCCATGCTGGCGTGCCTCAAAGGCCAATCTTGAAAATGATTTGTTAGATATCCATCCACCACCTTTTATTATGGTTACGATATTCTAGAAAAGCGTTTTCAATTGCACATAGAGAGATCTTAAAAAAAAGTCCCAAAAATTCTGGGAATATTTTGGAAAAATGTACCATAATTTGTGTATATCACTTCATAAGACTATTTTAACGACGGCGACTAAAAGGACCCTCCAAAACTTTGAAAATTTGACATTTTTTTTACTTAAATTCAAAATATTTATGAAATCGGCTTAGTTTTGAGGAAACTCAAATTCAGTGACATCAGTAACCTTAAAAATTTTAACAACACAGAAATAGTCTTTATAAATTTTCAAAATCTCATATCAAATTCGAAATATACGACCTTATGATATTGAGAAATCTTTGCCACTATGAAAAAGAAACTAGAAAAATGCTATTTTTCAACGATGTTTCATGTTATAGCGCCGCCATATTGGACTAAATTGAAAAATATTTCTGTGTTTACGATTACTGATGTCCCTGAAAGATTTTTCGCGTAACTACAGTAGAGTCCCGGTATAATTGGGTCTCGATATATTTTCGTCCCAGCATATTTTCCCGGTTCCGTATCGTTATATTTACCTGTCGCCGGTCTCTTTTTCCCCGCTTTGCGAACATAACGCGATAGACGGTAGTGGGAAAAGCGAAGCTCCCTTCTCTTAGTAAATATAACGAGGGGGGAGAAGAGGGCAAGGAACCGAGTGGGTAAATATACAGGGACTCTACTGTAAGTCGATTTCATCAATAACTAAAGAATGTCAACGTTTCACAATTATGCTTCCATATTGAATTTCACAAATGTAAAAATTTCAGTCACTTAACCATGCAATTATGGATTCAACGGGGCAGCTTAATAGGGATAGATTGTCGGCAAAGAGAAAAAGATTTGTAAACAAGTTTTTCGTTTTTTTCCATACTTTTTCATTTTCAAAAAGCCATATTAAAAAAAGGTTTTGTATCGAAAACAAAAATTATGACCAGATTAGAAATGGTACATAATGGCTTAAACATTCGTCATTCAAAAGATAGTTTGTTTAAAGTTATAATTGATATAAGCTGTACGTTTATATTGTTAATTATAATACATAAAATTGACAATTTTATAATTATTAAAATTTCTCGAAATTTTATTAGTATTGTTCATTTTAGGATTATTGTATACGATTGTTTCAAAATAATTCCTGTTTGGAATTTCAAAATAAATAAAAAATGTCTTGCCTTTGAAAAATTGTTAATAAACAAACTGCAAATACGATTGCAATACAAGTAACATCCCCTTCATTCTGCAAAATATTATCATCACAAACAATTTATTCCACGGTAACTCGAATGAAACAACGTGAACAGTTTAATAATTCGAAACAACTCATTTTCATTCAAATCATTCAGACGTTACATTCATTTGGTAAGAAGTTCGTTGACAGGAAATATTTGCACTTTTAATCTTAATGTTTTTTTTTGCAGGTCAGTTTAAAAACACATTCTAAATCACTTTTGAAAAATCTAACGTCATCAACGAATAAATTAATCGCTATAAAAAACAAGAAGTAAATTTGGATCTCGGTGTTAATCAAAATTTTTGTTTAATATATTAGAAATTCAACATACGAAAAAAAAGTTTCTTCGAAATTTTATTTGTTTTTAAACAAATTCTTTAACTCTTTGACGTCTGGAAATTCCAATTTTGTCACTTCAATTTCAATATTGTATTTCGCATCAAACCGAAGTTAAAAACATCTATCCTACTATTTTTCCGGTCATTTTTCAAAATTTCGAGGTCAAAATTGTGTTTCAGCTGCCAGGAATACCAATATGACGCTAAAAATGTCAAAAAATTTGTCAAAAAATTAGGAAATCCTTCTTATTAACTTTTTTCTATCAGCAATTTGGGATTCTATTCAAACTACGAAGAGAGACGAAGAAAATATTTAAATTTTAAGCACAATATTACTCTTATTCATTTTAAGGACCTCAAAATGGTGTCCACAATGAAAATTTCTTTGAAAAATGTCTGCACTGTGCAACTAAACAATTACGAGCTTTTTAAAAAAAGATGTTAAGAACGAGATGTTCTTAAAATTTTTGGAGGAATATACTGCAATTTTTACAGCTTTTTTTAATTATATTTTCAAAAAACTCTTTTCATCAAAAGTCTGAAAAAGTTTTGGTATATTCTTTGATGAATTTTAAACATATTTTGTTGTTTAAAATTTTCTCTGGATGTTCACAATTTTCGAGGACAACATTTCTAAAGCATAACAATTTAAAATTCTTAAGAATTTTTCGTAAATATTTGAAATGCTTATAAAAGATTAAAATAAAAATGTTTTCAAAATAATCTTTAAAAAACTGAAAAAAAAAATTCATTAGATGCAACAGAAAATTTGGTTCTTAGCATTTTTTTCTTAACTTTCAAAGAAATTTTCATTGGGGACGCCATTTTGAGGTCGTTAAAATTAAAAGTGGGGAATGAAAGTTAAATTTGTTTTAAAAAAGTTCAAATATGTTCTTCACTTTTCGTCGTAGTTAGTTGGACAAAATCGATAAGAATAAATATTTTTCATTTTTGGATAATTTTTTTCAAATCTGTCTCCATATTGGAATATCTGGCGGCTGCAATTCAAGTTTGATCTGTCGAAGAATGACAACCAAAACTGAGGGATATGTACCTTTCAATTTTGTTTTTTTTTCTGGGCAATATTTTAACGTGTTAACCCTAAAGCGTTGTGGCTTTTTAAACTTATACATAAAAAATATGTCGATAATTGCGGTTAAAAACCCAATAATGGCCACGATAGACATTTTTTACCATTCTTTTACATTGTTTTTTAATACTTGAAAGAAAAAATGAGAACCAAACTCGAGATTGGTAGCGGCTTATACAATAAAAAAGTGAATATTAATAATCACAGTCATAAATGACAAATGTGTAATAAAAAAGTTATTTATGAATTTCATTCATGAATTATAAGTTACTTTCGATTAAGAAATCTGAAGTCATAATCAAATAAAAATCGGTAACACGTTCAAAATAACTTTCCATAAATTTCCCAACTAATAAACAATTGAACTTCAATAAATTTTTTATTGACTCACGAGAAACAGCATGTCTTCAAATATTCGTTCATTCACGATCTATAATTTGCAATTTTTATTTGCAGAGTAATTTCGATTTGTGCGCAATGAATTATCGATGTTCAAATTTCCAATTCGCTTTTGAAAGATGAGTTAATCATCAACGAATTGAGGTCAAATATCGAATTGGAGAAACCAATAAATTATCTGTTATCTGTTATGACAAAACATTTTTAGGTATTTTTTACAAATAAAATAAAAATGTATGTAATTTTGTTTATCAAACTTAATTTTTATTTTACGTCGCCGAAATTCCAGACTGAAACATAGTAAAATGTTCATGATTAACAAGTAAGTAACTTGTCAAACAATATATATATATCCCACAAAAACTTATATGTAATCATTAATTGCAAGCACGTGTTGAGAAATACATTCTTTGCAGTGAGTAAGGTCACGTGTTCGTCGGTCGTGCATGCCAAACTTTTGCACGAAGGTTGCAGACGACACGAATCATAAAAAACATGAGAATTTATTTCGATTCCTACATATAATATATTATTATTCCCCTGTCAATTTTAATTCGGAGCTTAGCAACTTCGAAATTTATAGGTAGAAATTCAAAATCATGCAGATCTATATTTATGCTACCTAAATGTTTTATCAAATCTGTTGTTTTTTAATCTCAATAGACAAGACGATTTTATTAACCTTCGTGTTTTACTAGTAATAATATGATCTAAGTGTACTGACTTATCATGAATGAAAATATGTATCCAATATTATTTAATATTGTCTTAACTGAACATTTGTTTAGTCATTATCTTTTTATTTAAAACAAAAACGAGAACCAAACTCGACAAATTCGATGCACCGTGTCTTGAACCCGGAACCTTTCGATTGCCAGTCGAATTGCAATTTTTTTGTATGTGATTTAAACCAAACGAACCGAAGATCAGATACAAATTCAAGATATTTTAGATCGCGACAACAAAAACTGCTTGATTCAATGTACTACATATATTAAATAAATTTAGATAACTTAATTTTGGGAGATATTATCGATCGCTAATCGCAGTTGTCAGATTGTCGAAAATCAAAAGGGCGGACGTAAATACGAAAAATTATTAACTACGAATCTGTTCTCAGATTTTAAAAATTCAAAATGAAGAATCCAAGTTATAGAAAAAATAAGAATTTTTTTTAAATATAAATAAAACTCGGCTACAAATCTATTGGCTAATATACGAAATTGAAGATGGCGGATCTAACACTGCGACTAAAATAAGAGAAATTTTAATGTAAATCGATTCTTTGTTGTTACAGAGATCACCAATTACGAATTTCTTATCAAAATGTTGAATGTTGAAAAATTCGTGTTTAACACTCCGGGAGTAGAACTCGATTTTGCACCCTACAGTGAAATATTCGGGCGCAAATTATGAAGCCCCACAACCGTCATATTAAAAAATATTGCATGAAACACGGGCGAAATATTGATCTTCGATGAGTGTGAGCATAACCATCCCTTCGCTCGTGCGACAAACTTCGCACTGGACCAAAATCCGTAATTGCGCCCTTGTTACATAATATACTATTAAAATTTGCGTAATAATATAATAATAAGTAGACAAATTTTAATAGTTACTTTAACCTATTAACGCAAGAAGAGGACACAAATTTCACCATTTTTGTGAGTATTTCTTGGCAATAAAAACCGATCCCAAAAATTTGAGACAAAATATTCTCGACGCACAATTGATTGCTCCTTCAGATTCTTCTATCAGAATTTGTCTGGAATAAAGGTGCATAAAGTCAGAAAAAATTATTCATAAAATACACGATTTTTTGCTTCCCAAACATTTTTTAATCAATATTTTCATGACAAATAAGAAAAGCCTTAAAATATCGCGTCTTTAATGTCTCAACTATAAATATTCGTAATAACATATGGGAAAATTAAAGATTGTATCTCCAAAATGGAGACCGAAGCTATTTTTTTGTAAAGTATTAGCTTTCAAATTATCCGATCTGGATGAAACTTAGTACCCATAAATTATTGGGGTCCCCCAGTATTAATTTCTGGTTACTTTTAAAAAATTCAAAATGTTGGATCCAATATGGCCGCCGAAAATTAAAAATTTCATTTTATATTTATGAAACTTTTTATATAGGGATTTTAGAGGTCGTTGATTATGAAAACCATGTTATTTTTTTAAAATCCAAAATGGCGGATCCAATATGTCGGCCGAAAATTTAAAATTTGATTTATATTTATGAAACTTGGTATACACTGTGTAACGCTACCTATGACACCCCGTTTATTTGTAGATGAATACCGATAAACTCAACCAGAAGTTCCTCTTCCAAAATTGGATCTGAGCTTAGAATTTGATTGACAAGCCATCGAAGTTTAGAAAAAAAATCACTATTTTTGCAATAACTCGGTTCTTTTTGAAGTTATGTTAACCAGTCAACGTTCGTATTAAAGCTATTTTTTATCTCTACAATTCACCTCTGAGGCTCTTTGACCTACATGGACTATTTTTCTTGTTATAGCCATAAAAAGGGTGAAAAATTCAAATTTTTTCGATTTTTCGTTCAACTTTTTTTGCTACCAAAATGACACAATTAAGAAGTTGTAGGCCATAAAAAAACGAACAATTTTATCCATAATCGGAAGCGATTCGAAACGTCTTGGTATTCGTAATACCCGTTTTTCGCCAATTCCATGACTTTGAAAGGCTCCTCATGGTTTCAAATTTTATCGAATCACATCGTATTACAAGTTAAATTGTTTGTTTTTTCAAGGCCTACATCTTATTCCTATGTGATATTTCGTTAGTTACTTAATGAAAAAAGTTACACGCGAAAAAACGCAAAAATCGTTATTTTCTCCTTTTTTTGGCTATAACACGAGAAATATTCATGGCAGGTCAAAGAGCCTTGGATTTGAATTGTACAGCTTGAAAATGTCGTCAATATGGACTTTCACTAGTTAACATAACTTTAAAGGGAACCAAGTTATTGCAAAAATGGTGATTTTTTTGGCAACAATGGCTCACCAATCAAATTTTAAGCCTCCGATCCAATTTTGGAAAAGCAACTTCCGGTTCAGTTTTTCATCATTTATCTCCTAGTAAACGGGGTGTCATTGGTGAGATTACACGACGTATAGGAATTTTTACGGTCGCTGATTACGAAAATGTTATCGTTTTTCAAGAATTGAAAATGGCGAATCCAATATGGTGTTAGAGAATTAAAAACGCTGTTTTATTTTTATGAAACTTGGTAAATCAAGGATTTGAGGTCTCTGATTATGAATTAGGAGTAATTTATAGAAAATTGAAAATAGCGGATCCAATGTCGCCATACTTCATTCGAAATTTTTAATTTTTTTAAAATTACTCGTAATTTGCAATCAGAGGCCCCAAAACCCTGATTTACCCAGTTTCATATACATAAATACAATAAAATTTGGAATTGTTGGCCGCCATATTGGATCCGCCATTTTATATTTTTTAAAAATAACTTGAAATTCGTACTGAGAGACCCAAAAAACTTATGGATACTAAGATTTCTGAAGATTGGATAATTTTTGAAGATTCGGTATACTAACCTAATATTTTACAAAAAAAAGCTTTAGTCGCCATTTTGAAACTGCCATCTTCAACTTTTCCATATCTTATTACGAATATTTATAGCTGAGACATTAAAGACATAATATTTTGAGGTTTCGACCCAATGGCTGTTCTTGTTTGACATGAAAATATTGATGAAAAAACTTTTATCGAAAATGTTTTATCTCACATTTTTTTAATTGGTTTTTAATGTCAAGAAATATTCCGAAAATCTTGGTGAAATTTGTGTCCTATTGGGCATTAAGGGGAGGGTTCAGCAACAAAATCAGCTCTATGAAATACACCTTTAAAAAATTTGAAAAAATTAAATCTGTAGTAATTTTTGACGTGGAATTCAATGATGCTAGAGTAAAAAGTGTAAACAATTTTTTTTAACAATAAAAAAATGGAATTTTTTCAAATCCATCCGTAGTTATTTAGAAAATGTGTTTATATGTTCAACCCAATTTTTTCGAATTTTTAAATTAATTTAGCAAAGTCTAGAAGCATTTTTTTGAAAAAAAATTTATTTTCCGTGCTAAAACAAGTAGGTCAAAAAAATTATTTCTTTAGTAATTTTTTACGTTAAATTCAGTGGTGCTAAAATACAAAATGTAAAAATTGTTTTTAACCCATAAAAAAAATATTTTTGGCCCATAACAAAATTTTTTTTCGAAAAAAATGGAATTTTTTAAAATCCATCCGTAATTATTTCGAAAATGTGTTTTTAAGTTCACCTTAATTTTTTTGAATTTTTAAATTAATTTAGAAAAATGTAGAAGCGTCTTTTAGAAAAGACAAATTTTGTTTCGAGCTGAAATTTATAGGTTAAAAAAATTTTTTAGATTTTTTATTCTAGCACTACTGAATCCCGCGTCAAAAATTATTAAAGAAATAATTTTTTCAAACCTTGTTAGAGGTGTATTTCATAGAGCTGATTTTGTTGCCGAACCCTCCCCTTAATGGGTTAACTATGAAGAATATATGGTTTGGAAAAATGTAGAAAAACATCAGCATATATTAACTATATTTTCATATTTCCATTACCGTTGCCTTATATCTCTGTATCAGAGAAAATGTAAAAACTCAGTAAACTATCCAAAAATATTGTAAGAGTAAAAAAAAAACTCGAGAATTACACCTTTTTTTGTTGTAATTTGACATTAGCGTCATAATATTACAACATATCTTCGATGTTTTCAACATACATTTCCTATAGTATTTAAAACTATCAAAAAAATTCGACCGACTCAGATTTGGTCTCACCCCACCGCCGTCACCAATTTTTTGTATTACTCTACAACCACAAAACAAAAAGCGTCGAACGCTTAGTAAATAAGGCGTCGAACGTTTTTTTAAGGGAAAATGGTCGCGAAAAAAGCCTTGGAAAAATGACAAACGACCGAGAGGTCATTATACACGAGCAGCCGTACTCTTTGTCTAACGTCGAAGGAATCCGCCTGGCTAAAATTAAACCGGCATCAGCAGCAGCAGCAGCACGATGGAAGCATCTGAGGCACTATCGGCATCAGCCGGCCCGAGACGACGCGGGTTGAAGCTGGCGAGAGCGGGAACAGCCGCCAGAAACCAGAGCACGTGCTCCAAGTAAGTGACATGTGCCTTGTCCTCCTTTCTCCCACCTCCCTCCCCTGGGTACTCCTCCTCCCCCCCCCTTCGCGGTCCTCAGCCTCCACCCCGAACCCTTCGGCACACTTCGTATGGCAACCAGGCTACGGCCTATCAATTATCATTGGTGTAAGTATCGCGCGCAGCCTTCGTTAGCTCTCTGCGGCATTTTTCGCAGCTACGAGGGATCGACGCAGCTTCACGAACTTCCACGGAACGACCCGATCGAGGAACCCACCTTGGCATCCCTTCGATTCTCGAAAATCCGTCGTGATATGTCTCCACGGTATCATAACTCAAATATGAGTGGGGGAATGACATTTTTCTCCACCTCTACGAATTTAACGAAAATTTATGGTTTCTGCATAAAATTCACCAAATAAAATTCCTCGACAATGGTAATAAATTATACTAATAAAAGTCAGCATAAAATGTTACTCGAGTAAAGTAAAGTTTCTTAATAATGTAATGTAACAGTACTTTACGTTACCGTGTGTATAAGTGCCATTTTACACACTTGTAACATAAAATGTACTTCGGCACATATGTAAAATAGTATTTTTCGATACAAGTGGGAAAAAGTGTTTTCGAATGAATGTGAGGTTTATGCGTAAGCGCAAGCACGTTCGTCCAAACAACATTTCTGCACATGAGCCAAAATGTATTTTTTGTTACAAGTGTGAGAAAATGCGAAAGAAAAACGTCAAAAGTGTGAAAAATAGCATTTTGCCCACGCTTTAACAAATATGTTTTTTGTACGTATGTGAATGCGGCATTCACCTTTGGCGACAACATACGACTTTCGCATTCGCAGAAAAATCTTTTTTCGCACTTGTACCGAAATATACTATTATGTACGTCTTTTCGGTGCGTAAAGTAAACTTGTGCGTAAAGTAAACTTTACGCACTCGATTATAGTTTACGCACGGAAAAGCCGTACGTAATAGTAGTTTTCGATACAAGTGCGTATGCGTAAAGAACTTGACACATACACACGTGTGTCGAAAAGTACTATTTTGTAATTGTGTGCGTAAAGTTAGTGCGTAAAGTACTTTTGATGACTGTTTTTCGTGCGTAAAGTTCACTTTTACGCACTCCCGACGACAAAATTCGTAAATTGAACGGTCTTGCATAAAGTTGTACTTTACGCACTCACCCAGGCATCAAAACTTTACGCACTCTCTTTACACACTCAATTACAAAAACTAGGACACGTAACATGGGTGTAAAGTATAACTGTTGCGCCTCGTATGTATAGTTCCCGCCCGGTGCGTAAAAGTACACTTTACACCCTTGTTACGTAATATACTATTTTGTCATATGACGTGTAGAATTGAATTTAAAATTTTTCGCACTGATTAAATACAGTGTGACTTTAATCATTTCGAGAAATCAGAAAATACTATACGATTCTTAAACTCGTTACGCCACGTTTACATTACTTCCTAGTTTCAAAATATTCTATTTTTTGTTACAAGTGTGTAAAATTGTACCTTACTACGTAGTTGCGAAAATACCACATTTCGAGACACTTGTTGCGAAATGTACACTTTTCCGTGAAGTTTCTAAAATGGAACTTTCCCCACTAGTTGCGAAATATACTATTTTTCCACAAAATGGATAATTTCTGATAACCAGATCCACCTCTCTTTAAGCTTTCCTGATCCAGGCTGTTAAAATTCCCTCCTGTATTTCGAATTCTTTATTCATTTTAGCTAAAAAAAATATGAAAATACGAATATGTTAATAAAAGGGCAGCTACGGTTTTGTTCTTTACTGACATTGAATAAAAGAAAGAAGTTTTGTTATCCGATGAAGTAATCAACTAATACTAGTAAAAAAAAGTAAAAGTTAGAAAAAAAGCAGAAGACAAACGCTCTTAATGACGTCGGTTCGTCAATGTCATAAGTTCGGTGTCAAATTTTAATAAATCTCGTGTATCTATTGACATGGGCGATGCATCATTAGCATTTCGTGGGAACACTAATGAAGGGTAGTTAATAAGTAATGATAATATTCACTAACTGCAAAATGTTAATGGTGGGAATATTGTGTAAGTATAACAAATGAGAAATACACATCATATCAAAAATATTTCCAGTTTTTATTGTACTTTCTAATCCTTAACTATAGCGAACAGAAACTTATTAGAAATGTCTTATTGAACTACAAATTATCAAAGACGTAAATCGTTCCTAATTGAAAAAAGGAATAATAACAACAATAACAAAAAATCTGAAGTGTGTATCACGAGTGGCTATATGAAACATTGTGGTAATAGACTATAAAGAAAATTAAATATAAAAAATGTCTCCTCAATTCATAAAACGAATATCCTAATAATTCCTAAAATATGAAATAGTACATTTCGTTACTAGTGTGGGAAATACGATTTCCCGCATGAGTAATGATTGATTTGGCACGAGTGTTATGTTAATTATTCGACTGCGGGGAAATTGCATTTTTTGTACTTCTAACGAACTATCTTTTTCTTAATAGTATGTGGGAAATTCACATTTCTCGCACTGTTTATCACTGAAATTTATTTTTAAATTACAACTAAAAATAATGCGAGAAATGCTAGAATTTTATCATAGAGAAGTTTCGTTTTATCAATTCTATTATTATCTTATTACTGAAAAATAATAGCATAAGTGATGTTTTTGTAACTATAATATAGAATACGAACATATTCACGAAAGACAACTTACTATTATTGTGAAATAACTCCAATGCCTACTGATGAGTGGGCATCTATTATTTTGGTTTCAACTCCGTGCGCGAAACTGAATTTCGCACACTGTTTTTGTTGAGAAAAGAGTCTGATTTGCACTTGCATTTTTCAAAACATTGCTTGAAAAATGGTTGCAACGGAGTAAAAAATAGTAGTTTTCGTTACAAATGGAAATAAACATTTTCTTACAAATGCAAACTTTGTTATGAAATTTAATGAAATTTTAAAATAGGCAATATGTCTTTTCTACTAATTCTAGAAAAGTTCGGTAATTTGTATAAAAATATTGTTTGCTGTTTACAGCAATATTCTTTCAATTTTTAAAATGTTTTGTGCAAAACATAACATAAAATTATGTAATTTTTAAGAAATATCTTTGTTTACATACAGATTTCAATACAAAGTATTTTAATTAATTCATTAAAATAAAAATAATTCTTCTACTTTCAAAACATATTACACCAGAATAAAATCGAATGCAACCAAAAAATAATTATATCAAAAATAATAATAGTAAAAAGATTCTCTTGTATTAATTTTGTTTGATGTTATATTCACGAATACTATATTTCCACACTTTTTTAAAAGTTTAAATAATGTACATATGATTTCTAAGTTTAACATAAGTAGGAGAAATATTTCTACATCCTTTAACAAAATTTTACTTCTATTGCATAAACTTTTTAATGATGAAACGAATCAAAACATAAATAAAAGGGTCTTTCTTGGAGAAAAAAAATGAATTTTAATGCTAATCATAATAATTAGTCATATACAGGTTAAAATTAATAAATTAATAAACTTTTCGTCCTCCTAGGACGATGTAACATAATACGAGGTTATTATATGATAATTAATTTCTTGTAGTAAAGTTTCAATTTCATAGATACACGAATTGCAATTAAGACAAGATATTTTATATATAGTACAATTAAAATAACCAAAAAAAGACTGAAAAAGTAACTCATTTTTAAATTTCATAACATTTTGAAGTAATTCTACTCGTTCATTATAAAAACTTTTTTTAAACTCTCTTATTTGCAAGTTAATAATGTCATTTATATTTCTAAAAACTAATAAATAATTAGAAAATAAATTATACCATAATTTCTCGATTGATGGTGAATATTAATAATCTTATTAGCATGAAACATAATACAACGCGACTGGACTAAAGATATTAAAAAAACTGTTGTACAAATATTTGAAGATCATTTCAGAAAATATACAAAAAATCACCCCCTGAGATAAGTAAGTCAAAACTGTGAAAAAGTAACGACCAAAAGATCGAATTACTTGAACCTGCTGAGAACTCAGTGGGGAATCTTTCTTTAGCTTAAAGAATCATTAAGTATCATTTACTTACAAAAATTTGTTTCAAACATTTATTTACAAAATATATAATTTGACGGTTCTGAACTGTTTATACCTATTTCATGAAGGAACGTTTAATTAAGGTTACCTAATTAATTAAAAGGACTTTAATATATATAATTATTAATTATATAATTACAAAATTTAATATGGCGATGTAAATGTAAAAAAAAAAAAAATCGGGTATACTTTTTAATAAAACATTTTTTTCTCATCGAAAGAGTATATGGGGCATTCCACGCCAACTCACCCAATTTTAAAATCGACCATCACTAATTTTGTTCGTAATTTTTTTATAGATGCATTTCGGTAAAACAAGACTGGACAAATTTTTTTAGATTTTTAAAATCACTCGTTAACGTGTGAGAATTTTTCAAAATTTTGAAATTTTAGAAAATTGAAAATTTTTAAATTTCCACAATTCGGTTGCTACTTATCGTACAGTAACGAATAAAAATCGGAATTGTTCGTCTTGAAATGTACTTTTCTATGGGTATAATGAAAATTTAACTGGAATTTATTGACATGTGTATTTTTACGTGTTAAGTAAAAAATTCAAAATTTTTCCAAAATGGACATTTTTAATTTTTTTGAATTAAATTCACAAAAAAACTACTGAAAATAACGAACAATTTGCGGGGTCGTACAAGATGGCAAGTTGTTTCGTTAATTTTTTACAGATTTTTACATTCTTTTAAACAATTTAAATTTTTGCTAAAATCTCGAGATTTAGTTTATTGAATTCACAATTCACTGTTTTTCACTTTTTTTGTGTGTTTTTGATTTTCCGTGATTCAATGCATACATTGAAAAAATTAGAAGTTTTTAAATTGATTATGCAAATTTCGTTAATATTATTTGATACAGCTCTTTCCTTTTGTTTTAAATAAATCTGTGTGTCAAGGGTTTAAGAATTATACATGTTTCTTTTTCGAACTCAAGGCTCTTACTTGTCAGGTGAACATGTCGCTTATATCCATGTCGCATACAAAATCATTGGCATAAGCATTAAGGAATTTGTCATTACAATTATTGGCTGATGTAAATTTTGCCTTCCGAATTTCTAGTATTATAATGACATTATATTTTCTCCGTACATTTTTCTCTGTATCATACTTTTATGTGTATCTTGTTTTTACGCAAAAGCTCTTAAATATATTGGGGCATCTTTTCACGATTACCGCTAGGTGTCGAATTACTAGCAATTAAAGCGTTCCCCAATTACATTAATATAGCCATCATCCGTGCAGGTTCTACATTACAGTCAAAATTCATTTCCCTGTTTTTTTTTCCCTATAAGAGTCATGTCCTTATATCATACATTCAGTGACAGATGTGTAAATCCTTTTCAAAAACCAAAACATGTTAAAAAAACTAATTTGAGACATTTATCGGCTGCGCAAATGTTACTATTTCCTGAATTGCCGTAAAATGTAAAAATTTGTAGTACATGTAGAAATGAGATTCAGACTTACAGAAATCTGAAAATGAAGTCACAAATATAGCGGGAAATACATATGAAGAAGTAGATCATGAAACACACAAAGTAATAGAAGAAATAGATCCTGAAATAGAGGAAACAACTCAAAAAGACTTCGAAACTGGCGACCCCAACTTTCAAACGGGGGACAGAAATCAATGTTATGATAAAAATCATTTAACGAGTCTCGAAGTCATGAATCAAATAAGATTTTTAAAATAGATTTCTAAAATAGATTATCCTGAAAGACGGAAAATCCTGAAAGTGAAAAACAGTGAATTGTTAATTCAATAAACTAAATCTCGAGATTTGAGCAAAAATTTAAATTGTATAAAAGAATGTAAAAATCTGTAAAAAATTAACGAAACAACTTGCCATCTTGTACGACCCCACAAATTGTTCGTTATTTTCAGTAGTTTTTTTCTGAATTTAATTCAAAAAAATTAAAAATGTCCATTTTGGAAAAATTTTGAATTTTGTACTTAACACGTAAAAATACACATGTCAATAAATTCCAGTTAAATTTTCATTATACCCATAGAAAAGTACATTTCAAGACGAACAATTCCATTTTTTATTCGTTACTGTACGATAAGTAGCAACCGAGTTATGGAAATTTAAAAATTTTCAATTTTCTAAAATTTCAAATTTTTGAAAAATTCTCACACGTTAACGAGTGATTTTAAAAATCTGAAAAAATTTGACCCGTCTTATTTCACCGAAATGCATCCATACAAAAATTACGAACCAAATTGGTGATGATCGATTTTAAAATTGGGTGAGTTGGCGTGGAATGCCCCATATTCCGGCTCAAAATTCCTTCACTAAACGTTAAGAAAATAGTTGTGGTATTAAGATATATTTTTTAAATATTAACAAAATATCATAGTGATCATAAAATGACGACGGCAGTGAGTAATTTCTTATGAAAAGTTAACAAATTATTTCATGAAAACTATAAACTTTATACCAAATTTTCTAAGAATAAAACTGTCTTCAAATGTATCAAAGATTACGCCCAAATTTTTTTTAGAATGTATTGATATCATTTTTTATTTTTTTAATTTTCGAAAAAACGACTTTTTAAAAACATCGTTTAAAAAATCTGAAAAAAATTTTAGTGTATTCTTTGACTAATTCTAAAATGATTCTGTTTTGTTTCTCAAAAACTATAAACTTGAGAGAAAATCTCTAAGATTACTCTCAACTTTACTCAGATTTTTTAAATGAGTTTGTTCAACATTTCAATTTTGTAATTTTCGAAAAATAACAAATTGTATCAATAGATTCTGAAAAAAATTGAGAATATTCTTTGACACATTCTAAGAAATGTTAGTTATTACAACATTCTTTTTAGAGTTTGCAGTTTTCATGAAAAAAATTTGTCAGGTTTTAAAAAGAAAATTCTCATTGGGGTCGCCATTTTGTGAACATGACGTTAGTTTTTTAATATTTAAAAAATATATCTTAATACTCAATTTTCTTCACCTCTAGCGAAAGAATTTTGTGCCGGCAAATACTCTTTCGATGAGAAAAAAATTTTGCATAACAAAATATACCCGATTTTTTGCGTTTTTGACATTTAAATTGCTACATTTAACTTTGTAATTAAAATAGCTGAATTTTGACAGCACCATTGAAATGAGTGATCTCGAAAATAGCAAGACACATATATTTCAATTGTTTTTAACTTTACTTTCCATACGAAATACTTGATTGAAATTGAAGTGAGAAATGTGTCCTTCCCAGCATTAATGGGTTAAATACAAATTTCTAATTTCTTAATGTTTTAAAATATTTTAAAATTAAATTACATTAGTAACATATTTTCTACTAAAATATTTGAATAGTAGTAGATTATACTTTTCCATTAATATAAAAAAATATTAAATAATACTCATCGATTCACCCATTATTTTCCTAGTTTGGATTTGACCAAATAGTTGAATCCAGTGAAGAAACTTACCTGAAACAATAAAAAATTATTATTAATAATTAATCTTTGAAATCATTTAAATGTTATGTCTAAATTTCTTTATTCGTTCGAATAAAATAATTAAGATGACTTAAAATTGAATATAAATTCCAATGCATTTTATTGAAGAATTGATCACAGCTAAAAAAGAACTCCAGTAAGAGCATTTTGTATTTTTTAACCCATCCGGTTCTGAAACGCACACATGATGGGCCAAGAGGTCATTTTTTGCGCTTCTGTGTCCGAATTCAATGGCTGGGCACAATGTGTGGCGTTGGTCCAAGCAACACGATAATTTATCAAAATAATACAACAGAAATAATGAAACATGGGGTATGATAAATAAAATATATCTTCTGCCGCGTCAGACTATAAGCAAAATAAACTTAAAATATCGGTTAAAGAATAAACACTTTCAAAAAAAAATGAGGAAAAACAATTTTCTTCAAACGATTAAAATTCTATGTGAGAAAAATGGTTAAAATAATTAAAAGTACAATTTCCTGATTCTGATAAAAAATCTTCCTTCTGTGACATATTTTTGTTTTTCTTTTGGTTCCATTCAATTTTGGGATTTAAGCTAGTCTTGATCCAGAAATAAAATACATTTTTTTTAATTTCAATCGAATGATATACTGGATGTATAAATTATGATGTATGATGTATGTTTTTATTTTGAAGTTTGTGAAAGAATATTCACCACAATTATGTTTACAAAATTTAACATTTATTGTTTCATTTTAAACAAAACAAGACGATGAATACCAGATTTTAATCCTCCTCTCATGTATGTAATCACGACAATTTGATGATATTTCTGCTTTTATAAAAAGGTTGAATAATAAGTAAGATTTTTATGTAAAGAAATCTTGCACAATAAATCGAAATAAAAAATGTCATAGTGTGTGTAGACATTAAATTCAATTATATAATATTGATATTGTTGTTTATAATGTTCAAAATTGATGATCATGTTCACATCTAAGAAGTAGATGACCCTGTTAAACTATCTGATTTAATTAATTAAGTCCTATTTATGAGATTTTTCGCCATTTTTTTTAAACTTGTAAAAACTAGTCCATAATTTAAAAAATGATTTTTTTTTATTTCTACATACACTACATCTTTGATAATAAAACAATAAAATGCTGTAATAAACTTCTCTATTTAGCACAATTAATTAAAATACTCTATTTATTGATATACTCATTTTAACTAAAGTTTTTCTAACTAAAGACATAATCATCTCATTACTTCAAAGTGTTTAGTATCACTTTTTCCATACGATGAATTAGACTTCTTTCGTTTTTAAAAAATGTAGTTTAGACTGTCAAAAATCTCGGGTTTTTATTCAGTATTTGAAAACTTTTTAAACGGGTCCATTTTGTTGGAACTATTTTTTCACAATTATAAATCACTGTACAGTGAAAACTTTCTAGTTTGTAGTCTTTTTTATTAGTTTTATATTAGAACTTTTAATACAAGTGAATCATTAAAATTTCAAAACGAATTTAAGTAATCGGCATTTTGAAAACGTTCTTGAAAACATTTTTTGTTTGAATACAACATTTTTAGTAAGACTAAGTATTCGATCGTTTTACCAAGTCATTTTTCGATGGTTTTTTAATGATTGTTGAATGAAATCAAATATAAACTAAATAAAATAACACTAGATCATCATAAAATTGACTTGATCACAAATTTGAGTCAAAGACTATTAATCAAGGAGTGAAAAGCCACTAATTACATTAGTACCGATTTTTACTGATAAAGAGTAAAAAATAGCTAGTTCATAATCCTACTAATTGCAAATTAGTTATTGTATTTCTACAATATCTTATTGCTGAAATAAATTAATATTTTTTCAGTTTCAAAGCTTTCAAAAATGTCAGCAGTTTTTTAAAATTTTTGGTAGTAAAAATCAGTACTAATCAATTTAGAGGCCGTCAATTTGATGTCTTCATTAGTAGTTTTTGGCTGTAAGAATTATGTCTGAAATAATTTTTTTCGGTATAACGGAATACCGAAAAATTGTACACAAATCAAACCTAACTTTAGAAATATAGTTTTTAAATACAAATTCTAGTTAATTTTAACTAATTATTTTTAATAAAATATATACATATATATATATATAAACCTTTCAGGACTAAATGCACATAAATTTAACGTGAAGTTTGACAGTACTTTTTAGTAGTAAAACGCCGTCAAAAACATTTTGGAATTGACATTTTCTATTGCTCTATCAAATGATGTATCAAAAAATGCCACAAATTTAAAAGTAAAAAAATTACGAGCATTTATTTAACAAAAATCCCAAATTTTTAAGTTGTTTTTCACTTATCGTTATTTTATTCATTTCCCACGCTTGAATACCTCAGATATTTATAAATATCGCACCAAAAATGTTTGGACTGGAAGAAGAACCATTGTAAATGATTAAATTTCAAAATGGCAGCTCAAAATACCTACTAAAGTCGATTTTTTGTCAAAATCATAGTCGCTTGTATTCAATCGATTGACCCTAATGAAATCACTTCAAACATGGTACAGTTTTTCAGGTCGTTGAGTCCAAATCTGATGTTAGTTTTTAAAAATTCAAAATGGCGATTCCACAATCTGGAATCAGCGAATACAAAAACCACCAATTACCAAGAATGAAGTAATTTCGTTTGATTTTAGTAAATACGTTTGCCATTTTGGATCCATCATTTTGAATTTTTGAAAACTAACTTCCAATTTGGAGTCAGCGAACTCAAAAAAGCTCAGGAACCAAGTTTGAAGTAATTTCATTTTGGTCAGTCGACTGAGTATAAAAGAATAAGATTTTTAAAAAAATCTAGTAGAAATTTCTGAATCGCCATTTTGAAAATTAATTTTTTGAACTAGTTCTATCTTCTAGCCCAAACACTTTTTATGTAATATTTATAAATATCTGATGTATTCTAATTCGGGAAATGATAAAAAAATAACGATAAAAACAAAAAACCTTCAAAACTCCTAATTTTTGTTAAATAAATGCTCATAATTTTTTTTATTTACACCATTATGTTACACCAATCAAAAGAATGAGATTTTGGTAATAAAAAACGCGCATTCCGACATTTCTTATTAAATTGCGTTTTACTACTAAGAAGTACTGCAAAAACTTTAAATTAAATTTATATAGATTTGGTCCTTAATGGGTCAACATGATCTTCAAGATGGACAATTTTTTATTAAATTATTCTTTGATTTTAGAGAAAATCTCTAGAGATTCGATCTAATCTTTTAAATTCTCGATCAATCCCTATGGATCTTGATCTACGTGTATACATCGCACTAATGACCGACATCCAGGGAGCGTGTGACGGCATCTTGGAGGCTACCAACCCGAAGCCCGGATACAGTATCTTGTAAAAAATTCCATAAATCTCGAAGAAACTCGGTGAGTCGCCCCCGCATACGAACCCCGTATGGTAAAGTTATGGGAGAACAGTTTCTTCCCGATGTTGTGGCCATATTACGTAGGGTACAGGGGAGATGCGAGGTCTAGACACTGCAACAAAAGTGATGCAAGCCTGCTGCCTGTCTGTGGGGTTGACGATCTTTACATGTGCTTAATGCACTTGGACAAAGTTTCAAAACAATTTTTTTGAAACCTGATTACAAGTGGCATCAAAGAAAATCAGATGCACATAGCCTTTAACCATAAGCAAATTCTAAAGTGGTCCGCCGGTAAGGTAGGAATTTATGCTGAAAAATGAAAATGAAAATAAAATTGTCAAAATTCTAGATGTCTAAAGGCAATTTTGATTACTGTAGACGGTTTCCTAGAAAATACTAAAGTCATTAATTAAGAAATGACCGAGAATTTTCGGAAATAAATAAAAATCACTTATTTCCGCTAATTCTCTGTCCATCATCAATTAATTTATTTGCCCTTTTTCAGGATACCATCTACGGTAATTAGAATTGACCTTATATACAGAACCCGAATTGATTCAGACATTTTTAATTTTCGATTATCAGCATAAATTCCTACGTTATAAGCGGATTACTTTAGAACCCCCTTAACGTCAATTTTTTTGTTAATAGCCTGAATTAAGAACCGCCTTAAACCATAAACGAATTTAAATAAAAAATCAAATTCGAACAAAATTGCTAAAAAAATGTAAAATATTGACTTTTATCTATTTTTTCGAGCTATTAGAATATTGGGATTCAATTGAAAGTATGGACAATGGGGTGGATAAAATATTTTATTTTTATAGCCTACATCATTCTAATGACCTTAAAATGATGTCAAAATGAAAATTTCTTTGAAAGCTTTCTTATACCCGTACTAAAAAAATATAAGTATACAAGTTCTTAGAAACCATCGATGATTTATACTGACTTTTTTAGAAAAGTTGATAATACTTGCAAAAAAATATTAAAATGTTAATATATTCTCTGATGAATTCTAAGAACTTTTGAAATTCTTTTCACCAAAAAAGAATGAATTCATTTTTAGCTTTCTATTACTTTCGTATTATTCTCTTAAGGTTTAGTCATAGTTTTAAAACAGTAATTTTAATCAGCCTCGTAGATTTATTTTTTTAAATACAAAATTTGCAATAGATTCAAGAGAGAAGCCCAAAACATGCATTCCTTTGAACTGTCACTGAAAGTTAATGACCAAATTTCATAATGAATTATGCGTAGTTGAGGAATGACTAAAGTAAAATGAAAACTGTCATGTTTTTGGCACATGCTTGGATGTTTAAAACCTATTAATATGATGATAATTAGTAAAATCATAATGAAGATTTTCATGGAAATTTTCAAAGTATACAGATTTTTTCATAAATTTCAAATCTGTTGGACAGAATTTTCGAATACGAGGCAAGACAAATTTTGAGAAAAATGAAAATGTCTAACTGCTAATTTTATAAGTACATTGTGATTTTCTTATACATTTATTGGATGTGTCTGACTGTAAAGAATTAAGAAATTTATATATATTTTATTTTGCTTTTTAAGCAGAGAAATCAATAATTTAGGATCAGATTTGCAATGTTCTCGTTGGTTTTGGATAAGGTAAACTACTAATGAAAATATATAAATTAAATAATTATTTGTGTACTCATTATTAATAATAGTTAATTAATCTAGTTATTCTTCTTTTATATAATTGTATTACAAATATTTACATTTATTTACTTTTTCTTTCTCTTAAATTTTTTTAAAATGGTCTTTAATTGGTACGCTATTCTGTTAATTAGTCGTTAAACTAATTATTGTAACTATCTGAAACGCTGTAAAAATATTATTCCATTATAACTCAGAACACTTTAATAGTTTATTAAAGAGGAAGGAAAAATGAAATTGACAAAGTTTAGGTTAGTTTTAATTTAGCTACTAATGTTATTTTGTATTTCATCTATAAACCGATTCATTAGTGAATTCTTAACCAATTAAAACATTTCATCGTTTACTATCCTGTGATATGTACCTGAAGTTCTAAAGGACTTAAAGCAGACGAAACAAAATTGAAAAATTTAGAACAGTCTTAAAAAATAAGCAACGATATTAAAACTTTAAACAAAAGTTTTAAACAAAATGATTACACATTGTTTAATCTTTAAAATTTTGGAATTAGCACTTTTTAGTCAGCTATTAACATAATCAAAATCGATTTATTCGAATCCTAAGGAATTTCTAAATTAACTTCGTCGATTTAGAGATTTTTTTTAGAATACGCAGGCAATATATACTTCAACAAAAAACATTCAGGAAATTGTATTCAAATCACGGAAGAAATCGAGGGAAAGCCAAGAATGAATTCGGAAGATGTCAATATGTCATTTTATATTGATTTTACTAATTTTCGATCAGTTTTTTGTAGTCATATACAAATATACCTTTACGGGAAAGGATATTATTTTTGAGAAATAACTAGGATATTCTGAGTTGAAACGATTTTGAGTTTGATAATTTGATTACTGACAGGATCCAGTTTTTGCAAAAGATTTTGATGGTCACTTACTAACTTAGAAGGCGTAAGTTAAAAATATGCATGGATATTTTAAAAATTACGGAAGATATTCAATGAAATTACTTTAGAATTTATTGATCCCCTTTAATAGATTTAGCATCACTAGTTATTCTAATTGTAAATTTTAGCCAATTGGTTATTGATCACTTGTACAAAATTAAATGGAAATTTGTATTGAAGCATTACGAATTGTTGACTATTCAATTCAAGGTTCCCAAATTATCTTCCCAGACTGAAAAAGTACCATTGAGAAATTCAAACGAAAGTAATACAAAGTACTAAGAATTTTTTCAGTGGAATACAAACACTAGTGTTTAATATATGTTTATAATACGTTATACGTTTGGTTTAAAAGAGGTTAAAATGGTAAATCATATAAACCGTTATTGGTAACGCGTTTATTAAACTGTCAACACGTGTAAAATATACTGTGTATTTTAAATGCCAAAAAATCATTTAGGAAAGTAACGTAAATGGAATAAATTTGAAGTGCATATAAATGTACGTGTATGAGACAGTATGAGAAGTTACTCATCAAAAATTCTAATATAGCGTAAAATTTGAAAGTAATTGCCAACAAATTTAGAGATATTTCTGCTAAATTATATATAATATTTATAGAACATTTTATACATTGGTTCATTGCAATGTCCTGAAAATTTCACAGAGAATATTTATTTTCAACACGTTTGGACCCTGTAACACAGAAATTATGAGCTTTTAAAAAATTAATAAGAATGAAAAATTCTTCAAGGAGTATACTTGATTTTTTTTTAGATTTTTGTGATATATTTTTAGAAATTTTAGTAAACAATATTTAGTAAAGTTAACTAAATGATGGGTTGCCGAGTGTACTAATTATTCTTTGGTTTTTATACATACTATTCAAATCACTATTTGAAAGTGTAACGAAATAAAGTGTCAATTTAAAGAAATGTAGTTACACAAACTACTAAAAATTTAGTCCCCACTAGGTAACTTACCATTTAATTAAATTTTCTAAATATTTTGCTCCGTGTTCAAGATACTTATTAAATCGCTTACAGAAAACCTCCAGCAATTTTTTGACTTGTTGAGAGTGACATTTTCACTTTTTAAGAGTGAGTTTTGATACACTTGAATGAAGGTCTTGATCTTTTTGACCTTTGATTACTCACTCTTTAAAACAAAATTTTTCTGTGGAAACATCGTGAACTGCAGATATTTTAAATGTGGATAGGAGAGTAATTGGATGCATGGATATGATGAGAGGAAGAGAAAGAGAGAGAAAGAGAGAGGAAGAGAGAGGAAGCGAGAAAGAAAGAGAGAGAGAGAGAGAGAGAGCGAGAGAGAGGGAGAGGGGGAGAGAAAGAGAGAGATTGATCGACTCATTGATTAATTTTTTATTTCTATGGCTTCAGAGTAATTATCCTTTTATTCCAACCAAATGCAGAGTAAACATAAACAAAAAGGATTCGCTAACAATACGATTACAAAAAACTGACATGTATAAAGTGATTAAGTAAATATCAATAATTAATATACGGTTGAATAACATTTAGAATACGATACTGTAATCAGAACATTCTATTGAGATTTACTCAAAATTATAACATCGATTACGCTATCGCTAAGTACACAAATTTACCTGTAAATGACTATATAATTAGAGAGAGGTAGAGATAGAAAGAAGGAGAGAGTGGGTTAGAGAAGAAGTGTTTTTTTATTGATGACAAATTTATCAATGTCCTGGCCACTTACGGCCGTGGACAAATCTTCTCAGCATCCGTTCGTTATAAAAATTCGAGCGGATAAACGTGTACAACAATAAATTGAGTTTTTTCTCTCTCTACTTTCGAGAATAACGAAATAAAAAAGGTAATGTAGTAACTGAAGTAAACGTCTAAATCGCAACGTAACTAACTAAATTAAGAAGAAGGAGAAAGAGAGAGAGAGAGAGAGGAGAGAAGGAAAGAAGAAATAGGTAAAGGGTGAGTGAAGGAGAGAAAGAAAGAGAGAGAGGGTTTGCTCATTTATTATAGCTATGTACATTAGATCCTAAGGCAATATTATACAGACATCTAGAACAATAATTTTAACAAATGTATTTAAATATTATGACGAAGTTTAAGAATATAGAAAACGCAGTAAAAAAGGGCAAAATATATTGAACAAAAAATTTTTTAAATTGCAAAATTACAAAACTATTTAAAGATATTAAAGGGTGAGAGAATGAGAGAGAAAGGGGGAAAGGGTGAAAGTAGGAGAGAGAGAAAAGGAAAGAGAGAGAGAGAGAGGGTAAGAGAAGGAGAGAGATAGGGGAGAAATTGATTGATAACTAATTTATTAATCCCCTGACCACTTACGGCCGTGGACAAATCTATTCAGCATCCGCTCATTATAAAAATTCGAGGAGATAAACTTGTCAACAAAAAATGAGATATTTTCCTCTCTACTTTCGAGAGTAACAAAACAAAGAAGGTCACACAGTAACTGAAGCAAACGTTCAAATCGCAACGCAACTAACTAAATTAAGAGGGAAGGAGAGAGAGAGGGTAACTAATTAAATTAACACTTGAAAATTACAAACTATTTCTAGAATAAGTAAATGTACAATGAAGTAAAATGTAACGAAACGAGAGAAGGGGAAGAGAGAGGGGGGGAGAAAATGGTATAGTCTATTTTTTTGCAAATTATGATAATGATGCATGTAAGTTGTATAATATTGTCTTGTATGTACAATTTTTGTGAAAGCAATAAAATGACTACTACTAGTAATCTTATGTAGCATCCTCCAATTTATTTTGTAAATGGCTAACATTATTCGGGAAAAGTGACAAATACTTGTCAACTAATAAATTACCAACTTTGCATTGGCGTCGGTCGATTCATTCCTATAACGTAGACATCCCGCACCGCGTCGTGTGCCTTTACGACATATACCTACGACGCCGTTACTTTCTCCCGTGGAGCGTAACCTCTGTAGGAGGCTGGGAAACACGTGTCGTACACTCGCAAGTGCCGAGTGTGGGGCCACGTGTGGGGTGCCCCGACTACGACCCCTTCCTCGACGACGACCCCCTGGTGCCCCCGCACCCTTCAGCCACCAGTCACTCTCTTCTTATACTTACCTCTCACGTATTGCCATCTCTCTCTAACGCGGCATCTTTCATGATCTACCTCATTTCTACCCCATTTCTCGCGTTTTTTCCGTTCTTCAACCCTTCTGTTTATCGTGTGGTTTACTTTCTCTCTCTCCTTCTCTTTTCCTCTCGCTTTCTATATTTTTTTTCTCTCGCGAAAGCTAGCTTCCGATAGCTTACGCAGCTTCCACTGGTATATTTTTCAAAACGTACGGCCTACCAGGGAACTTGCGTCAATATTTGAATTATGCAACTAAAACACTTGACGATCTTGTGGTAAAAGGGCCACCACGATTCTAAGTTTTATAAAGAATACGAAAGGAAATCGAGCAAAAATTGTTTATGATTTTAAATATAATTATAATAATTGTATATTATTATTCATGGAGTGTGATCCAGATGGATAATATACATATTACAATTATGACCTACATCAGTATATTGAATGGTATTCCTTGTATTTCGTTCTATATAACCAGATATAACCCTGATAGAAACTGCGCCTACGTTCTAGTCAGTTTTTGGCTAAAAACTTGCGTACTATACAGTGCGTGGACAATAAACTTGGCCTGTTACCCATTGAAAACATAACACTTTTATCCATATTTTTTAGAGTCTTTTTAGATAAATCTTGGACATTTTCTGCCCAGTCTCCAGGTAGGCATGATTCGGAAAATGTAAAATACGTTACCTTATTTTTTAACCTTATTAGGTCTTGAAAAAAAAAAATAGTCTATAGTAAATTGTACAAGAATGTTCAATAAATTACTAAATAATTTTCGAATATTTTTGAAAATTCAATTAAGCTTTTTGATCGTCAAGTAAACATTTTCCTACGAAGTTATTTATTTGGATTTATTAACGGACGAGATCGTCCTCAAAAATAAGATACAAGAAACATATAAATTAGAAAAGACAAAAGTACATTGAAGAAAAAAATAAAAAACAAATTTGAGTTATGAAACTCAAAGAAACTCGTTAGTTTAATTGTATAATTTTGGTATAATAAAAGTGTTTGAAAAACTCTTCGAATACATTGAAATACACTGAGAACTCATCAGTAGTAGTAAATGTTATTACAATTGTAATAAATAATACTATTTTAATACGAAAATGAAATATTCGTTCAAAAATTGGAAAAATTTATATTACATTTTGCTACAGATCATCTTGAAAGCTTCATATTCTACAATGTAATGTAGCTCAATAAGTCATTGAATTTGTACGTTGCGGTCCCGGGTTCGAATTCACATTGATACACTTTTTTATTGTGTTTTTTTTATATTATTTTATTATTATTATTTTTTTATGCTGTTTTAAGGACACATTATAATGCCTTAATGTACCTTTATTACAAATTCCATTAGAGCTCAAAATTAATGCTTGAAAATGAATAATTGTGCACAATAAGGTCCACAACATTTTTCCATGGAAAGATATTTTTCAATTTCTTGGTGAAGTTTTTATTAAATGTACGGTGTGCATTTTTTAATACGTAGAGTTTTCATAAATTCCAAATTTTCTTGTACTTAGCTGTTTTCTTATCAAAAATAAGTAAAAATATTGCCATTTAAAATTATCGAACTTGAGGATATAAAAAAGTTGACAATGTCTAAGCCCCGTGAAAGGATTGTAAACATCTTCAGAAACTTTTAATTATCGTTACAGTTCCTTAATTTTTTCGAAAATTTCATTTTCAAAAAATTTTGTTTGTAGTAATAAACCGCTGATGAATTTTGCACATTTGGTCGTTAAAGGGTTATCATTCCACGTTGTATCGAATCATCGCAAAATTAATCATTTTCTCTTCTGAAGATTTTATTTCAGGGGTCACGTGTGCATACATCTGGACATTTTACGTTTTAGATTCTTCAAATTTTACGCTCGCCATATACTCGTGATACATATGCTTGCACTACACGTTTCTGACACTAACACTTTCACTCTCTTCTGGCCTTCGTCCAAACTATTTATTATATTCTCTCCTGTCTTCTATCTTTTTGTACAACCCTATCCGTTCCAGCTATACCTCCTCTCCATACTACCATCTTATTTTGCCATATGTCTCTAACGTGCCCGTAAAATTCTTATCTGAATTTTTTAAAGTCTGAATTGAAAAGATCTCGTTTTATATTAACTGAAAAAATATAAAAAATTGAAAAAAAAAATTGTATGCTGAACGATGAAAATTCTAAGGCAGTGCAATGCACTTTTCTCTATTATTCGCTTTTATGTATTTACTTTCTCTTTTTTCTCTCGAATTTCTCTCTGTGGACTGTTTCCTTGCAATCAGGTCCTTTAATTTCATTCCTTTCATTCATTCAAAGAGTGCGTTTGTCCTTTATTTACAAAATGAATATGCTTAATTAAATTTGCACCGAATACTTTCTTTGTTTACCTACAATGTTGACATTTTTATATATTATTAAATAATAAAAATGTATCATCGTTAAAACATTATAAATTGTAATAATTTACAGAAACATTTCTAGCTGCGGTAAACTACATTTTTTGTTTTAAATAAAATTTAATTTCATATGTTGAAAAGTGACAAATAATTTATTACTTAAATAATGTAATCTATATCCAATGCTGTTTATGCAGTCTTTCAGTTAGAATGACAAAGTCAACAGAGAAACTTATCAGGTTTCTGCTTTAACCGGCGATTGACAGAAAATTTGTTGGTATAATCTATGGTTTCACCAAGAAAATAAATAATCAAGTCTAATCTTCTGTTTTGCTTTGTTTTCATACAGAAAACTAAAATTTGTCAAAATATATCATATTGTATAAATCGAATAAAAAGTCTGTAATGTTTTCATGTACGCTGGGAAAAATATTTAGTATATTAAATTAAGATATATCCTGATGGAACTTTTAATATTAATTAGTAGTTTTATTGCTACGTGTATTTCACTTGTTAATTAAACTTATTTGAAAAGATGTTTTAACTATTCATATAATATAGTATTAACTAGAATGTAGCTATAAGAAATACTAAATATTTGCGTTTCATAAGAAAACATTATTCCGATTTAACTGCATATTTACGTAAATATAATTAGCAATAATTAACTGAGATAAAAATATTAATTAAAAAACTATTAAAAGTATCTTAAAATATTATGATACAGTACTCCCTCCGTAATTGCTTGTCTGACGTTGCCGCCCTTACTTCCCCTTCTCCGTGTATGAAACAGTTAATAGAACTAATTTGCGCATGCGCGAGTGTTTACTTCTTGTTACGGTGCACTTGGAAGGGGAAACCTGGACCACAATGACGGAATATTTTATGACTATTACGGATTAAATGGAGTAGACAATTATGGAGGGAAAAAGTTACGGAGGGAGGACTGTACATATCAATTAAACATGACTGGTAAATAAACCAATGAAAGAGTTCCTTAAAATGATCTAGTGCATTATATGTGTTTGGTATCGCTCGAATGTCCATTTTACTCCATCGCGTCAGGAATTTTTTCCTTACTTTTCATAAACTCGAAAGAAGAAACATGAAAGGCAACATTTCATAAATATTGATGAATTTACCGCAATCATGGTATCTAGAGACTACTGGAGTAGTCAAATGTTCAAAATCCAAATTCGCGGATCCGATATCGTTGTCATGAATTAGAAAAATTTTTCAAAAAAATGTTTACAAAACAATTTTTACAAACTTTGGTGTTTATTCATGGTGTTTGCCGATTACGTATAATATATTGAAAAGAGATATCAGGATGTGTAGAACATCATCAAGTTCACCGAATACTGTTCCTTGCTTAATAGAAAACTGTCGAACCGACATAATAAGAACAGAAATACGTCATTTTTAAATAAAACAATAACACATCACTCTAATAGTCAAGGCATAATATTTTTGACAATTTTTCCGACAATGGGAGTGCAATATGTTATTTTGCTCCCTATAATGCGGTAGCAAAATAGCACACTCTCGTATAAGAAACTGGGAGTTAAACTCGTTCTCTTCGACGCAAACTCCTATTTTTCTCCCTAGTTGCACAAAGTACTATTAACCCATTAACGCTTAGACGAACAAAAAATTGTCGTTGACTTTGACGTTATTGTTTTGTATGAAAAAGGCACTAAACAATCGGCACAAGCCATTTCTGATGTAAAATGTACCGCTCCTTCAGAATCTGCGGACAAAATTTGTTAACAATTTTTTCCAAAAAAAAACGCGATTTTTCGAAGAACAAATTTCTTTTTACCCATAACTTCCCATGGAAAACGACAGAGGACTGCCTCAAACCCCTAAAATCTCGTCTTCATAGACCTTGAGCTATACGTTTATATATCTACTCATTCCAAATTTCAAAATGGCGGACCACAACATTGCGTCGAAGCCTCGAAAAATGATCCGCAAGACCAACGTAGTGGCCTGAATTTCTAATATTGACTGAAATCGTTTGAAACTTGTTACTCGGGGGTTTTCTGGGTCTTTGATTACTAATTTCAAAAGTTCAAAATGGCGGATTCAATATGGTTGTGGAATTTTTTTAAATCAAATGAAATCGTTTAAAACTTGTTACTCAGGGGTTTTTAGGGTCGCTGAATACCAAACGTTATATTATACGTTCCAGTATGGAAATCAAACGTAATACCAAAAAATGATTATATATTTTATTATATATTTTTTTTCTTCGAATATTTTAGTCTAACATCACTCTAACCTATAAAAAATGTTAAATTCTAGTCTCGTCTTACATATTTTCTGATAAACATGAAAAAAAACAAGGGTAGCATGAGCCTCTATTGGTAAAATTGCAAATGGCGGATACAATATGGCCGATAAAAGTCACAAAAAAAGTGACGAAATGTAGTGAAATTTACGGCATTTGTGGCGGAAACGGGTTAAATTAAACAAAAATCCTCTTATAATCGTGGACACTTTTGTACTCTTTTTATTGAAACTTGAAATAATTTCGGTTACATTTGTAATATGAAGAAAGACATTTAAAATGTTCGTTGTATTTCTATTTAATAGCCGCCATTTTGATTTTAGAAAGCAGTTAAAAGCACGTGTAACTTACTCTAGTTGAAAGAGCATCCTCGCAAATCGTAGACCGGATCATCACGTCAATATTAATCAATGTTTTTTTATTGAGATTGAAGCTCGAAAAAAAATCGTTACTTTCGATTTTGAAAAACGGACTTGAAATTCATAAACTGCTATTCAGGAAACCCCTTGATACCAAAGTCTGCCAATATTTTTAATATTTTTTCCTGTCACGTAAAGTCCGTCATATTGTTGAGGTTAGGATAACATTCTCAAATTTGGAGCAGAACTACTTCTGACCCATCCTTAGTTATCATCATCTTTATTTTATAGCGACTTTAATTTTTGTTCGTTCTATTCGACGTTATTTTTTTGTTTTTATTTTTTCAAATTTTTTTTTCAGCCTTTCACTTTTTTCTCTTTGACTCTTATCTCTGGTTCTCTCATTCTCATTTCTTTTTGTTTTTTATTTTGCCCTTCTCTCTCTCTCTCTCTCTCTCTCTCTCTCTCTCTCTCTCTCTTTCTCTCTGTCATTCTTGGCAGAACCAGCTACGGGATGCTACTGTATACGGCTCAGATGAACGTCACCCGAAGGTAATGCGCCGCTGGCCGTGCGTGAGCTTGAAACGCGACACCGAGGTTACGAGAAGTGGAGGCAAGAGAAGGACGGAACACACAGGGCACTGGAGATGCGAGGAAATCAACACGAGGCGGGAAAAGCGGGATGGAAAATAGAGAAAATGTCGACAAATAAAGACAATGAAAAGTGAAGATGAAAATGTCAAAACGAAAAAAAAAATCGAAAAAGTGACAAAAACAAAAAAATAACGAGATTGATCGATTACACTCTAAATTCCCCTTAAGGGGTCTGTCTAGTAACTCAAATTTGAAAATCGGTTTTTTGTTTTTTACTTTTTTCGAAAGTAAATATATTAAGAAATATTGTGTGATAAGGAATTTTGTACGGTCCAGGCATCGCTGACTAGGTGTAAGTAATTTTTTTTAAAGAATTTCATGTAAAAAAAACTTTAAACGCGTTTTTCTCGAAACAACGCTTTTACTCGCCTTGTTGATGAAATTTTCGAAACTACTCGACCGATCCTTATGAAATTTGAACCACATATTCTTTAAACCTATCGCTATGTCCCCTATAAATTTTTTTCAAAAATTTTGAATTTAACTATATTATTTTTTCAAAAGTCGGCGAAAAATAACCGGTTTTTTGAAAATTTTTTGTTTTTTCTTCACCATTTTTTTATTTTTTAAAATAATTGAACAAAATTCACAGGGGACATTGCCATTGTCATACCAAACCTAAAGCACTTTGATTTTTTTGTTTCAGACAACACAGCTCCGAGATTTTATCAACAAGGCGGACCTAATACCTACTTTTCGAGGTGTTGCGTTTGGTTGACGTTTTTGGTCATAATACATGTATAAAATAAAAGAACAAAATTTTTTTATGCATTTCAAGAGTGCATTTACTAAGCCTAATAACTTTTATATCATTACCTTTATCCAGTATCCCAAGAAATAATCACGAAAATCGCGTTTTTTTCGCCGCGAGCTACTAGACAGACCCCTTAACCCTTTAAGTCCCAAATGTGCACAATTTATACATGTTTTTCAGCCTTGTTTTATTTATACAATAAAAGTTTCAAAAAAATGCCGACATCCATACCCGACTAGTTTTGAGGTCCATCTTTCGAATGGCGCTACTGACATTTTCGAAAAATGATTTTTTAGTTTTTTACCAATCTGTCAGCAACGTATTGCCCATTTCTTTTCTTAAAAAAAATACATTTAAATATTTTAATTTATTTTGGTTTTCATTTCAAAATGGCGTCTGAACGTTGATATTTTTTTAAATTAAAGAAATTGCTATTATTTTAGATTTACTAGAATTTCTTTGTAGTAAATTTGTACAAATAAGTTGTTACTGAGTTTTGTATAACCTATTTTGATTTTCGGAAGCAAAATGGCGGATTCATTTCAAGATGGCGAATTAGAGGTACTCCATTAAAAATACGTGGTATTTTGAGAGTGAAATTTGCTTATAACCAATCTCATAGTTTTTAGCCATTGATGAAATCGAATCTTAGGATAGTTTGCCGAAATTCAAAATGGCGAATTCAGTATTGCCGTCCCCCTATGTAAAATTTCTCATTTACGAAATTATCCCTATTCAATTTCAGTGTTCAATCCACCATATTGGATCCATTTTCAATATTGAAAATCTTATCATGCATTTTCTTACAGTGTAAAAGATAACAGATCACACTTTAAAAAGGAGATAAATTTCCACTTGTTTTGAGCATTCTTCTCACATTTTTAATCCTTCTGGTCCACAGTACCCAGCACAATATATGAAATTTACCACGATGAAAATATTATATTAAATAAACATAAATTACTTGTTTTAGACGTTAGATGGTGCTCAAATCCAAAAATAAAGTTGAGAAATATTTCATTCCAGTATTGTTGTGATTTCTTATAATTTTCACAAGGTTTAATTTATAGCAGTTGTCACCACTTCATTTTTAGGATTGAGACGTCATCTAGTCTCCCGAAGAATCTCCACTGTTTTCAACACTACATAGAATTCTCATAAACAATTTCAATTTTCTAATTCTTTTTTTTTAATTTTTCAATTATTTTGTACAGTACAGACAAAATTGTAATAACAATGAATACATAAAAGCATGAAATGGGTTCTACTATTTTACATATCTGAAGAAAAAACTTAAATGAATGAATAAGTCTGCATTGTTCCACAAGTTATGAATTGCCAACCATTAAATCAATGCTCTCTTACTCTTCACTTAACTGAAATTCCTGCCAAATTTCTCTACGATTCTAAATATACATTGCACTATCAACAACATATATCGTATCTCTAAAACTCATACAGAAAGTAACAAAACCGACACAAACAAATTCAACTCGAAATCAAAGCAAAAAGGAAAATGGAAATAAATAAAAAAACAAGACAGAGATTAATACTTCCGAATGGAAGTCACTTGAAAGGGTGCCAAAAAAGCAAAAGCAACAAAATACAGAAACGATTAAAGCGAACTCCCTTTCCCGACTAATAACACGCGAATGCACGAAAGTCGGCAAAAAAAAAACGGAAACGTCGACAACGAATAAACAAAAAATTATTGTTTCTTTATTCATGGAAGAAAAGAAATTTAAAAAATTGCTGTTGAATGATAATTTGCAGAAAGAAATGTAGCGACCAGAAAATACGAAAGATGTTAAAAACCGAACCGAGTCTGATTTAATAAAGTACGAACGCATAAATCAGTGCAACGAAAAATAAAAATGACAAAAACATTCGCAGTCTTACTCTTTTTTTTTAATTATCACAATGAATTTTCCTAGACTGTAAAGAAAAATAAAGAATTTCCAATCTTCTCACTTTCAACTTCTTGTATTTCATTTAAAAACGTGTAAATTAGTTGGTCATTAATTAACTAATGAAACATGACTAACCACAGTGGAATCCTTCTTTTTCGTTGCTCTGTTTATCTCGCTACAAAGAAGCGAATTGCATAACTACCTAGTGTAAATTATTAAACGACAAGGGGAATTATGGTAATGAGTAAATTTCTAGAGTAATGAAATTAAATGAGTGGAAAATTGGAGCTGGGAATGGGAGTGAAAAAAAAACATACGGAAAACAAGGAAAATGAAGCAAAAGAACAGGTAGACTTTAACGACGAGGAAAAACGTTGTAACGCGCAATAAAAAATGTTAGCTACCTGTTTTACATGTTACAATGAAAGTAGTCGCAATTGATTTCGTATTTGTAATTAAATATTCTTTTCACTTAAGAGTACTGAATTTTGCATCGAAATTCTACAAATTCGATTCGAAATATCAAATTTTACATTTTTGTAAATATTTGTTGTCTTTGAAATTACACCACTAAATATTATAGGTCAAAATAGTGTGTTAAAATATAAACAAAAATTCATTTAGATACAATAACAAAATTTTCAAAATCCATTCCATACACTTAAAATTTAACCTTACCTAACCTAACTTTCTGAATGAAAACAAAATGTAAGTGCACGACGATGATTGTAGAGCAATAATTGTAAATCGTTTTAATAATTTAATTTATTGTATTTATAATAAATGTATAACACAAGTCCTGAAGAAACAACTAATTTTACAATACATATTATAAATCATGACATACATTTCTCTTCCTATGAAGCAATTTTGAATTAAAATTACGATAGGATTAAAATGTAAGAATTTAACTTTTTTGTTCTTTGAAAATATCGTAAAATTTAAAAAACATCATATGTTTGATAAGAATTATTGTCTTTCACCGTTTCCTCATATTGGCCAATGAAATAATTGACCGCATGATTATTTACCATATTTCCCACGCCCAAGTAAACAATTAAAAAATACAAATTAATTTGAAAACAAAAAAAAAAATACAAAACTTCCGCTTCTCCATTTTTTTCTCTCTTCCTTTTTCGCTCGACATCGTATACGAGCATTCTGCACCGTTGTCTTGCTCCCCTTTTCCCGACAATTAAAAAAAAAACACACACACAAAAAAAGCTAAAAAGCAACTCGCAAGCATGTGCATATTTGCGCGCGCAGTCGGGCGAGCGTGCAAATGACGTGCGCTCACGAGAGGGAGAGAGAGGGAAAGAGTTGTGCGGAGGAACACTCGGAAGCTGAGTGATAACGAGAGGGAGAGAGAGAGAGAAGGAAGCAAAAAGAAGCAGAGAGAAGCTGGCAGCTGTTGGGCGCGTGCGGCGTCGAACCATTTAAGGCGTGCTCACCGGACGCCAGGCGTCGCAACGCTTCCCTCCCCCCTCCCCCAACCCACTCGAGCTAGCCCCCGCCCCGCGGCCCCCCTGCTGAAGCCACTCCCCGCTATCGCTACCTCCTTCAGCTTCCTTCTTCAACTCCGTCGTCTCTGTAACCCCGTCACCTCGCGCCGACATGCAGCATCCGTATCTTCTGCCCCCCCCCTCCCCCCACCCCCCGCCGAACATTCCCGATCTCTCTCTATCCCGCAAGCACGCACTCTTCCTATATCGCTACGCGTCTTGGAAGCTTCAATCTCCAAGGTCAAAGGTACTCACTCCACTTGTATTTTCTTCGCGATTAAAGCTCTCGAGAAATTATTGGTAAACTTGCAGAAACGAATCAATTAGGAATTAGAGAGATGTACGATTAGTGATTAAACAGACGACATTTTTTATGTTTGAACAGGATTTCATGGATTTTTGAAGTTTTTTTAAATTCATTTATTAATCCTTGTGTTCTTATAGGTTTTTATCATTTTCACCTTATGAAGCATTTTTTACACAAGAAACAGTTGAAATTTGTTACTCGGGGGTTTTTAGGATTGCTGATTACGAATTTAACGTCAGATTTTGAAAGTTCAAAATGGTGGTTCAAATTTTGTCTTTTCATCGACATTTTGAATTTTGAAAATAAGAAGACAGATTTATAATCAATTATTTAAAAAAAAAATACATTTGTTTGTAATCATCAAAAAATAAACATGATAATGATAAAAAAGCATTTATTTGTTTACATTTCTAAACTTCTAGCTTATATAAAGAAGCAACAGTTTGCAACAATATTATCTGTTTCAACTATTAAAAAAAAAGTAAGTGTTAAATGTTTAGTCATTTAGAGAAATTTTTAATTAAGAATGTTAATATTGAACAACTTTTTCAAACCAGAAATTTTTGTAAAATTTCGATCAGAATTTTGTTAATACATGGAATAGATCCTAAAGAATTTTATAGAATCTTTTCTAAGTTGCATTTTGTTTTGAAAGTGTGCTAAATTAATCTCTTCATCGCAAATAGAACTTCAATTTTTTTTATCTTTGTTCTTGACGCATTTTTTGTCTTTAATAGTCTCATTGTTATTTTTGCATGTTTTTCGCTTTTTCATTTCAGTTTTTTACTTTTCTTTTATTAGTATTATTAGTATTTTCTTATATATTCAGTGTGCAATATTTATAAATTCTCGTAATAAATGTCAATTTGACTTTTCTTTTGCAAACTAATTGAGAAACAAAAATTTCTCTTTTTTTTCAAATTTTACATTTGTTTAACCAGATATAAAATTAGTACACAAATATAATTAGTAAACTAAAGCAATAATTAAACTTTATCTATCGAGTTAGCAATCTTGCACGGAAAGAAATGTACAGAGGGTACAGCCAGAAATATGGTAATTTCAGCCATAATATGGCAAATCCAGCTATATTTTTGCCAGAAGTAACCATATTTCTGGCTGTATCCTCTGAACATTTTTTTCCGTGTGTGTAACAATATAAACTAAAATAAAATAGTAATAGAAGAAAAAATGTTATGTCACCGTTTTGCTAATAACTAACCTATGTATATTAATGTTTTATTTTACCATCGTTTTTTTGTTTTTACAACTCCCTTTATTTCTATTTTTTACCGACAAATTACATTTTCCTAAATGTAAAATTTTAACTTAATAGTGACCTGAATATTTAATACCTAAATACGTAAAATGTATGTATTTTTATCATGTACGGAGGGTTGCTGCAAATATAGCGGTTTAATTTGATAATAAATTGTCTCTCTACATTTGACATTCAATCGCCCTTGACCTAGACCCGATGTGGTCAATCGGATACCAGATTTGGTTTGAGTGGTCCAAAATATGCATCGTAGTATTTATTGTCTGGTCTCTCGGACTTCCCACTTTTTTTTTTGAGGGGGGGGGGCTGTGTAGTTAAAAATTATATAACCTGAAAATAGGAACGAATGCTAATTGCATTATCGTTTAAACATAAAAACATGGATGAAATATTTTCAAGCGCCATCTACCAAAATCCTTTCAATTTCACGAACAGAGGGCGTTTTTTAAAAACATTTTTCAAATGAAATGTTAAAATGCTAATTTATGCAGAAAATTGAAAGGTGGTATCTTTCCATTTTCGAGGTCGTTCTTCAAGATTTTGTCAAAATTGAGTTTCAACCGTCAGGAATTTCAATATGTCGCCAAATTTGAAAAAATATGTCAAAAAATATTTATTCTTTTCAATTTTTTTCCATCTAACAGGATAGTGGGATTCTATTCACACTTTGAAGAAAATATTTGAATTTAAAAAAATGTTCTGCTTTCGTAGCTCATTTTACTTTAATTCCTGCAAAATTGCGATCTCATTGAAAATTTCTTTGACAAATTTCTGGACTTTCTAACTAAACAAATTTGAACTTTTTTGGTAAACGATTCCAAATTTTGTAAATGATAATTTGAGAAATTTTTTATTACAATTTTTTTTGTGTAAATAAAAGCAAATATTGATGAAAAATTCTTTAAAAATGTTGGTACATACTATAAAAATCTTAATCATTTTTTTTTTTTTGAAATTTCCTGCAATAATTTCCTGCGATAATAGTTTTCTTAGATTCTTAATGTTCTGATAGGCAAAAAAATGAATGAAAATAAATATTACAACATTTTTTGAGAATTTTTTGTAAATTTGTAGCAATATTTAAATTGCAAATGGCTGAAACCTAATTTTGACCTTAAAATCTTAAAGAGGGACCTCGAAATAATGACATATGTTGTTTAGCAGGGTATAAGCTGCGAAATTTAAATTAATCTAATACCGCATGAATTACATTTAAAGCAAACAAGAGGTAACTTTTTGTAAAACTAAATGTTGAAGTTACCCACGATCACTTCAAAAGAATTTAATTGCATTATAACGGTAAAAAATTTGTATCTATTGGAAACTTAAATCAAAATGCAGTTTTCTTATTTGCAATTGGCCTGTTTCGGAGCTGACTTCCAATAACCGTATTATAAATGCAATTTTATCATTACAAAGTGGTAACCCGGTTTTCTTCAGGGTTCAATAATATTGCATACTTCAATAAAAATTAAATTATGCATGTTGACAGATATATCAATAATATGCATAAGTAAAAACGGAAAAATTGATGCTGGAAAATATTTTTAAGTTGAACTTTCTAAATAACTATATAATAAAATAACAGTGTGAGATATTGATTTATTTTTTAAATAAACCGTCTTCTTTTACAAATAAGATGTTCTACTTGTTACGAAAGGTCGGAATTGAAAACAAAAGAAACTTCAAAAATTTTATTGAGCAGAAATTAAAAAGCATTTTCTATTCCTCAAAAATGTTTATATAATTTAAAGTCAATTATTTAACGTTTCAAAACTTGAATAATGTGTATGTGCAAGAAAAGACTCTCGTCTCCTTAAAGCCACGTCCTAACCTAAAATTACAAAAAAACACCTTTTTTACCATTTCCAGTAGGTTTTTATGTAGGAAAGGTATAAATATGATCTTCATACATTTAGTAAATGTGTACTTTTACGAAAACAACTAACAAAATGAGACGAACCTTCTTGCTCAGAATTGTTCCATCACTTCAAGTTTTTGTGGTGTTTTAGTCATTTTCTCGACTTTAAAAGTACCGCTATTTGCATAAAAATTAGAATTTAAGGAAAATTATCCCAAAAATTGAATTGTTTTAGTAGCGTATGTTATTATCTAATTGTTCCAAATGTAAGAAAGAGCAACCTAGATAATAATACTCTGCGAATTAAACATCAACCTAAGAGTATAATTTAATAAAACTAAACAGTTTTTGTATAGTATTATAAACTTTTACCACGGAAAAAATTTGAAACTAGAAAAAATCATTCAACGATACTTTAGATTAATTTAGATACATACAAATTAACATCGTTTTAATGACTGTCTGAATGTTTTTACAATGTAATTTTCGATAAGGGTCTTCTTAAGTGTGTTATCAATAAATAAAAACCAATAATCACATTTCAAGTGTGCGTTTGAAGGCATTTATTTTCATCGATTACATCTTCATTAATATTTAAGATATGACGTTAGAGTCATTATAAGAGTTTTAACAGAATAATGGGAGTTTTGTGTAGGTAATTTTATTACTGTGATTTGTAGAATTAAGAAGTCAATTTAAATTGTTACTAGAATTTCAAAAACAACCTATTTTTTGAGTTCGCCATTCATTTTGGTTATTGTCATTCTGATTAACAATAGGCGACCTCAAAAATGTACAAACATCGATTTTTGTGAAATTCCAAGTAACAGGGTGAACATTTTTAAAACTACAAAATTCTTATTTAAACAAACAAAATTACTTTGTAAATGTTGAAGACGTGTTAAAGAAACAATTTTACTATTGTATTCCGGATTCAACTAACGGTAACTTTCGTAACTATAGAGGTTATTTTATTCCAAAAAAATGAATTGAATTACATTTTTTTTATGGTTTTTCTGTATAGTAAAAAAATCTTCGTAATATTATAGAAAATATGAATTTCTTAATTCATTTTAATAAAAAGGAAAAAAAAATTATATTCATAACTATAAAGTTAATACAATTTTGATTTGGCAGTTACTTGGAACGGACTGGTAGGTAAATAAATATGATTTGTTAGCATGCAATTATAATAAATCTAAACAAGAAAGAAAAAGGCAAATAATATATAAAAAACTATAACCATAAAAACAAAAAACCAAAAAACTACATAGACATGCAAAAAATGTATAATAAAAATTAAGAAATGAACAAAAATTATTTAAAAAGTAAACAAATAATTAAAAATTAAAAAGATACATGCGTTGTGTTTCGTTCAATTCCCTCCGTACCTGAACTCTTCAGTAAGGCTTGTTGGTATAGGAATTATTAGTCTCAGACGCGCTAACTACAAACTAATGCTGAATTCTGATACACACATGTATGATATTCAATGTCAGATACAATAAATAAGATATGTCGTGACTAATCGTTCCTTCAAGTCGTCTAATATACAAAATAGAAATACGTTTGCATAACGAGAGAAAAATAGAACTGTGAGAGTCGCGAGTGCTCCTAGCGGTGACTAAACTACTTACGTATAATATATACATAACTTCAACAAAAAAGTGTTTTATTTAAAATTTCTTATAATGTATATTAAAAAATTCTGATTATCTGTTCTCTTATTTTTCTGAAGGAATCATCGTATGACGATAAAATTAATTTTGTACTTATCAATACAAGTCCGCACACTTTTTGATTGGTTGGATATAGCTTTTGCGAAACTTACCTGAAACAGAAAAAAGAGAAAGAAATTAGAGTTGAACATACAATTTTTATTGATTATTACAATAAGGAATACTGAATTCTAAAATAAGTTTACAACAATTTGATTAATAAATAAGCTCTGCTAAAAATGATATATGCGGATCAAATGAATATTGATAGCAAATAAAGAAAAGCTGTCACTCTTAACATCGATTTCATCGTTTGGGAATGAATCGCAGCGTTCACAGGGATGAACTTTAGAATGAATTGCGACAGAAGGACCTATACGAAATAAAAGCTAATTTTGTCCGTGCCCGTTAATCCTTTTTATCGATTCTGTCGAAGCGACACGACAGTAGGATCTTTAAAATTATTTTTCAATTACACATTTATTAAGGAGTCAGTTGCATCGCAGAGAAGTTGGTAATGCCCCAGATACGTTAGTGTATACCCTAAATAATGGATTTCATTCAAACTGACGTGCCATTTAACAATCGGATACTTCACATTCGTTGGCGTCAATTGAAAAATACAGTCAATTTTTACCGATACCGATAATGGAAACCTTTTAGTCCTTATATGACTGAACTTAACTCCATATTACCCGGAATGACTTTTCGTTGGAAAGATCGTTAAATCCACTAGAAAACTCAGTTTTGTATTGCTTTTATCGGTAATTTCACGACATCTTGCTTTTAAATGTACTATTTTCGTACCAAAGTTCCGTAGCCCCCAATATAAAAAATTAAAACACGTTTTATATCGTAGTATAAGATATGAAAATAATATTACAGGCTTAACTTTTTATTTTTTTCTACGCATTCTATGTTATTCAGGAATCAATTCAAAAGAAATCTACCAATTTTCAAAAAAATTAGACTCAGACTAAGGTACAGGAAAAATTCTAAAAATTGCCATTTTCCCATTTAAAACGCAGGTAAATTTTAAGTCTTTATAGGCGTGTGTTAATATTGTCCACTCGAGCCCATTTGTTCTAAATGTTTTTTTCATAACATCGAACACTGGCAGGGTGAGACCGCATAAATCCATCAGGGACTAAAATAAGGGCCACCGTACTGGTTATAAATTAGTTTTCCGAAATTTGAGATAACGAACAGATAAAAATAATATGTTTAAAAATTAAGCTATGCTCGCGAAAATGTGCAATTTCTAATGACTAAGTCGGTTTTATTAAAACTCGCAAAAAATGTTTATTAAGTATTTACTAGTTCTATTCCAATTTTTATGTATAAACATTTAGTAGAAAAATAGAAACTATTAAAAGTCTTATTTTTGCTATTTTGTATGCAAAATCTCACACTTATTTTAAACAGCATGTGAAATTACAGACAAAACATTTTCGAAAAACTAATTAACTTTCAAAGTCTTTATTTTTGTTTTGTTCTGATGGTTTCCATTAAACGTTAGATATTTTCGACAGAATATTTCATCAATAAAAAAGGACTTTTGTACACCACCATCAACTGCAAAATAATTTACTAAAGAAAAAGAGCAACGCCTATTATTAGTACTAATGTTACTAGTAAAAACTACTAACTATATAAAATAAAAAGAGTTTTTAATCTGCCACAGTAATGTTTCATTTTAGCTACGAAATCTTAATTATCTGGTTGGATTGAGAAGAAGTTACGTTTATTTTGTTGATAAATTCTAGACAATTGAAAAGATAAAAATATCCATCACGCATACACTGTTATGAAGGTTTTTATATTTTAAACCTGTTGCTGTAAAATTATCGACGGAAACTATTACTCGCATGCACTAGACCTTTCTCCAAATCTAATCAGTAGAATGTGATAAACTAATCAAATTCTATTAATTGATTTAGATTAAACTGTCGAATTATCTGGTGATAAAACTATTTACATTATTTTTCCATTTTAAACAGTAATATTATAATATTTCCTCCTAGCTAATTAGCTGACCGATTTTTATTTTTTGGTTCAATATAACGAAATTATTAAACAAAATAATTTTGTAACTTGAGTTGCGTTAAATAATTACCGGTAAATGTCAGTTTTTTGAAATATTAATACAATACGATTTCATGCGTACAATTATTTAACTTTAAAAATCTTTTAATTTTTATCTTCTCTAATAAACGTTCGATATTATGATTAGGATGTTTCTTTAATAAAAGGCAACTTCTGTTCACTATTATCAACTTCAAACTAATTAATTAAAGAGCAAAGTCTGTTCTAATTTTAATAGTAAAATTTTACTGTTTATTAATCATATTCTTCGTTTTAAAATTGAGCATTTTTATTTTCAGGCAATTTACATGAATTTAACGATATTTGTGATATTTTTGTCTCCTTATTATTAAAAATCGTAACGAAATGAATTGCGGATCTTCCAGGTCTTTAAATTAGTAGTTTATTTAATAATCCGGAGTGGAAAGGTTATTATCATCAATGACTCCAAAATTTATATCCAGCGTTTGAAGCTAAAAAAAATGATAATTCCTTCAGGAAAAATTCATAAAATAAAAAAAATATTTGTAAAAATTCATCGACGTCTTACTTGTAGAATTATTTAAAAAATTAAAAAAAGAAAACGACTAAAAATGCAAAAATTTTGCATCGGCCGGGAATCGAACCCGGGCCGCCCGCGTGGCAGGCGAGCATTCTACCACTGAACCACCGATGCTATATCTGCCTGAAAACAGAAATTAAGACCCGCCTTGATAGGCAGCCTACTTTAAAAGATAGCAGCGTACGACTAAACGTTCCGCTTGAATGGAGCACCGCTGCAGACACGAGTGCGATCCTTCCACTGCCAACGTGTATCTACTTTCTATTGTGTATTTACTACGTTGGTTACGTCTTGATTTGTTCTTATTTATCGAAAGCGTTGAATTTAAGTCAATAGATGGCTATACTGCCTAAAAGGACAAGGCAATCTTTAACGGGCATATGTTTTGTGACGTATTTTGCTGTGCTGAATTCGAATATCATGATGAAAATTGGCGCAAATGCAATTATCATGGTGAAAACCATAAAAACCCGTAAAAAAAGCTATTTTTGTTATTTTGTTGCGTTTATTTAAAAAACTACAAATATGAGAGAAAAATATTTCAAAAAAAAAGTGTAGAGCATGACATTCTTTACAAAAAAGGTTTTATGCATTTTCTCCGTATTATCAAGGGTAACCTCGTAAATGACATCTAAATACATTTAACAAGCTAAATATCTTAATATTTTCACTACCCCAGTTTGACGAGCGAGCTTGTTCCCCTTCTACTCATCTGGAATGTTTTTCTCTCGAATTTCATTTACCTTGTGCTCAATAGTTCCGCTAAGCAAAATGCAAAATAGCCGTCTTGTAAAACTTCATAATATTTTTTTGGTTTTAGGCTTTCAGTAAACTTTCTTTTACGTTTTAAAGCTGACATAATTAATTCGTCACAATTTTAAATCAATACTTATTTAATGTATTGCGACCAATGTGTTTTTATTTGCGAACATGTCAACCTCACAACAAAACACTGTCATGGGTAAAACAGTCTCGTCGGGGATTACACATTTTTAGGAAAAGGATGAAGTTGGGAAAATTAATAACAAATTACAGACCGTAAGCGTAAAGTTTATTTTCAGTACAGTCACGCTAAAAATATTATAATCGAGTGCTCGGATGCAAAAAAAGCCTTAGCCGCTCGGTCTGACTCATCGTAAGTAGTAACAGCCAGTTTCGCAGTTTTTTGCATTTATCTTGTTTTGCTTGATAGATAGCAATGTGCCCGCGGTGACAAAATTGTTGGTATTGAAAAAATCTTTAATTTGAGCCCTTACTCGATCCGATTCAATGAAAATTGTGTCCAGGGGAGCCTTCGGAAGTAGCGTTTTTCATGCGTCCCACCGGCTGTTACTACTTAAGACCGAGCGGCTAAGGCGCTTTTGCATCCAGGCACTCAATTAAGGCTTCCTTGTAAGAAGGGGGTATGTGGTATTTTCCGGCGGGGAAAATTCACTAGGAAATAAAGAAATTAAGCAAATTCTCTAAATCTGAATTAGCCCGCAAGTACTAATGAGGGAACGAAAAATCGTACACTAATTGAATTAGTTATGATTTTTACTAAAAAAGTGTAAGACTACTAATTCATTAGTCAAATTCTACCTAGTCGTTTTAGTAACAACGTATAAAAAATCATTCATTTGAGAATAGTCGAATTTAACTAATGGGTTAGTAGAATCTGACTAATTTGTTAGTAATTTTATATACTGAAAGACCGAGAATACTAATTTTTAATATTCTCCATATGAAAATAGGGAAAAATGTGACCCTATCTTTACTAAAAATTAGTACAGTGAATATTAAAACGTTTATTCTTATAACTTTCTCAATTCTTAGTATTTATATTATAATATTTGATTATATTCTTTTAATATTTATAATAAGAAAATGCTGAGGCGGCGTATCATTTAAAATAAACAAACTACTGTTTGGTAATCAGAGAAAAAACATTTTTAAATATGTCTGAGTGTGGACTTTCGGCGTTAAAGTTAAATATGTATAGCAAAATTTTGAAAAAAAGAAGGACATCACGAAATATCATTACAAAGACGGTGATGTCCCTTTATCTCTCTTCAATATACAAGAGAAAGATCTAAATGATCAGCTTATGCGTCACTCAAATCCTATTTAAATAAAAAGGTACACTACTTTGTTCTCGAGAATTGTCGCCCTCTAGCGTTCGGTGTTTGATCTTGACAGATAAATAACATGCCTGTCATTTGTACGGCGGGCGCTAGGTGGCTACGTAATCCCTGAACGAAGTTGCACACGATTTCGTATAATAGAGACAGATCGCGTGTCACTTATCTAAGCTTATTTATTCTCTCATATAGCAATAAGCATTACTCCGAGAAAATAAGTAAGTGCAATCGTACTTGCCAGATTTGGACGATAAATATGTCTGAGTGACCAATTCCCATTTGAAATGATTATCCTCTCTATGTCTATCTGACAACACTGAGGAATGATATCATGCGGATGTCATAAAACGACCGCGTGATGTCCTGGCCCCTATTTAATTGTGAAATAAATAATAACAGAAATCTCTGCAAATCAACATTTTTATAGAATTCAAGATAACATTTTTTCAAAATGTTAATTTTTCGTATAAACATTATTAAGATTTCATATTCAGTATACCACTTTCTTATAATCATAAAACCAAATATTAAAAATGTCGATACTAAATTTTCGTATAGTGGACCGATTTTCCTTATTTTCGTACATAAATATTAAAATCTAATACATTTATACTAAATTTTAATATTATCGGTCTTTCAGTGTAGTCTTTGTTAGTAAAAATCATTACCAATTAAAATAATGTCTGACTTTTCACTCTGACTAATTCAGATTTAGAAAACGAATATCATAAATAAATATCAGTGTGGAAAGAGGAAAAAAAATGACCTGTTAAGCAATACTTTTCCCACCAAAATTGCCAGAATCCTCTTCTTGCATGGAACCATGTTGATACAACTGAAAATGAATAGTTTTACTGGTCACCGGTACAACGGTAGCAGCCTGTCTTGCCTCATGTCTTAAGGTAAACAACTTGATGTTGATGGTTAATTTCGTTTTTGTTAATTTGAATCTGGAAATTCGCTCTAAAGGTAGGTCTACCTTTTATTTCGGAATGTAGATGAAGGCTAGCTTCGGCAATATATCTTGAGTGCACATCGTCTTCACTAAGCAGCCAGCAAGCGTGTAGCAGACCCCTCAAACAAGCAAGAGGAAACTTACCATATTATTATTAATAATAGATACTGTAACAATAATAGAATTATATCAAAAAAAAAAAAACATCACCTAACCGCGCCCATCGTGGGTCCACGCAACCTGCTTGTCGCAATGGAGGTCCTCACCAGAAATGTACAAGCCCACTTAGCCTGTCAATAAAAAAATGATGATTGCCAGCTAGCACTTAAATATTTTGTAAACTCAACCACATATTAGTTCTTCCAATTAAATCATTACACAAATTGAACAATACTTAGTCAGTGAAACTAAAATGTAGTTGAAATGACTAAATGTTTGGCTGCTAACAGGCAATCACGTATTTAGGCAATATTAGTTTATTTTTTCTCATTGAAGAAACAAAAACTTTTGCATATCCTCAGCACTATTCCGAATGTTAGCCCCTGTCCTTTCCGAAGTTGCTGCATGACGCGTACTATATGCGCTAAGTTGGACTGTGTTTATTCCACTTGCAAATAAAGCTGTCTTAATCCACCTGCTTAATGTTTCAGTGGTTGCACATTTATGCGGCTTTTTAAACGAAATGAACAATTTTTCTTCTGTACGCCTTATTGATTTTGTTTAGTTAGTGATAGACCATTAACTATTGTTCTAAAACGTAAGCTGGACAAATTACTTTATTTTTATAAAATCGCACCACAAGTATTGGTTGCATTCTATTGTCTTTATCCTTTCGGGAATTTTAATTTTGTATTTATCACTTAGTCGTTGAATATCTCCGATATTAATAAGAGATAAGGTCTGCAACCGATGTCCTGTTATTAATGACGCTGAAGCTACCAGTCTAATCTAGCAGAGTAAAGTCCGCGAGCCAGGGACGAATAGCGGTTGGGCGCACGCGGGACCCCGCAATTTCCCAATTAACTTATAAAACATTATGCAGTCACAAAATGTTAATAAAGAAGTGTTACGTGTAAAAGTACCTCCAAATAACGATTTTTATCAACAATAAAAAGTATGGACTACAATTATTATGTCAAAAAGCTCAAAGTATATAGCTAATTTCCGAATATTGTAAGGCTTATAACTATATGTCACAAATTCCGAATCGACTCGAAAAAAATCACAGAAGCGTAGAAATATGTTACAAACAATATCCGAATGTAATATTGAGGTAGCAAGAATTTGTTTAAACAATAGACTATGTTTATTGCAAAACCTAGCAAGAAAGGATTATAACTATATATCACAAATTCCGAATCGACTCGAAAAAAATCACAGAAGTGTAGAAATATGTTACAAACAATATGCGAATGTAATATTGAGGTAGCAAGAATTTGTTTAAACAATAGACTATGTTTATTGCAAAATCTAACAAGAAAGGCTTATAACTATATGTCACAAATTCCGAATCGACTCGAAAAAAATTACAGAAGTGTAGAAATATGTTACAAACAATATCCGAATGTAATATTGAGGTAGCAAGAATTTGTTTAAACAATAGACTATGTTTATTGCAAAATCTAGCAAAAAAGGCTTATAACTATACAGGGTGATCGGCCAACCATTACCCAGCGGCTAACTGTAGATTGTACAGATAATTCTGAGCAACTTTTTCCTCTGAAAAAATTTCCGGGAAGGTAGAGTTTTTAAGTTATTCAACACTAAAATTTAGGGGGAAAAATCACTTTTTTTTTAAATATCTCGGCTCTGTATGAAGGTATCTTAGCGAACCGAAGCTCATTTTAAAGATATTTTCAAGCTATACAAGTTGCCTCTGTTGGTTTTTGACCTACAATGAATATTTCTCTTGTTATAGCCATAAAAACGGGGGTAAATGCCGATTTTTCAGGTTTTTCGCGTCTAACTCGTTTCGACACATAGCTATCGAAATATCACACTGGAAAAAGTTGTAGGCCTTGAAAACACAAACATTTTTTGTCCTCTAATACGATGCGATTAAATTAAAACTGAACCCTATTTGCAATCGTTTTCATAACATTTTGTTATTAATATCGATTTATTTGTCGTACTGTATTTTGTCGACTTTACGAGGCTCTTGTAGGGTTCAGTTTTAATTTAATCGCATCGTATTAAATGTTTGTTTTTTCAAGGCCTACAACTTTTTCCTGTGTTATATTTCATTAACTATGTGTCGAAAAATTGGCATTTACCCCGTTTTTATGGCTATAAGAATAGTCTATTATTTAAACAAATTCTTGCTACCTTAATATTACAATCGGATATTGTTTGTAATATATTCCTACGCTTCTGTGATTTTTTCGAGTCGATTCGGAATTTGTGACATATAGTTATAAGCCTTTCTTGTTAGATTTTGCAATAAACATAGTCTATTGTTTAAACAAATTCTTGCTACCTCAATATTACATTCGCATATTGTTTGTAACATATTTCTACACTTCTGTGATTTTTTTCGAGTCGATTCGGAATTTGTGACGTATAGTTATAAGCCTTTCCTGCTAGATTTTGCAATAAACATAGTCTATTGTTTAAACAAATTCTTGCTACCTCAATATTACATTCGGATATTGTTTGTAACATATTTCTACGCTTCTGTGATTTTTTTCGAGTCGATTCGGAATTTGTGACATATAGTTATAAGCCTTTCTTGCTAGATTTTGCAATAAACATAGTCTATTGTTTAAACAAATTCTTGCTACCTCAATATTACATTCGCATATTGTTTGTAACATATTTCTACACTTCTGTGATTTTTTTCGAGTCGATTCGGAATTTGTGACATATAGTTATAAGCCTTTCCTGCTAGATTTTGCAATAAACATAGTCTATTGTTTAAACAAATTCTTGCTACCTTAATATTACAATCGGATATTGTTTGTAATATATTCCTACGCTTCTGTGATTTTTTCGAGTCGATTCGGAATTTGTGACATATAGTTATAAGCCTTTCTTGTTAGATTTTGCAATAAACATAGTCTATTGTTTAAATAAATTCTTGCTACCTCAATATTACATTCGCATATTGTTTGTAACATATTTCTACACTTCTGTGATTTTTTTCGAGTCGATTCGGAATTTGTGACATATAGTTATAAGCCTTTCCTGCTAGATTTTGCAATAAACATAGTCTATTGTTTAAACAAATTCTTGCTACCTTAATATTACAATCGGATATTGTTTGTAATATATTCCTACGCTTCTGTGATTTTTTCGAGTCGATTCGGAATTTGTGATATATAGTTATAATCCTTTCTTGCTAGGTTTTGCAATAAACATAGTCTATTGTTTAAACAAATTCTTGCTACCTCAATATTACATTCGGATATTGTTTGTAACATATTTCTACGCTTCTGTGATTTTTTTCGAGTCGATTCGGAATTTGTGACATATTGTTATAAGCCTTACAATATTCGGAAATTGGCTATATACTTTGAGCTTTTTGACATAATAATTGTAGTCCATACTTTTTATTGTTGATAAAAATCGTTATTTGGAGGTACTTTTACACGTAACACTTCTTTATTAACATTTTGTGACTGCATAATGTTTTATAAGTTAATTGGGAAAGTGCGGGGTCCCGCGTGCGCCCAACCGCTATTCGTCCCTGGCTCGCGGACTTTACTCTGCTAGATTAGACTGGTAGCTTCAGCGTCATCTGTTATTAATGTGGCAGAGTAACTAACTTATAAGTAATTCGTTCAAGATTTAAATGGTCGTTGGGTCCCCATTCACGAATATGGTTTAAAACAATTTTCGGATCCTAAATAAGTCATATTAAGGCAGTGAAGGTCTCAACTTAGATACTCCTTTAAAAAACCGTTTGATAGTTGATTCTTCTGCCGAATCTAGTCCAAATAACATTGAGATCACCGAACGAAAACTATTAAGAGATCCATATGAAGAACTCTTATGATATTCTTTTGATGCATCAAAAAAATGTTATATACACACGTTAAATAACTTTTCATTTATACGTTTTACAGTAACCAATATTGCGGGGAAATGGATCGTCTGAAACAAAAAAAAGCCAATGCAGTTAGTTAAATAACATTATCAACTAATATTTGATCAAAGGACTGAAACAAATATATTTTTTCACTAAATGAAGGACAGATAAATTTAATGTTCGATTTTCACAAAAAAAATACGGTTTTGGGTACTACAACGTCCATTTTTTGCGATTAAAGGTTACATTTTTAAATAGTGAATAATTCGGTGTTGCCCATTGCCAAAATCGGTTGGGTAGTTTTCGATTTAACCACCAACTTCAAGAATGTCATTTCGAGAAAAACGTGTTTAAAGTTTTAATTTCAGTTTGTTTCTATAACGGATTTTTCTTTTTCATCGCTCTTATCAGGGTTAACACAATACGTAATGCATTTTGAAACAGATATTAAATGTCTAAAGTTTTTAGAACAGAACAAAATGTACCTCAAAAAGGCCAACTTCGTTGGTTTTTTTTCCTAAAACATAGTGTTTTTAATGCATTTTGAGAACCCCTGAAAGCTCGATTTCAGGTTCTACGGTCTTCGACTCGGGCTTAACGAAGCGACGAAAGCTCACCCCAAAAGCTCTATACGTTCCATTGGAAAATGGGCGACACGTGCTAGAGAGATTGTCGCCGTTGCTTTCGTAGCAATTTTTCCTTTAAATTCCGATCTCATAAAAGGAAGATCCCGACAGAGAACACTAGGTGACATACTTTTCCTACTTTTTTATATGCGATTTTTGAAAAGTTTCACATTACTTCACCGGTCTGCTAAGGTACGACCAAGCTTTGAATGAAAACTAAAAACTGTTGTTTATTATAGGAGGACATTTTTTTTCTTCATAAAAGATACAAAGTTATTATCACTTTACGTTTGGTTGGAATTTTTTAAATTTACAAAATCGTTAAAGTCCAACGTAAACAACGATAACATGCAAGAGATAATAATTACGAATGTAAAAATTGATGCACCGAACCGTAGGACTGGTCATGGACCACTGATGTTCGATTAGTTTTCTTTGAGCACGATTTTACTTTCTAAAAGTCCTGTTTTGCATTACACAGTGTAAAGTTTGATTTTACGTACATTTTTTGATGGGTAAAGTGACGCTTTTACGTATATCATATGCTGGGCGTATTTTTAAGATTTGTTCCTCCATTTTTCGGTCACGTAATAACAATTGATAAATGACTTAATAAAAACAACATAAGACAACTTATGCGTATGGTCAGAAGTTACTTTCGATTCCGTTACACGAAACGTTAAAAATCGACCAATTTTCTGTGTCACCTCTATAGGGAGATTATTTTATCGGCTCTTGTAAAAACCGATATCCTGCATCAGTAGGATTGATATTCCATCTCTGTCGAACGTTCAGGCGGACCGCAGATTTAACACAAATTATTCCGCCCAATTACAAGTAATTTTAGGAATTGTCTTAGTTCATCAAATTTTTGAATGTTGGAAATACGGCGATTGTCAATCACTTTACGAATAGTTTAATGTGCGTACGAAAAAATGATGAAATTTATAAAATTTTGATACGATTTTAGTTACATGACAATTTTCAAAATATCAAATGAACTCCAACTTTTTTAGAGTGGTTTGGTTTCATTTTTTTTAATATCAAAGTCCTTTAGTCTTCATTAGCCACAAATCTACAATGCCAATTATTGTTTTTTCATAGAAATATATTCGCATTTTCAATGATATTTTTTATCATTGGCAATATAAAGTTCTTGAATCTTTTGCCACTTAACGAAATGAATTCTTAGATTCCAGTATTTTTCTGCAATCATTGTAGATTAAAAATAAAAACCGTAAACACAAACATTTTTTTGCCATACCAGACAAAAACTTATTATTCAAAATAAGACATCACGGAAAATGGTTCGTCATTATTTCCTGTAAAAATTACTATTTTTTGTACATTTTACTGTTTGTAGAACTACACATTACAAAAATTCTACTTTTCACTCGAAATAAAGGCAAATTTTGTCGTAATAAAAGTGTGTCCCTAAATTATCATCTAAGATTTTCATGACAATTTTTATTCGTATGTCAAACATCAATTTGTAAAATAATTTTGATATTAAAAGATATCTCTCTCCTGAATAGCAAAATGAAAATAAAAAGTTTGTATTCAGCTAAATTGCCAAAACCTGACGAAATAATTAATTGAATTACTTCTAATCACGAGCTAAGTGCACTTCTGCACAGAGAAAAGTAAGTTCATTGATGTTCCACAATGCGGGCTGAAATAAATAAAAAAACTTCAGTAAATTCGCCATTTTCTTTGTCGATTATTTTTGCCCTCGCCTGTCATTACTTGATATTCTCTCCGGAATTGAGTTATAAAACCATAACCATTGCCTCCTGTTAAAGTTTGGATGTTGAACTTATCATCTACTTTTGTCGTTTAAAACAATCGCATTTCACCTGCACCTCATGTTGTTATAAGCTTCCAGAAAGTTTTATCTGTCCATAGACCGTAACGAAATAACTCGTTAGATTAATATTTAAAGTAGAGTAATTTTAAAAAGTTTAAAATTGAATTATATTTTCCTATATTTTTTATCCAATTTATAAAACTATTAAATCTTTAAGTAAAAAATGTAGTTTTGTTTTTTCGTAGTCCCTTTCATTAAAAAGTTTCTTTTTTATGAATAATGAGTGTTTTCATTCGATAAAACTTTGAATTCAATCTTTCTCTAGAGTGGAACAATTTTCACTACATAAAGGGCGAAATTTATCATTCATGATTCTTGATTTTCCACTCTTCATTTAAGTTTTCCTCATTTATATCACTTTAATTAAAAATGAATATTTCATGTTAATGGGAAAAACAAAAAATAATTTTTATCTAAGAAGGAAATTCATAGAAAGTAAAAGAAATAGATGGAAAAAAAACATAAATCAAAAACAAACATTTTTAACGGTTTGAGCTGGGATAAAAAAGTTGATATTTTTATTTTGCGTTTCAATATATCGACAGAAACACAAGTTGTTTAGAAAATATTTATTTTTTTCGGAATATGGTATTTAATAATTATTGTTTATAAAAAAATTGTGTTTTTCTTTCTTGAGGTTAAAAAACAGTCTACAAATTTAAAAAGAATTTTAAATTCTACATTAGTTTCTCCCCAAAGATTTTTTGTAAATCAAACCGTCAAAATACCAAAAAAAAAGAATAATTTTTTAAAACTATTATAAGAATATTTAAAATAATTGCCAAAAAAGTATATGTAAAACCAGAATCATATTTTTCGGATTTCATGAAGGAAATGTAAGGATCTAAGACTACAAGACTTGAGGTACATGCTCTGCCATCTGTGACCAAAACAACGAACTTCTTCGATATCAAAATTCGATTTCACATTTCAGGTTCCTGGTTTTAAGATGCAAAGTTCAAATTACCGACAAATTTTTAAGAAAATTTCAATATTCTGTTTGAATAAAATATAAATAAAATTTGTACAGTTTTTAAAAATAAATTTCTCAAAATTTGTTCCTGATGTGTCTTTATTAAATTTAATATTTTTTTCATAGACGAAGAATAATATTACTTGAAATGAAACATTTGCAAATGTAAAAATGTTATTACGTGTTTTATTAAAATTTAAAGAAAAGGATACAAATTGTATATTTAATTAAAATCGGGAAGAATAACATGAAAAGTGAAAAAACTGCTAAAACCTTTGACAAAATTTTAATTGTTAAATGATTGACAAATTGCAGTAAATGTTCAGCTTTATAATAATAGTGACTTTATCATTAATTGTACTTATACCCATTAATATGTCAATTTCATAAACAGAAAATTCACGATTGTGTGAAGAAAAGTATATAAATTACGATAATTTGCATTGTACATTAGCCTCATTTACTTCTTATGTTAATAACAATAATATTTTGTATATTATTCCTAATAATTAAACATAACCTAACTTTCAAATTTATATTTTAATGATTGGACAGTAATTGTATAATAAAACCACACGTCATTTTACTCGTGATTCGACAATTGTATGTAATTATATTATTTTAATTGTTTAATTTAATCATTCATAGTTGATATAAATAATTACACATTAAAATAATCAATCAATTACACTAACTTAAATAATTGGTGTCAGTATTTGTAGAATGTTTTATTTATATAGAAAATGAAAGGATAAAATAAAATAATAAATTCAATATTTCGTCCAGACCTAAGATCGCGGCCGAAGTAATTGGTCAAATAAGAATTTTATGTTTTGATTAGATTTCAGTTATATTTTGAAAGAAAAAATGTTAGAAATATGATATGATTTATTTATTTCTTTTAACTTAATGAACCATTTTATTATGACGTCTTTATAACGAAATGAAATACTAAATTAAATATTAATAAAAATGTATTTATAAAAGGGTTGAAAATTTATTTCAAAATGTTACTAATAATTTTTTTTTAATTATTCAGTCCTTTGAGGCTCTGGAAAGTTAAATTATTTAAGGTACAAATGAAATACTGAAAAATAATGTCACTAATTAATTACATAATAATGTTTAAATTCATAAAAGCAACTACTTAGTAAATTCAAGTTTTTTGCAAACTACGTTTTTAAAATATTTAATTACTATTTTAAATTATTAGAATTTTGGTAATGTCTTTTTTACTTTTTACTAAATAAAAATTTACTTATTTATTTAACCGTTTCGTTCTACATTAGTAGCTTTTTATTAATTTTGATTTAAAAGTGGATATACTATTTTAACAAAATCTGTGTTATATAAATACTGCTATTAACAGAATGTCAAAAACGTTAGTAATTAATCAATTTTTAACTAGATAAAAAGAAAACAAAATTGCTGTTTTATTTGTAAAATCAATGTACTAACCTACAAATAAAAAAATGAAGGACAGAAGTGGCTATGAAAAAATTTAGAAATTACTCACTGCCGTCGCCATTTTGTGATCACGATGTTATTTTATTAATATTTTAAAAATATATCATAATACTACAACTATTTTCATCGCCTTTAGTCAAGGAATTTTATGACTGAAAAGAATACTCTTTCGACGAGAAAAAAATGCTTTATTCAAAAGTATGTTCTCTTTTTTTTAATTTAAATCGCTGTATTTGATTATATAATTAAGATAGGTCAATTTTGATAACGCCATTGAAAACAACAACCTTGAAAATAGTAAGAAACATACCTTTCAGTTTTGTTGATATTCGATTTTTATACGAACTATAACAAAATTAAAATAGCTATTAAATTTCGAAATATTAAAAAAAAACATCTTTTGTAAACAGATTCAATCACACCTGGAGAAAATTTATTCATAATTTTTAGAGGATTTTGTGAAAATAATTTATTCTAATTTTTTACAGTGTGTGAAATCTGTGAGTACAATCTTAAACTAATTAGTTTCTACTAACTATAGCTATTTTACCATACAAAAATTATCGAACTGTAATAATCGAGAGTCCGGCTAAATTTCTTGGGGTGAGAATTCAGTCTTCATACAGTAAAAAGTATATCAGTCTTAATGAAAGAAAACTTACTTTTTCGAGTAAAAATTCACTCAGCATGGAGTGACAATAAATTGGAGTCTTATTAATATCTAACCGTTTCTGTAGGTTTCAAATACAGGATCAGAAATCATTTTAAATATTATTCCAGTAATTTTTCAACAAAAGTTCAATGTTTCTAAATTTATAGGAGTGAAAATTAGAGCGAATTATCAATCTTTGAGTAGATTTCCACAATTCCATCAAAATGTCTTAACTTGCTTCTCATATAGAATGACATCCTACTCCAAGAAATTTTGAGATATTTTGTGTAATAATATAACGTATATAATGAAAACCATTCATTTTAGAGAATACTTAACTTTAGGATAATGCAATTGATGAACTGTGTATGACGTCCTCCAACATGGAGTAAAATGTTTATGAAATTTTTTGGGGGGAATTACCATTCCATCAGATAAAAATGGCCATAAGAAGTTATTATACAGACAGCAAAAATGACAAAAAAATGTAGTAATTTTTACTAGAAAGAACGGCAGTTTTTTATTACCCTCCCGAATAGTAAAATTTGCAAGAAAAATGTTCTCCATGTAAAATTTAGTAGTAACATTTTCTACAAAATTGAAATCGTTGCAGTGAGACTCTAATTAAACAATGGTTCAATAAAATTTGCTTGTTACAGACACAATTGTAAAATATTGTATTTTGCAAGTTTTCTTGTATAATAATTAACAAAACTATTAACTAAAAAACTTTCATTTTAATTGGTGTACTAAACCACCAACTAATTTGTTAAAGATGTTTAGTGTTCGTAAAAAGTAATTTTTATAACAAAACAATTGTCCTTTTAGAGTTCATACCCAAATATGTCATGGGTAGTACACCAAATGCTAATATACTTAGGAGAAGCCAAGTTTCCACGCATTTTAAAGTTTGACCGGCGTCTTCCGTATTTACTATATTAAAAATAGCTGTTCAACATTGTCTACTACCGACTAACCTACATGCTCGAATAAAAGATAGGTTTGCGAAAAACTCTATTTTTCCTTCGGCAGTCTAAAAACGTCACGTCAATGAACCAAGTGAATAAAAATAACGCCAAGTTAAACATAGTTTTTGTAAATAGTACTTCATCGGTTATATACCTTGGCAGAGACCACTCGAGGATCGTATAGGCAATACTATTTGTGCATATACGGCAACTCGTTTAGCACATTTAACCTCAAATTAAAATAGAGTTTATGTTTTATTTTATTCCAGTCACGTGTGCCAGCCACGCCGGTGTAAGTTCAAGATTTGAACTTTCGTCTATTTCAGAGCCCGATGAATCTTTTATAGAGACTTGTACATATAGATAGGAAAACCAAACAAAATATTCTACTCGTTCCAAATTCTTCCATTCAGAGTGGATCAATTATGAATTTTAAATGAGTCATTGCTATACAAGAAAACTTTTATTTCCATATTTTCACCAAAATATCTCTACTGAATGTTGAAAATGTCAGGATTTTCAATCACGAGCTACAAGCGATTGATGTTTGTTCAAAATATTACCGAAATGAAAACTATCTCTAATGGTTCAAGAAAATATAATTTGTAAAAATTCAATGCGAAAACAATTTTAGAAATATCTAATTCAGTATTTATAAAAACATCTGAATCAATTCTCAGACTCTGAGCGCAAAATGTTATTTTGCTCCCTATGACGCTGGACTTTCTCTCCCTAGGGATCAAAATTTCTCAATATTTTTGTATTATATTAAAACTAAATTTAATGCATTTGCTTCATTTTTAACTACTCTTCAAAGCGCTACAAAATATTCTTAATTTTTTTTCGAAATGCGACCGAAATAAATACCAGAAATGTCATAAATATTCATATTTGCAAATGTGAATATCATAATTTAATGAGATCCTAAAATGGTATGGTAAGAGGTTCATTTGTGAACATGGTTCAGTTGTGAACACTCCTGCGTACATTTTGATTGAAAAGAAATTAATCAAATTCGACAAATGTCAAGTGTGTATTATCGCTACATGTAGCTTTTGTGCGAATACGAAAGCAAAAAATCGCTTGTGCTTTTTGCTGCGAACAAATTGATTTTCCGATATATATACGTCACCATAAATCTACTTTTCAATATTCTTAAAAGCCATACAAATCAAATTTAATCAAAGGAAAATATAAGTGCAGCGCATAGTGATAGATTAAATTTATTATATTTAGTGATTTAATAGCGACAGCCACCACAATGCGCAAAAGAAATTTTTTTTCATGAGGTTTTAAAGTGGCTACAATATTTGGTTCTGAACACCCCTTTTTTGACAAATCATAAAATTTGGTCGTATGCATTGTGTAATTTATAATCGATTCTTTGTTTTCCACGTTTTCTCCGATCGGCTTTCGTTTGTTTCACTTTTTGGCCAGTGCATTTGAAGTGTGCTAAAATGCGTAAGAGCTACTGGCAATATAAAGATTGTGAAGATGATGAAGAATAATAGGTGTCAATAGTACTACCTTCTGTTGTTCTGTCGTTAAACGTTTTTGAAATCAATAAATTATCATCTCTGTATATATCTTGGGCGGTTTTACTTAATTTTTCCCTATTTTTTAGTACATTTTTCAGTGCTGTTCACAACCGAACCAAAAAATGTTGTTTGCCAAAAATGACGACCGTACTAAATGTTTAACCAAAAGTTTCTAGTCGATAAAATCAATTCAGTTTCTTCAATAGTAGTTAACTAAGGTCTTTGGATAACCGTACATATGCATATGTCTGCATAATATCTAGCTGTGCAAATTTTATGAGCCAAAAATAAAAGGGTGTTCATAACCGAACCTCTTCCCCTACTTTTTCATTCTTGTTCCATTTGGGTCTTCAATTGTTTCAAAAAAGTCAACCAGATCATTTTTTGGTCTCACCAGTTTTCTATAAAAAAAAATTTGATGGGATATTGATCAACTTTTCTACTTGACATCTACTACACACATGCTAAACAGTGAAAAAAGTCGTATCTGATGAGACATGGTCAAAATTTATTTTTTATTCTTTCCATATGTTTGTTTGGTTTTAACATCCCACATAATTTTTGTTTTCATGATACCTATTCATAATAAGTTTTTTAAACGCAGCCTATATTCATTGAGACAACATTTGTATATATGTAAGAAACAAATTGAAGAAAAAAATGAATTTAAACTGAAATCTGATCATGGTAAAGTTTACCATTTTATGGTTACATAAATTCTGTTTATGTAGTAAATCTTACTATTATTATTTAAGCTAATAAAATAAAATTAATTGAGTTAGAAGTTATTCCCTTAATTTGAATAAGTCAAAACCATTGAAAGAATGAAAAGCTGGACATTAATTGAATTAATTATTTTTTCCTAGTAAAGTGTAAAAAACTACTAAATCATTAGTAAAAGCAACTAAATTATTAGTAAAATGCAACTGATTCATTTCAGCAATACGGTATTAGAACAACAATAATTGATTGGAAATTAGTAGAATGTGACTAATATACTAGTAATCATTTTTTATATTCATATTTCATTAATTAGAATATAAATGACTTAAACGATTTCAGTATTCATATCAAAAAAGTCAAGTTCCCTTTGAATATAAACTTTAATAAAATAAAAAATATAAAGTTTTTGTATTCATTGGGACAAACTTTGTATAATTCTATAGGAAACAAGTTTACAAAAAAAACTAAAATTACACTAAAAAAAATGTATGAAGTAAATTTAACTTATTAAGTAGGAGATAGAAGAAAAGTCTACTATTTTATTAGCTGGATGAATTATATTTATGCAATAATTTTTACTCGTTTTTGTGGTAATAAAAAAAGTTAATTAAGTTAGTAGATGCTCACTACATTTGAATTAGTAAAAAACTATCAATTTATGAACAAAAACAACAAATGTATTAGTCAGATTTAATTGACTAATTGTTTAAATGTAAATAATTCATTTTAGTATTAAAAAGTATTAACAAATACAATGATTAATTTAAAATTTATTTGACTAAATATATTCGTAATACTGTACTCTTTTTAAGGAAAAATCATTATTAACTAAATTACTTACCTAGTTTTCACTCCTGGATTACTCGTTTGTCGCTAATATATATTTAGAGAGTATATTTATTTCTAGTATTTTTCATTACTTTAGGATAGTTCATACAATAGTGCGAACAACATCTTTAGTAGTTTTAACCAACATGTCCTATTTTGACTTAAACTTAATTAAGCTAACTTTTGTTTAATTATCTGAACTATCTTTCTTAGTGGAATGTTCTTTAAAAGAACTTAAATATACTAAATGTTTTCTAATGATAGTAAACTAACTAAAAAATCATTCAATAGCGCTCATGCTAAAATTTTGCTTATTGCAAAATAGTTTTTTTTACAAACAATGTAATTGAGCATGTGAAAAAATGTTAAATTGATGAAACGATCACTTTTAAGTAATTTGTCAGAGACATCGGCAAGAGAGGAAAAACTGAAATGCGATTCGTGCCACTCGTAATCGGATTGTGTCAACATCGCCGCGTGTCCAGTCCTGTTTGAAACTTTCTAACGTGTTTATTTACCAACAAACTCTTCTATTAAAGAAGTAAGTTACGTTGCCCAGACTTTTTATCACAAGACATTTTCTTCCATTAAACAAAAATTTCCCTGAAAAAAAAACATTCGTCTGAAAATTTTTTAAATATTTTTATGTTATATCTTCACTTATACATTCGAATAAAATTAACCTTTTCTTCAATTGTTGTATTGTATTATTTCGAATTCGTATATAGTTTTTTCCCCTTTAACCTTGTCATTATTATTAAATTTTGTTGTCCTGTACATTAAATAGTCAAAACAAACTACTATATGGGTGATTCTCCAAAAACAGGGCATTTTCAAGAATGAAAATTTTTTAATGGATTCTTGCTTATTAGCACCAAGTTAAGTTATTCTTAAAGTAGTCACGCTACAAAATTATTTTAAAGGAAAGAGGAAGACTTTTACTATGACGCATTTTCATACGGCTATATAAACCAACAATTGCTCGTTAAAAACTTGAAAAAAATAACTCTAAAGAGTCAAAAACATAATGTACATATCTGATTTAGTGCATTTTTGTGAATAAATGAAAATCATTTATTAAGTAATAATTAAAAAATTAAGAAAAACACATGAATTTTTGAAGAAGTTTTAGACAAAATAAATTTATTAAAGTTAATGTGTCGTTGGTTAGTAACTACAATGATAATATTATATTCATAATTTTAATAAATAATATTATTTCATAATAAACTTGATTCATAACGTTGTAACAAATATAAAGTTTAATTTTGTGGTTTTTTAAATTATATTTAAATAAATGTCTAAGAGGAAGAGAAATATAAATGTTATTTATGATTTGAAAAATATTTTCTGCTACGGGTTACACTTTGTTCTTGGTTCGTACCTGATACGCCAAATGTTTGATAACGACAATGAAGGTGACGACAATGAAAATTTGTAAAAAAATCCAATTTTACATATTTTAAACAATAATAAATTAAAAAACAAATTGCCAGTAACGTTTATTCCTTTAATCTTTAAGTTTTCATCGTTTTTTAATTGCTGTTTGTATAAAAATACCAAAATTAGAACGGGTGACGACAATTAATTTAATAAAAATACGTGGTATTTTTATACAGTTTTTACTTGTTCATGAGGTAAATATGTTCTCTTTTCAATTTTCTATGGAGGATTAGTAAAGTGTAGTGTTTTTTCTTTGATTTTCTCATAGGTTTTAGTAAAAACGTTAATTATTTCGAGTTCATTTATACCAGTTTACGCATTGTCGTTACCTCATAGAAATTTCTTAAGACATTAATATTTCAATAATTATAAGTATATATATTGATTTAATTAAATATTATACAGAGAGAAATTGTACAGTTTGAGCTATAGAAATATTATTTGAATAAATTAAAACAATTCGGTTTCTTAATAGCGCTAATATTTTAATGTTTTGAACTTAGAGGTTTGGACATATCAAAAATGCTACTTTTAGTCTTTAAATGTCATTTTACACCAGTTTTTTGTAACAAAAGTATTATTTTTTCAAATTAACATGGGCCAGGGATATTTATTTAACATTTCTATCGAAATTTAATAATTTATTGTCAATGTTTTTGTAAGATATAACGTAAAGACACGAAAATGTCCTGTTTCCGGAGAATCACCCATATAGGTGTGCTAAACTAAACCAAATCTTAGTAAATTTAACCTAATTCTGGGCTGGATAGTTTAATAGTCCTCAAGTACATTTTATCATTTGAATTAACTACTTTTTTGTTGATAAAAGAATTAAGAATGTCGTTTTTTAAATTAATCTAGTAGTTACTTTGATAATATTAAAAAACATTGTGCACATATTATAGTGATCTTCATTACGACTTGTTAACTTAAATATACTTAAAAAATTAACTACAAGAATAGAATTTATCAAACCGTAGTTAATTTTACTACTTTCTTGTCAATTACATAACTTAAATTTGGCACCTTCAGTTTTTTATGAACTCGTCCCTTAACAAGTTATACTAACTTCCCTATGGAAAAATAGAAAACCTTTTAAATACGTGTTAAAAATTAGGGTCATGAAAAAAGTAAATTAAATTCGATATTAAAACAAAACAATCGGGCCGAGAAAATAAAAAATGTTTAGCGCGTCTGACCAGGCATGACTGTTTCCACTGCTAAATGTGCTGGATCATAAATAAAGAAGGTTGATCAGATGATCTACATGTTAGAATTTGGTTGAGATAACTCGGTACCAAAGTTGAAGGAGAACGAAAAAGAAGCATTTTAGGATCTCATTAAATTAAGAATTTGATTCAATTAGTTTTGATACAAAATTGATCACATATTGAAACATCATTTTGCATATGACATATTTTTTTAAAATATAACCATTTTATATTACTAACGTAATTAGTCAATTTATCTGAACGTTTATATTAAACGTTTATATTAACTTCAATATTCTTTCACAACAATGCTGAAATCTTTTAAAGTACATTGCACTGAGAAAAATGTAGTTCAGATAATTAAACAAAAGTTGGATTAATTAAATTTAAGTCAAAATAAGGAAATGTTGGTTAAAACTACAAAAGATGGAATTCGCACTATTGTATCAATTATCCTAAAGTAATTAAAAATACTAAGAATAAATATACTCTCTAAATATGAATTAGCGACAAACGAGTAATCAAGGAGTGAAAAGTAGGTAAGTAATTTAGTTAATAATGATTTTTTCTTAAAAGGAGTATAGAATTAATAATATATTTAGTCAAAAACTAATTTCAACTTTAGTCATTGTATTTTTTAATACTAAAATGAATTATTTAGATTTAAACAATGAATCCATTAAACTTCACAATGTATTTGTTGTTTTTGTTCATAAATTGGTAGTTTTTTATTCATTCAAATTTAGCGAGCATCTCCTAACTTAATTAACTTTTTTTATTACCACAAAAATGAGTAAAAATTATTGCATAAATATACTTTATCTAGCTAATAAAATAGTAAACTTTTCTTCTATCTCCTACTTAATAAGTTAAATTTATTTCATACATTTCCTCTAGTGTAATTTTAGATTTTTTGTCAACTTGTTTCCTATAGAATTATACAAAGTTTGTCCCAATGAACACAAAAACTTTATATTTTTTATTTTATTAAAGTTTATATTCAAGGGGAACTTGACTTTTTTGATATGAATACTGAAATCGTTTAAGTCATTTATATTCTAATTAATGAAATATGAATATAAAAATTGACTACTAGTATATTAGTCACATTCTACTAATTTATAATCAGTTATTGTTGTTCTAATACCATATTGTTGAGATGAATCAGTTACATTTTACTTATGATTTAGTTTCTTTTACTAATGAATTTTTTACACTTTACTAGGAAAAAATAATTAATTCAATTAATGTTCAGCTTTTCGCTCTTTCATTGGTTTTGACTTATTCAAATTAAGGGAATAACTTCTAACTCAATTAACTGTTTTTATTAGCTTAAATAATAATAATAAGATTGACTACACAAACATAATTTATGTAAGCATAAAATGGTAAACTTTACCACGATCAGATTTCAGTTTAATTTCAATTTTTTTTGTCAATTTGTTTCTTACATATACAAATGTTGTCCCAAAGAATACAGGCTGCGTTCAAAAGACATATTATGAATAGGTATTATGAATAGGTATCATGAAAAAAAATGATGTGGGATGTTAAAACAAAACGAACACATGAAAAGAATAAAAAATAAATTTAGACCATGTCTCATCAGATACGACTTTTTTCACTGTTTAACATGTGTGTAGTAGATCTCAAGTAGAAAACAGTTGATCAATACGCCTAACTTTTACAGAAAACCTTTTATACCAAAAAGTGATTTGGTCGATTTTTTTGAAACAATGGACGATCCAAATTGAACGAGAATGGAAAAGAGCCATTTTAGGATGTCATTATTTTGTTAAATAAATGCTTGTAATTTTGTTACTTTTACTTTTGCGGCATTTTTCGATGCACCATTCGAAAACGAAAACGAAAGCCAAAGACGAAAACCAAAAAAAACGTTAATTTCAAATTTTTTGTTTACTGCGCTTTACTACTAAAAAGTACTGTCAAATTTTATGTTAAATTTGTGTACATTTGTTCCTTAATCCATTGAAGCATACATTTTTCCTTACGCGGAAAATGGCCGAAAATCGTTACTTGGGGGGTTTTCGGGGTCGCTGATTAGGAATCTGAACTCAGATTTTCAAAATTAAATATGGCGGATCCAAAATGGCAGACCGAAATGTGAAAAAAATACTTGCTCGACTGATGAAATTGGAAGTTTTCAATGTGATACAAATAGTACCGCTCTCAGTCGAATCCAGAGACACGAACGAGAACGTGGCGGTTATTGTCTCCATTTTTTGGGTATTTTTTGTATTTTTTTATATTTTTAATTAATGTTATTTATTTTCGGTAAATAATTTAGAACTAAACGACGAATACAGGTGAGTTTTATAGCCGCGAACTGTGACATTTTAACATTCGGGTATGCCATATTGAATTCGCCATTTTGAATATTGAAAATCTGTGTTCAGGTTCGTAATCAGCGACTCCAAAAACTCCCGAGTACCCAGTTTCGTCATGTTTGAGTGACGTTTTCGTCTCAGCATACATTTTTTGTGAAAAAATCCATAAAATTTACAATTTGTTAATTATTTAAACCGTTATAACATAATAATTAATGATAAATATTGATTTATTTATGTTTCCTAACATGTTTTCCAAGGTATGAAGCAAAAGGTATGAAAAAAATTGCAAGAAAATTGATTAATAATTACCTTTAGCCATCTATCCCTAAATGTAAACCTATGCGGTTAAATATCAGGCCATATTAAATGGACCAATATTATTACTTGCTTTGCTAAATAAGTAGCAAAATTAAATTCTACGATTATTTTTCTGTTCTTTCGTTTATAGGTCATTTTAAACCTACCTTACCGTCACAACAAGTCCAAGTAGTAAATATCCAAAATTATTTTCTTCATTCTTTTTCAATTGTTATTGGGATTTTCAAATCTTGAAAAAGAGTTGAAATTTTTGAAAAAAAGTGCAATTAAGAGCATTATTAGCAAGATTTGCCTACAGCTTACCGACCAACATCCGCCCGGATAATTCACGGCTTTAAACCCAAGGACGTCTATTGGACGTGTTACGCCCGATTATTTTCTATTATCGTGATCGCCAAGCTTTGTACCCTCTAATAAAAGAAGCGCCGTATCGAAAATACTAGCGACTGGGAAAGTCATCGATATTGCATTACTGTAAAGCGAGTAAAACTAGCGGTGTTTTACGAGTGTCTATAGACACGCAATGTATAAAGACGGACGTAGATCCGTCAGGAACGTCGACGATGAAAAACCTATGAAGAAAATGTCCGACGCATATCCAAGCATTCTGAATTTTCCAAATTTCCCATTAAGAAAAGAGATTGCACCTCCGAACTCTTTAAATATTATGGAGTGAGAAATTGTTTTTTAGGAGGGAAAATTTAGCCACGTTTTAATCTCAGTCTTAACGAGTGTAAACTCACTCTGTCATCGAGTAAAAAGTATATTTCAAAAATTGACCACCTCAAAAAGGTTTCCTGAACAATGAAAAAATGATTGAAATACTAGTATAGAACTATTGAAACTACTAATAGTGGCATTTGATACATCTGTTGTAGTAAAACATGCTCACAAAATGTCAACAAAAACACCTAATACTACTAGTAGTAGAAATTTCTAATATTCTACCCGCCATATTGGATATGCCATTTTGGATTTTGAAAAATTCCTCATTATATTTCGATTCAATATAATTCTAAACATAAAGAAATGCAATAAAAGAAAACACCGAAACATTTACCGACAGCATCGAAAATTCCATTATTTTTTCATTTTCAGGGCCGCCATGTTGAATCCGCCATTACTAACATCGTCAAATACATTAAAAAGTGATCATGTATATTTAATAAATCGAAAATTTACATTTTAAGACAAAAATTTAGATTGATGATGATTTATTTCAGCAATATTTAGGAAAACGCGTATTTTTAGAAATTTTCAGAATTTTCTGCCATTTGTAATACGATAAACTGAATGGAGCTCAATAAAAAATTCTTTTCCTTAAACTGAAAATTATTTGTCCACGTTTGTCGGTAGTTTTGAATGAATCACCATCCATTATCCATTTGTAAAAAATTGTCGAAAAAAACATTTTTCAGATTTTTCTTCTGTACTTTTTCAGATAAAATCCGAGATATTGATTTTCTGCGGCAAGTAAACGCAATTTTGACCCCATAAATCAATAAAGCATACTAAAAAATAAGTACAGAAAGTTGGTTTCATATGATATTTTCATTTCTCTATTTGCTACAGAGCTTTAAAAATGCACTAAAAATGTCGCCATCTTGGACGTTAATAGGTTAATAAATCGTTAAAAAAACTCATCGTTTTCATCACTGATGAAGAATATTAGTTAATTTATATGCAACTAAAATGAGTTTAAAAAACTGCCTTCGAACTCGGAGTAAATATGTCACTTTTTAAAACTCACGAACTTTAGTTCTTATTAAAGTACATTGAATCACGGACAACAAGAAAACAATTCCTTAATACACAAGATATTTTAAATTGTACACAAGTTTTGAGTAGCCTTTTTTTATTTGTTACAAATTCTGTCTTGTTTGTGTTTGGTTTAATGACACGGAATTAGGAATTTTGTCTTGTATAAATATTTAAACCAAAATGCCTGCTAATTAATTGCCGTTTTAAGTGTTTTTTAAACGTCTTGGAATAGTTTCATGAATTAAAATCCGCACATAGTAAGTCGATGTAACAACATTTTACAAGTGCAATCACGTAGCACGATTTTATCCTCAGTGTTCTTAATGTGTTATATACTAAGTCGGTATCGAGCGATATTTTTACATCGTCTATAGTAACATATTTTTATACCAGGTACAAATTGTTGGAAACAATTTTTATATCAATGAATGTCTGCGACCGTTGATCAAGCCGTCTGCAAACGACAAGTTCTAATTATTCATTGAAAATCGTCTGCTTCTTTTTAGAAAACTAGGGTATATATAGATTCGTAGTTTTTAAATTTAACTTTCGGACTATATTAAAGCATGTGCTCTTTTAAAAGAAGTTAATCCAATGTTATTAGTTGTTGGTCAAATAGTAATGAATTAGTGAAAAGCCGGCTACTAACACGGGGTTATTAAAAGATATTTAAATCAATGGTGAAGGGCACATCGAATTTATTTTTCTAATGTTATTCCAGGATACTTATAGACCCATCTTTATATAAAAATTAAAAAAATCGTTACATGTTGATTTTTTTTTTTTAAATATGAAAGGAAAAACGTCGCTTCTCAGATGTATAGTACAAATATGTTTTCCTACATAATTCTACGTGCCTAAAACCAAAATCATAGTGAAAATTAGCGCAATACCATTTAGATAACAGGAACTTAGAAGTTCACATTTAACATTAAATACATAGTGTATTTTTAAAAGTATTAAATGCCAGCAGGAGATTAGTGCTCTATATCGTAATTTCACATTGGCGTATCTTGGTGAAAAAAAGTCGTAATGGAATTCTTCGCCTCTCCAATTAAAGAAAAAGAGTATAGTACCATATGATGCAACGAAAGTAAAAACTCCTAAAAATGTTCTGTCTTCTGTAGATAACCTCAAAAATATCAAAATTCTGACGTGATGTGCCACTTCTTATTTCAGATTCGGATTCTAAACACAATATTACATCGAAAATGACCCACAGCTTCTCAGCAACAAAACCTATGTTATTTATTAATAAAATAAAAAAATTCTAATTCAAATAGTCAAATGAAATAAAATTTCTCATTCACTAGTGAAATTGTGTTTAACTAATTTGAATTCGTTAAAATTTCACTAATTCAAATTTAGATAGTAAGTAAATATTGTTCAAATATTTAATAAGGTATAAAACATCTCAAAAAAGAAAATATTCTTCGTAGTAAATAACTGGTACTAAAGGAATCAAAGTTAGTTTCTGTTTAAATTTGTACTCTCTAAATTATAAAATATTATGTAGCTTTTGAAAAGAATTGCAATAGTAAACTCAAATTACTAATTGATTAGTTATTTTACAAATAGCAATTAATAAGACGTATACTTAATAAGTTTACTAATTCAAATAATCAAATCACATAAAATTACTAATTAGCTAAATTTTACTAATTTATTATGGTAATAAGGTATTAAAATATCATGACTAATTGAAATTAGAAAAAGAGCAAGTATTTTTGTTCTTTATTACTAATAAACTTTACCCACTTTTGACATTAAATTAAAAAAGGTAGATTACACAATTTGACAAATTTCTGTGTTCTAGATTTGTTTAGTAAGGTAAGAGCTCTATTAGACACTTTATTAGCTGTATCTCATATTATAATTAGCCAAAGATGATACAAATTTCTATTAAGATTTCTCTATGTTTCAGAATAATATCATTCGTCCACTTGTGAGAAAGGCGAATATCTAAATACATCAAAATTTAATTTACGTTAAAACCACATATTTCCTTACGTTTTTGGGATACTGACAATACTTTATCTTTTAAACTGATCTCAAAAAAAAATTGTATTTTCTTCCATATTTTCTATCACAAACACAAGTTTTAATTATATGAAAAATATCGATTTTTGTAAAACACGACACGTCAATTTCAGGGGTTTGTATAAGTGTATATCAACATTTTAAAATTAAAGATAAAAGTATCCAAAATGGCGGCTCCAGGATGAAAATATCAGCTAAAAGTTAAGGAATTTTTTATTTGTTAATAAGAAACTTTTTTACAAAAGTTTTTAGAAAAGTTTTTACAATTGATCAAAGAATATGCATAAGTGTTTTTTTAATTTTCCAAATTCGCGAAATTTGAAACAATTATTACAGTATTCTTTGTAAACATTTCAGCGTATTCTTTAACAAATTCTAAGAACTTTTTCTTCAACAACATTTTTTCAAGTCTCTGGATTAAAAAAATTTGTCGACTTTACGCCAATTTTTCGTGTTAGAGATGTTATTTTTTATGTTTTTTCCTTTATTTTCTAAATATTACTATACACATTCTAAACTTCAAGTCTCGAGGACCCGACTTTTTTATTTCAAACAGGAATTCTGAAAAGATTTCATCGTAAAAAACAGACGCAAAAAGAAACACTATATATTGAAAATTCTATATTTTTTAAAAATATGAGGCGCTACAGTTTTCGAAAAATCCAGTTAAAAAGTGTAAAGTTTAGTTTATTTTATGTAAGATATGTCTGCTTTTTGGACCTTTTTTTAAACAAAAACTTTGAAAATTCTAAAAACAAAAATGTCCATTCATCACTTACTGAGTTAAAACAAACACTAAACAAGTATATGGCAGGTAAACTTATAGTAAACAATAATCTACAGAATAAAAAGAAAACTCTACATTTTCATTCAACAATAGTCCGGCATCCTTAAAAATCGATTGCGACTGATTGTGAGTCAATGTCCCACATGACGAAGTGACAGACAAAGCGCGATAAGGGCCACTCGTAACTTGTGTATGTCACTATTTTCCTAGCAATTTTCGTTCTTACTCTCTCTCTCTCTCCCTCCTTTATAAGTATCTACATCTACATTACGTCATTTCCTGACATTAATAAGTCATAGAAGAATAACTTTCGAATATTTGATGAAACAAACTAGTAACAAGTTCGAACATTCATAATTTCGTTGATCGAGTATAGACAGTTTCTTTATGATTTCAGGAATTAATGTAACTCTTTTTTATGGCGATAGTTTTATGCCCGGGAAATCGTTTCTTTATGCTCTACATAATTTCACCCCTAGAAAATGGCGACAACGAAGTTATCGAAAATATAAAAAAATGTAGATTTTAATATTTACTTTGCATGGAGTCCAACTAATTTGAAATTATTTTTAGTTTCTTTACGTTTATTATATATAAACAAGTATGTAGTAATGGTAAATACTGGTGTACAGTACCAAAAACATAAATGACACTGTTAGAAACGAATAAGTCAAAATATACATATAAGTATAAACAAAAGGAAACAACAAAATATTTCGATTTTTTTTAGACTCGTACGATATTAAAAAATACGACCAACATAACCTCTCTGAACTGTATCGTCAATTTTTATGAGATTTTTAAAAGTGGTATGTCATATTATAAAAAAATAACAACAATATTCAATCTCAATTTTGTGCTCAATTTTAATCCAAACGAAACAACTTAGGTGGTTAAATTGTAGTTCTTTTTAAGCTCTATAACTTTCTCAAACATAAAAGTTCGTTAGCTGCTGAGTAAACCAAGTTAGAGGCCAAAAACCGAAGAAAAAATAAGAATTTTTTCTCGTTTTGTCGGCTCTAACCAACCAGACAAATACTTTAGGTAAAAGTGGTCTGGAGACTATTTGCAAGGCTTGAAATGAGCTGCAAAACGGTCTGACATGTCATTGTCGTAACTTAAATAGAAGCCGAGATGTTACAATGAAACCGAATCAAACTATTTTTTTTTATTTCAAGATTTTATATATCTTTATTGAGATGGAAAATCAGCAAAAAGACTATATTTTTATTTTTTCTAAAAATTCAATAATTTTTGTAAACGTTCAACAACCTAACTCCATATTTAAAAAAATTGAAAAAGTAAGTTTGCAAAGGATTGGCTATCTTCTTAACCACAACTCGAAAATTGAACTGCAAAAACATGATTCAAAATGACGAAACGTGTTTTTAAAAATGTCAAGATGGCAATTGTGAAATTTCGACAGTAGAATTGTTAAAAAAAATATATTATTTTTAGAACCCTGAATATTTAAATCATTTGTTTTCACCGGTTATCACTAATAGTTATACATACGACAGAAATTTGAAAAAAATGACAGTACCCGCAAGTTTCCGATAATTACACAAAATTTTCTAAAAATTATGGGTCGCATTATTGCAAGCAGTGCTCTAAAAGAAAATGCAAAATTTTTTTTTCCCTTCATTTATGTAAGACAGTGATAAAAATTACAACAACAAAATATTGAAAATAACTAATTAAATAGTATATATATATATATTAAAGGGTGTTTAAAAAATTTTCGACTTTACAAAATGATACGGGCCGATGTGTAAACCGATAGTATAAAAAATAACAAAACTTTTTTCCTAATAGCGAAAATCGATTAGAGGTCATTTAAAGGTCGCTCAATGAGCATAAAGTAAATAATGGTAATTTAAATAATGCTAATTTAAATTACGCACCGTAATTAACAGAAATCATCCCGGGAGCAAATTTATGAATTGTGCTAAACAATGGACTAAACCTAACCTCAAATTACCTGACCTAATCTGTCAGAAACAAACCCAAGATAAAAATTACCCAATTTAACCAGACAGAAACCACCACGGAGCTTGACTATTACTTGCTCTAATCAAAGCATCACACTTAATCACACTTAATAAAAAATAACCAAACCTAACTTGTCAAAAACCATCAAATATCTAAAATTTACTAAAAATTGCCCACTTTAACCGGATAGAAACCACCACGGGGCAAGTTTATGGACTATACTAAATATTAGAATAACTTGACCAACTATTACCTAACCAAGTTATTCTAATATTTAGTATAGTCCATAAACTTGCCCCGTGGTGGTTTCTATCCGGTTAAAGTGGGCAATTTTTAGTAAATTTTATATATTTGATGGTTTTTGACAGGTTAGGTTTGGTTATTTCGATTAATTGTGATTAAGTGTGATGCTTTGATTAGAGCAAGTAATAGTCAAGCTCCGTGGTGGTTTTTGTCTGGTTAAATTGGGTAATTTCTATCTTGGGTTTGTTTCTGACAGGTTAGGTCAGGTAATTTGAGGTTAGGTTTAGTCCATTGTTTAGCACAATTCATAAATTTGCTCCCGGGATGATTTCTGTTAATTACGGTGCGTAATTTAAATTAGCATTATTTAAATTACCATTATTTACTTTATGCTCATTGAGCGACCTCTAAATGACCTCTAATCGATTTTCGCTATTAGGAAAAAAGTTTTGTAATTTTTTATACTATCGGTTTACACATGGGCCCGTATCATTTTGTAAAGTCGAAAATTTTTGAAACACCCTAATATATATAATATATATATTAACCGGAAATAATCTACTTTATTTTTACAAGACAATAATATTAATAGTGTATTGAAATTAAGAGTTACGATTATTATAATTTATTTCAAAAATCCTTGATTAACGAGTTTTCGAGCCAATCAACACGATTTTAAATATCTTTTAATTTGCTAATTTATAAGCCATTTTTTATTTTTGAAAATTGCAATTAAATTGGTGGTAAGGGAAAAAACCGGAATATAACAAATCTCAAGACAATAAGATCAGTTTCGAATAGACGAATTGCAATAAATTGTCGTTTTATGAAGTTATCTTAACAAAATTAGGCTCATTTTAAAGTCACTTTCAAGCTCTACAATTTATCTGCGAGGCTCTTTGTCCTAAAATGAATATTTCTCTTGCTATAGTCATAAAAAAAGTAAAAAACGCCAATGTTTTAGGTTTTTCTCGTTTATATGATTTCGATACATTACTAATGAAACGACACTACAAGGAAGTTATAGCCCTTGAAATAACGAACAATTTAACCCTTAATCCAATGAGATTCGATAAAAACTGAGCCCAAAAGGAGCCTCTTAATACTACAAAATTAGCAGAAAACTGCCTGAAATTCGTAAAACGCGTTTTTTTGTCAATTCGGCAATTTCAGAGGTTCTTTTTGGGCTCAATTTCGATCGAATTGGTGCGGATTAGGAGTCAAATTGTTCATTTTTTCAAGGGATACGACTTCCTCATCGTATTGTTTCATTGGCTATTTATAGAAATGAGATACACCTGAAAAACTGCAAAAATTTCAATGGTTTACCTTTTTATGACTATACCAAGAGAAATATTCATTTTAAAATCTAACTTTGTTAGGATAACTTCAAAAAGAGATTTTTTTTCTAAACTTCAATGGCGCGCCAATCAAATTGCAGGTATCGGATCCAATTTTGGTAATGGACTTGAAATTTCATATTTTGTATACGAATTCGCCCTATTCTAATTTTCATTTCCTAACAAAAATGGCGGCTGCAAGACTACCTTCCGTCTTTTTATCAATGTCGCCATTTTGCACCTAATAAAAAGGTCTTTTCTCTTCGGATATCGATTTCAAAACCATTAACCTCAAATCCTTCAAGAGAGGAAGGTGAAACTACGCTTCGAAAGAGTTTCTTGTTATTAATCGATATCGGCGTGCTTCGAGAACGCACAGCTACTGTACATATGATAAAAAAAATATATCCCTACGATTATCATGACTTAGAAACTTATGGAAATAGCATTGTTTCGAAAATCGGTAGGTGGACAGGTTACTAAATTTTTAAATGTATCCTAAACAGGTATATTTTGTAGAAAGAATTTACGTTCTTGGATCATGAATGGGACAGAAGAGGCACCCTTCTGAGAAAATACCTAAAAACCGGAAAATCTGCTAGTCATAACAGGAATGTTTTGATCACGTGGTTTTATTTTTCTCTCCAGGATTCAGACAAGTTTTTTGACCATTGTATGTACACAAATGACATAAGGGCAATCATTATATTTTGAAGAAGTTAGAATGTAAACAAAAAGAATCTTTAAAATAAAAAACAAACTTTTTTTTGTTTTTTAAACAAAACACATAAAAAAATGACACTTTTATTTCCAGAATTGTAAACAATTATTACGTAACAAACTTAACTTTTATCAGCTAAATGTTACAATGTCTTGAGTGATTTTTAAAAAACCAAAAAAAAAATAAAAATCATAAAACCATGCTAAATGTAATCAGAAAAATTTTTTAGTCGAATATATTGTAAATTGATGCCCATTCCATTGACGAATAAATATATCGCAGTGATAGTGGCCAGCATAGAATTGGAGAATCAGGCATCTTTTAGCATTTTCATTAGAATCGTTGAACATTTCGACGGTTTTTAAATGGGATTGTCAATGGCCGGACAGAACTTAATATGGAATAATTGCTGATACAAACTCCAGTGACGTCAAAGAGGAAAAGTCGATATACGAAGGTAATTAAAAAGAATTAAATTCCATGCTAGGATATTTAATTAGTACATAATTAAGAAAGGAATATTTCGATAGAACTCTCCAACACCTTTTAACAGAATTGGTAAAACGAATTTTCAAACCAATAATTCAAATTTGAATAAAAATCATGAAATTTATTATTGTTGCAAGATTTTTAAAACTATTCTTTACAAATCCCTTTAATTTTCTAGTAATATTAAACTTAAATCTCAATTCTGTACGGCGTTTATTGGGTTGCTGATTATAAAACCCAAGGACAGTTTTTAAAGATTCAAAATGGTAAATTCAACATGGTGGACGAAAATAATTATAAAGTATAGATTTTCACGAAACATTATATATTTGGTTTTCTTGTATAACTTATTACGAAGTCAGCGTCAATTCTTAAAAATTAAAAATGACCGAAACAGTATGGCAATATATTGGATCCGCCATTTTGAATGTTGAAAATTTGAGGACATATTCGTAATCAGTAATCCTGAAAACCCAAAAATATCGAATATTTTAAATTTATTATTTTATAGTTTAATTGTTTTTTTACGAACAAAAATTTATTCGTGTAGGGCGCAAAATCGAGTTCTACTCCCGGAAAGTTAAAAATAACATTTTGTCAACTGAATTGACTTACATAAGTAAGAGTTAAATTGTAGAAAAATGTATATAGTAAAATCTAAACAGGAAACAATTTAAATATTATCAAATAAATTGACATAAATAAATAAATGATACAATACACAGAAAAAATAAAAGATTTTTGTAAGGAAACGTAAACAAACGTTTTCGATAAATAAATTTAATTAATAAAATATTATTTTAAATACCTCGTCTATTTACTTATTTATTCTTTACAAAAATATAAGATTACGATATCAGTATCGAATGAAATGAAAAAATAACTTACCCAAAATTTCTTAATGTAGGTGTCGGGTATTTAAGAAAGCGTCTCTTCTGTCCAATTCAAAACGACGATTGCTACATTTTGGTCAGACTCGTGGAATTTGAATAGTGAACGATTGTAGTTAACCAATCTGAGCGTTTCGATGACACGTGACCAAGGCTGTTTTAGCCTGGAGCGACAGCTGGCGCCTATCTGTGCGCAGTGGGGCTTTAGGGCGATTTAATTAATCTGTTTTAATTGTGCTCCATTCAATTCTACTACTCGGCCTCATTTTTATGTTTTGGAATTTAGAGTATTAACCGTTTATGCTTACAGAAGGCTGGAAGTCATTTTAACAAATTTTTATTGTACACCATTGTTTGAAATTAATACAAAAATTAACAATTTTTTAAAGTCATGCGTATCAAGTTTAAAAAATGAGATTTGAAAATGATTTTTTTTTATTGGGTTGAAAGGAAGTAATCCAATTTTTTGGAACTAGCGTATCACCAAATCACTGATTAACTATTTAATTAATTGTTAACATTTTTTTAAAACTCAATATCACTGTCCCTCACTGCGAACTTAAAACAGTTTACTGAACCCGAATCAAATAACACAATTTCCACTTTTCACAATTGACCGTTGTTTTTTTATTTATTTTATTATATGTTGATGCAACAGGCTGTATTTACTACTCTACAGTCGCGAGATTTCGAGCCAACTGACTCGATCACAGTCATGCTTAACCTACAATATCATGGGTGGGGGAAGCCAAGAAATTAAAATACACAAAAGAAACATAACGATCTACGGTTTTTTTACTTGACCGAAAACTAACGAGGTTGAATAAGTTTTGATGTGACTACTGAAGATTACGTCGTAATCGACACTCCATTTCCATAAACCACATTAATGAAAGGGTGCGGAAAAAGGGGAGGGACATAAATGGTTGTCTTCCTTCATTACACTTTGTATATCGTTTTAAAAATGAACTCTACGTGGTTGGAAATATTTTTCCAATGTATTCATATTACTATTAAAAATTTAATCAGTCAATTTTTATCATCAGTGTAGTCACCTTTTGTATGTTACACGTGTTAGTGATAGTTGTTGAGTATGTAACTTAATGTTTGGGTTTCGTAACCGAACTGATTGGTGGTACACAAAAAATTTGTGAATTTGATTGGAAAGTTGACCATATATTTGTATTAAGAATATGTATATTAATAAAAAAGATATATTATATTCCGAATTAATGTCAGTCCAAATTGAAGTCAATAAAGTGATTATAAAAAAAATTAAGAAGCAGATGATTAATTAGTACCAATTTAAAAAAAAATTAGGAAAGAATTTTAAAAATACCACATCCGACTATTTTTGGATACACTCTTTCCAAAAAAGTCGTGAATTTTTTCATTTCAGTTACAAAACACGCATTTTGCAACAATTTTTTTTTTCAAACCATATTTTGACCCCCATTTTTTTATTTTTTCATATTTTCTAAAATTGTGTAATTGAAACTGAAATGTAAGTTATGGACCCTTAATACTGAAATTGGATAACACAAATTCAAAATGGCTTCCGAAATAATTGTCAGGATAAACTTTAATGAATTTTTAACTCTAGTATGAATAATTTGCGACCGAAGATTTCGCTGCGGGGCGCAAAATCGAGTTCTACTCCCGGAGTGTTCAAAATTTTCATTATTAATATAACGTTAAAGGGTTAAACTTCAAAATGGCAGAAAATGAAATTGCATTTAAACACAATACACGCAATTAAACTTTGCAGTATGTACATTTTCCTGAATTTACATGAGCAAAATTTTTGTTATTTATTTCAATGAAAAATATCGGAACCAATATGGCGGATGTGCTTTATTAAATTCATCGGATTCGTCTTAAGCTTGTGACAAGAGGGTATTTTCAGGTCGCTGATTACGAATCAGATATCAGCTGATTACAGGATAGCTGTTATTTGAATTATCTGACCTAACTTACTCCAATCTAAACGGGTCAATTCGAATTCTGTTTAAATACCGATGCGGTTTATCCTATAGCTCATGGAAAAATAATTTTGTAAAATATTTTCTGAAATCAACGAAATTTTCAGGATTTTTCAATTTTCTCAAAAACAACAATTGTTGAATTTTGATCTTATAATTACTGCCATTCACAGGGAAAGTTTCTTTTTAAGAATGTCGACAATAACTAGCATATAAAAAAAAACACCAAATGGATAAATAAATGAAAAAAAGGTTCGGCTATTTTGGCACATGTCAAAAAAACCGAATTTCAAAAATCCGAAACATTGAAAAATCGACATTTAAAAAGCCAACACTTAAAAAAACGATGACTGTCAAAAAGGCAATGAGTCATAAAGCTGTAATATTCATAAAAACAACAATGTCAGCTTTTTAAATGTCAATTTTTCAATATTTCAGATTTTAAAATTCGGGTTTTTGACACAAATGTGAAGTATGGGGCCATCTTTCGAAGTCGATCTGCAGCTCTCGCAAAATCATAGTAAATAATACGGCAAAACAATTGAGTAAAAAGGGCGATTCCGCCCGTTCATAAATAAATAAAATAAAAAAAAAATCACTAAGTTTTTTTTGTCTCGATTGATTTTGTTTTTGACAAGCGAATTATCATTTCCAAAGTATATTTTGGTACCGCATTTTTCGACAAAAGTGAGGTTAAGTACCCCTAAACTTTCGATTTTTACAATATTTTGCCTTTGACATTTTTTTTATATTCCTTTATTACTTTTATTTCAACATTTTGAAATTGAAATGAAATAAAAATTCAAAAATACATAAATTTATAACAAAATTATTTTGAAAAGAGAAATAAAAAGATCACCTCTACCAGGTGGATGCCAGAAATCCATATGGCTAAATAATTTTTTAGAATGAATGTTGATATTTACTTTCTCGAAAATGCGATATCACAGAGAAATTCTACTTCGTCCATCATTTTCAGCACCAAAAAAAACTTCGGAAATGATACGTCGCTTGTAAATATCGAAATAGGGCCAAAAAGGTAATTTTCACACATTTAACCTCACTTTTCTCAAAAATACGACTTGACATAAGAATTCTGATAGCACCGTCATTTCCAGCATGAAACAATACATCGAAAAGACAAACAAAAAGTAACATTTTTTCAGTCTATGTTTACTTTTTTCATTTTTAGCCCTACAGCAAAAATGACTGAAATTAATAAATCATGCCAATAATATGATAAAAATGTTTTAATGAACCAAAAAAAAAACTCACCAAAAAAAGGTGTCGAAAATCCGACAAATTCTAAAGCCGACAGGTCAAAAAAACCGATAGTCTTGAAGTCGGCAGTCCAAAAACGATATTCAAAAAGCCGAAACATAAAAAAATAGGCACATCGACAAGCGGACAGCCATTTTTTGAAGCGTCGGTTTTTTTACTGTCAGCTTTTTAATTGTCGGTTTTTTTACCTATCCGCTTTAAATAAATAAAACACAAAAAAATAAAGAAAAAAAAACAGGAAAGAAAAGAAGTATGCGTCCCTAAAGAAAAACGTATAGGGTCTTTTAGAAACAAAAACAAATTTCAAATTCATCAAATTCTCATACATCCGTCAACAAAACTTCCATCTTCTTCGGCGTAAAACATCGTCCTAACTTTTGTTACGGAACTCGGCAAAAATACTTCACCCTCCAACTACTTTTTTCTTGTTTCCCAAGAGTTTCGAAAGAGGGAGGAAAAAACTTGGTACTAGGGTGGTCGGGTTTAAGGCGAGAAGTCGCGAGTAGGGCAGGGTTGCATTTTTGCGATACTAGTGACAGGTAGCCCATTGTCGTCGTAGGGTCGTCCCATCGGAGATACGTTACGGCCTCAGCGATGGGAACCGAAGTGAGACCTCTTCTCGGCCTCTCTCGGCAATGCGCATATAGTCGACGGGTGTGTATAGGCGTGTTAGTCGTCGGGCGATCATGTAAGCAGCGGCCTACAGGTACATAAAAGAAACGTTGTCATAGAAACGACCATGGCCACCCTCAAATCAATACACACCGCGATGGGGTGTCGTTTCTCGGTCTCTCGCGCGCGCGGTGACGCAGGTAAAAGGCCCACCACGTGGTCCTATCGCCACGTGCAAGACCTTTATTCCGTACCGCGCCTCCGCAACCCCTTCTTCGACCCTCCTGCCCCCCACCACCCCCCGGCCACGTATCTCCCCACCGAGGATGACTCTGGTTGCGCCTTTGCTCCCGCCGCCCCCTCGCCCCCCCTGTGTCGACACCACGAACCTCGTCCGCGTGTTCGCCATCCAACGCTTGGTACCATCGTATTACGATTTTCCGCCACTTTTAGATGATGTGGACGTTCGCAACGGTGACGTTGTCGTTCCAAACCAGGAACAATAATTTGCATGGAATCGGGTATTTGGGTATAAATTGTTATTACGACTGGATAAGGTATCCCTCGTAGGGAATTGATGATTTTCATGTAAGAACAATTTATTTATAAATTACCATGAATACTTTGTGCAAGTACCGTTGATCACTTGAATGTACAGTGGCCCTTCTCTTATTTTAACTCTTCTTATTTTAACAGCGTCCTTTATTTTAACTTTCGTTCGTCCCTTATGTTAACTTCTTCCCCTCCTGAGTTCCCCCAACATTCGCCATTTGAAAGTGTTAAAAAGAGTGCTATATCTCCACTATATCCCCTTTCTCTGTTTTTATTCTCTCAAACTGCCAGGGGTGGGGATGAAGGGAAGCGGTGAAATAAGGGAAGAAGCCGCCATCTTCGTTGACTCGAAAAGTTAAAATAAGGGGAGGGCCACTGTATACAGGGTGGACCATTTTAAACTGACGTCCGCTACAATGGGCATATGTATTCTTAAACGGTTAGGCTACTGATCCTGGCCACTGCGAATCTATGCGATCCTATTGTGGCAACATTAGCTAAGTTACAATTCTCCCAGTAGTTTCAGCTTCCCTATGTAAGCTAGAATACTACTGAATGAATAGTTATTGATTTCTTCAGGTATTAAAAAGTCCTTTCCGAAAATCATGCATCTTTTCTGACAGGTTGCTGTGCAAGATGTCAGTAAATGTACAGGAGTTTCGTTTTCAACAAGACAGAATCAGCAGGATGCGGTATTTGTTAGCCCCATCCTGAGTGAGTGTTTGTTGAGTCGACAGTGTCCTGTTAGTAGTCTTGTTATCGCTTTTGCAGTATGTCTTTTGGAGTTGATGATTTCCATGGCCTTAACTTTGTTGTAGCCTTCTATCAGTGATCTTGCATGTCTTGGGGTTTCCAAAGTACCCCAAGCTCTCTGTGCTTCACTAATTGTCGACTTTTTAAGTAGTTTTTTCTCTAATTTAGTAGTTATTCCCAAAGAGGCTCAAGGCCAATGAACTTATTACTGGCACGTGCCTTGACGAGTTTGTCGGCTTCATTTCCCATATTTCCTGCATGCCCTTTTATTAATTTTAGGGTAACTTTGTTGTTGTATTGTGTCAGGTTATTTAGGACAAATATGCAGTCTTTTACTAGTCTGGAGCTTACTTGTAATGCCTCCAGAGCCATTAGCATGGCTTGACTAGCTGTTAGAATGTTGATAGTACAGTCTTTGTACCCTTTGTCTAAATTAGTTTGCACACATTCCCTGACAGCCATTAATTCTGCCTGAAAGATACTTGCATTTTGTCCCAGACTTCCTGACATTTTGACTTGTGGGCGGGCACCAAACGTACCATACACGGTTCCACTCGCCATTTTTGAGCCATCAGTGTACCACACCAGTGAAGTTCATGTCAGGTCGGTCTCTTCCGTCATAAACTGACGTCAGCTACAATGGATTTAGCGAAGAAAAGTTATGCCTTAAGGGGTTAGACCACTCTGGAGCTCTAAAACAGGGCTTAACTTGGGAGTGAAGAATAACGAATCGAATTCCCTCTTTCAGACTTTATAAAGTACGTATTGAAGTATGTAAACAAAATTTTCAATTGATATTTTCATTCAAAATGACGGCTACTGGGCCGATCTTCGAAATTACCTTTTTTAAGAGGTCCTCTGCGGGCGACGGCTATTATAGGAACTAGTGCTATCTGAAACAAAATAAAAAACGATCTTAATCTACATAACAATTTCTAGTAAAGTACATGCCTTTTTAGCATTTCATACATTTTTAGTAAAATGGCGCATTTATTAAATAAAAATTCATTTTTTTACCTTTAAAATGAGCAGTAATTTGTTTATTAAAAAAAAGTTGCAAAGATAAAAAAATCCGTACATAGTTTACTAGATAATGTTACTAAGAAGCTACAGTTAAAATTTGAAATCGATACGTGCTACGGGCTCTGAGTATCATCGTCGGCTAGTTTCAAAATAATACTTTTTGGTCCTAGGCCGTAAAGTTCAATTTTACGGACCGAGGGGAAATTGTGCGTCCGAGGACTGGCAGAGCCGATCCGAGGATCGCACAATCTCCAAACCGAGGTCGTAAAATTTTACGGCCGAGGAGCGAACACTATTTTTTTATACACTGTTCGCAAAAGTAGTCACTTTACCGACTGTTTTTAGTCCGTAAAGTGCAGAGATCAGTCCGTAAAATCACACTTTACGGACTACATGGAGTCCATAAAGTGTCTACTTTACGGACACGTGTATCAAAAATGTAGTTTCGAGAAAAACGCGTTTAAAGTTTTAGGCAGGTAAAAAATACACTCGTCGCCCGCTCCAAACCCTTCTACTGTACGACGGTTTTGACACAAATAATATTTTTTTTCCAATATTCTACCAACTGGATAATGTTTTCATGTTCCTAAAGTGCACTTTAAGTCAATAAAAAAATTGCGACTTTTTTCGAGATTGTACAATGGTCTAACCCCTTAAGACAATCACCATGCAACTCTAAAGACGGCTGTTCCAAAACAAAAGACGGTTATTATGTAACACTCCATTTGTATATATTATGGCTGCCGTCCCCTTTCACTGGAACACCGGTTGTCTGTATTTAGGACAACCGCCGACCCAAACTAAGGCAGCCGTCATCTTAATTGCCGAACGGTAGACATCTCTCATTTTGCACCGCAGGTATCTCTACTAGTACTTCTGTAATCTTAAACTTCTCTCAGTGTATGAAGAAATCTTTCAGCCAAAAGTTGCAGAGGGCGATGGAGGTCATCGAATGTTAATTTGACCTTGAAGGTTATTGACTTCGAATTTAAAGTAAAATTTCTAAAATTCAAAATGTCGGATTCAATGTGACTGATATAAAATGGAAACAGTTACTCGATTTTGATGAAATTCGGTATCCAGAGGTTTTGAACATCGCTAATTCCAATTCTGCAGTAAAAATGGCGGATCCAATATGGAAAATAAACTTTTACTTGAGTTTGATGAAACTTTCGAAGCCCTGATTCCAATTCAGAGGGAACAGTTTATTTTTAAAATTTTTTTATTCTCGGACCATCTGGTCAGTTTACACAAAATCGGTAGTTGTCAGAGAACATCGGACATGTTCGGTTTGCGAGTTATATTTACCTATTTGTGCGTCTTTGAAGAGCAAATCACGATGTTTTTGTAATGCATAATTTTAATTTTTCTAGCTAATTTATTCGGACTTCAGAAATTCATTTGCTCAAGTTATGCACGAATTATGAGTCTAAAATCCTCAAGAAATAAGCTCATCAGAAAATGCAAACAAAGAATATAACATCTGTCCGTAACTTTAGGGCAAATAACTTGAGCTTCCTAGCTCGCTACTAGATGGCGTTAAATCAGGCAGTCTAGTCGCAAGTGGTTGGAACGGAATTGACTTCACTCATAAAATAGAAATGTTTCAAAATTTTAATATGTACTTTGTTATAGTGAGGATCAAATAACAAAGAATAATATAGTTAAATATAATTTAATTGTTAATTATAAATAACTATAACTAGTTAAAGAGTAGTTAATCTCACCACCGCCAGTGATAGTCTAAACTATGTCTTACTACCGCCACTGTTTTACTCTCCCGTAATAAAATTTTATTTACAGTTGCTGCATAAGAGAGCTTTTCACTGCTTAGTGGGTACACGAAACATCATTTTATTTAGAGACGTCTTTCCAATAGTAGTTGAAATTGCAAAAATTTGGACTCTACATCGAATTTTATTTCTGTTTTCTGTTCTAAAAAATAGAATTTTCTTCCTCTGTTTGGTAATTTGCATAACATTTATTGCACATTTCGTATTCAAAACTAAACCATTTACAATTTGTCATCATCAATGCTCCTTTACAGACTAACTGACTTATAATAATGTAGAGAATTAACATATAAATAAAGACTAACTTACGCATAACATAATATAAAAAAAATCGCAGGGGTCAATATTACAAAACTTTTCCGACCATGTTTGGTTTATAATTTGCCTTCCGTATCGGAAAATTGTCACGTATTTACGTTTAGTAAGTAGATATACCGGTCAACTGTCCATTATATCACCACTGCCCAACAAACGTCACAACCGAAAGGTGATGAGTAGAATCGTTTAACACTACAATGCTTTATGATTTTAATTTACTCATCAATATTAATGGACTGCGGGATACATGTGGCCACGTATCGCAGATTAATCTACATTTATACATGAGCGTAACTAACGCTAGATCCCTTCGCTTACTGGACTAATGCGCGAATCAAATAATTTAAATAAAACGACATTCGATATTAGTCCTTTCATGTGCAAACTTTGGCCAATGCACTTAAACCGAAATATAAAAACGTTAATGCGGTTTAATTTTTTAGATTTAATAGCGATAAACCGTAACAATTATAATTATCGGTAACCAAAGTCTAAATTTCGTCTAAATGCTTAAAGTGCAAAGCAAGAGAAAAGTTCAGATTTTTTATTAAGCGGCCCAGAAGGATCGTAATTACATGAATTGTTTCTTAAGACGATAGATGGCGCCCAAATCCGAAAGCGAAAGCGCACGAAGATTCTTTTAAATGTCGACAAAACGGGATCTTTGCAACAATTCGTAATTTCCTTTACTTCACCTCAATAAATTTCAACGATGGTCATAAATTCACATATTCGTTTATGAGATTAATAATTGAGCTCGATTGCATTTATGGGTTGTTGCGCCGCCTAGTGTTCTTTCGCGGAACCAATTCTAAAGCTATACCTACGGGCTACCTACCGGATTTGAACTTGACATTTTCATTCGCAGTTTGAATTAAATAAATCTTTCTTTCTTTTCTGACTCTTTCGTAAGCGAAATGTTGTATTTGTATTGTATGTCAGATTTAGATGGTGTTAAATAAATTAGACAGTTGACGTTTCGGTCATTTGTTTTGACCCTCTTCAGAATATATTTTTCTGTATATAAAAAAAATTACAAAATAATATATATTATAATGATAAAATTACAATAATAAAAACTTTTTCTTAATTATTTCTGAAAAACTTGTCAGTATCTTTTTTTGGTTTTATTGGGATTTTGAGTTTGTTTAATTTTGTTTCTGCTTACCTGTAATTAATTGTTGTGTTTTGAATTTATTATAAATTCTTGTGATGTTGTATTCTTGAGCCGGATTTGAATTTATGCACTGTAAAAATATTTTAATGAGTTTTCACTCAGTAAGCAGTAAACAAAAAAAAAAATTATTATTAGTTTTAATAAAAAAAAGAAAAAATAGTTAATTTCACTGTATTTTTTTTAAATTAGAGAGAATGAATAAAAATGGATTTTGTGTGAATATTCACGTACTTTTGCTTCTATTGTATGAAAGGAGACTGAATAGTTTTTCAGATTACATAATATTCTGTGTACATTTCGTTTTCGTTCTATTTACATTTATTGTTTTGAATTTTGAACTTGAAGTAGAGGTATATATGTGTCTAGTAAATTTGACTTTTCAAAGCGGATGTTTACTGATTTGTTGTTATTTTTGATAAAAAAGTATTCCATATGTTTTCTTTTGTATTTATTTCTTTCTATTGCTAGAATTTTGACGTTTGAAAAATCAGAATTATGTCCTGTGTTAATTCTATGTGTTGTGAGTCCTGTATATTTGTCTTCGTTTAAGTAGATGTTATGTTTATGTTCGGTTATTCTGTTTTTTAAAAGTCTGCCTGTTTCACCTATATAGACTCCATCACAGTTGTTGCATTTAATTTCATATACTACGTCTTTTTGATGTAATTTATCAGTTTTGTCTTTGAACGGTTTAATGCCACCAATATTTGTGTTCGTTGTTTTGAATACTACTCTAATATCGTTCTTTCTGAAATTACTTCTTATATTCTCTGAGATATTTTTAAAGTATGGTATGCTAATAGTTTTGATAACTGGCAGTTTGAATTGTCGTCAAAAGTGGTCTTCTTCTCGTGCTTTTGGGAATACGAACTATTTGTACTATTTTTTTATTAATATTAGAGCCATATTGGATACGCTATCTTGAATTTTTGAATTCTGACATTGGATTCGTTTTTAACGACCAAAGAATGCAAAATAACCCAACCTATTCGTGCAATGATAAACATGTTGAAATCCCATTTTGCAAACCAAAATGACAGCGATACCTTAAAAATGAAATATAAATCTTGATGATAACCGACTCGGTCGAGGTGTTTCATATATTAAACACTGTGCTGCTCTAAAGGGTTAATAAATTACATGAAAACTGACTATATTACATAGTAAAGCTAGTTACAAGGCCACCTACACAGTTGCAGGACTTACATCTCGTACATCAATGTTTCAACACCTATCCATAGTGGATAAAAAGTCAATCAAGCCTCCTCCACCCATTTCCTTCAACCCTAACCTCTATCTTTCTCGCTCTCATTCTGACTGCATGCAGATGGGAAAGAATAGTCGACCCAGTGCGTGTAATCGTAATAGGCGACACGTGCGTTCCTGAAAATCGGACCCTATGGGACGAAAACGTCTCCAGGTAGGTGCGGGGGCGGTTCTCCAGCGATTTTGCACGCTATGCCGCCTTTCGTATATATACATAATAATGCTCGGATATGCGATAAGCACAGGCCATGACGCCTCTACACTCGACATCGGAGGTCGAGTACGCTGGATCGTCGAATAATTTAAAAAGTTAAAGAGAGGGATGAAACGAAAGTGAAAGAGAGAGTAAATGAAAAGTAAGTACCAGATGATTCGAAAAAAAAAGTAATCGCAAACATACGGATGAGAAACAAAATTGAAATTTAAAAAACGAAAGAGAGAAAAGCATAAAAAATGATAGTAGTCAAGAATAAGAGAGAGAAAGAGAACCATTGGTTGATTGGTAATTTTATTAGTGTGCTGATCTACCACAGCAGAAAAAAAGGATTTAGTTTGGTAAATTTCACATTTTCGCACAAATGGTAATTTTCTAATATCAAAATGTAAGAGAAATTGCACAAATTGTTCACTTTCGTATTGATATTTTTATATGGGGGTTGTAACACATAAATTTGATATAGAAATTATTTCTTTCATCGCTAGGTGGCGCTCAAATTCAAAAGCAATGTTGCAGTATCATTGAAATGAACATCTAGAATCTGGACATTTGTTACGAAGAAAAGGGATATTAGATATTATAAATAGTGATTTTGGCAAATTGAACATATCGCCGATCAGTTCGGTATTTGCATTATGGTCAACTTCATTTTCGGATTTGTGCGCCACCTAGTGTACCGCGAGTGAACTTGCATCTTAAAACATCTTTTCCCTTTTGTTACTATACTCAATAGTATTTTTCTGTTCATGTATCCAATGATGTCGAAAAAAAAGGCATATTTATGTTGTAAAATTACAATACAGGTATGGTATTTTATGGAATATGAAAAAATGTCCATATTTTTCTACACTATCTTTCTCGCGGTAACAAAAATGAAAACCAAAGATTATTAAAAACTTAACTATATTAAAAACTTAATTAACAACATTTTTAGAAAAAAATGTTCTTACCTTGAAACATTGCCTACTGATACGGAATTTATTTTTCAAGAACTGTATTTATTACATTAATACTTAAAAATATGCTTAATTCGTATCAGATGACTATACTTCCCGGATATAGAGATGCTTTTAAGGCTTAAACAATTAAAGAATCCCACCAAAACATAAAAATAACGTATGCACACATGTAATATGATAAATCATAAAAAAACATTACTTCTTTCGAATTTAATCGTATAGTGAACGATGATCTACAAAAAAAAATAAGTCGAAGATCGAAATTTTAAAAATTAATTGCATGGAGAGAGGGAGGGGTCATAAAAGAAAAAGAGAATGTGAGCGTGAATCGTCAAAAATGAATATAAATGAATCTCTTAATGAAAAAACAGCATACGTCAATACGTAAAGAATGAAAAAGTAGACGAATAACTTGTCCAGTCTGTGGTTCTGGACTTTTTTTCTACAAAAGTATTAAGAAGAGGATGTGTCACTTATGCAACAGGTATTCTGATACAAGTATAAAGAAATAAGAATGTTTGTCGTAAGGGAAATTTCGCTCAAAAATCGCTTGTAAATAGACACAAATAACAAAAATTCAACACACAAAATGTTGTAAATTTTCCGAACATTGTGTACACTTTTTATTTATTTGTATTTTTATATAAAAATATATATTTTTTAGAAAAACAAAAGCATCTTATTTGTTAACAAATCAATTTTTAAAAGATACATTTTGAAAATATTATTTTTTAATAATATGTAACATTTTTTTAATAATGTTGATTATTACAAAAATCTGGCAAAAAAATTGACTAAAATTTCGTCAATTTTATCTCAAAATAAAATTAAAAAAAAGATCGTGTTCCTGTTTTGATCAGATTTTAATCAAATTTTAGTCATCTCGACTTTCACATCGAATTTAATACCGGAAACTCGTGTAAAAACGCGTAGTTTCCTTATTTTTTAATATTAAAAACAATGTAAATATCACCGTACATTTTTTGTGCGAGCATTTGCTTATATTTTTCATGTTTTCTTACATGTAACTTGTTAAAATACCACAGATACATTTATACAGGGTGATCGGCCAACCATTACCCAGCGGCTAACTCTAGATTCTACAGATAATTCTGAACAACTTTTTCCTCTAAAAAAATGTTATAGAGTTTTTAAGTTATTCAACACTAAAATTTAGGTGAAAAAATCACATTTGTTGAAATATCTCGACTCGGTTTGAAGGTACCTTAACGAACCGGAGCTCATTTTAAAGATATTTTAAAGCTCTATAAATTGTCTCTATTGGTTTTTGATCTATAATGAATATTTCTCTTGTTATAGCCATAAAAACGGGATAAATGCCGATTTTTCAGGATTTTCGCGTTTAACTCGTTTCGACACATAGTTGCCGAAATATCACACAGAAAAAAGTTGTAGGCCTTGAAAAAACAAAAATTTTTTGTCCTCTGATACGATGCGATTAAATTAAAACTGAACCCTACAAGAGCCTCGTAAAGTTCACAAAATACAGTTCGACAAATAAATCGATATTAATAACAAAATGTTATGAAAACGAGTACAAATAGGGTTCAGTTTTATTTTAATCGCATTGTATTAGAGGACAAAAAATGTTTGTGTTTTCAAGGCCTACAACTTTTTCCAGTGTGATATTTCGATAGCTATGTGTCCAAACGAGTTAGACGCGAAAAACCTGAAAAATCGGTATTTACCCCCGTTTTTATGGCTATAACAAGAGAAATATTCATTGCAGGTCAAAAATCAACCGATACAACTTATATAGCTTGAAAATATCTTTAAAATGAGCTTCGGTTCGTTAAGATACCTTCATACAGAGCCGAGATATTTCAAAAAAAGTGATTTTTTCCCCCTAAATTTTAGTGTTGAATAACTTAAAAACTACCTTCCCGGAAATTTGTTCAGAGGAAAAAGTTGCTCAGAATTATCTGTACAATCTACAGTTAACAAATATTAATTATCTTTGCAATTGACACCAGCAAGAAGCGTGGCTAAGTGGTTAGGAGCGCGGATTGTTGTCAAGCGGTCTGGGGTTCGATTCCGTCTTGTGGCAGATTTTTTTTTTATTAATAATAAATTCTTGATTTGAGCAAGAACAATTTTTGGTTATAAACTTGTCCAACTTCACTGCAAAAACGGGTATATTATTTTTAGTACTCACTTTTAAGACGTTTTTGAGTGTCTTATAGAAAGACGTTATAAATTACTTCTTTTTGAGACGCTCGCAATCTGAATGTACTGCTCGATAGTTGATACATAACCTAAAAGTGTTTGATATTTATGTGAAAATGGATCAATATTCGTGTTGTTTGCAATTTTCGGACTAATTGCTTTGAAGTCTTAATTAACCATGTGATTATATATCGGATTTACGAACATAATAATGAACCGTTATAAAATAGAAATTGTAAAGACAATTTTTCTTTGGCTAGCGTGACATGTTTTGGCAAAGAAAGTAAAATTTAAAGAAACTAATGGTAACAGAATCAATTGCTTTATTATCTCAGCATATTTACACAGGTTAAAATATATTACGATGCCTTTGTTAAGAAAGACACCTTCTACAAAAGGAATCATAGGCGAGTCTTGTATAGTGTCGCAATTGCACCTAGCGGCGATCAAACAAACTAATTGCACCTTCACTCGCTGATTCCTATTCATATTTCTGTTACAAGTTTCATAATTTTCTGATACTGTTGCATAATTTGTCAGTCTATTGGAGGTTTTAGTAAAACTACTTATAAGGTTACTATTGCTCTAAAATCTGATAAATTCATCTGAAATAATGGTAGATTTTTGTAGAATAAAAGTCGTCGTCAAAATGCCATCACGATAGCAAAGTTTCCAAGGAATATGTATCGCCTTCGAAAAATAAATGACAAGACTTTCCGACAAAAATTAGTCATTCTTTTCTTGCAACTTATCTATTTCTTTAGAAAAGCGTCACTTGAAAAAAGGCGAGGGGGAAGGGTTGGTACTTTGTACGACTAGAGCCATTGTCAAAGTAACCAATCGTTTATTACGCATGCCGATACAAGCTTGAATAGACGAGCATTTCCTCGTGTAACAGAAAGACACAATAAATGGAGGTTTCAGAAAAATCTTCCTCGGTGAAGATCATCGTTTTTTAATTCCTAGATCCCGCGTCGGCATAACTCTCGGTCGGACGGCGTGTGTGCCTTATCAGATGACGGCATATCGCCGTTTGATCGCGTTGAGAACCTAGACCTACACAACAGATATCGCATAATAACGGCGACGACGACAAAGCGCCTGCTGACCTCGCGTAACAATAGGATACATTGACAAAAAAAAATCCTACCCGGAGGAGAGACAAAACTACCTCGAGTCCTCGGGGATGACCTAAACATTGACTCCTATGTACGAGGGTCTTCCTTATGTATCGAGTGGCGTCAATACTACGCAATACCAAGAGTTTTCGAACCGATTCAGAACTTCCGTTAGACCTTTTTCTTATTCTTTTCACGCCATCTCCGCTGGGACGTTACGAACAATGCTTTTCCAATATGTCATAGAGTGAACCAAAGAGTGAGATGTTTTGATTTGATTTCCTTTATTATGCCTTGTGGAACTAGATTCCAAGGCCAGCTTATACAAAATTACAATTTGATCATTAAGGTGGTTCTGAAGTGGTGAATCGATTAAGTAATCTATGTTAAAAAATCTAAATGAAAAATGATTAAAGCTATTTTTCAAAATTCGGGCTCTGTAATTGCGGTTCTAACTAGTACATATGATATCTTTTAAAATATCAGAGAATTTCATAAAAAATTGATTGAGTATTTTCGGAAATAATTTTTAGATGATCTTTTATAGTCTTTGCAATTGCAGTCCAAATTTTGAGAAACCTTTTCTGTCATATTTAATTTATATTTTCATACATAAATGACTACAATATAAAATGATAACTTCCGAACTCCTGATTAAAAATTGTAAACCAAAAACTGAAATGCATTTTCAAAAATCAGGCAATATAAAGATAATTTTAGTGACCACTATCTTCCTAAAAACTATCAAAAAGATTAATAATTGGTAATTTGGTCAAGAATTTTCGGAAATAAATCAATTATGTCCCTAGGCAGCAAAATAAAAAAAAGAGTTCAGAAAGATTTCGAAATGTGCTCTAAATGTAGTCCGATATCTCATTTTCTGACGGTTTTCTAAACATGATGTCATTACGAGATGGCAATTAACGTTGCACTAGATTTCAACTAGCGGCAGTGGGAGGAACTACATTACTGCATTTTGTTACTTTTATCATTCCTTCTTAGACTTCGATGACCAATTAAATAGTTAAATTTTCTAGTAATTTCATAGCGCTATTTACTTTATCAGGAAACACAAAATGATGAATTATTTTTAATACAAATTGGATATAATTATAATATGTCAGGCTACACTTTGCTACAAAGCATCGCCTGGAATATTTCCTACATCTGATATGTGATGGTAAACATTCTTCTGTAATAAATGACCACCTGTAACTCTTACAGTTGCGAAAAACAAGGTTGAAATAACGACAACTACCGGCAGAAAAAGTAACTATTGAGTGTACCGAATATTTTCAACCCATTCGAATAATAAAGATGGACATTTTTAACAATTTTTTTATTTACGAAAAAAATATAATGTTTAATTTTTTTTTTGTTTAATGTTCGAATGTTTTTAAATTCGAAATCAAGTTTTCTCCTTGAGAATATAACACATTGAATAAAAACTAAAGTATTTCCCATGTTTTTGTGTAAATCAATAGTCTCGTTTCTCGTACTGGTGTATTAATTAAAGAGTGGAAAGCTTACCGATTAAAACCAGACGCGCAGAAAGGATAGATAAAAATATTAAAATTTCTCTATTTTATTCCCAGTCACGACTGCTAAAACAAATTTCCAGTTACAGTTTCAAACGTGCATATACATAAAAGTACAACTGAATTTACGATCAAGATACACTGCGTAGGTAGGATTTGTAAAAGATTATTAGGATCGTCACAATTTCGTGAAAATACAAATTACGCAGCACGTATCAAATAGAATTAAAAAATATAAAAGCAAAAATTAAACAATCTAATTTGCAAATTTAACAAAAAACAAATTTACAACCGTTAAACCAAAATTATAAATTAGTAGAATCATTCATAAAAAAATGTTTCGCTGTCTGGTTAAATCAACGTTTTTTAATTTGAGGTTAAGTACGATACTTTAAAAGTGTCATGTTTACAGGATTTAAAGTTTCGCAAGTATTATGTAACAATTATTTGACACTAGAGGGCTACGTATTAATCCTCAATTTTCGAAAGTGCATAATCTGCGAATCGGTAGTATTTATGAAATTTTATATCTCATATTTATTACAGCGTAATTAATCAGGTTTGGGAGAAAAGTCAGAATTTTGTTAAAATAAAACTTTTTATAAGAATTCATGACTTGGTTAAATAATGTAAATTTTATACATTTTTATTTCTGGGGCTTTTTAAATATTACATTTTAAAAAATTTAACATTAAATTACTATTTTAATGTTTTATCAAATTAAAGGTAAGTAAGATATTTTATTTCTCCATTGCTAAAGTCGAAATTTATGGTAACAAAAAACTTAATGTCATTTATAAGCAAAAGTGCACATATTTCTGATGTAATTTTCCATATTTTATTTAAGAACACATTCATAATTAATTAAAGCATCGTATTATCTTTATGCATGTGTACATTTCCTTTTCTACCTTACGATAAATAAAAATAAACCTCTTTACGCTGCAAGTCTCTATTTATTAAAAAGGATAATGTTTCGTTATAATTGTTATTATTTGTTTGAGTTATGATTATAACCTTTTACGCATTTTTCATTTCACCCATACCCTCCTCGCTTTCCTCGATAAATCGATAAATCAATTACACGGAATAATTATGTAATCGACACTACCCCTGCTCTAGTATACAGAATTACTTGTGTATGCTTAGCTTTCAGAATATTAACTGTTATTAAATATTTTACATCCAGAACAAATTACAAATGATGTATGCTTATATTTGCAGTGTCAATGGAAATTCGAGATATTAAAACTTCCATTCACGGTGTACTTATCTGTGAAAATTCAAAAGCACGTGAGGAAACTTTTTTTTAATCGTACTTTCTATTTGCAAAATAGTAATAAAAAATGTTTCATTCACAATTCATAATATAACGTGGGTTTTTTATTACCTAACTCATACGCTGTGAAACATGCTGAGGAATAAAAATATCCTTTATTAAATAAAACGTAAAAGCGAATTCTCTATCCTGGCATACGTGTTTATACTTCATAAGAATAGCTGAAAAATTCAATTAGTACGGTCATTTCATGACATGCAAATATTTTTTTCTTTTAATATAAACATTGTTTTAAGACTAAAGTAACAGCGAACAACTTTTAAAATATACTTGTTTCCTACAAAAATTCGTGCTGTCATCGGTTCTTCCTTTGGATGTACTTCCGAAAAGGCAATCTTTAGCGGACATACGTTTTCTGACGTATTTCGATGTGCTGGATTCGAATGTCATCATGAAAATTGGCGTAAATGAGATTATTATGGTGAAAATCACGAAAAACCCTTAAAAAACACTATTTTTTGCGTTTATTTCAAAAACTACAAATCTGACAGAAAAATGTCTGCAACAAAAAATATAGAGCATGAAATTCTTTACGAAAAAGGTTTTATAAATTTTCTCCGTATTATCAAGGGTAACCTCATAAATGTCAACTAAATATAGTCAGCAAGTATTTTCAGTAACCGCACTACTCTTGCGAGAACGGAAAAACCGCGAGCGACATAATGTGGGCAAAGCTGGAACTAAATATACGTATACTATAAAAGGCTGAATTCAACTCCAGACCCCCTTTTATACTAACCTAACCTCTAACCAACAAGTGTTTAGCCCTCAGTTGTTTATCAGATTTGTAGTTCTCGAAATAAATGCAAAAAACTACAGAAAACAACTATTTTTACAGGGTTTTTCGTGGTTTTCGCCATGATAATCTTAATTGCGCCAATTTTCATCATAATATTCGAATTCAGCACGTCAAAATACGTCTGGAAGGTCCGTTTAGGAAGTACATCCCTTTCTTTTTTATCAGTATATGTTGTACGCGACCGGTTAAATGTTAGAGGTTAGGTTATATTTAAAGAGTTAAAGTCGTACGTAATGATGGTTTTCAAATGTTAAATGGCATTATTTTGGGTTTAGAAGACATTTAAATGCCATTTTTTTTATGCCAAACAAAAGAGAATCCTCGAAAATTAAAGACTACTTTCAAGTCAATATTAACTCATTCGTCTGTTGAGAATGAAGCTCGAAAATCAACAAAAAAGTACATATTTCAGAGACTTAATTAAAAAAAGAAAGTTTAAATCAGTTTTGGGAAGGAAAGAAAACATTTCTAAACAGTAATTAACAAAAATCGTACAAATGTCCAGTTTATTGTATTTGCGCATTCTTCAAACATATGACCTCATCTCGTTTTATCATTAATAAATCAATCCAATGGCTTTCAATCCAATGAATATCCCTAAAATCGTTTTCTAGTTCCATTTTTTGACATCTTGTAAAAACTGATGATGGTACTGGGATAGCGATTTTTGGATATCTTCATATAAAAAATCTTCAAATACTAATAATACTTAGTAGTGTAATCTAAGCAAGTCTGAGACTATAGCGGAACCCTGGAATGGTGTTCGAGTCACGGGTAAAGTCGAAACTTGTACGGAGCCTGTAGATATTAATAGAATTGTTCTATTATAGTGTAAAGGCGCATTTACATCATGGCGATTCAGTGAATTACGGCATATGTATCCCTCGCAATTAATACCATGCTAAGTACCAAAAGTACCTCGAATTTAAATTGATACTCCTCTAAAATCTTTTCAATATAAAGATTCTTTTTTGAAATCTTTGGAGCACACCTAAGCTTGTTGAGTCATTTGGATCCCATTTTAACAATTGGAATCAAAATGTCTAGTGACGATTAAAAATGATTATTCCAGAATTAAATTTGAAATAATTTGTTATTTTTACTTGTTTTTTGCATTTTTGTGGCCCTAATCGTAAAATTTACAACATTTAAAAAAAAGTCTTTTGCATAATGCTATTTTTCTGTACTTAGTGGTTGTTACAGGGTAAAAATTGTTAAAAAATCGCTAAAAAATCGCTAGTTGAGGCCGTAATTTGCGGACAAATTTTTGTTGTAATAAGTTTAATATCACGTCGGAATTTTGAGATATTTAAGGTTATGTACTCGAAAATACTTTTGTTCGTTGTTTTTAAAGGTTATGTTTACAAATCTTTTCTCTATTTGTATCTCTCTTAAATTAAATTAGTAGAATTTTACTAATAGTTAGTAGTAAAAGTAGAAGACTACTAATTAATCCTTTCAGTCGCCCATTTCTCTTTTCGGCGGATCCAATATGGCGGACAAAAAAATGAAAATCGACTTAATTCGCCTGAAAAAAGTTACTCGGGGGTTTTCGAGGTCACTGAATATAAATCTGATGTCAGATTTCAGAAATTCAAAATGGCGGAAAAAACATTGAAAGTCTACTGTATTCTCTTGAAAAATGTTATTCGAGGGTTTTCGAATCCTCAAAATCTATTTTAATTTTCGTATTCAGTGACCTCGTAAAGCCCCCAGTAGCTTTTTTTCAAGGGTATTCAGTTGATTTTCAATTTTTTGTCCGCTATATTGGATCCGCCATTTTGAATTTTTGAAAACCAACATCAGATTCGTATTGAGGGACCTCAAAAACGTCATTTTTGGGTATATTTTTGTTTATAATTAATTAAACTATAGTATTTTAATATGTGTGATATCTTTCATTCAATCAACAAATGCCTTAGCTATGTAGAAAATCAATCATAGCGTAAAAAGCAAGAACCTTTGTGGCACAAAGGGTTAAAAATGTAATTTATTGAATAAATTAATTGACATTAGATTTGGACTCAACGACCACAAAAACCACCAGGTACGAAGTTTGAAGTGATTTCAATCGAGTCCATCGATTGAATACATACGACTGTAACCTTCATAGGCATTTTTTAGTCGCCATTTTGAAATGAAATGTTTTACAATAGTTATCTTCAGCCCAAACATTTTTTACGCCGTATTTATAAATATCTGAGGTATTCTAATGTGGGAAATGATAAAAGACGATATAACGATAAAAGTTCCTGACTTATGTTAAATAAATGCTTATAACTTTTTTACTTTAAAATTTGCGGCATTTTTCGATACATCATTCGAAAGAGCAAGGTTTTGGCAATAAAAAACGTCGATTCCAACATTTTTCACTGCGTTATTACTACTAAAAAGTACTGTCAAACCTCGCGTTAAATTTATGTGCATTTGGTCCTTAAAGGGTTAAACCCATTATTAGATATCGTTTTTAGGTTACCCATTAATTTATTTTTAGGATTAACCCATTTTTAGGTTATGTTCAGCGGAAACAACAAAAACACTTGATTCGACATCGTTTTCAAACAGCAGCGCCATCAGTAAACTATGCAACTAAAAGAAACGGAGCGAATTTTAATTTTTACTAACAAAGTAGAAACCCATATTAATAACGAGATCTAATAAAATAATAAGATTTACCAAACCTTTTGTGAGTGTTCACATTACTTTCTACCCATCTTTTACTAGTTCTAATTAGCAAGTCAAACGCCTAATAATTTAACTATTTCAAATAGTCAAATGCCATTAAATGGGTATTTCATTAGTCAAATATCGTTCTACTAACTAAATTAGTTACAATTTGACTAAATTAAATTTATAAAGAAACCATTTAGTACCCAGTGTAGTACTAGCAATTTAATAAAAACTATTAACAAAGAAATACAGTCAAATATTAATTCAATTGGTAATGATTTTTACTAATAATGAGTAAAAAACTACTAATATATATCAGTCAAATTTAAATAATTCATTTCAATAATAAAATATTAAATAATAGAATTACTAATTTGAGATTACAATTTAACTAATGAATTAGTAGTTTTTAACTAATTCAAATTTTAGTACATTTAACATTTCTTGAAGTATTTGTCCTTGCTAATTTATGTCTTTCACTACTAGTTAGATTTACTTTACTTCTGACATCTTTTATATTTGGATGACATAAATGATAACAACAACAAATATTATAAAAAATAAATACAAAACATTCACATTATTTTTGTAAGATGCTATACGAATAATTTTTGTATGGAGACCACGTACCTTTATTTTGATGATTTTTCAACTCATATCTTGCTGCCAATTCAACTTCTTAGTCATTAAAGTCAATACTAATGACAAAATACTAACGAGTTTTAAACAATCAATAAGAAGATTGTTTCATACATAAAGTCATAAACAATTTGAAACAAGATGTAACATACGGCTTAACAATAATATTCAAGAATTCAAAATAAAATTATATGAGATTTTCCAAAATTAAATATTGATCATATAAAAAATAATTCTTTGATTATTTATTGATGACAAACATTTTTTCTTATATAAATAATATTCGTTAATTTACAACTAAGAAACATTTTTCTAAAAATAAAATAATTTCTATTTTCATATTGGAGTGTGAAAGAAATATAACGAAATGTGAATTACGAATTTATAAACGGCCGTGAAATTAATACCCGGCGAATTTGTCGGAAGAAGATATCTTATCATGCTCGGAATCAGTGATTACGAAACTCCTTATCAACAAAAATGTAAAAGTTTTAATGGCGTTTTCAATAACGGCTGGGAGAAATTTTCATTCGACGTTGTCACTGCATAAACAATGATCGTTAAAAGTATGCTAATTTATTATTGATGTTGTATTATCTCACTTTGAAATTATTTAAATCGTACGAATAGCATTTACGGCTTCGTTTTGCTAAACAGAGTGTTTAAATGTTTTTCTTTTTACACATAAAATCAATCATATTAAACACAATTAAATTTAATTGAAAATTTTTGCAGCCATGAATGTTTACTAGAATTTAAACATTGATTTGCAATCAGTGTCTGTTTAAAATACTTCATGACATACAAAAATTATATTTATGCTTAAATTATAAAATTATAATGAAATTAAGTGACAATAACATTTTGACGATTGTATACAATGATATCCTGTTTAGATAAGGCATAGCCACTTAAGTCAATATGTATTTTATTTATTATATCATATATTATTATCGTAATTGATTCTGTCAGAAAAATGTTGCACAAATACAGTTGGTAAGATACACAAAAAACAAATATTAAAATATTGTATACAAATTAGCAAACATTTATTGTATTGGACAAAACATTGCAAAACTTATCTCTATATAGCTCAAATTAACTGTAGTATATTTTTATGATATTAAGTAATATTTTTAGATGCTGAAATACTAAATTTAGAGACAAAAATACTCATATAAAGTAGACATTGAATATTTAGAATGTATTAAGCAAATAACACGCTTCGAACAAGATCGGATAACGATTGTTTGCACAAACTATTGTAAAAATTTGACGCAGCAGCAAAAAATAGGTCCAAAGTTACTATCAAGTTTCTAACTGAAATGAAACCTGTCAAAATGTTCATATTTTATTTTTTAATGATTCGTTTCGATGATTTGAATTTTTGAAAGTTCTCGTCATGTTTATTTGGATACGTTTTTGTTAAAATGACACTAATTTTCCTTCCAATCACAATAAAGAAAACGGAGTATATTTTTGGTTTTAATATCAGAAAAATATACTTTTTCTATCGTTTTAACTTTCCAGACCACTAACATTGAAGGAAAGGTGATAATATCTTAATTATACTCAACAAGTTGACAGAATTTGTATATTTATTGAGAAATAGTGTTAAAAATTAATAACACAAATAATATCTTCATCTTAATATCAAAAGTAAACAAAACTTATTGATTTTCTTTTTTTTTTTTTTTTTTTTTTTTTTTTTTTTTTTTTTAAATATTATTTTACGTCGACAATTGATTTAATGTAATAATTTATGTTTATAGATACAAAAAAAGTTGGAATCAATTACACTGTAAAAAAAGATTGTGTGAAATTACTACTCTGAGAGTAGGTAATCTGTATAACCTAGTCTGAGAGTAGTAAAATCTCTAGAAAGATGTAAATATTACAGCAAAGATGTAAATTTACAGCGATTGTCAACAGACTTGTGTTTGGTAATTGCAGGTTAGAATTTACAATTAATGTAGTAAAATTACTGTGTTTATAGTAAAATCACACCATTATAGTGAAATTACAGTGCTGTAATAAAATTACAATATTGGTGAATTTTTCACATTTTTTAGGTTACATACACATTTGGTGCGTGCAGTATATATGTATTAAATACTGAATTGTATTATATAATATAATATATGCATTGCAATGTTATTTTTTTGTGAATGTAAAAAATATTGCAATTTGTTTAAGAATTAATTAAATAGTTTTTAGGAATGTTTTAATATTTATTATTTATCAGACAATAGCATTTGTAATATAAAATTCAACCTGACAAACAACGATTCGTATATAGTTTTGCATTTAATGACAATAAACAATACATGTAAATAGTCACTTTATAATAAATTTGGTTCATAAAACTTCACTCGCTTTAACAGTTTGTAGTTTACGAAGTAACGTGTACACTTTTACAAATAAATCCATCAAACTTAACCTCAATGTTCTTGTAAAGAAACTTCATTTTATTTGGTCAAATAAATATGTAGCTTATGATATATATACCTCTGCACACGTTTGATGAGATAAAAAATATCTTCACATAACGAATAACCGAAATCTTTACGAGAAATTCAAACAAGTATATAAACATCAATGATGGCTGCCCGGGTCACGCGCGGAATGGAAAATATTACTAGAGAAATTGTATTTTTAACATTGTCAGATGTAATTTCACATTCAAACAGTAATTTCAAAAAGTGTAAAATTACTGCTCTCAGAAGTGGTAATTTATATAACCTAATCTCAGAGTGACAATTTCACAATATTTTTAGTGCTATTACAGTTTTGGTGTAAAAATTCTAGTCATTTTGTACTTTTACACCATTCAGAGTGGTAACTCGGGTGTGTAATGTCCCATTTGTGTTGTGATTTTACGAAACCATTTTTTACAGTGTACGTGTATCAGTTCCACATGTTTCATATAATAAACGTAGTTGAATGTGTGTACTTTTAATTTGTATTTGACTTAACAATTTTATAAATGTTATAAATATATTAACGTTTCTAAAGGATAGAATTAAAAAATGTTAAATAATTATTTACATTTAGTTTTAGTTATGGAACATCATGCACGAAACAAAAATATGACAAAACAATTTTGAATGCTATAATTCCATAATGCAATGTTCATTTTTGAAAAAGTATTCGATATGTTCTACTTTCAAATACTTTGAATCTTTATTTCCTTTTACTCTGGTTTAAACTTAAATAACTAACTTAAATTTTATACAACGATACAACGATTACAATAAAACAGATTACTTACTACTATACTCGTAAACGAGTACGCATGCAAATAAAATAAATGAAATAAAACATACGAATAGAATAATATTTATTTATTTTTCAGGGTGGGTTAATAAGAAAGGCATAAATAATTTCACATAACTATTCCAGATGTTTAACATAAAACACTCTTAATTTTCACTCGATTATCAAATCGTAGCATGTAAATGATCAGTTTAAATTTCTTTATTTTAACGTTTACAATATTCTTAAATTAATCGTACAAGAACAAAATTACGACAGACTATCCCGACATTTTGAATAATTTTGAAAAAAAAATGATAAGACCTACCGTTCCTACGTTATCGATAAGTTTGCGCGCGACTTTGTTAAAGTAAACAAGAACGTCGTGCAGATGGCGGCTTCGGGCGCGGCGCTTCGCAAATGCAGAACATATATATATGTACCTATTGTTTTTTTTTTATGACGTCCCAACTTTTTTTCACGAACTAAAAAAATTGGTCAACCATCTTCCACTGATTTCAACGCATTTCTTTTCCTCCTCGTCTTTAGAGCGATCAATATCTGCTTAAATAAAACAAAAAAAGTAACGATTTAATGTCATCGCATACAAAATTTCTCATCTAAATACCAAACCATCGCAATCAATGGATAATCTTTATCAAGATAAATGAGATACAGTGGCCCTCCCTTTATTTTAACTTTTTTTCGTCCCTTATGTTAACTTCTTCCCCTCATGAGTTCCCCCACCATTCGCCATTTGAAAGTGTTCAAAAGAGTGGGGATTGCTGTTTGCGCTTGCGCATATACATGTGAAGAAGGACGCCACTATATCTCCTTTCTTTGTTTTTATTCTCTCATACTGCAAGTGGTGGGGATGAAGGGGAGCAGTAAAATAAGGGAAGAAGCCGTCGTCTTCCTTGACTCGAAAAGTTAAAATAAGGGGAGAGCCACTGTATGTTTCTGTCTGCTGACTTTACACTATAATGTTTTCATTGAAATCGATACAGAATAACACATCCCACAATCGAAAAATTCAGAATGATATTTTTGAACTTTGAATTCTATTTGTTGATCTTCGTGAATACTTCCCTATTGTCAATCGTTCTAAATCCTCTTCTAAGAATTGAATAGTTCTTGAATGCTTCTCAATAATTTCGGACAAAACTTACAGAACCAATTGAATATAATTCATGAATTTAACACTCGGTGAGACTGAAGTCTTCGTATAACTATAAAACTGTGACAATGTAAAATATTAATTTTTACAATTTATATAGAGATAGTCTTGACAATTACAGTGACACTGTCGAAACGTTCACTACGTGAACAGAACAAGATCAAGTGTTCATTTCTTAATATTCCTTGACTCGGATAATCGATCTAGCCAATTTTTCTAATTTTACAGAACCAATACTTTACTATTCCGAATGAATCATTGACAGACATATTTTGAAACCTTTTGAATACTTCCTATGTTTACTAATACAGTAGAACCCCTCTTATTTCAACTGGTCATGGTTTTCAAGATGGTGCCAACCCCTCTTATTTGAAATTTCCCCTAACCCCCTTATTCTACTTAACGCTTTAATAATGGATAATAATATCTGATATCTTTTTATTTTTGTTGGACATCGTATATATTTTAAAGTTGAATTATGTAAAATATGTATATCATTTATCTGAAAAATGTGTAGAGAATTTTAAATTTTGGATAAAAATGTAACGAGATCACAACTCGTTCATGTGATAAATAAAGGCTGTTACATTTCGCATTTATTTATGGTCATTTATATCTGCATTCGAGTGTAGAAATAAACATTTTAAATTTACATTATGAACTTTATTACATATAATTATGAATCAATAATTTTTTGTTTCGCAAACAAATACACTGCGATTAAGATCGAAATGAATATAGGAGACAATATTTAACCCACATTTGAAAATATGATTAATGAAAGCTTCAAATCACTTCACATTCAGTACTAAGCTGCTGACATTGGATTTGTTTGTTATTTTGCAAATGAAAGACTTTTCAATTTTTGTGGAGGTCTTGAAATACACATCATTAAAAATTGACAACATCCTAACCTTCAAATGTGCACTTATTTTACGAAATTAGCAGCTTCTCGAATAATTTGTATGATGTAAATCATGAGTTTGATGCAAAATTTTAAATTAATTTGAAATTTCATTACATATCAGTCTACCGACTATACATGTTTGCAAATTTAGGTTAAACGGTATTTACACTGTACAACTTTGATGGTGTAAACACTGTAAACTGTATCCGTGATGTTCCAGCGGTAGTGGGGGAAGGCCTGAGGGGAAACGATTCAAATAAGAGGGGTTGGACAATTCAAGAGGGGCAATTGAAATAAGAGGGGTTCTACTGTACTTATTCAAAGAGTAAGAAAAAGGATTCAGAAGTATTCAATGCTTGTCAATCATTCTTCGTTTACTGGAATACATATTTCACTATTGAAGTTACCATATCTGAAATAAAACGGAGCATATTTAACGTAAACCGATTCTAAGGTTTGCTGCAATGCGAAAGATAATCCTTGTTTAGAAACATCTATCGCTTTCAGCTCGCACGTAATCTATCTGTCAGAATTAGGATATACTAGACTCTCACAAATACGAGTATATCAAAACTTCTATGGATGTTGTAAGAATTGGTGTAGAAACCATCTTGTAGTTTTTCTTGACCGTTTAATAAAATATAAATTCTTGAAGAATTTAGGAAAATCTCGGGGTGAAGGTCCATAAAATAATAAAAACGAAGTATTTAAGTTAAATACGTTTCAGCTACAGATGTGTGCCTTCTTCAGTTTATTCTAGTTAATTTATGAAAGAGTTAAAAGTTTGCGACAGTTCGCTTTTTGTATTAAACTTTGGACATTTTGGTTTAAAAATAATGTGAGTATGAGGTGAAATGTTGAAAGTTCGGAAGAACCAGGGATGTTAGAATCTATTTTTTAGTATATAATTATAATAAAAGTATTAAGAATTATATTGAGTTTAAGTATAATAATTTCTGTAAACGGAGCAGAAGGTATGAAAAGTGCCTGGTACCACTGTCACTTTTCTTATTGTTAACGTCTTTATTAGCAAATATAAAACTAATGATCTCTACAATAATACTTATAGATCCAAATACAGGTATCCGGACAAAATATTACGACAAAATATTAAGTTAAAAAGTATTACCGGACAAAATATTATCAGACAAAATAATGCGATCAAAAATATTACATTAAAAATATTATTACGAAAAATTGTTTAAAACTGCTATAGATCAATTGGAAAGATTACAAAAACGAATACTCAAGATAATAGGAATTAGTGATAGAGATCCTTTCAAACCCATAGGAATCAGACAGGTTTTTGTGGTTAATGCGATAGCCTACTAATATAATAGCCTCAAGAATGAATTTCAACAAAATGTACATAATACAAGATTTAAAAGTGTGCTCTTCCTTGTCATACCACAAAAATTGGGCAAAGAAGCTACGAATATTTTGCAACCAAGTACAGTAGTCCTTCCTTTATTCTAATTTTTTCCCTTCTCCTATTCTAATATTTCCCCTCACGTGTTCTCCCCACCGCACTTATTACTTTCCTTAGAAGCACATATGACACATATAACTGTGCATGCTCTGCGAAAGAGAAAGAGAGAGGGAAAACGAGACAACAAACGTTTAGTGGGAGAGAGGAGAAAATTAGAATAAGAGAAGAAGGTCGTCATCTTGCCTGACTGGACAAATTAGAATAAGAGAAGGACTACTGTACTACAATCAGTTACCAAATGAGTTAAAAACTCTTAGTGTTGAGAAAAAAGTGTTAAAAAGAAAGATAAAAGGTAAAATAAGAAATCTCGAAATTGAATGAATTATTTCTATATATAGTTTATAACTGTTTTGATTATTATATGTATGTTTTTGATCAGTAAGTAGTTCTCACTATTATGTTTAATTTTTGTAATTTTTAAGGACCAATCCTATGTACGGACATTTTTTGTCCCCTATAGGTCCTATATATATATATGTATAGGGAATTTTGACAATAAATATTATTATTATTATGAAAATGGTTTTTAAAATAATTAGGTAATTTGAATAAAATTAAAATGTAATTAATAATTTAATTAGTAACATTATTTATTATCATATTGTCGAAACATTTATAATCTCAACCAGTAATGAAATTAACAATGAAAAACGATAATAAAAAAAAAAGATAAAAATTATATTCAATAACTATAAAGTTGATACAATTTCGATTTGACAGTTACTTAGAATGGATTCGTATATGAATATGATTTGTTAGCATACAATTATAATAAATCTGAAGAAAGAAAAAGGCAAATAATATAACAAAATCTATATTATTCGTCCAGTAATATTTTTGACCGTAATATTAGGATTAAGTAATATTTCATCATAGAATCATAAATACAAGAGACGAATTACAGCTGATGTTTTCGAAACTGACCTTACATGAAAGTTTCAATTTCTGAAGACTTTTATAATTGTCGTATTAACGACACGATGTAGTTCAAACTAAAATTTCTACTTAGAAATTTTTAAGAATCTAACACTCGGTAAATTAATTATTGGATACTTTGAATGTATCGATGATCCGAGCCATGAAGGGTTAAATCAACCACATTAAATCAAGAAAATTATTTTTCATTTTGACGTTTCAACAGCACATGATGTCATCTTCAGAGACTACAAAAAAATTATATAATTACAGTAGGACCTCTCTTATTCTAATTGCCTTTCTTATTCTAATTGTCCAGCCTCTCTTATTCTAATCGTTCCCCTACTATCACACGAAAAGTCAAAGAAAAATATTGTCCACGAATCACAAGCTCATAAGAAAAGTAAGTGGGGGTAAGGGGAAAATTAGAATAAGAGAGGTCCTACTGTACATTCTTTTACAGGAATAGACAATTTACAATAAAACAGCAAAAGTCAAAAAATCGACAGAGCAAAAAACATGTTTCACTCCCGACGATTCGATACAATACAAATTAAAAAATAAGAGAAAAGAATGGTTACACAGTAAAGACATTTTACCGCATTGTCAAATTGAATATAATTCCTTCTTTTTCTCTTTCCATAAATTGGATATGTATACAGGCGTCTTCAATTTCTATTTTCAAAAGTTGTTTTTGTAAACGAACGATAGATGTTTTTAGTCTCTTTCTACTAGAGACACTGTGGATCGTAATATTTTTGCTGTTGTTTGTAATCCTAATCAGATGTAGTGGAATAATATCGTAGGATCTACATTTGACAAAAAATCGTCTTTTTGCAGCTGTGTGAATGCCTGAAGCCTGAAGATGACATGTGATGTTGAAACGTCAGAATGAAAAATAATTTTCTTTATTTTAATAATAATAATAATATTTATTTCAGGTGAATTCTATACATAATTACATTGAAAGTAAGAACCGCAAAAGTATAACATGAGTGTTATCCTTGTCCGCGCCCTGAAATGCAGTTAACATAACTGCTCGCAACATATAAATAGAAAAACGAAAAGAAAACTAAAACTAAATCTAAAATAAAATACGAAACATAACATTTTATATAATATGACAACTTAGTGAATGCCTATCGATTATTGGAACAGATGTTTTGCAGTGATATTTGTTTCCTTAATATGTATTACAATGGTTTTCTTAATGTAGTACATTTAAAATTTAGAGTCCTATATAATCATATGCTCTTTGCCCAATAGTTTCAGATCGTTTTGGAATTTGTGCTAAAAATTATGGATTTATCTTTGATTAGATACAGAGCAGCTTCATAACAGAAGGTTTTCCGTATATCCAGAATATTACTAATTCATTTGTTGGAAACAAGTTGTTTTTGTTATATATCCGTTTAATAATTCTTTTCTGCAGGACTTCTAAGGGTTTTACTACATTGTTAAATGTACCACCCCAAACAATTATGGCATACCTTGTTATCGAGTCAAATAGCGCATAGTAAATTTGCCGTAGTTGTTTTAAATTTAAAAAATTTCGCAATTTTGTGAAAATGTATGGTAAATGCCTTAGTTTTTTGGTAATCGCAGTTACATGCTCCATCTCAGATGACTATCAACAGTTATGCCTAGATATTTAATAGAGTTAACTCTTTGGATTTCTATGCAATTTCCATTAACATCGAACGTAATATTATTTATTAAAGGTAAGTTTATTTATTTATTTATTTTATTTAATAAACGGACAGAGCCCTTTATATACATGAAAAATACAAAATATATAGTGGCATATAACAACACAAGTAATAAAGATATATAAAAAGAATATTCACAAAATATAACATACTAAAGAAAAAGACGAAAAATTTTTTACATTAATCACTATTCAAAAACGATAGTAGAACGATCTTATTCTCGCGCTGATTGTTGTTAACTGCATATTGCCCATTTCAAGCAAGTTGACATTTCTCTGACGTTGTAGCAAGTTAAACATTGTGCACATTCTGGGTATAGGCGAATTTGCAGCGTATATCCTAGGATGAACTGGTACGTAGAAAGCATTCGAAACTCTGAGTGTATAGTTTGGATCAGCAAAAGGCAATGTGTCAAAGTTTTGTCTTTTTTATATTGACAGTTAAGATGTTTTTATCGAACCACTTGATAACAACAGGGAATGTGCTTTTAACTTTATTAATTAGTTTTTCCCATGTAATACCTTGGTATAAAATTGCGGTGTCATTTAATGTGGTTGATTTAACCCTTCATGATTCGGATCATCGATAAATTGTATCCTAAAATTTCTAGAGACGAGAAGGGTGCATGGTACCAGTGTCACTTATTCTGCTTTTCGTGTCGACAGCGAAGAGGGTACCGGATAATTAGTAAGTTTCGACAAATGTCAGCTGGTGACAAGATCAATATATCGCCAAGTGGAACCGGTTGGTCCGTAAGTGTCGAGGTGCTATTCGACCTTCGGCCTAGGATCTCTTTACTATAGGTAGGCATGAAATTGCATCTGGACCGATGGTTGTCGGAGTGGATTGAAAAAAAAAAAGAATGCGTGTCCCTAAGTGCCTGCGCCCGTGCGTGCGAAGGCCACATCCAAACAGACTGCAGAGGAGCAGCGCTCAAGCGGATAGGTAAGGCGACGGAGGAGTCGCGAAAGTTGGTACTCACGGTTCTCGCCGGTGAGTCCTTCCCCCTGGTTACAGGCGCCGGATTTACTTCACTTCGTTCTGCAACATTGTTGTCGGGCGATAAAAAAAAAAAACGCCGTGCTTGATCAAAACCACAATTTTCGTGACGTCATCGGGCGCGGACATGCGCACGGGTATTTCAGTGATTTTCCATGTAGCGCGAGTGCGAGAGATCGAGAGAGAAAAGCACGTGCGGAGGGACGCGAAGGGTCACCAGGAGGGCGCTCGGTATCAACGAGGATCTACTCCGTAGCACTGCACCGAGGCGGGACGCACAACATTTTCGAACCCCGTGGCTCGGGCGCGAATTTCGGCTGCGGATCGCAAAAACCAACGCGGCTGCCGACTTCCATCCATCCACTCCCACTTGTTAAGTGACGTACACTGACGTCATTGATAGTTTACCTTGAAGCATGACATTGAGTCGCAGGCCGACAATCGACTAGCAAAAAAATCCCTGGATATAAAACATCGATCTCGCGCTCAACCGCGCAGGGATCGCGAATCTGTATTACCGACCGACCTCGATCGGTCCAGCTCGTGGAAAATTTGCACGGCAATTTTCGACTCAAAATTAAAATTTACTGAAATGTAGATCGTTATCCAGTCGAAAATTATCTAATGTTTTTTATTGTTGTCGCAAAATAAGAAAATTTGTTTTGTATTTATTTTTGCGAATGCTCACACCGGATCCCATGTCAGTTGATGGGACGAACTTTAAGGTAGTTCCCCAAGTAAGTTGGAGAGAGATGGACTTACCTGATGTAGGGAAAGTGTTATCCAAAAATTCATCTCTTCGTTTGTATGCACTCAAGTTTTTTTTTTTTTAACTTTCGAACAGAATTCGCCGAAAACTTGTTTGGAGTATAATGCAAAGCACTTTTTTTCGACGAGTTTACAGACGTTATCTAACACTTTTACTGTATTTCGTGTTCTTGAAAATCGGCTTACTGGAGAACATCGATTCGAACGTAATCACTTACGCGTTAATTTTTGTTATAGATTGCTAAACACCGAAAATAGCGCGTATCCATTTCAAAAATATATTGTTCTTCACTTTCACTTCACGTATTGATATTCATCACGAAATTCCCTATTGGGTGTTGCTGCGCCGTCGCGACTTCTATCTTGTTTTCACATTCTCCGGATTTTGTCCTTCTCTAATCCTCGCCGATGCAAAGAGAGCGATAACAGACTAGAGATAAAACCCGAGCAAACCATGAAGTAAGTAAGAGACCTAGAAAGAGCGCGAAAATATGAGCCGATCCGCCATTGAACATAAATCTAGAAACCCAAAACGATTGGGAAAAACAGGATGATATTGTGGAGAACAGTGCATACGATTTAAATATACCTGTCTTTCTCAGATTCATTTGGGGAACATCGTGTGAAATATCCTATTATTTAACATGTGTTCTGGTACGTGGTTGAAATTAAGACAGGCTTTTTTAACGTACATTATAACCAGGCAAATATAAAAACTCAGATTAATAACTGATTGGTAAAGGTCCTCTTCTATTTTAACAACAAAATGGTGGTTTCAGCGCCAAAACCAACTTTCGGAACGACCGTTACTGGAATTAAGGCTACTACAAACGAGTTGCAATTAACCCGTTTCGTCCTGAAATGCCGTAAATTTTGACTTCTTTTCATCAGGTGCTTTCTTAGAAAAAAAATCCCTCAACCGTTTTGATATAACATACCTATTGTATTTTTTCTCGGACTTTCTAAATCCGGTTTCAGATTGACCATATCTGCCGCCATTTTTTTTACTATGAAGGTTTAAACATAAAAAAATTGTGAATTTTGAAAAAATTTCTTCAAATAATCGTATTTTTGAACAGGAAAGCGTGTTCGAAACAAGCTAAGTCTCTGTATCTGGTGGAGTAATTAGTTACACTAAAAGAGAGGATGGTTATTAATTCACCATTCAAAATGGCGGCTTCAAAATGGCGGTTCTCAGTTAAAATTTTGTTGAAAAATTTCGGGACGATCTAACTCAAAAGCTACGAGCTTTTTCAGAAAAATGTTGAGAATGAAAAGTTCTTAGAATTCATTGAGAAATATAGTGGATTTTTTTCAGATTTTTTAAATGAAGTTTTGAGAAATTTTTTTTCAAAATTTTTTTCAAAATTGTAATTTATTTACGAAAAATTCTGAACAAAATTTAGTGCATTCTCTGATAAATTCTAAGAGTTTTTTGTTCTTTGCAATTCTTTCCAAAAGTTGATAGTTTTCGAGGAAATCAATTTCAAATATTATAGTTTAAGATTTTTCTTTCTCGAAAACTATCAACTTTTGGAAAAAAATTCCTTCCTGAATAAAGAAGAAACGTTAAAATTTAATACAAATTACTGAAGTTGTGAGTTACTGCTTAACATTTAAAAATCGTACTTTTCGATCCTAGGCCGTAAATTTGACGGGCCGAATGGAAATTGAGAAGAGTCTATATTTAAAAAAACGCTTTTTAAGTATAAAATGAGATTTTGAGGGTATATAAGAAAAATAACCATATCATTCTTCACAGTTTTTCCTGTCCTGTTAGGTCTGCTATGTCCCTTTAAAAGTATATTTAGATTTTTGTATTTTGTCACACCGCGTTATTAATAAAATTTATCATTTACGTATAAGAATTGAGAATTTACCGGAGTGGAATTTTCATTCTGTTGATGATGACTGCGGAACTGAAAATCGTACTTGTGGTGAATAATTTCTTTTCTTTATTCTATCTCGCAGGATCATTTGAGCCCATTAATATTGCAAGCATTGTTTACCTTTGCATGGTGTATTTAATACATTTGTTTACATTTATTACGTGTTTTAGTGACCAATGTCGGAGTGGGAATCATGATGATGCACAAAAAAAATTTTATTGTAGAAAATCGATTTTTAAATATTTTACCACTTTCTGTTGAGGGGCCACTTAAATATAGAATAGCTAAAAGTTATGGGCAAATCCACAAAACTTTTAAACTATACATGAGAGAAGAGGTAATTTATATTTATATTGGAATAAATGTGCGGTGTAAAATATTATAAATATTGGTGCCTGTGAAGTATTAGCCCGATAGCTGAGATTTTGAAGTGATTTTAAGAAGACAAATGCAAGTAAATTGACAAATTTGACGTAAATATTGCTTAAAAAATATGTACTCTTAACTGTTTTTCTTGGACGCCGTGATAGTTATCGAACTAAATCCAATTGAATTAGCTTCGTTATTTAATTATGCAACTTTTCTTTATTGAGAAATCCATTTGCTGCTTATCAGAAGGTTGTTACTGTACCCTACTGTACCAACAAAATGTGTAATAACATTTTTGTATTTTTAAAATATTTTCAATGTTAACAGTTTTAAAAGCGCGCCGTCTTCTTAGATTAGAAAATATAAACATATTTTTATATTTAACAAGAAATAAAAAATTTTGAGATGTTAGAAGTGTGTGCGTCGCATAGTCTTGAAATGAGAGCACTTCAATTATAGGTTGTCGAAACGTAACTCGCAAGAAAAATCAGTTTTTCCTATAGCACATCAACAATATCATCCTTGGGCGCGTAGATCATATTGTAATCGTTTTGTCGACTCTATTTACATATAATAAACATAGTGGCGGTACTTAGGCTTTTAAACATTTAAGACTGCAGAGGTTTAACTAATTTTTTGATTGAGAATGCATAAAATGGCCATTTTACACATTTACTGAATAAAAAAATTATGTTGACATCACGGACGTAAAGGTCATTTTAATTAACTATAACAAAAATAACTATTAGTTCTCAGTTTAGTTTTCGAGGATATTTTCATTGTTGTTCAGCATAAGAAGTTGCCTGCTAACTATATTTTTATTACCATGCACATAATTACTATATACATAAATATTGTTTGCTTTGTTTGGAATGTAATGAATCAAAATATATTTGCCTGTGTGTGCACGGACATGAATATGGCGGCATTTGTTTATCTATGCGAAATTGTACTAGTTTTCGTTTACAAAATGGATCATGATTAAATAGTGCAATTTATTGAAAAACAATTTTTATTTCGTAGCCCTCGTGAATGAGGTCGTCCCTTAAAACTAAGTTACAAGGATGGTTTGTCAATCCAAATTGACCGATTAAACATTTGCACCATAGGAAAAAAGTGTGACGTAAAGCAAACAAAAAATTATTTTTTTTAGCATAATAAATAATATAATAAGTTATATAAGAATAATAATAAATAACCATAATAATAAGTTATATAATAAATCTCTCATTCAGTAATGGAGTCTGTCCAAAGTATTTTAAACATGCAGTTGTTGTTCCTATTTATAAAACCGGTGATCCATTAGAAATAACCAATTATAGACCGATATCTTTATTACCAGCATTTCCAAAAATCTTTGAGGCCTGCTTAAAAGACAGAATAGTAAAATATTTTCATAAAATTGGTGGACTTCATAAAAATCAATTTGGCTTTTGTGAAGGTAAATCTACTGAAGATGCCATAGCTACACTGACAGAAGAAATATCTCTAGCATTAGAAAAAAATGAGCGAAGCTTGGCTATCTTCATAGATTTAGCCAAGGCATTTGATACCCTGGATCATAAAATATTATTACAGAAATTAGAACGATATGGATTTAGGGGTCGGGTCTTGGACCTTATGAGCAGTTATTTGACAGATGGAACACAGAGCGTAAGAATATGTAATGCAAATAATGACACAGAGGAAATTATGCAAGGTGTACCACAAGGGTCAATACTGGGTCCCTTATTATTTATTGTATATCTAAACGATTTATTTGAACTCCAACTACAAGGCAAAATTTTGGCTTTTGCAGATGACACTGTGTTGATAGTCAAACAGAAATTATGATACAATAAAATCTGCAGAATATGACTTTCAAATTGTACAAGCTTGGTTTGGGGAAAACTGACTGTCAATACCTCCAAAACGGTTTTTGTTCCTTTTGGATGCTACCTAGACAGCATACCGAATAATTTAAATATTCATTACGAACGTGTTGCATGTTCACAAACAGTTAATTGCAATTGCCTAAAACTGCGTAGGGAAAGTCATACCAAATACTTGGGTGTGGAAATAGACTCACATTTGAAATGGGACTATGACATTACACAGATGGCTAAAAAACTTAACTATGTACTTTTTGTCCTTACTAGACTAACACCGATATTAGTTATATCTGATCTGAGGATGGTTTATCATGCGTTGTTTTCATCCATTCTATTCTATGGCATTGTTGGCTGGGGTGGAGCCTGTAATGTGCATGTCGATAGAGTGAAAAAATGCAAAAGAAAGCTCTTAAATTAATCTTTAACAAAAGGCAGAGATATCCCTCAGATCAGCTATTTAGCGAAACAAAAATGATGGATATTAAACAGAAGTACGCGGAAGCTGCATTAAGCTATTGTTTAAAAAACAATAAAATTCGTCTGGTAGATCATGTTAAAAACACTCGTCAGAAACAACAAGGAATTGCAGTGATTCCACACAGAACAAAAAGTGTATCGCGTAGAAACTTTATGTATTTAGGCTCGAAATTTTATAATGCATATGTAAAAGATACACTAGTGATTGATAACAAATTAAAAAAAAAATACGTGAAATAATTCTGAAACAGCCTCGCGAAATATGCCACAGACTCTTTGAATGAGAAAAACTTCAATTTCTTTATATATTTGTTGTGATAATTTTAGCTCGTTCTTGCTATATTAGTGAGATTTGTACTGTGATATTTGAAGAGAGATGATAGATGATATATTACGGTTAGGTATATTAGATGTTAATCTTATATATATATATATATACGTGTGTGTTGATGTATGTACGCATGCATAGGAGTATGCACACGCATACACTCCACTCGCAGACAGGCTTTGCCTTGTGAGTGACATTATACTCAAACAGCTAATAATATTGCTGATTGGAGTGCTGAGATTCACTATATTTTTGTAATATTTAATTGTAGCAAATGAAAATGAAATAAATATTTTATTATTATTATTATAATTTGCGTCCTAACATTTTTGCCTGGTTCCGTCCCGTTATATTTGCCTGTCGCCGCTTTCTGTTCCCCCACCTTGCGGGTTGCGGTCTCAGGATGGGCCTGCTATGACGTCACGAACATAACGCCTCTAAGGAGAGTGGGAGAAGCCACGTCCCTTTCTTTTGATAAATATAACGAGACGAGAGGGGAAAGCGAGGAAACGCGTGGATAAATATACCGGGACTCTACTTACACAGAGAAAAAAAAGAGGTTAATGGAACCCTGAAGAAAAGGTAGAAATGATTATAACATTTCATAATATGTAGTACAATTCACATCGAGAAAAGTTGTAGTTGATAGTATCTTATTTTTATAATTCATAATAATGTAAAATGTAACATAAAATACTTACTTTTTATGATTATAACAGAGATTATAATCTCTGATTATAAGTAGTAATTTTCGATTAATCAGTTTTACTATATCTATTTTTCTAGTGAAGAATATTTCGAGTGACAATTTAACTATAAAGTTTGGTACATTTGAGGTTATGTGCTATGCATATTGACGTATCTGGAAATAGTAAACGGAACAATGTTTTGTTTTGTTTTACTGTGGAAATGGTTAATTTAACCATTTTTTTATAATCACGTATTTTACTTTTCTAAAATGGTTCCATTAATCTTTTTCGTTCTCTCTGTGTATACAGTGGCAACTGCTGAATGTAACGAGACGGAACCGGGCAAATATGCTGGGACGCAAATATACCGAGACGCAATTATACCGGGACTCTACTGTACAGCAGACGCTCGATATAAGGACCATCGCTATAAGAACCGATCGGTATAAGAACACTTTTTTTATCATTACAGTGCCCACGAACATTCGAGATGTATCCCCTCCATACACTTTTCGCTGGCTAGCCGTTCCGCGCATTCCGTCGAGCCCACCTAAGCATACAAGAGAAGGGGAAGCATCAATTCCCCTCCAATGGTTCTTATATCGGCGCTTGGCGGGGAAGCTCGGAACGGACGTAGTTCTTATATCGAGCGTCTACTGTATTATGCTGCAAGGGAGGAAAGCTGCGATTTCACCCAAGCCAAGCGCGGGGTAAGCGTCACGAACAACCCCTGCTTGAAGTGAACACGCGCGCGCACCCTTTCCATGCTAATTGCGCATGCGCGCTGATGTCTGTTGCGGAATCTGCTACTTTCCAAGCGTGGAATCAGGCATTCTGACCCGATCGTTTCGTTCTGACCAGTTTTGACCGATCTACCATTCTGACACAGGCGGGAGAAAAGGTAATATACATCTTTAAGAATAAAATTTGATTTACGATCGGTTATCACAGTTTTTAAACCACATATACTTGATTATTTCGAATAATAATACACTTTCCATTGTTTTTTTTGTATATATTCTTATTGAATCATGACAAATACAATCACATGTTGTACAAACCCTGGTTCGATCCCGGCCTCTGCCATCTGTCATCGGGACACCTCTGTATTTTTTTATAAGTGTCTAATAACGCCAAAGCTCAGGCTGTAGGTCCCGTCGCGATTTAGTCTCATGTGGGTTCACAAAAGTCTACGTAAAATAATATTATATAAATTATCACAAAACATAAACAATCACATGTTTTATTTTTAATTTTAAATAATTTTTGGGAAAAATGCCATGAACGCGGCTTTTGCTTTTTTGACAGAATCACCCATACTTATTTTCAGCATGTTCAAATTGTGATCAAATTTTTTTTGTCTGTGTGTATAAATCAGAAAGTGAGCGTTTTGCTTTGTTTTGAACGCTTACTTTTGGTGCATTTCGGCAGAAAAATCATATTCTACCCCCTCGGGAAAGAAAAGCAGACGAGCATTCCTTACTTGCTTGACATTTTTGCCGTTGGCAAACACTTGAGGAGAAGCTTGTCTATTTTCCTCCCCATGTTAAGAAATATAGAATTTCATAATTCCCCAGTCGAATTTTGAATTTTTAACTTACAACGACGCATATAAACAATACTTCACCCTTGGAAACTATGAAAAAAATTCTCACCTCATGATTTTGTTGACGCGAAAAAAATCTTCCATATTTGTTTTCATTGTTTCGAAACGTTCGTTGGACAAAATAAACCGACATTTTGTTTGTATTTTTGTTGAAAAAGTGTGTCGTGGATTTTTGAAAACAAAGAACACAGAAAAAAAGTGTACATTTATTGTCATCAAAGATTCGTGCAAACAGAAGTTTCTTTCTCTTTCACGCAAAAAATAAATCTTAAAATTGTTACATCTTAAATTCATAATCAAGTGAGACTTAATTTAAGCCTGAAGTTATTTTGTTATTTTCAAGTGAATATTTATCTGTGTAATAAGAAGCAAAAAATGTTAAAACCAAATTTTCTGACGTACTTTTGTCCGTACTTTTCAAATCTGCTATTAGTTTTGTTCTATCAGGTTTGATTTGTTTAGAATGGCGGCTAATTTACAAAAAAAAACGTGTTTTTAAAATTTTTGTTTAATTGTATAACGTACTGGCTAATAATGTTGTGGGATTGGCACAATCGTCTGGATCCTGTGGAATAATAACCTCAACTAAAATTTAAGCGACGCAGAATGTCAAAATTCAAAATGGCTGATCCAATATGGAGGCTTTGATACGCATTTTTTGCGTTTTTATTTTTTCATTTTTTTTATGTTTTTTAGTCCACGACATTTATTTTTCAATAGATTTATTATATTTATCTCAGTTTGATATCGATTATGAATGAAAATAGAATATTTTCTACAATTTTTAATTCCATATCATCTTGTATTATTGTTATTTTCTTACATAATCGATATCAAACTGAGATATACATAATAAATCCATATTATAATAAAAACATAATATTTCCAGCCAACAAAAAGTAAGCGTCAGGTACTAAAAACATACACAAAAATTAAAAAAACATTAAAAATGCGTGAAAAAGCCGCCATATTGGATCGGCCATTTTGAATTTCGTAGTTTTCTTCTTATATCAACCTCTCATTTCGTGTATGTATGAATATTATACACATGTAAATTCGATAAAATGAACCGCAAAAAAGTTATGCACGTTTTTCTGTTAAAAAACATTGTTTTTTACATTTTGTTTTTCATTACAACATCACTTTCACCTCGAAATTGCTTTGCGAAACATATCTAAGATGAAAATATCGCGTCCATGGACCCCCAGGATTAAAATGTACCATATCAGAATTCATAATTTAACATGGGAGTTTTCAAAATGGCGCCTAGAAGCTCAAAATTATTTTTAAAACTTAACCATTTTTTTTCTTAAAAACTATAGACTTTAGAGAAAATTTTCTAAGAACAACAATGCATTGGAATAAGTTAAAGAATACTCTCAAATTTTATCAGCATGCTATAATACACTGCTTGATTTTTAAAAAATTCGAGAAATCGAAATTTAAAAAAAAATCATTTAAAGAATCTGAAAAAATTTAAGTAGCTTCTTTAAACAATTCTAAGATATTTTTGTTCTAAGGAAATTTTCTGTAAAGTCTATAGTTTTCATGAAAATAAATTATTAAACTTTTCTATATTCCGATACCAATAATTTATTTTCTTGGAAACTATGGGCATTAGAGAAAATTTTCTTAGAATAAAAATATTTTAGAACTATTTAAAGAACCTACTCAAATTTTTAAAATAACTTTTTTCAAAATTGCGATTTTTCGAATTTTTGAAAAATCAAGCAGTGTATTATAGCACGCTGATAAAATTTGAGAGTATTCTTTGACTCATTCCAAAGCATTGTTGTTCTTAGAAAATTTTCTCTAAAGTCTATAGTTTTTAAGAATAAAAATGGTTAATTTTTAAAAAGAATTTTGAGCTTCTAGGCGTCATTTTGAAAACTGCCATGTTAAATTATCGAAATTTTATTGAAAGCTTCTGAAAGAGTATACAATTTTACGTTAGAAACAGTGGAGCTCAAATTTTTCTAAAGGCATTTATATACAAATTATCGATGTTCAACTGATACTGAAAATTCGTCCGTCTGAGCGTTGATGGGTTAAAGACAAATTTTTCTAGCTTGTCATACCTAAGTTAGAGAATTCTTATTCCGAACCTGAATATTGACTAAAAGTAAGTTCCCAAAACTAAAAACAAGGATTCAAGCGCAAAATATTGACTTAACCCATTAACGTCAAGTAGGACACTTTTTTCGCTTCAATTTCAATAATTTCAAATTGAGCTATCTTCATTAGAAAATTAAATATGTCGATTTAAATGTCAAAATAATAACTTTTTTTCTAAAGTCTACAGTTTTCAAGAAAAAAAATTATTAACTTTTCTAGACTTCAAGACTAGTAATTTTTTTTCTTGAAAACTGTAGACTATAGAAAAAATTTCCTTACAACAACAATGTCTTCGAATTGGTCAAAGAATTCTCTCAAATTTTTTCAGATTTCTTGAACGACTTTTTTAAAAATTTCGATTTTTTGAATTTTCGAAAAAAATTTTAACAATATATTCTGGAAAAATTTGAGAGCATTTTTTGACTTATTCTAAAACGTATTTATTTTTAGAAAATTTTTTCTGAAGTCTATAGTTTTCAAGAAAAATAATTGTTAAGTTTTAATTAGAAATTTGTCATTGGAGTCGCCATTTTGTGATCACCATGTTAGTTTCTAAATATTAAAAAATTTATCTTGATACTGTAACTATTGGGTCCACGTTCAATGAAGAAATTTTCTGACGGCAAATATTCTTTTGATGAGAAAAAAATGTTTTATAAAAAAGAACACTCGATTTTTCGCATTATTTTGACATTTAAATCGCCATATTTAATTTTCTAATTAAGATAGCTCAATTTTGACAACAGCATTGAAAAGAGCGACCTCGAAAATAGTAAAATTTAAGTGAAAAAAGTGTCCTTCTTGACGTTAATGGTTTAATTTAAGAGAACTAGCTTAATTTTAAACTGAAATTAAGTCTTTTACAGCGCTTAGTTTGAGATGTAACAATTTTAAGACTTATTTTTTTCTGTGAAAGATAAAAAAAACTTCCTTTTTTATCTTTTATGACAATAAAGGGCTACATGACTAAATAACTTTGCATAAATAACTTTCCAAAAACAACTTCCGAAAACTAACTCCAACAAAAATAACTTGAATAAACTTAACTTTGACAAAAATAACTTTAAGAATAATAATAACTTCAAATATCTCTTCAACTCAACACTACATTTGCGAATTATGCATATCTCAACGCGTCTGTACATGCATTAACAAAAATTACAAAAAAGTATTTTTCGAAATATCTCTTCTAACCTAACTTAACCTAACCTGACCTAACCTAATCTAACCTAACAAATTACTAACGAATACTAAATTAAAATCGATATTCATAACGATTGATGTAGAAAGTATGAACATATCAAAATGCATATGGGCATTGTTCTAGAACTTTTAAACTTTATGTTGTCGCTCATTATGATACCATAAAAATTTTAAATATAACTTTGTAACACTACAGATCAACAAATTTTTGTTCGATTTACATGAAATAAGTGTTTATTACTAATTACAGATATGTAGAAAACAATGAGAGTAAATAAAAGTAGTGAATTTGCCTGTTTTTGGTGCGCGACACTCACTACATTTTTTCAGTTTTAACACTGAAACTTTTTGAATCTTTTTTTTTATGGTCTGTGGTTTTTTGTGGAAGTATTCGGGGATGTAAACAAATGAAAAACCCTTAACTTAATGATGTGCCTCACTGAGGAATAAAATTATATACCTTCAAACTTACGAGATAACTTTTTTTTTATAGTTGACAATTTAGCAATCAACCTTAGATAATTTTTTTCACATTGGTTTTTAAGAAAGCACACAACAGGGGTACATTACCTATATGATAAGAAGTAATTTGAGCCTTTGCCCGAATGTGTGCCACCTATACATAAAGAATGCGACGACGTCAAACTTTAAATTTCCAAGCGAAACTCACTTTGAGAAATCAAATTATTTAATGGCACATCTACAATTTAGCTTCTCAGTACTTTGGAATCATTGTCATCTTTTCTCCTATGTTATTAAAGTATTTATAACTTTTGTGTTTTTTTAATACAACAAAAAACACAATTTTTGACAATAATAAAATGATTATTCTTTACAAATCGTTTTAATTTTTTGGTATCCTTAATGTTAAATCATGTATTTGGATTTCAAATTTTAATGAAAACTGACTTTGGATTTGTAATCAGTGGCCTCAAAAACATATCAAATTTTATAAAAATCAAAGAAATTTTGTAAAAATAGTCCGCCATATTTAATCCATTATTTTAAATTTGAATAACTATTAACTAGACATTTAATTTTATATACTAGCTTCTAAAAATGAGGCCATAAGCAAAAGAACTGAATTTTTTATGTATATTAAACGTTACAAAACTAAAAACTAATTTTACGAGTAACGTAACATATGTTACATTAAAAAAAAAAAATACATTGTGTATAAATGAGTCACGCAAGGTTTTTCCTGTCATTTGATCAATTTTAAAGCCAATAAAATTAATTTCATGAATGTGCCTAAAAAAAAAAATGCAATTTTCTTCAACCTCAAAGTTTAAAAGTTCTAGAACAATGCCCATATATTCATGTTCACTCGTTTCCATGAATTGCTTCAATAATTGATGAATAGTGGTTAAGAATGTAATGAACATTGTTCGAACAATGTTCTATTATATACTCATTCAGAAATATTTGAAGTTATTTTTCCAAAATTTATTTTTGTCAAAGTTATTTTTTTTTAAGTTATTTTTCGGAGGTTATTATTGCGAAGTCATTTTTGCAAAGTTATTTAGTCGTGACAGCCAATAAATGTAGACAATCCGTGATCATATTTTGTATTTTTCATCCCCTTGGTTCGGTTCCGGTTCCTTCAGTCGGAATTGTTTTGAACTGGACGCTTGAACGTGCGCTTGACGTTTGACGTTCCCGAGCGTCCCTCCGCAGTGACGCAGTGACATGTTATGACATTTCGACAAATAAAGCGCGTACACGACAAAAGACTGCCGAAAACTGTCAGGGCCGATTCTGTCATCGAATAGGAACGAATATTTTCCGAAAATGTCATCGAAACTCTAATAAATTTCACGTAACCAAATCGTAAATATCGCTCAGCGGCGTATTGCGAAAGTGCTGGGTGTAATCTTGTCATGTGACAAAGTTGATAACGAACAATTATACATTGAAGGTCCTAGAACACGTTCCACAATAATGGCACGCGTAGAAAGAATGCCATACAAGATTGACGAATATTATGACGAGTATCCAAATCACCTGGAAGTGGAAACGACTTCTTCCGGTGTCGTCGAAGCCACAGCCACCCTCGAAGACATACAGAAAAAGATAACAACGTTGAAGAATGTCCTCGAGAAGGATCCTTATGCCGCAGATCTCAAATGGTCCTTCTTCATATCGGCATGTCACACTTATCGAAACGATACTTGCCTCAGGCCCTTTCCACCTATGTACGTCCGAAACGAATGTAAAGACTTCGAAGCACTGGTAAGTAACTTAAATTTATCGATTCAAGTGTCAAGTATTGACGATGTGTTTTTGTAGCGAAGAGCAGTTGAAATCATTCCTCCACTCGCCATTATTCAACATGCTTTGTCCGAACCAAACGCTTACGAGATGTACGGACCAGCTATTGAATTATTATACTGGGTGCTGATTCGACTGCGAGAGCCACAATTGAGAAGTGTAAATAAAGAAAACGTAAGTTTCCAACATCCTCAAAAAAGAAATCGTAAAATTCAAAATTTACAAGTCTTTTTCTTTTAGTTTGCGGCAATTTTAAATCAAGTTCCTTGCGAGATGAAAGTTGCTCCTCCGACACTGATTTTTCAAGTAATGTATTCTAAGCATTCGTCGTCCGAGGAAAAGTGGAAAGCGATTGCCAAGGGATGCTCGACATTCTACGCTTATCACGGAAGCAGATTAGAAAATTTTCATTCCATAGTTCATCACGGTTTGCAACAAACAATGTGCAAGGTACGATTTTTTATTCCACTTTATTAATTAACGCCTGAAATGACAATTTTTATACTTCATTTTCAATTAAGTATTTCGTATCAAAATCAAAGTTGAAAACAATTGAGAGGTACGTATCCTACTGTTTTCGAGGTCGCTCTTCAAGATTCCGAGGTCAAAGTTGAGTTTCAGCCATCAGAGATTCCAATATGAAAAAAATTTCTAAAAAATTGGGAATTTTTTATTCTCATCAATTTTTTTCGTGCTATTAGAATATTGGAATTTTATTGAAACCTTCATAATGGCGCATAAAATAGTTGAATTTTAAGAAAAAATTTTACTTTTATACCCTACATCATTCTAACGAACTCAAAATGGCGTCAACAATGAAAATTTCTTTGAGAAATTTCTGGACACTCTAACTCAAAAACTACGAACTTTTTAAAAAAATGCCTCGAATGAAAAGTTCTTAAAATTCATCAAGCGATATAGTGGAATTTTTTCAAAATTTTTTCATGACATTTTGAGACATTTTTTTCAACATTTTTTTCAAAATTGTAATTTATTTACAAAAAATTCTGAAAAAAATTTAGTGTATTCTCTGATGAATTCTAAGAGTTATTTGTTCTTTGCAATTTTTTCGAAAAGTTGATAATTTAGGATTTTTCCCCCCAAAAACTATCAACTTTTGGAAAAAATTGCAAAGAACAAAAAACTCGTAGAATTTATAAGTGAATACACCAAATTTTTTTCAGAATTTTTCATAAATAAATTATAATTTTGGAAAAAAATTTTGAACAAAAATTTCTCAAAATGTCATTACAAAAATCTGAAAAAATTCCACTATATTTCTCGATTAATTCTAAGAACTTTTCATTCTTAGCATTTTTTTATAAGAGCACGTAGTTTTTGAGTTAGAACGTTCAGAAATTTTTCAAAGAAATTTTCATTGTTGACGCCATTTTGAGGTCGTTACAATGATGTGGGGTATAAAAGTAACATTTTCTCTTAAAATTCAACTATTTTATGTACCATTATGCAAGGTTTCAATAAAATTCCAATATTCTAATAGCTCAAAAAAAATTGATGGGAATAAATAATTTCCTATTTTTTAGAATTTTTTAAAAAATTCGGCGCCATATTGGAATTCCTGGCTGAAACTCAATTTTGACCTCGGAATCTTGAAGAGGGACCTTGAAAACAATATGATATGTAACTTTCAATTGTTTTGAACTTCGATTTTGATACGAAATACTTGATTGAAAATGAAGTACAGTAGAACCCCTCTTATTTCAACTGGTCATGGTTTTCAAGATGGCGCCGACCCCTCTTATTTGAAATTTCCCCTTACTCCCTTACTCTTCTTAACGCTTTGATAATGGATAATAATATCTGATATCTTTTTATTTTTGTTAGACATCGTATATATTTTAGAGTTGAATTATGTAATATATATATATATATATAATTTATCTGAAAAATGTGTATAGAATTTTAAATTTTGATAAAAATGTAACAAGATCACAACTCGTTTATGTGATAAATAAAGGCTGTTACATTTCGCATTTATTTATGGTCATTTATATCTGCATTCGAGTGTAGAAATAAACATTTTAAATTTACATTATGCACTTTATTACAAATAATTATGTATCAATAATTTTTTGTTTCGCAAACAAATACACTGCGATTAAGACCGAAATGAATATAGGAGACAATATTTAACCCAAATTTGAAAATATGATTAATGAAAGCTTCAAATCACTTCACATTCAGTACTAAGCTGCTGACATTGGATTTGTTTGTTATTTTGCAAATGAAAGACTTTTCAATTTTTGTGGAGGTCTTGAAATACACATCATTAAAAATTGACAACATCCTAACCTTCAAATGTGCACTTATTTTACGAAATTAGCAGCTTCTCGAATAATTTGTATGATGTAAATCATGAGTTTGATGCAAAATTTTAAATTAATTTGAAATTTCATTGCATATCAGTCTACCGACTATACAAGTTTGCAAATTTAGGTTAAACGGTATTTACACTGTACAACTTTGATGGTGTAAACACTGTAAACTGTATCAAGATGTTGGAGCAGTGGTGGGGGAAGACCTGAGGGGAAACGATTCAAATAAGAGGGGTTGGACAATTCAAGAGGGGCAATTGAAATAAGAGGGGTTCTACTATACAAAAAATGCCATTTCATGGATTAACTAAAATTTCCTTCATTTTTTAAAATATTTACAGAAATCTTTGTATGGATCTGGAATATATTTGTCGAGTGAATTGGGAGTCAGTTTACCCTACAGCCCAGTCGGTTACGGCTGGGGGGCAAGCGTTTTGGGCAGTGATCTCAGCTGTGTCGCCCTTTGCGAATTAATCAATCATCCACACGTCAAATGCGGCGATTCAAGTAAGTTTTTAAATTACAATCCTTTAACGAACCGAATATTAATTTCTAATATTTGACAGGTGAAAATGCAAAGCCAGCAGAACCGGACGCAATTGGTGGACAAGTTCCCAACAAGTATTGCTTAGTAATGAACAGCGATTTAATAAGAATCAGATACCTTCTGGTATACAGTCGAGAGTTCCGGGCTTCGAGGTAATTAAAATCTTTTTTTTAAATTAGAAATTTATTTATTTATAATATATAAATATATAATAATATATCATAATAAAAATATTTATACATTGGTAGAGGTGCAAAATAAATTTCATAAAACTACTGATAAATAAATTAATATAAACAATACATAATAAATAATAAACAATCATGATTCGATAAATTATTAATAATAGAATTAAACATTTTTTCTTTCTTCCTTCTTCATGAATTTAAAGACACTTATCACTTTTTAAAATTAAGACTATTTAAAATTGAAAACATACAAAAAAATAAAACTTAAAACTCTTTAAAAAATACAGTGGCCCTCCCGTGATTTTAACTCCTCATATTTTAACTGCGTCCTTTATTTTAACTTGTTTTCGTCCCTTATGTTAACTTCTTGCCCTCATGAGTCCCCCCACCATTCGCCCACCCTTCCCTTATTCTAATTTGTCCAGTCAGGCAAGATGGCGGCCTTCTTCCCTTATTCTAATTTCCCCCTCTCCCCCACTACTTAGATTTGTAGTCTCACTTTTGTCTCTTTTTCTTTTGTTGCCCATGCGCCGTTATTTGTATTTAGAAAATCCACACGTCAGTGGGGAGAACGCGTGAGGGGAAATATTAGAATAGAAGAAGAGAAAAAAATTAGAATAAGGGAAGGAGTACTGTTTCTATCTCCATACTATGTTTTTATTCTCTCATACTGCCAGTGGTGGGGATGAAGGGAAGCGGTAAAATAAGGGAAGAAGCCGCCATCTTCCTTGACATGAAAAGTTAAAATAAGGGGAGCGCCACTGTATATACAAAAAATTAAAATTGACTTTAAAAAACTCAACGTTTCGGACCTCTCCCCTCTTCTTTTTAAGAGTTTTTAATTATTGACTCCTGAAGAGGGACCCGAGAGGTCTGAAACGTTGAGTCTTTTAAAGTCAATTTCAATTTTTTGTATATATTTTTTAAAGAGTTTTAAGTTTTATTTTTTTGTATGTTTTCAATTTTAAATAAAGTCTTAATTTTAAAAAGTGATAAAGTGTCTTTAAATTCATGAAGAAGGAAGAAAGAAAGCCTATCTTAAAACCCTATTTACAGTAGGACCTCTCTTATTCTAATTGATAAAATTTTTCAAGATGGCGCCGACCTCTCTTATTCTAATTTTCCCCTTATCCCCACTTACTTTGCTTGCGAGCTTGTGAGAGTGGGAGAAGACTTGTAGGGGAACGATTAGAATAAGAGAAGCTGGACAATTAGAATAAGAGAGGTCCTACTGTATATTAATAAAAGAAATTATTAATAAAACTGAATAAATTGCTTACAGGAGGACGAAGCGAACAGGACTTCTAGCATGGCTGATGCAGCACAAGCTGTTAACATTCGTCTTCGGCTATGTCGTACTGCTGGCGTCTGTTGGTCTGACGCATAACAAAAATGTCGAAAGATATTATAGACTGTTTATCCAAAAAGTTGGCCTCGATTGATAAGTGTACTATGCGCAAAAAGGTGATAAATTTGTATGTTTTTTTTTTAATACAAATTATACACAGAATTTGTGATCCACTATTGATAGGAAATAAATAACATATGCAATTTAATCTTCGTTGTATATATCGTCAATATACTTAAATGTGTATAAAATATGTACAGAATAACGTCAAGTGTCTCAGTGCCTCGTTAAAATCACTGGGAAGTTCTCCGTCACCAAGTAGTCGTCTTCGAATAGGATAATCAGATTCACTTCGAATTCTAAAGCGAAGAAAAAATATATCTTACACGTTTCTATACCATTTATATGTCAAAAATTCTTATGCAATTAGAAATTCTGTAATCTAGACTTAATATTCTTACCGATTTTAAAATTACTGGTGCTCAGTGTTGGACAAGTAAAAAGTCTCGGAAATATCATGTATATTGGTATTTGTAACCCTCGACTGACATTTCCTTCTCCTATTTGTATATTTTGAATTTCAGTTGCTACAAAAACATTTTTTTTTTTAAATAATGAAATTGATTTTATTTTTCTCGATATACATACCATCTTTCGAGTATCCTTCGGCACAGCCACACGTCTCGACCCTCACCAATTGTAATTCGATCGATTTTATTTTAACTTCGCAATGATCGATAATTACGTGACCTGTGAGAGGATCGGATAATTTACAGCACAACGAGTTTATTCTTCCAGAAATGCTGAACTTTGGGATATTTGATCGATCTTTGATATTTTGCAAAGATTCGGGTAAAATTTTAAAATTTGTAACTTTATATTGTTCTTTATCGATCGGTTCTCGTTTGTCGTTTATCCGATCTTTGACGAAGAATTCCAAAGTTTTGCTTACGTCTTTAGCAAGAAAACTTCGTTTGATATCACATCGTAAAATGTATTTAATGTTAATGAAGACTCCGTGGTAAGTTTCGTACAGAGTTTTCGTACCTCGCGGCTTCAGAGGAAGTTCGAAAGGAATTTCGGTTATGCCACTTGGAATCTTTCCAGACGGTACAACGTCAATTGTGTATTGCAACAATTGCATTGGCTGAAGTAAAAATATTCTTGTTTGATACATGATTTGTAACGATAAACTATTATACTAACCTTTACGGAATTGTAAAATGCTTCGAATATACCGACAGTTTTCGAACTGAGTTGAAGGTTCACAGAACCATCCATCGTCAAGAAAATTCCATCGTGTCTGACATCTGAGTTTGTCTGCAGTTGAATCAATCCAGAAACGATTTCCTAAAGCAAAATTTGTCAACATAACCTCAATTTTGACATCGAATGTTTAGATAAATTGAGAATTCTAAACTTTGATTATGATTCAATGTACAAAGATTTTGGAGGTTATTAATGGTACTGAATTTTAGAAACTTGCCCCTTCGTGATAAATTTTACTAGATCGTTTTGTTTGAATATCGATGTTGATCGCCATTTTCGAAAGCGATCAGAAGGTGTCAAGATCGCTGTCACCTGGCTGTCATCAGTTGACAGATCAACAATCATTGAACGGATACTTTTGTAACATCGTTTCACAATTCGGAGCAATCAGCGCGATATTCGATTGCTCCGTTTTTTATACCTTATTTTAAAAATCAGCTGATTTACTCCAATTTACATGCAAAAAATCATTTCCGATGTTTTTGAGGTCCCTCGAATACCGCGTAAAAAAATACGAAAAAACTTTATCCTAATAAACAAAAAGATGTCTTCAAGATGTCTAAAAGATATCCTTCAATCTGTCAAAGATATCTTTTAGATGTGTTACGCAACAATTTCGGATATCTTTTAGATATTTATAAGGCATCTTTTGGATATATCTACACAAGGATTTCTGCATCGTTTTATGTATTAAATAAAAATTTTAGGTTAGGTTAACATCTATATCCCTACAAACACGGAAAGTAACAGTTATGTAATATTTACGTAATGGTTACGTTGTTACATAAATGTTACATAGTTGTTACATAACTGTTACTTTTATCCCAATAAACAAAAAGATGTCTTCAAGATGTCCAAAAGATATCCTTCAATCTGTCAAAGATATCTTTTAGATGTCTTACGCAACAATTTCGGATATCTTTTAGATATTTATAAGACATCTTTTAGTTATATCGACACATGGATTTCTGCATCGTTTTATGTATAAAATAAAAATTTTGTTAAAATGTTAACATCTATATCCCTACAAACACGGAAAGTAACAGTTATGTAATATTTACGTAATGGTTACATTGTTACATAAATGTTACATAGTTGTTACATAACTGTTACTTTTGTGTTTGCAGGGTACGAGTTTTGTATGACCTATTTTGGTTTACGGAAACAGTAATATCCCCATAAAATCCAATTTCAAGATGGCCACTGTCATGTGTCTCGGTAGAAATTCGTTTAAATTTTACATAACGGGTCCGCCATTTTGAATTTCAATAAATTCACTCAAGATTCGATTTTAGCGATCACTGAATCCTATGAGATTATTAGCAAATTTCGTAATAATAGCATTTACTTCGATTTTCGAAAATTTTCAACGTTCAGACGCCATTTTGAAACGAAAAACAAAATAAATTAAAATACGTAAATGTATAATTTTGAAGTAAAACAATCAGGAACAGTATCACAGTTAAAAATGCATTTAAAAGAAAAAATTGTAGCTAAAAAATCATATTTTTTTCAGTATTTTTGTTAAAAAAATGTGTTAAACGCCATTTCTTGATAATTTCAGCAGCGTCAATCGAAAGAGCGACCTCAAAACTAGTCAGACATAGATGTTTCTATTTTTAACAAATTTTTATTTTATACATAAAACGATACTGAAATCCATGTGCAAATTGTGCATATTTGGGACTTAAAGGGTTAAAGAACGTAAACATATTTAGAAAATTATTATAGCTCTGTTTATTTTGAAAGTTTCACATTTTTTATTATATATGAGTTATAAATTTACATGAGAAAATCTTATGGTATTTTTACATAATTTTAAAACAATATAAACAAATACCGCAAGCAAACAAATATGGAAAAAACTTGTCACGACGGGGAATCGAACCCAAGTCTCTCGCTTAGTACGCTAACGCCTTAACTACTGCGATACAACGTAAGTACACATGACAACAATCACCAAAATAACTAAGCGGTCCCATAAAATAATTTAAACAGTATAATGTTATTAAAAACAGACAAAATAAATGTCACGCTCGAAACGTAGAAAAGGTAAAATTTGTTTTTATAACGATCGTCAAGATATCTTTGCAAAAGACGTCCTTTAAATGTCTTTTCGCAAGATATCTTTGAATAATTATCTAAAAGATATCTGAACTCGCGATACGCGTTATCAACGACCTCAAAAACCCCTATACAACAAATATTTGAAGTTTTTTTTCAAAATTACTGACATCCGTATTGAATTCGTCATTTTGAATTTTGGAAATCTGACGCCGCATTCGTAGTCAGCTGCTTTACAAATGCCTGTATAATAAAATATAACGAATTATGATATTTAAACAGTTTTATAGGTTACATGGGATCCGCCATTTTTAATTTTTGAAAATTTGACACTATATTTTAATCCACAAAAAAAGAAAGTAGCATTGCTGGAAAAATTCGTAACTGAAAGGTTAATAAAACTATATGGAGAAGAACATATAACAAAAATAATCTAAAGACACCCTTATTGGAATTTGTAACCGGTATTCGTCGTTAAATGTGCTAAAATGTATTTAAATTGCACTCAAAAGTTATATCTGATGAACTGGGTTATGTAACCCCTCTCAAATCAAAAGGTACAGTCTTCCATTCATAATTGCTGTCTTCCTAATTCCATCCGTAATTGTAGTCCCAAAATATTCCGTAATTGTAGTCCAGTTACCCCTTCCAGGTCCACCGTACATAGAAAGGCACACTCGCGCATGCGCACGTACGTTCTCTTACCTGTTTCATACATGTATAAGGGGAAGTAGGGACGGGAACAACGGGTAAGCAATGGGGCATGAGGGGAAAATTCGGCCCGACCGATAGCAATTACGGAGGGAGGACTGTACTATGACAAATTTAATATGACAGACAACAAATCACAGTCGTTTTTCTATTTATGAAAACTGAAAACAAATTAACATATAAAATGGCAAAACACATTTCGTATCTCTCAGTAAATATAAGAAATTTTCACAATATACTTTCTTAAAACATGTTGAACATATATAAGGATGAAAATATGCCAGAATAGGCGTTTTTGAGGGTCAGCCTCCATGACGAAAATACAAAATAGCGGATTCAACATATACACAGATAAAGGAAATAATTAATGGAACCTTTTTATAATAGTAAAACGCGTAAATCCAAAAAGTTGTTGCATTAACTATTTCCATGGTAAACGGTACAATAAAATTGTTCCATTTACTATTTTCCGATTGTTAAATCGTTCGTACATAACCTCAAATATCAACTCCAACCTTACATATAGTTAATTCTACTACTTAAGAGGTTAACATCGATTCTATTTTTTCATGGTTCCATTAACACTTTTTTTTCTCTCTATGTAGAGAAAAATTCCTAAAAAACCACTACGACGTAGATTAAATCGCTTGGAAATAAAACATGGCGGCTTTTGTTCAATAATGTCAGAAAAACCAAGGATTTTATATTATCTTTCTTGCGTTTTCAGACCGAAAACAAATTTTAGGTTTACCTATAATGCGTCAAGAAGTTAACCGTTTTTATTTTACTTTAAGTACTGTATAATATTAGAAAAATTCAGGTTCAAAATGACGGTTTCAAAATAACGCCGAAACAACTATTTTTATGGGGTAAACTCATAATTGGTTCTTTATACTCATTTTTTAACGCATTTACTACTCTAACGTTACATTATTATGGTATTTGATACAATTTATGATTAATCCAGTTTTTGTTTTTGAAAATGGAGGTTCAAGAGATTCACTATTTCTTCTTTAACGTTCTAAAACCGAATTGTTATCTTGCGTAATGAAACATTACTGTTGTTTTGTAAATTCCCGAATATTAATTGGATATTGGATTTTCTCATTTTAAAATGGTGGATCCAAAAAATGTTTTACCATTTAATAATCATAAATCGTAACAAACACCATAATGAAGTAACATTACAATAATAAATGCCTAGAAAAATGTGTATAAAGAACCGCTGATCTGTTTTTCCTATGAAAACAGCTATTTCGGGGTTATGAAGCCGCCATCTTGAAACTTAATTTTTGCAATGTTATATTCTTAAAGTACAAAAAATGGACACTTTCTTGATGCATTAGGAATACATAAAAATTGTTTTCGGTTTGAAAATACCCGATGGAGAAAGTCTCCGATTTTTCTAATTTAACATTTTTTCTGATAATTCAAACAAAAATTTACTGTTAAAAGAACTACAATATTTTAACAGAAAAAGTATTTCTTCGCGTTGTAACATTTTAGTGTAAAATAATAATAAATTCTGATTACATTTACTATTTTTCTGATAAGCATAATCAGAGCTTATAAATAAGCACATAATTTTTTTTTTTAAATTTGTGTTTACTGAGATATGTTTTGGACATTTTTGACAAATCCTACAAAAGTGTCTCTACTGCAGGAGAAAAAAGTGACCGCTTCTCTACCTACCTCTCAATAAAAAAAATTATTTTTAGACTTCGGGACAAATTATACAAAACTAATGGATCCAGAAGGTAAATTTTGAGAAGTTAAGACAAAAAAAGGCGTCACGCCCGCTCGCGACACCGGAGACAGGTCTTAATTTTTTAAAAATACTAGTCCTTACTTAAAAAGACAAAATTGCATTTTATAAAATGTTAACGGAAGCATAAAAAGAGACTAACACAATTTTTTTAACTAAACGCATGACGTAATTTTAAGCAAAAATTTTCCCTTAAAATGACATTTTGAGCAACAAAAATTAAATTCCAACTTATCTGGAGTTATTGAGTAGTTTTTATATCTGCGAAAACTGAATAAATTGAATTATCCACTTGAATTTTGGCTGACGAAATTATAAACAAATGCGTTACAGTAATTACATTTATTCCAGATTTTAAAGTGGTTTTCGTACCATATATTTAGGTGCCCATACCTGTCTATGATTTTCGATACCTGCAGGTTGCCGTATCACAATTTAAGAGCCTGGACCCAAATTATGGTTCTATGGACTATTGATGCAGAGAATGTTAAAGTAAACATCCACTCGCCGCAAAAAGAAAATTTAAAGCAATAACGCATTTGTTGGTGATACTTTCCTATCTTCAAAATAATCTTTTTACAGAAAAATATATGATGTAAACTACCGTTCATAATTTAAAAGATTTTTTTTTTCAAAATAAAAATATACGTTTTTAATTTTAAGCAAACTATTCACAAAACAGGAAGGATGTTATTGAGAGAATAATAACATTTCATGCTGAGAAAAAAGCACTCTTCAAGGAATCTTATAATAAACGTTTTGTTTGGAGGTCGAAACTTCCTTCGTTTCTTTTCATGGCGTTTCGTTCTTAAATAGAAAAAATACAGAAAAATCGTAAAAAATGCTGTATGTAATAATATATACAAATTTTAGTTTCAGGACTACATAAGAGAAAAAAATATTAAATATAGAATATAAATTTTATCACATTACTTTGTTCAACAGAGACCGACTGAAGACGTGTCAGAAATTTTTTTTTTTAGTAAAAATCAGCCCTGCCGAAAAATGTTGAGGGCTTACAATTTTATAAAAAACTTCATTCAAAACTTAAAACAATCGTCTTCTATAGTATTTTTTCGGCAGGGAGTACACACTGGGGAATTTTTATTCTTTTAAATTACAAAAAAGTTATATTAAAAATAAAAAACTTATTTTCGTGCAATAAATGCATTTCATCAAAACAACAAGATGTCTAAATTACCACTAATAGTACAATTTTCAAGGAAAGTCATCCGGTGCAATAAAAGAGAACAGTGATACACAAACAGCTGACAGATGTTTCCTATTGACCGAAATTCGAAAGGAAAAGTATACGAACCCTGATACAACTCGAGCTTTCGAAAACAATCTTACATTTTACCTTCCCCCACGTTACAAAGGGAAATTTGGCTGTTTTTCACATATATTTTTGAAAAAATTATATACATTATACGATTTGAATCCACTCTAAAAAAGTACAAATACAAACATAAAATAAATGTAACGATTATTCTTTTGACGCGGGTACAGTAAAAAAGTAATAATTAAAAAAAGTCTCAATATTTTTAGCTGATTAAGATGTATACGTAATTTTTTCGAATGGAACCTGTTTTTATGATGTTTTTTGTTCAAACAATTTTTTTTAGAGAAGGTCGCGTGGTCGGCAATTTAAAATTATAATAAAAATCACTTTCTAACCTAAAAAATGTAAATTAAACCGAAACAAAAATATATTTTCAAATCCAAATGTATTTTACGACCCTTTTAAGCGTTCTTTTATAAGAATATAACAAATTTCAATGAGTTTCGTTCAGAATTGAGCGAGAATTCTTTAAAATAACATTAAATATACGAATTTTTTCGTGGAAATAATGGTTCTAACTATATACGACAAATAACAACAAACGTCCTCGGGGGTGCTAAATTGTCCTTTCACCGAGATTTTGTCACGACATTTTTTCCCGTTTTTCTACACACTTTCAGAACCGTTGTTATTGGAATTTTGACAACGACCCTCTGAAATGTTTACATTTTCCGATGTAGAGCCGGTTTTTGAAAAAAAAACGGTAAAAATTATTGCTTTAATTTTACTTAATTACTTTTTCCGTTTCTGCTGTTTGCCGCGTCGACTATATGGCGCTGTTAAACGCTCACCTCTAAATTTTTTCGTGGAAATGATTTTTAGACAATGATCACGAAAAAACGCTTTGTAACTGCATTTCTACTAAAATTACAAACATGCCGAGCTTTCTACAATCCTTTTTGTGCAGTAATTGCATCACACTATTGGAAATAAATTTCGCCTTATTTCTTACTGTAGTGATTTATTTTCGGCTATGTTAAAACTTACTTACTTTACTGGCGGAACACTTTAAAACCCCCTGAATGCGCTGATTTAAATTTACTTATTAAATATTACAGTGCGGCTATTTCAGAATATGGTCACAGAATTTATCCAGAGTCCAATACTTAATAAGTTATAAACAATTTTTTGCAATAAACGCGTTATTTTTTACAGAAACAAATTTTAGATCTAAAATTTACATAAGAAATCGGTGGTATATACTCATCCTATTCCATATAAAAAAGTGTTTTCGGGGACTATACAGTAGTCTCCACCCTAAATTATACCATCCAAAGTTATATATCTATCCTAAGTTATAGATTTGCCTTCTCCAAAGTTATACCAGTTTCTTCCTCTCCTTCCCCCACCACATTGTTTTGCTGAGCCACACTCGCACACAGAAGCACCCATTCCATGGATATAAACAAAGATACGGGAGTGGGGATAGTGAGGGGCTATAACTTTGGAGAATTGTCCGCCATTTTGAAAGAACCGACAGTATAACTTAGGATGGGGACTACTGTATTTGAAAATCTACCTGGTTCAACTAATACAAAATGGCGACTCAGACACGAAAACATAAAATAATAGAAAATTCTAAAGAAATTGATTGGGAACTAACTGAGAATTTTCGGAAATAAGTGATTTTTATTTATTTTCGAAAAGTTAAGGTCAGTTTTCAATTAATGTCTTCGAAATTTTCTAGGATACCGTCTTTAGTAATTAGAATTGAAATTCTGACAAATCGATTCGATAATTTTGTATTTACGGTTTTAGTGAATATTCCTACTTTATCGGCAGACCACTTTAGAACCCCCTTACGTCGTGAAATTTTTGTTTGTTGCAAAATTCGGGTTTTAGTCGTCTAAGGATTTTTTAGTATTTACGGATGAAATAAAGATTTTTATAGTGTTTATGTGGTCGATGACTGCTAATCCGACCTCAGTTTTGCAATTATAACTTTGATAAAACATCGATTCTGTCCGCAACAACTTATTTAGACATTGTATTTCAACAATGTATTTAGTCATTTTTAACGTAAATGTTGCATAATATCTGATTGACTTGAAACGTTGATTCCAAACATCGAATTTGAATTTTCAAATTCGAAACGGTGAATTCCATATGGCGGACAAAAGTTGACAATTTTCCGTGCTGCAAATTTTGTATGTAGTTTCTCAAAATTAAGAATGGTGGATCTGTAATCAATAAAATTTATTGTTAAATAATCACCCAAATGCTAGTAGGCACTGCATTTGAAGTAAATCATGACATACATTGATGAAATAAGTTATAAGACAAAAACTGAGGTAAAATTTAAAATCAGTGACTATGTAAACTCTATAAAAATACTTATTTAGTTGTAAATAATATCTGCAAATTAGGAGCCAATTTGGTCATTTCTGTGTAAACATAAGCAAGTTTAATGTCGTATGTTTTAAGTACAAATATTTTATGCAATTATATACAGTTTTCTAACAGAAAATTTGAAATTGAAAAAAAATCGTTCAATAAATATCATGTTTTTTATCTTCCTGTACACCAGTTTTTCTTTTTCCATATAGAAACAATGTAGTTTGGACGAATATATTCGTCATGGTGCACACCCTGCGAAAAATGTTAAGTAAGATTCTCATGAGAAATTGAAACAAGTGCCTTATAGTTGTTGTAAATATACATTATATACGTCTATTACCCATACAAGTATCGTACGGAATATGTAAAGTTTTATTACATGAAAGAAAATAAGTTAATAGGTAGTTTTATGAGCATACAATCCTGAATGTTTTGAGTTGAAATTTTGTGGAAATTACATAAAAATCTCATCACAATCAGGTCGATTTTCATAGAAATCGCAAATATTGTCGAATGCACAGAGAGAAAGGAAATAGTTAACGGAACCTTTTTGTAATTGGAAAACGCATAAATCTAAAAAGTTGTTGCATTAACTATTATAAATAAAATTGTTCCATTTACCATTTTCCGATTGTTAAATCGTTCGTACATAACCTCAAATATCAACTCTAACTATATATATAGTTAATTCTACTACTTAAGAGGTTAAAATCGATTCTACTATTTTTTCGTGGTTCCATTAACACTTTTTTTCTCTCTGTGTAGTGTTTCCGTAATATAGTGCGAGTACTATACTACATTTATATGAAATTTACAAGGTACTTGTTTCAAATTCTCATGTGATTCTCCTAAAAATCCTACCTAAAATTTTTGGCAGGGCAGGAGGGTTAAAATACAATATAAAGGCACTTAGACCCCACGATATGGTATGTTTGGGAAAAATATTTAACAACATTTCCAAGAATTTATTTTTCACTAATGACATTGTTAGAGGGAGAAAGTATTATTGTTTTTTAAAAAATATTGTAATCTGCCAAAATAATTTGATAAACAACTTTTGTTAATGACTCTTTCTTCTTATCGCTAGTTAAAATTTTGTAAAAATGAATTTCAAGAAAAAGATTCTCTGCAACTTTACCGAACGAATTTTCCCAAATTTATTACCTGATCACTAAAATTTTGCAGAAGTTGTGAAAAATAATAACTTTTTTTTTAAATAAATAGAGATGTTTGACGTTAGCTTCAAAAATTGTCCAAAATCATACGGTAAAGTAATAGAGAATGGTTTTCTCGACAAAATAAGCCGTCATTCGATAACACCCATTCATTTTTAAAAAATTCTTAACTAGCCAAAAAAAGAAAATTTGCGCCATTAATAAAAGTTGTTAAACAAATTATTTTTGGAGGATTCAATTTTTTTAAGAACAGTAATGTTTTCTCTTCTCAACAATATCATTAATAATGAAAATTCACTTTTTGGAAACGGTATTAAATATTTTTCGTAAACATACTATATCCCAGGGTCTAACGACCTTAATACTAATTTATGTTTTTCGTCAATCACTGAAAGAAATGTATGTATGTATGTATATAATTTATTAATATCTTGGACATATTGTCCCTAGATATATATGTACATAAATAATAAAAAAAAACAATTTAATAACAAAGCAATATCCAACGCAAATAATAATAAATATAACAAATATAAATCTTAGCGCACGGCGGAAATACAAAATAATAAAAACTAAAAACTAAAAACTAAACGCAAATATAAAAAAAAAACAAAGTCGGTATACACGTTACATTTGACACGCTAACTACATTTACAATAATTTTCGGAGAATACAGCCAGAAAGATGATTACTTCAACCAAATATATGACTGCTTTATCCATAATATGGCTGGTTTAACCATATTTATGGCTGTACCCTCTGAACGTTTCATTCCGTGATTTCAAGCACTCTTCAGAATAGTTGACATGTTTTGCAATGTTTTACAGCATGAAAGTTGCATCATGTAGACTCTGCCATTTCCCTGCAAACACGGAAAGTAACGGTTATGTAATATTTACGTAATGGTTACATTGTTACATAGTTGTTACAAAACTGTTACTTTTGTGTTTGCAGGATTGAGCGCCGAGTTGAAACGTTTATGCTTGCAAAAATAATATAAAAAATCATACTTACAATCCAGCAGCCAGAATGAACTTTTTAAAGTTAAAAAAGTAAAGTTAAAAAAAATTTGCGAATTTTTTTCGAGACGTGTGGCCATTTTCTAAATCTAAATAATCAGGTGGCTAATATCGATCCGACTCTCGAGAAGACAACCCTTTTGAAGAGAGAATATTCTTAAAGCGGTGTATTATCCCTAAACTAAAGCAATATAAAGATTCGAAAGCCAAGAGTTTTGCATCGCAACGATACCAACACGAATTTACACACGTGCATGTATTACGCGTATAGAAGATTGGCGCCTCCTTAAGGTATTTTCGGGCGGTTTCGGTTACGGTCGGATACCGCCGACCAATCAGAGAGCTGTTTCTCCCGCGCGCTCGACTGGTAACGCGGTAGGGGGCAAACTTCCGGCCATTAGTCGAAACAAATTCAAACCGCCGAGAACCGTTGACGTAGGAAGATCTCCGTATCATCGGGAAAGAAGTTTAGTTTCGGCTTTTCCGAAAAGGACTCTCCGTGTTTCGCGTGACCCTACGAGAAAAACTGGAGAAATGGCACTGAACAGGCGAGCGGCGGCAACGGTGAGTTTTAACAACGGTGAAAAAATCGCGAAAAACGTGCGACGCCGATAGCGATCCGTGGGAAAGAAGGGGTAGCGCGCGACCGTTAAGACTTAACCGTTTAAATGCCCCGCAAGCGTCCTTTTAACTCCACCGATAACCTTCTTTTTTTTTAAATCGATTTTCATCAAGAGTTTTCCGCGGCAAGTTGGCGCCTTTTTTAGGCTAGCGGACGCGAACGAATTTTCCCGAGTTTCCGCGAAATTTTGGCGGAATTGCGAAAAAGGTTTTAACGGTCGAGAATCCTTGACGTCGAAGGGAAAGCGCCGGCGTTCGGCGCTTTTTTTTCGATAAACGCTTGGAAAATGGTGGTGGGTCCGGGGAAAGGAATTTTTGGACCCGCTGGGGCTTTCGTCGAATTGACGAATCTTGGGGTGATCCGACCTTTTTTTCGACCTGAATCCGTGTGCTGTCTGTGTGAACGGCGATTTCGTACTCGTTTCGACCGTTGGAAACTCGCATAACGACCGTGTGTTCTTCATTGTTGTTACGAAATTTTACCAAATTTTCGCCTATACTGCTCGAAACGTGTTATACCCACTTTGTTATTGTTGCAAAAATTTGTTTATAACAATAGATTTTTTATTTGTTTTACTATCAGATTGATGTTAACGATCAAGATTTTCAGAAGATTTCTCAAGATTCCTTTTGCATTCGAGTATTGCTTCTGTCTGTAGGATGCGAAATGTCAATTTTTTGTAGGACTATAGAAAACGTAGCTTAGACAATTTCATTTTTTCAAACAATGCAGTTAATGGGAATGTAAGAATCATAACAAATGAATGTTTTGATTTGTTTCAATTGGGAAGACGTTTGAATTGTATTTTTCATTACAAATATTATGGAGTTAATTACGCCAGTAAAATCGATATTTATAATTGCATTTTATAAATGTAAAAAATGTTTCGTTTTGAAAATGATATAAAAAAAAGATTTAAATGAATCTAATTATATTGTTTTGTTATGTTGTTAGGTAGTTTCTAATTCAATTATTTAATAATTAATGATATAATCGATTTTTCTAATTAATGGAGTAATTATTAAATATTAATCATTAATTAAACTTTTTAGAGTACAGAATAAATTTAATACTTAAAACTATCATTAATGTGGCTATGGTAAACCATTTTCATACAAAAATAACAAAATGTGGGCAATCTTGTCCTTTCATAAATGAAAACAAAAAAGATTTAAATGAATCTAATTATATTGTTTTATTATGTTATTATTTAGTTTCTAATTCAATTAATTAATAATTAATCATGTAATTGTTGTTTCTAATTAATGGAGTAATTATTAAATATTAATCATTAATTAAACTTTTTAGAGTACAGAATAAATTTAATACTTAAAACCATCATTAATGTGGCCATGATAACAATTTTAATACAAAAATAACAAAATCTTAGCAATCTTGTCATTTAATAAATCAAAATAAAAAAGTTTTAAATAAAAATTTGTCAATGATATAAGATTGTTTATAGAAAAATAAATAACATAATCAAGGTTTTATGATACTTAGTCAGATGCTAAATGTGTTGTTTAAATGGTATAGGTCAAGTATTAAAGAGAAGCATAACATTACTGAAACACATTTAAAGTGTATTTATTTGTTAGTTAGTTAGTTAGTTGTGTTTATTAAGTCATAGGTAAAGAATTATCCCTGTGCGTCACTTTCGTAATTTTAGTTGCAAATTTTTTAAACTATAGTATTCATTGAAAAAAACTTTGTGGAATTTTTTCCAATTTTTATCTTTCCATGTTCACAAGTTATGAATTTTTCAAAAAAATACAATAAAAAATTTTTAACTGGCTGTAACTCGGCAACAAAAATTGATAAAAAATATAGATATAAAAATTAGATAAAAAAATTAGATTAAAAAATGAATTAAAAAAATAGATAAAATTTTGTTTGAAATTATTAAAAAAATAAATTATTTAAAGTGATTAAGAATAACATGTATAAATTGGTCCAGCTATCAGATGGTCAAATGTGAAAAATGAAATTTTTGCGTTTCTCCAAAAAAAAAAAAAAATAAGATATGTTTCATATTTTATGTTTTATATGAGCAAATTCAAGAATATTTATCATATGCTCAAAAATAACACAAATATACAACAGAAGAATAGAAGTATAAAACAGATAAATTATTTTTAAAATTAATTAATTATATAATTATTTTATTTATTTTTTTTAGTAGACAGAAACTTGTGCCCATAACAGGACTAGGTTTAAAATTCGTCAAATTTATGATAGTTTTTTGTAGAATTTTTTCAAAAAAATCAATTATGATTATCATCCTTAAAAATTCGATTTTATTCTAAAAATGCGAAATTTTTGACCAAATAATTGAGCAATAATTGTATATTTTTGAAAGAAACTACATAGTAAACAGCGCTTCGAATGATTTTTTTATTTGTTTGTTTTTTTTTTTGAGAAATGCAAAAATTTTATTTTTCGCATTTGACCATCTGATAGCTGGACCAATTTATACATGTTATTCTTAATCACTATAAATAATTAATTTTTTTAATAACTTCAAACAAAATTGTACCTATTTTTTTTTATCTATTTTTGTTGCTGAGTTATAGCCAGTTGAAAATTTTTTGATGTTTTTTTTTTGAAAAATTCATAACTTGTGAACATGGAAAGATAAAAATAAGAAAAAATTCAAGAAAGATATTTTCGATGAATACTAAAAAATTTGCAACAAAAATTAAGAGGATTACGAATTTTCATCGTCGATTTCACATGGAATGCCCCATATACAGGTTTACAATAATATTTAAAAATTAGAAATTTAAATTTAAAAAGTAAAAAATAAATCAGGTAAATACATAAAATACATAATAGAAGCCGGTGAGCGAAATTTGTATAAAAACAATGTAAAAAAACGTATTTATAAGCATCAGCCATAATTAAATCAAATTTAGTTCAATGAGACTAATGTATTAAAATTAATGGAGTAACTTTTCAATTCATCTAAACTAATATTTAGGTTGCACCAGAAATTCCAGGAAGTGAAGATTTTTTTCAACACATTTGTGACCTATGTTGTTTGTTGACCATTTTAGTTACTATAAATAAGAAGCTTTAGTTTATGAAGTGTTAAGAAGCAAGCTTTTACATAATGTAATCCTTTCCAACAATGAGATCACTTGCAGCTTATTACCTGACTCATAAAATTGTTCTTACCTGCTACCTTTAGGTCTGACAGGTAGTTAAGTTTCATTATTATCTCCAGGGTAAGAAGTTTAGTAGAGAATGTTAATTATTTTGTTTGTATACTTAAATTCCTAACTAAATCCACCCTTAATTAGGTGTTTAAATTTGACTCTTTTTTTTACAACCTTTAGAATAGGAATTATTTTTCAGTTTAAAATCTCATTAAGTTTACATTACTAACAGATTTAAAGTGTTGTTTTCACACCTTTTTATGAGCTTAAAATCATAATCTTCTTTCTTTTTGTAATGTGATAATAGGATATAAAGTAATAAAAAATATTGAAAATAAAAAAAGAAGAATGAATATAAAAATTACTTTAAATTATATAATTAAAAAAAACGTACATTAATTTATTATTTAGTTTAGATTGATTTAAAAGTTAGCAATAAGTTAATAATTCTTTGATTTTTTAAAAAATTTAAGTAATTTTCATAAATTATTCAATAATTATTAAGTATTTTATTAATCAATTTATTAATTTAGTTTAGGTTTATTTAAAAGTTAGCAATAAGTTAATGATTCTTTGATTTATTAACAAATTTAAATATAATTTTTCAATAATAATTGTTAAGTATTTTATTAATACAAATTATTAAAATTTTCAGTTATTATTAGACAAATGTTGTAGTGAAATATTTTTATCTATTTATTTATTTATTTATTTATTTATTTATTTATTTTAATACAATATTTTGTTAGTAATAAATACTTTACAACTTCTTAATATTATTTTGTATTTTTACTCATTTTGAGAAATTAAAATTTCTACTAATTTATTAAACAAATATTTCACAATAATATTTTATTAATAAAAAAATACATATATACTTCCGTACTTTGAGAAAAATTCAGAATTGTAGTTTCGGAGAATTTAAAAAAATTTTTGTTTTGGATTTTAAAAAAATATCAAAATAACGTATATTTATTTATTTGTTTATTTAATCAACGGGAGAATCCTTTTACAAAAATATTAGATATAAATTCATTTCAATAACTGCGTTTAGTAATAGTACAATCTTAATTAAAGTTGTGAACTAGTGACTTAACTTTTCTTTGGTAAACATAGTAAGAATCCTCTATGTTAACGTTTGGTACAATTAAATTTGCTAAATTGACTGTAATTCATACATGGTACGCATAAAGTAAAGATGTTAGGGTTTCTAGTGTTATTATAATTAGTTTTAAATTGCAAAATGTTTTTTGCCGTTCCTTCAAACTGTGAATATTTTTAATTTAACAAAATAATCAAATAATTGTATAATTGCGTTTTTTCAGCATTAAAACATATCCAATTAATAATTTCTAAATTTTTATATGTTTATTTCATTATAATCGTATGAAGTATGAATTTTATTATAATGACGCCCCTTATAAATCGTTCATTGAACATTCGGAACTTCAGGTATGTTATAATATCAGAAAAAGTTAATCTGAAATTTCTGAATTTCGATTACCCCCAAATGGAATCAGTAGAATTCTCTAATTAAGACATCATGATGATACACTCCACTCAAATTACAAAATTTTCTAAACAATTTTGAATTGTCCGATGCAAAAGAATGTGACATAATTATTGATGAATATAACTTCAAGGCTTTAAGAAATCGGAGTAATTTTGACTTGCATCTCGTGCAAATCGTAGATAACCTTACCTTATTTAGATTATAAGCCAACTAATTTCCATATGTTAATAATACCACAACCAAAAAAGATATCCTTATACAATCACTTACCATGTAAGGAGACAGAATCTTCCAAAACACAAGAAAATAAAATTTGCTCCGATTTGCGAATATTCATTGGAGACACATCGTCAGTTTGACTTAACTCTAATTTAAAGTGTAACAGCGATCAAATGAAACACAATTGAATATTTCCATGTAATCTAGTACACAGTAGGTTTGATCGAACATGAAATGGAGCGATTTTTAATCTTTCCATCAGGAACAGTTGAAAAATTTGCTTTGGACATTTTTTGGGTCAAATAGCTCACAGTGACACTTCAGGATTAATATCACTTTGGTATTTGTAATTTTCATAAATTATTCCATAATTATTAAGTATTTTATTAATTTAGTTTATATTGATTTGAAAGTTAGCAATAAGTTAATAATTCTTTGATTTTTTAAAAAATTCAAGTAATTATCATAAATTATTCAATAATTATTAAGTATTTTATTAATCAATTTATTTATTTATTTATTTATTTTTATTTATTAATTTAGTTTATATTGATTTAAAAGTTAGCAATAAGTTAATAATTCTTTGATTTTTTAAAAAATTTAAGTAATTTTCATAAATTATTCAATAATTATTAAGTATTTTATTGATACAAATTATTAAAATTTTCAGTTATTATTAGACGAATTTTGTAGTGAAATAGTTTAATACAATATTTTGCTACTTTGGACATTTTTGGGTCAAATAGCGCAATTCGTCACAGCCGATTAAATATTTCCGGTTTCTATTTTGTATTAAATTGAAAAATATATATCAAATTGTTAACATAACACAAAATATAATATAAATACCAACTAGATTCATTTTATCAACATAAAACTTGTCTAGCTTCAATAAAAAACAAATAGTAACATAAAAATAAAGTACTAATTATTTTGCTCCGATTGTGATGGCAAAAGAATTAATGATTGTTTCAAATAATACTGAAGTATCTTCTAATTACTTTTAAAATATAACAAATAAGTATACAATATTATAAAATAACAAATATATGTACATACAATTTTTTTAAATTTAACCCCTTCGTTGGCACAGAAAATTCTACAAAAAAGTACCCAGAATGGCAGGAATTTTTTTTATCGCTATTTCGACTCCAAACCGCACTGAAGGGTTTTCGAGGTCGCTGATTACGAATTTGAACTAAAAATTTGCAAATTCAAAATGGCGAATCCAATATGGTGGCCAAAAATGAAAAAAATTACACGGTTGTGATGAAATTTGTTACTCAGGGGTTTTCGGGGTTGCTGATTGCGAATGTGAATCCGCCATCTTGAATTTTGAAATTTGAAGCTTGAATTCGTTACTATCGAGTAACCTTTTAAATTTTTTATTCATTTTCGGCCGCCATATTGCATCCGCCATTTTGAATTTTTAAAATTTGACTTCAGATTCGGATTCAGCGACCCCAAAAACCCCCAAGTTAGACTTGGATTCCAAATCGGAGCAAGTTAAATACAAAAAAAAAAAAGATGTGCGCACTATTGCGTCAATGCCAACGAAGGGGTTAAGGAAAAGATAAAAAATACAATTAACAATACACGAAATGCATATCACAGTGATTACGATTAGAATATGCGCATGGCAATACTAGGCAAATTTTTTAATTTGGTGTTCAGGTATTGTATTTAGCCATTTCTTGATTGCTTCTTTTTGTAATTCGTTGATGCTCCTTTTTTCTGAATATTTATTTTTATGTCTTGTGGCATTTTGTCGTATAATGTCGGGGCTATGTAGTCATAGCATCTTCTACCCGCTTGGTATTGGAACTTTCAGTCTTGAAGATGATCTTGTCGCTCCTACAGATTGCGTTGGATGAAATTCCTTTTGTGCCATTTGGAACCGCAAAGCTTTCAGACAATAAGTCCTAGCTCTCCATACAATTGGTTCATAGGGTACATTCTAGGCTTATTAAATAGTGCTGTTAAAGTTTTGTCGGTCAGGATCCTCAAAACTGAAATGGCACTGCTTGTTGCTGCTCCCCAAGCTGTCATTTCATAATTGAGCACCGACCCAAACAATGCATGAAAAACCTGTAATTTAAGTTTTGGAGGAATAATATTCTGAATTTTCCTGAATATAAATGGAATGTGTCTCAATTTCTTAACCCCTAAAGCGACACCCTATATAAAAATAACACAAAGCGCCATGTGGGGTCGTGGGAGACCCCAATCCGAAGATAATATCGTCATGCACGGACAGTTTTCGTTATTTCGTCTCAACAAAATTACTGGATAATCTCCAAGTATCACTTTACCGCGTAGATAAGTTATCTTGATAAAAAAAATTAGTGGTACTCGTTATAAAAAATTAAATACACAAAAGTGACGTTTTTCACAAAAAAAAATCATAACTCGGCCAATTTTCAATATTTTGTCCTAAAAATTTAACTTGTGCCTCTTGAAATGTAGCTCTTTAAGACAAAAAATGCTTTAAAAGTGCAGCTTTAGAAGGGAAAAAAATGTAATATTTATGCAAATTAATACAACTTGCAATATGCTGGGTACATTTAAGATGAGAGTCAAAAACAACACCCAAATATTTACAAGATTCTATCATTTTGATGTTTATTTTCTATATGTTGTTTATGTTTTCTTCTTTTAGCAAGCAAAAACCATTGCCTTAGTCTTGTTAACATTGATAGTTAACGAGTTATTCATGAACCATTGTAGATAGCGAGGCATTTCTCGTTTGACCTTCTGTGCCAGTTTACTCCAGTCGTTCGCATTGAATGATATTCTTGTATCATCTGCGAAAGCTGCTATTTGACAGTCTGCCTTTATGTCAAATAGATCGTTAATGAAAAGTAAATCAGAAATTCAAAATGGCGGATCTGATATGGTGACTAAAAATATAAAATATTAGCCTATTTTTATGAAACTTCGTGTACAGGGATATTCGAGGTCGCTGATCAAGAATCTAATGTCAGTTTTCTGACATTCAAAATGTTGGATTCAATAGGGCAGCTTTTAACGCTACATTCAAAAGTAATTGTTCTTATAAACATTTATGATGAACGCGTTTTTTAGGATTGGTGGCTATGAATAATGTCTATTACTGTTTTTGTTCCTATTTTTCTGTATTTTTTCATGTTTGTGCATTCAGGGCCCTATTTTTATTGTTTTATCCAGTTTTATTGAGCAAAATTGATTTACGATACGCGTCGTTTGATATTCAATGTGAAATTTGATTCTTTCAATAAATTTGTATTTTTGGCCGCCATATTGGATCCGCCAATTTGAATTTATGATTTCTGACATCAGATTCGTAATCAGCAACCCCAAAAACCCCCAAGTAGAGATTTTGAGCCTCGTTTGAACAAGTTTTCAACTTTGATAAAAAACACATATTTTCGATAATATTTAGACATTTTTTATTGATGTTTCCGAAAAGAAATAAAAAAAAATTGTCATTTCAGGACTCCCAATCAGTGTCTTTTTAGGAAATTAGTCTCTTTTTTCGACTTTAGTCCCTTTTATTTCCTTTTTTTTGTCAAAAGTCCCTTTTTTACGTCTTGTTTTCTGCGTATGAATAAATGTTTGATTAAGAAAAGTAATTCGTTTTTCAAATCCAAAGAAATATGACTATATTACTTACGTTTTAACTTCGGAGAAACTAAAAAATAGTATGAAGCCATTCAAAATTATATCCATATTGTTTTTCATCTATAAATTATTTTATAATATACATATACAGTATGTAGTATGCAACAAAAATTATACGATTATTTTTTTTCTCTATTTAATTTGAAAACTTTGTCAAAATGTTTTGAGAAACGATTACTTTTATTACGTAATAATAAAAAATTGTAAGTAAACAAAACAATTTTCCATATTTATGATTTCATAAATATAGGTTTCTTGTATACATAGACCTCTTATGAAAAAGTTGCAAAGCATCTTAGGGAAATGGAAAAACTAAGTTATTGAAACTTTAAGGAACTATAACAAACAATCTTTCGAAAAATGCGAAAAAAATGTTTTTTTTTTCCCGACGAATTTAATGGTAATATAATAACAATTTTATAAAAATGTTTGATAAAAAAGATTTTTTTTTCGTCGAAAAAATAAAATTTTTTAAAATCCATCCATAATTAGTTGGAAAATATGTTTTTTTATTCACCAAATTTGCTTTGAATGTTTAAATTAAAAACGACGAAAAAATTAAAAAAAAAACAGGTGGAAAAATTTTAAAAAAATTGAGAGTTCAATTTTTTGGGTAGAGAACCCGTATACAAAATTTGCAACCAAATCTGAAGGTCCAACAATAGCAAAATTAAACGTTTTAGCGTGAAAAAATTTGTTTTTTTCCGAATAAAGGCTATTCAAATTTGTTAATCTATTTTAAAAATTAAAAAAAAAACAATTGGAAACAGAAAAACATATTTTCTAAATAATTACGTATAGATTTTAAAAAATTTAATTTTATTAGAAAAAAAATGTTTCTTTTTTGGTAAAAAAATTTGTTTCTGATTTTTATTTTATTACCATTGAATTCCTCCTCAAAAATCACTAAAGAAATAATTTCTGGGTAATTTTTGAACGTTTGTTTGATATAGCTGATTTTGTGCCCGGACTCTCCCCTTGTGATAACAAACGAAACAAATTTTATTATAAATTGTAATGTAATAATTGTATCAGGCTTACAATTAAAAAGTTGAAATCAAAACTATTTTTAGTCCTTTTTTAGTCCTTTTTTAGTCCATTTTTCTACTTCAAGTTGCTTTTTAAGTTCAAATTCCCTTTTTTCCTTTTTTTAAGGGGTCGAGGCACTGGGAGTCCTGTCATTTAGACCAAGTCTATCTTGAAGAGGAAGACTTCAGCTTTAATTTGAGCCGTAATAGACTCTTGAAAAATTCCCCAGTCTGAAAATATAGCCAAAATTGTCAGGACTTATATATACACGTCTTTCTGCCAGTAGTCATGACTACGGTAAAAACCTCGTCTGGACGTATATATACGGCTTAGTCCGCAGGAGGGTTAAAGCTAGTAATTTGCATAACCTTGTTTATAAATACTAATTTTTGTTATTTTTTAAATGTTATATAGTTTTTAGACAGCGTTTACTACATTCACCTTTTTATTTTATTTTACACCAACAAAAATTGGCTGATGCATTTATCTTCTCAAATGCGGAAAACAAAGAGTTCTTCTGTCGTTGTTTTTATTTTGGACCGTCGGACCAAGAAATCACTAAGTTCCACATTCATTCTATGTGATTGTATTCAACTTTTTGCATCAATGTGATGAATTTATTCCCTTACAGACTATCGTTGCATAATATAAGGCACCTCAGAGTACTTGTCGAGGAGACGGCTAGATCTAATTTTTTATATTTCTCGTCAAAAATGAAACTATGCAGAATCTGGAATTGGTTGTCAGAAAATATGTTAAACATCGGTGAAATGATATTTCACCATTTGATATTACACCAATTGGTATTTCACCAACTTGTTTTCTCTCGTATATTGTTTCCAAGTATTTTATTATATTTTGAATTTTATGTAAGTGTTATTTTATTATTTTTCTACCTGAAGGACCTGAACTGTATGTATGTATGTATAATCTTTATTAAACTCTGGATTGTGATCCTTGAGTTAATTTTGGCCGTTACAGAAATACAACTGTATACATATAATAAATAATATAACGACGAACGCACAAAAACGATAACTTACAATAAGATAGTAACTAAACAGATAAAACCGATACAAAAATAAAAGAGTCTTGCCGCTGCCAGAAATAATAAAAACTGTTTAAGAGTCCTTGTATAACACGCATTTATATAGTAGCTCCCAGAAATTCGAATACTTGTCTCAACTCTTAAAATTATAATTGTTAAACAATGTTAAATTATTTTTTCTGCAAATGAACCGAAAACATTAAATGGTAAAATTGCAGAAGAACTGCCCCACCCCAAAAATGAAATGTGCCAGATGTTTTCGATGTATTTTGGGCTGCTGATAACGAATATCGCAATAAAATTTGACGGTCGGACATATTAAAACCGCTATCTTGAAAAAACTGTCAAAAAACACGATTTTTTCCATTTTTTTTGCATTTATTTAGAAAAATACGCAACTTGCGAAAAAATATTTCAAATAAAAAAATGATTTAGGTGGCGCAGTTCTTCTGCAATTTTACCCATTAAATTAATTAAAATTCGTATAAAGAAGTGACTATTACAGTTCGTAAAGATGGTAATGCAGATACCTTCTCGATTGAATCCAGAAGTATTTTCAGCCTACCTATCGAAATCAATTACGATTTCCATATAACCAGGCTATATTTAATATTTATTTTTAAATTAATTTAAAGTTTTCAATTGTTACTTGAAAACTACAAGTCAGATTAGTCTATAACTTTACAAAAAACTTCTTTGAACCTTCCTCGAATTTTCGGTGGGAAGGACATTTCGATTTATTGAAATTCCCTCGTCTCCCGAAGTGTTTGAAGCTTTCATTGCCAATTTTGTGCAGTAAAACAAAAACAAATTTTTAAAAAATTTCCGTAATAACTAACCATAATTTGGAAAAATATGTTAATTTGTAGATAGAATAGTGCATATTCCCTAAAAATTTCATTAAAAAATTCCAATTATTGTAAAAGATATGACGAGTTAAAGACAAAATAATTAAGTTATTTTATATTTTAAATAATTTCGTTTTTTGCGATTATATTAAAAACGAAGAGGGATAGACATTTTTTATTTTAACAAAAAATACGTGTAATTAATTTTCCTATTATTGATCGCCAGGGGTTCGTATGTATATCCTAATAACCATGTATGTCATTATTATTTAGTTAAAATTTAGGTTTAATATTAGTTATAATTTAGGTTTAATATTAGTTATAATTTAGGTTTAATATTAGTTATAATTTAGGCTTAAACACCTTAATTCGAACCACGGACAAGTAGCAATTGCTACTTTTGCGAACCTATGTAGTGGGTAACCCACAGACATATGTATATACCTGAATAAAGATTACATTACATTACAATTGAAATATTATGTAACTTGTCTTCTTTATTTCAGACCCTGAACAACCAAGAAAACATAAAAAATGTTAAGTCGTTGACGGCGCTCACAGGCCAAATCCGGCGAGCTGCTCTGGGTGAAATTGGCAATAAGGTGACCATCAGTAGAGGCGTGGAACAGACGAATAAAACCAACTTGTTATTAAAAGACAAGCTTCAACAGAAGAAGTTGGTAGTTATAAAACCAGCAGCGCAAAAGGTGGAAAAACCAGTGTTGAAACCACCGGTACAAGCAGTTAAGCCCGTTGTCAAAAGTAATATCTACCTCGAAAGTCAAGCGTTGGCTACTGCATTGGGGAAAAAGGATGCCAATCATATAAAGGAAAATGCTATCAGGAAGGAAAATGAAAGTAAGAAAGCAAGTGAACCCTTGGAAGTCGGACTTATCGAAGACATTGACGAGGCAGACAGGAAAAATCCTATTCTCGTGTCAGTCTACAGCAACGATATTTACAAACACCTTAGAAATTTAGAAGCCGAGTATCCAGTGATGGCTGGCTACTTGACCGGACAAGAAATAACACCTAAAATGAGGTGCGTTCTCATCGATTGGCTGATCGAGGTTCACGAACAGTTTCATTTGATGCAAGAAACCCTTTATCTTACAGTTGCCACCATCGATCGATTTCTACAGGTTCGTAAAAGATCACCTGCTTAAATGCAAGTTAAATCTTAGTATTTAGACAAAATTAGTAAGAAATAATATTTGTTATAACGGACCCTATACTGAGTATTACTTTTCTCTTTGATAGGAAGACAAAAATCAGAATTTCATCAGATTTCTCATCAGAATTTATTACTAAAATTCAAAAAAACACAATTATAAAAGAGTATTACAAAAATCACTTATTTCTAGAGTTTTCGAATACAATATCCGTCTTACCGTCTTACATTGAAAATAGTCATCATATGCAACACTGTTTTTAATCTTTAGGAAGAAAACTGAAATTTTTTTAAAATGATATTAAAATAATAAAAATAATAACAATTTTTCGAATGTATCCACCCAACCAACCATTAGATAAGTAATTTAAGTAAAGAAAACAATCTCAGTGGTCTGTTGAGAATGGGAAAGTAGATTTTTTAACTAAAAACTTTTTATTTTGAAATATTTATTGAAAAAATTTATTTGATTTAAATTTGAAAAAATTTTAAAAACTTTTTTTAAAAAATTGTTAAAAACTTACTGAAAGAAAAGTGCTTAGGACCACTTATCACTGAACATTTTTTTTTTTTTTAAATAAAAGAAATGAAAAAGAACGGTTTTACTTTTTTTTTTAAATTTTTTATTTTACATTTTCAATTTCTAGCGCACAGTGTCATGTTACATGATCGAAGTTTGAACATAGACTGCTTATTATTGTGATATTCGGTTATTATAAGTAGTAGGAGGTGTAAAGTATAAATAATTAATTTCAAAGAAAGAATTCTAGCTTTTGAATACAAATTTAGATTTTAAATTGAACGTGTTTATTTTAATTTTAATAATGGTATGTATGAATCCAGTAAAAAAGAGATTTCATGTCTGATGTTAATAGTTTTTTTTATTTTGCTTAATAAAATAATTTTATAAATGTTTTTAGTAAATTTGGTTCGGTAGCTAGAATTTTGACATTTTCATAGTCAAAATTATGATCAGTATCTATTAGATGGTTCGAAAAATTGTTATTATTTTTATTATTTTAATATAATTTTAAAAAAATTTCAGTTTTCGACCTAAAGATTAAAAACGGTGTTACATATGATGACTATTTTCAATGTCTGCCTTGTATATCTTCTACCGTTAAGACGGATATTGTATTCGAAAGCTCTAGAAATAAATGATTTTTGTAAAAAATATTTTTGTAATACTCTTTTATAATTGTGTTTTTTTGAATTTTAGTAATCATTTTATATTAGATATTTTCCTGAATTCTACTGAAAATTCTAATGTATTTTTTATTGAAAAATACTGAAAAAAATCTCTTAATAATACTGATTTAATATTGACATTGGAACTATTCTTTTCAGGATAATGTCAATCGATAAAATGTAGTGATATTGCTGAAATGAACTCAATATTTATCTAAATTTTACTATTTATTTATCATTTAAACGGGACGACGCCCATAATACAAGTAATTAAGTACGATATAAAGCAAATTATAAAGATAAAATTAAAATAGAAATAAAATATGCTGCCACTAATAATAGTATAAAATAATTTATAAAGAAAGGGAAAAAAAGAAAAAAAAAAAAAAGGATAGAGATAAAATATAACAGAAAAATAATTTACCAAGTACGCTTAGTACTACCTTAAAGTAGCTTTGATCTTAAGCACAACTAAGTGTTTTTCTGAGCTATTTCATTTAAAAATTCTGGAATTGTACTGAATTTGTCTGAATTCCGCTAAATTAATATCGAAATTGGTATTTTAAAACATTCATGAACTTAGTCGATTTTAATAGAATTTTGCATCTTAAATTTGACTAATATTTCTGTAAATTCTAATGAAATTTTATCTGGAACAATTATTTCGAAATTGATCCGAATTCTTCATACAATTTTCATACAAAGAATTATGAATGTCTTTCAATGAAGTTAATAAATTTTGTTAAAATTGACTGAGACTTTAAAAACCTTGTACAACACCAATTTTTATATTAATCTAACCCTTTAACGCCCAGCGGTTTCGATCGAAACCACTTTTGACTAAAAACCTTCATAACTTTCACAAAAATTGGAATATTTTCGGTTTCCAAATACCCAACACTTAGAAATTTATCCTACTTTGTGAAAAAAATTTATATTGCAATAAAAAAATTAACATTTTTTTAATTATTACACTAATAAAAAAAAAATGTTGTGGCAAGATTTATAAAAAAACCAGAAAATCAAAAATTGAATAAAGTTAAGCTAATGAAAATGAAACTTGTTACTTGGCGGTTTTTAGGGTCGCTGATTACGAATCTGGAATCAGTTTTTCAAAATTCAAAATGGCGGATCCAATCCCAAAAACCCCATGGTAACGAGTTTCAAACGAATCCGGCCAATTTGAAAAAATTAGTTCGCCATATTGGATCCGCCATTTTGAATTTTGAAAAACTGATATCAGATTCGTAATCAGCGATCCCAAAAACCCCAGAGTAAAATGTTTCAAACGAATCCGACTGTTCTAAAAAAGTCGGGCGTTAAACGGTTAATGGCTTTCAGGAAATTTAATACAATCTTAATATTTTCTAGAGAAATACTTGACATTGTTATTTAGTAAAATTTCGATATATATCGAGTTCATTTCAGCGAGGTACATACTGCTGTATTATTTTACTCGGTGAAAACTGTATTATCAACAGTTTTTTTTGGAAACATATGAGGGAGAAATTTGTAATTATTAATCATTTCCTAAGAACATTATACAAAGTTTCTGAATATTGCTAAATAATATTTTTGTAATACTCTTTTATAATTGTGTTTTTTTTTTTAATTTTAGTCAAATTCTGATGAGAATTTTGATGAAATTCTGATTTTTGTCTTCCTATCGAAGAGAAGAAGTAATACTCAGTATAAGGATCGTTATACCAAATATTGTTTCCTACTAATTACATAAAAGCGGTCAAGAAAATTATTAATAACGTATTGGAACCTTTAATTTAGACGAAATCTTGTTTTTTAGGCTTTCCGGTCTATAAACCGTAAAACTTTACAACTTGTGGGTGTCACGGCCATGTTCATTGCTAGCAAGTTTGAAGAAATGTATTCTCCAGACATCAGTGACTTTGTGTATATAACAGATAATGCTTATACAACAGCAGAAATATTGCAAATGGAAATGGTCATGCTCCGCACGCTCAATTTCTCATTCGGCAGGCCATTGCCACTCCACTTCTTACGAAGATATAGCAAAGCTGGACAAGTAAGTACTTTTTTTTAAAATAAATCTTGCTTTCTTTTCTGACTCCTTCGTAAGTGAAATCTTCTTGGATTTTCTTGTATTTTATCTCAGATTTAATTGGTGTTAATTAATTAGACTATTAACGTTTCGGTCATTCATTTTGACCCTCTTCAGAATAGTATATATTTCTATACAAAAAATACAAATTACAATAAAAGAATAAATATTTCTGAAAAACTTTTCATAATCTTTTATTTTGGTTTTTATTTGAATTTTGAACTTGGATTTTATGTACAGTGGAACCTCCGTTATCGAATATTTCGGTCATCGAATATTCACACGCCTCCGTTAACGAATAATTTCCCCTCAGTTAGTCTTCCCACTCTAGACACGACGTTGTAGATGGCCGACATGGAGTATCGATACGTCGCGTTGATTCGAATCACATATCGATACAATATCGCCTATGTACAGTCCGACCTCCTTAATTGATCATATACTGGGACTGGAGGAGAGGTTGAAACTCCTTAATTGATCACCTCCCACCAGCACCTATATTCGATATACTCCCCTCACTTTTGCCGATGGAGGAAATGCGCGCGCACGATATACGACCGGTAACGAGGAGGTTAGGTGGTTGAGAACCAAAATTGCAATTAGGGAGTTTTCGACGTAATCAATTACGGAGGTTTTTACAGTTGGATCACTTACGGAGGTTCTCAATTAGGGAGGTCGGACTGTATGTATAATGCCCTGTAACTCCGAAAGATATAGGTATTGGTGGGGGGTCGATTTTTTCTCCTCAAATATTCGTTAACGGGAATTTAAATGCCCCGCGTTGTCCCGACCGTATTCGATAACGGAGGTTCTACTGTAATTGATTTTGTTTCTGCTTACCTGTAGGATTTATGCTATTGTTTTTGTTTTTGACATTATATCAGCCGCTTTTGAATTTTGGAACTGTGACACTGTAAAAAAAAATATTTTTTTTGAGTTTTCGCTCAGTAAGCAGAAAAAAAAGAGAATGAAAGAGAAGAAACAAAAAATGTAACTAAAATTTTAAGAAAAAAAAGAATTTTTTTGTGAATATTCATACATTCAAAAATGAAAACAATAAATGTAAGTAGAACGAAAACTGAATGTACGCAAAATATTATGTAATCTGAAAAACTTTTCAGCCTCCTTTTACACAACATACAAATAACAGTACGTGAATATTCACAAAAAAATTCTTTTTTTTTCTTAAAATTATAGTTTGTGCATTCCATGTCAACCGGTCCACCTCAATATCTCAAAAACGAATATTTTTTTTCAACCAAATTTGGTACATATCATCTTTAGCATGCATACTTCTTCCCTGAATTTTTTTAGAATTACTTTTTTTTTTTCTCAAAATGGCGGATCAAAATATCTAAAAAAAACGTGCTTTTTGAGTTTTCTTTTGCTAGTTCAACATTGTTTGGTGCGAAATACATTACGATAAACCAGTGATTATTATCTTATTTGCTATTTGTTTCATATGTAATCATAATTATTAAATAAAAAAAGTAGTATTCAAAATGGCGGCGAGAAAACTCGAGTGTTACTCGATTTTATTAAAAACTGTCTACAGGGAGTTTTTGGAGTCACGAATCTGAAGTCATATTTTGAAAATATAAAACACAGAATACCTTAAAATTTCTTATATAACATAATCGCATTTATAAATAAATTAATACCAGTAGTAATTATGTTATATAAGAAATTTTAAGGTATTCTGTATTTTTCATTTTCAAAATATGACTTCAGATTCGTAATCATCGACTCCAAAAACTCCCTGTAGACAGTTTTTAATGAAATCCAGTAACACTCGAGTTTTCTCGCCGCCATTTTGAATACTACTTTTTTTATTTAATAATTATGATTACATATGACACAAATAAGATATTAATCACTGGTTTATCATAATGTATTTCGCACCAAACAATGTTCATGGTGGCCACCATCAGGGAAATCAGGGAAATGTCAGGGAATCGGGGAAAAGTCAGGGAATTTCAAAATTGGTCAGGGAAAAGTAAATTGTAGACAAATCTTTAAAAAGCGAAAAACATTATTTAACAAAAAATCGCACAATTTCATATTCAGAAAAATGCCTTTATTTTATCGTGTTTCGCATAAAATTCTTTTAAATGATTTTAAATGCTTTCTCACAAATTTAAACAAATATTGACGTTTTTTATCAATAACATATTTCAGTTTTGAACATTTTCGACAGATTTCACCAAAAACCAACAATTTTGAGAAAAAAAATAATGTTAAATAAAATATATTTGTGGTACTGCTCAGTTTTAAACGTTCTGGTACATTGCAACAAAAATAAACACGTTCAACAATAAGACATTTCGGTATTGAATATATTCTAACAGATTTGAATAAAATTTAATAGTTTAACAAAACTAAATGCAAACAATTTTATATTTAAAGATATTTATCTTTCTATAAAGATACTTTACAGAATATTTCAAAAATATTTGCCATACTAATTCTCTATTTAAACAAATATTTGTATAAATAAAACCTTTTGAAAATGATAGAAAACTTTCATAAATTTTTTTAAATCTTCAAAAATCTTTGAAATTGCATAAAAAGGCTAAAAATCGTAGAAAAATTTTTAAAATGTTGAAAACAGCACAAAACTCCCAAATTTTGAGAATATTAATTTGTTTAAATGATTATTTTACCATTTCTATTTTAAGTAGTTGATATTTGTCCAATAGTATTTGAAAAATATAAAATTTATGGCAATTTTTTGTTATTGTCAACATTCGTAAGAATTTTGACAATACTTTGAATATACTGTCCAAAATCACCTAAATTCTAAAATTTATCAACATTTATAATTATTGTCTAACATATTACCGCAGAACTTGACATTTTATAACAAATTTTGACAAAGAACCCCCAACAAATTTTCTACTATTATTTTGAATTAAACACGAAAAAATCCGCAGGAACGTGAGTTTTTTTTTTCTGGATTTTTATAGATACATAATATGTTTTAGAATATACTACTCGTTGTTGATTGAAAAAATAAAGAATTTATTGAAAATGTGTAGTTGTTTTTAAAACATTTTTATCCGTATTGTTTATTTTTAATAGATATCATTAAAATATTGGTCAGGGAAAAATCTGGGAAAAGTCAGGGAATTTTTTTCCGAGAAAAAAGCGGCCACCATGATGTTGAACTAGCAAAAAAAAACTCAAAAAGCACGTTTTTTTAGATATTTTGATCCGCCATTTTGAGAAAAAAAAAAGTAATTCTGAAAAAATTCAGGGAAAAAGTATGCATGCTAAAGATGATCTGTACCAAATTTGGTTGAAAAAAAAATATCCGTTTTTTGAGATATTGAGGTTGGACCGGTTGACATGGAATGCACAAGTTATATTTTTTGTTTCTTCTCTTTCATTCACAAAAAAGTAATTTTTTTACAGTGTGACAGTTCCAAAATTCAAAACCGGCTCGTATAATGTAAAAAACAAAAACAATAACATAAATCCTACAGGTAAGCAGAAACGAAATCAATTACATAAAATCCAAGTTCAAAATTCAAATAAAAGATTACGAAAAGTTTTTCAGAAATAAATGACCGAAATGTTAATTGTCTAATTTATTAACACCAATTAAATCTGACATAAAATACAAGAAAATCGAAGAAACGTGACAAACGTTTCAAAATTTTGACAATATCGTTTCTTTCGCAGGCAATGCCAATTCATCACACGATGGCTAAATACTTCTTGGAGCAAAGCTTGGTACACTACGAGGTGTGTCATCATGCACCTAGTCTAATCGCGGCAGCGGCAATATATCTTTCATTTTTGTAAGTATTTTATCAGAAAATTGTTAATTTATATTATTATTATTATATTGTTTATTACTCGGGACATGTGAAACTGAAAGAAAGTGGACATTGACGACAGTAAACGTTTTTACAGGCTGATTGGTAACGAAAGCCAAGATGCGGGTCAAACAATATGGTCAAAAACATTAGTACACTATAGTACGTATAAATCTAGTGACGTACTGCCAGTCGTGCAAGAGATCTCTGCGATTTTGTGTAATGCAGAGGAAAGTAAGTACCAGGCAGTGAGAAGAAAATACACCAAGTCGAAACACATGAAGATCAGCCTTCGTCCAGAACTGAAATCATCGACGCTAGCTTCATTGGCGAATCGTCGGCACGAGTGAACAGTTTACTGTAATATATATATATATATATCACGAATGAACTGCGGATTTGTATACATAATTATATGTCTTGACATTCTAAGGAACGTCTGGACGGACTTTATTGTCATCTAAACCAGCGAGCGCACCAACTCGTTGGTTCGGTGGTTCGGGAAAAGTGTTTTCTCGAAAAAAAAAAAAAAAAAAATGGGGGAAAAAAAAAAGGAAGAGAGAAAAAAAAAAAACAAAGTTCACGTATTCACGTTATATATATATGGACACTTCCTCGCATGCCTGGCGAACATTCGTTTAACATTCGAATTCTGCGTATGATGGCTTCCGAGGGAACGAATACGTTATTCATCGTACGTGTGCTGCATGCGGGCACCGATATGCCTTTGTTTTTGAACTACTTTAATCATCCCGGGGCGTATATTTCATACGAATCGATAATGGGTAATCGAGAATCTTTCTTTTTCGAGAATATTTATTTTTTTTTTTTTTAACCGACGGCAGATACAAATTGTAATGTCAAGTATACTTCTCACGCGAATGACGCGTTCCGCCGCAACGAGACTTCTATTGAAGATAAATATGAAACGTTTTTCGAAAAAAAAAAAAAAAAACAAACAAAAACGAGCTGCGGGAAGTGCGTACGTTATTTACGTTTTTTTAGTGTCGTCACTTGAAACGTGTGCACTCGAAGGAAAGTTTTTCGATTGCTTGGAGAGTATTTAAGCGAAAGACAAAAGAAGCAACCATCGTATGCTCTCGTCCACGCAGCGGGGAAGTCTTTCGGTTAAAGCTCTTATTTTTCCAAAATTGAGTAATATCGACGCATGCATGCCCAAATTCGCCCATCGAGGAGGAAACACTCGAGAGCTTGTATTAAGCGAAGAGAGAAAGGAACAAATATTTAAGAATAATTTTAACGTTTTGTAAACTGATATTTAGTATATTTTTTTTACGAATAATAAATATTTTAGTCGTTACAAAAAAAAGTTTACTTGGAGTGAGAAACGATATTTTAGACAGGCACTATTTATCACTTTGTTCCTCGAAGCGTTTCAGTCGCCAATTTTGGGAAATCCTATCGAATACTTTTCACGTTTCGTCGCTGGAATATTCTCCGCGTGGCAGAGCGAAAAGAAGGATGGATTAAGCGTCGTTTGTGCGGGAGTATGCTTGTAGATGAGTGTTCATTGTGAAATGAAAGATAAAATACGTATAAACATGCAAGTAACGAGTTTTCTGGAGAAGAATATCGAACTCGAGGGAATGTTCGCACGCGGTTAAGAATGGAAAATGAATAGCCGACAGTAAGGAACCAACATAGGTCAAATGTTTTATATATGTATATGTAGCGGTACTATCCGCAGGGACGATAAAGCATGGGAGGAAACTACGCACAACGGAAAGAAATTGATATTTCTAAGAGGAGAGAAATTGCGATGGAAGACATCTTCGCCCTTTCGTGGCGCTCATCGGTTCACCGTCACGATTACTTTACATTCGCAGCAGAGCTACAGATTGTGAAATTGTATAGCCGATAGCGAGATACGAATAATATATTTGAAATTTGAGTGCGCGAGACACGTAAAATTTGTGAGAAATTGACTGACTGTAACTGCCAACTGTATAAATATATTCTACATGGTTTTGTAAATAATAAATCTAAATGTTTAAACAATTTTTTTTCTTGTTTTATCATTTAATTATTTCCTAAAGATTCTAATTGCGTGTACATTTTTGTGCTAAAAGTGGACGAGACGCCATCTGACTTGAAGACGGGAACTTTCTTGGAAAAGAAAAGGACTCGCATAAATATAAAATGACAGTTCGCCATACAAACGTTTTTTTTTTAAAGCACAAATAACAACAGTTTCTTGAACAATAGAAATGAAGAGTTGCAGTAATCGATATTCGAGAATAAAAAGTTTTAACAAAAAATTATTGAAATTCTTTTTATCGGTTTATATTCTGCTTATAATAATCAATCAGGTTTTTTACCTACAATTGAAATCGATAATAAAAAAAGAAGGTACTGGAATTTAGTGAACTCGGAGATTGATGTCGTGGTTGAATCAGCGATGCAAAACTGTCACAGTTACCTCCGTCATCAGCATATTCCTCAATCTTCCATGAAGTCGACGACGCTGATCTGACAGCGTCCAATTTTTACATTTTTCGCAATTTCATTTATTTGAAATTCATGCCATCACAAACCAATCACAAGCCATGAAGTCGAATGATTTTGAAATATATTACTTTTCAATGAAAATAAGGCGTATTTTACAGTTTTGCAAAATAATTCTTTTTTTTACAAAGTTGTGATTTTTTGAAGTTTTAAAGATTAAAACTGAAATAGTGAAAAAACAGGGAGAAAAAAAAATTCAAATTAAGCCACTGTCAAATGTAATATGTTTATTTCACTCTTTCTTTGTTGGGTTAATAGCCCCATACCGTCCTCTTGAAATGTAACCTAAGAAAATTTGTTAAATTTGATAATTAACAAAATGGTGGATGTTTTTCGAAAAAAATTAAAATTACATTTACACAAAAACCCCATCGTTTTTTTTGCTCTTGTTTTTTTTAGACTTCTAGCATTATAGTCTACATATAACATGTGGTTTTATTGTGTGCCCGTCAATTGTAAAGTATTTTTTTTTTTTATTTAATTTTTTTTGTTATTTATCGCGTAAAAGTTTTTGGGCAATCCTGTAGTGGAACTGGTAATATTTCTATATGTTTTTCGGGTCGCTGATGACAAATCCGGGGATATATTTTCGAAATTCAAAATGGCGGACGCCTAACCTAAAATCTCTGCAACAGAGAAGAAAATCATAGCAGACATTTTTATTCAGAATTTCACGTAGAATAAGATAAGAATTTTTTAATTTCCAAAGAAGGTAAATTTTAGGTTGGGCGTCCGCCATTTTGAATGTCGAAAATATATTCCCGGATTTGTAATCAGCGACCCGAAAAACATATAGAAATATTATCACCCAGCAAACGGAAAAGGATTGCCAGGGATTAAACATTTTGAATTCCTGTCAATCCTTTTTAATCCACAATCTGAATCCCTCCCTACTCGAAAAGGAGGATAGAAAAGTATAGGATTTTTTCCAATATTTTCCTATCCTATTTTTGGCACGAATTAATTCTATATTTTTCTATCCTAACTGAAGTGGATAGAAATTGATAGGATTTGTATCGATATTTTTCTATAGTCACGAATTTCATTCCTTCAGTAAGAATTAAGAAGCATAGCAAATTTTAATTTTTTGTTTTTACATTTTTTCCTCTTTGTATACAAAAAAATTCTTTTTTATTTTTAATTTTATTATTACTTTTTATTTAATTCAAATATTTTTTAACTTTTTTTAGTTGATTTAATTATCTTAAGAAAGTTGTTCTCAAGCGGTCAACTATCCAAGTAGTGTTCCCTACCAAGAATACTTTACGCGAGAAAAATCATGGAAAAATACAATTTAAACTAAAAATCTAACGATCGTCAATGGTCTTGCGATGTTGAGTTTTCAACTTCAATTTGTTCTTGACATTCTTGGACATCGACTTTTTGGCCTTTCGCTTCTTGAGAGTATTTTTATCTTCATTCTTTTGTGACTCATTAAACTTACGAGCTTGAGTTTGTGGGTTCAATTTCGTGGACTGATCTTTTGACTCAAGATGAAATTGTCTGGTCCTGAAGATCCAAAAAAATCCTATCCCTTAAAACGACTATTACGAGTCACACCAAGCATGTTTTTAAGCGCAAATATTAATTTCTATGTTTACGAGTTCGCTAATTACGAATCTGACCTCAAAATTTAAGAATTCAAAATGGCGGATTCAAGATGGCCGAAAAAAGTAAAATCAAGTCTCTTAACCCATTAAGTCCTGAATGGACGTTTTTTCACTACAATTTTCAACGGTTGTATTAAGTGTGAAAAAAGGCTCTAAAAAATTTGAAAGAAGACATATCTGACGTAAAATTAACTGAACTTTCAGAATCTGTTATTAAATTTTTCAGAAAATGCAACCGTGAAAAACTATAATCGATTTTTTCAAAAAAAATCATGCATTTTTCAAATGAATTTTTTTTTCATTTCGTCTTTTCACATTGAAATTGTTTCAGAATTCCTCTAAACGGTAAAGAAATCGTGTCCTCGAGACTTAAACTTTAAGATGTGCCTATGTCCATTTTGAAAATAAAAGTAAAAGCATCCAAAATGGCGGCCCAAACACAAAAAAATTAGCGAAAAATTCAGGAATTTTTTATTCAAAGACGATCGACTTTAGGAAAAAATGTTACAGAACAAAAAGTTCTTACAATTATTCAAAGAATACGCTGAATTTTTTTCAGAATTTTTTAAACACTTTTTTCATTTTTCAAAATCCCAAAATTTTGACAAACCGAAAAAGTCGTCAAAAAATTCTAAAAAAATTTTCGGGCATTCTTTGATTAATTGCAAGAAGTTTTTCTTCCGTAACATTTTCTCCTAAAGTCTTGTCGAGAAAAATTTCGAAAAAAATTGTCGAGAAGTTCAGGAATTTTTTATTTGAAAATGGTAGACTTTAGGAGAAAATGTTACGGAAGAAAAGCTTCTTTCAATTAATGTAGATTATCACTTAATGACGTCCCGAAGGAAATGCAATGCGTACATTTGCGCGGCAATGCGAGGCATTTTTTAAAATCATGTTTAAAATTTCATTATCTTTATTTTCGTTAACTGTAATCTTAATAACTCAATAACTCAAAAACTAGAGCTCATTTTTATAATCTGTGAGGTGGTTTTAGTACCTTTCGAAATACTTAATGAAACACGAAGACCTTATTTTTCTCATCTATTATGTGTTGACTCATAAGTATAATTATAAGTTTTGAATATTTAAGAAGATTTTTTTCAACCTTGTACTCAACGACTACTTTGAACTACTCTAAGTAATTATAATCGAATATTTTAGCAATATAAGTCACATATAGTAATAGATTAGCTAATAATCGTCTGAACTATACATACTTTTACATAATTTCTCACACTTTCATTTTTTACGCTATGTCCGGGCTTATACTTTAGTTCGATCCAAAAAATCCGAAAATTTCCAAATTCTCAAATATCTCGAAAACGGCAAGAGATACGTAAAATCTGACAAAATTTTGGGGGGTGTATTGATAGGGGGGATGACCTCGAGTCGGTTAATTCATACATGTAAACAGATTTTAAAAATTTGCAAACCTGAAAAACCCGGTCGATCTGGACCGTAAAAATATAAAAATCACATTTTGATTCGTTTTGATAGAATTTCTATAAATTTTTAGGATACATAATGATAAAAGTGTAATGAACTACATTTGGATTGATTCTCTATACACGATTGGGATAGAAATTTATTGATTTTACCTAATGGATAGAAAAATATTAACATTGGCTTTACTTGAAGTATTCAGATAGGATAAGAATTGATAGATTTACATTATGTGCCAAAAATGGGATTCAAAAGTATACGAATCACGCAGAATTTCTATACTTTTCTATGCTTTTCTATCCTCCTTTTCGAGTAGGGCTGATAACGGATTAACGGGAATTACGAATATGAGAAAGTTAAATCTTTTCTATCTATATTCAGGGATAGACCATGCACTGGCTCATGTTAATCCTTTTCTAACCATATATAGGGATAGTCCATACATTTTTGTTCAATCCATATTCAAATTTAATCCTTTTTAATTCTTACAGATGAACAGGATTTAAATAATGTAATTGTAGACAGATTAATTATATTTTCTTTAGGATCTTTTGGAAAGGTTTATTGCAATTACAGCTATTTATTAAATTATAAACAATAGATTATATTAATTTTCAGCAATATTCTTTTCGCATTCGTCATTCGATGAGTAGAAGTCATCCGGAGTATTGTCCGTGGCATCTCTCGAAAGTGAAACTATAAAATAAATGGTTTATTATGATTATTGGAGAATATTTACCACCATAAAGTAATAAACAGAAAAGTGAAAATTTAAATTCGTTGGTTCATATTTTACAATGTTTTCTCTTATGCGATTTCAGATATACGCAGCATATGACAAAAATTTCTGGAAAATTGTTTTGCAATTTAATTACAATTGTTTACGTCTTTATAATTTTAAACAAATTTAAAATTACACTTTTTTACTGTGTGGTTGTATTTTTACACACATCTACAGATTCTGTTCTACATCGTTTGTCTTTCAACCTTCCCTTAAGAATAAAGAATATGGATTTTACGACATTTTAATTTTGAACAAAACTGCAATGTCTAAATTGGCGGGAAAGGTTAAGACAATTGTTTGTTCCTTTTTGTATGATTTCTCGTCCACAATTAAGGTAAAAGACCGTATTATGGGACACTCTACAACAATAGCTGTCTGCATTTTCCATAATTGGTAATTAATAAAAGCATAAATGTTGCATAATTTGTCATTATCAATTATGTTTGTACTTTATAAAAAGTAATTTACATATAAAACTCTCCAATCCAGATGTATAAATAATTATTTTAATTGACGCTATTATGGGACAAAAAGAAAAAGATTATATAACAGAGTTTCACATAAATAACAGAGTTTTCCTCTATTATTATTTTTATAAAAATATACAATAAAAAAAATATTTCAAGTTTTTTGGGTTTTGAAAAAAAAAAATTGAATTATAAAATACAAAGGTTGTAATTTTAAGCGAAAATTGCACTATAACGTTGTTAATATTGTAAAATTAAATTTGCAGCCTAATTAATTTCTATATTTTTCTATAGTTACATATATATACGTAGTTTTCGTAATTAGTTTACGTATATTGATTATAATTCCTTAATATGTTTAAAAATTACGAGAACCTTTATTATTGATAAAGAATATCAAAAGAAATTAATTTTAATCTGATTTCACGAATTTAAGTGGATTACAGCTTTCTGGGATTAAAATAATAAGAAATAAAAATGGTCGATCCACTACAGAGGATTAAAACAAATTCGTATGACAGCAATTATTTAAAGATTAAAATAATACAAATGACGATTTTTCTATCCTCTGCTGTGAATAAAATCCTTGAGACGAAATGATTAAATTATTGGAAAGGATACAGAGAATTTTTTTTCAATTCCGTCCTGAGAATAGAAAACGATTCGAATAAGTGGAAAGTTTTGAGGGAATGAAATGGATTAAAAGTATAATGTTTTATTTCCAATTTCAGGATTAAAATCGATTGAAATCTTTTACAAGTTTCTCATGGATAGCTTAGGATTAAAAATGTTCCGATTTTGAATTGAAATCAGATTAAATGAATCCCTTTCTATCATTTTCAATCCTTTTCCGTTTACTGGGCAGTTCCTCTACAGGATTGCCCAAAAACTTTTACGCGATAAATAAAAAAAAAATCCCTTTACTTTAGAAATGTCGGGCACACAATAAAACCACATGGTATATGTAGGTTATAATGCTAGAAGTCTAAAAAAAATCAAGAGCAAAAAAAACGATGGGGTTTTTGTGTAAATTTAATTTTTTTTCGAAAAACAGCCGCCATTTTGTTAAATGTCAACTTTAACAAATTTTCTTAGGTTACATTTCAAGAGGACGGTATGGGCTATTAACCCAAAAAAGAAAGAGTGAAATAAACATATTACATTTGACAGTGGCTTAATTTGAAATTTGTTTCTCGCCGTTTTTTCACTATTTCAGTTTTAATCGTTAAAACTTCAAAAAATCACAACTTTGTAAAAAAAAGAATTATTTTGCAAAACTGTAAAATACGCCTTATTTTCATTGAAAAGTATAATATATTTCAAAATCATTTGATTTCATTATACTTGTGATCGGACTCGCTGTTCGATTTGAGATGGATTTGGTCTGTGGTTTCCAGCATATTTACATATTCCTGACTATATGTTTCTGAAAAATTTAATAATACAATAATTTTTTATTTTATTTTATTATTGCACATTTGGTTCATTGGAGTATTAAAAATGTATTTGTTGCATTTCATAAATAAAATATGAAGTTAAAGCAATTGCTTAAAAATGTTAACATTTGAAGTGTCCAAACAAATGAAGCATACGGCAAGCAAATTGTAACGTATCACAGATGAGCTGTTTTGTACCCAGATAGCAACGTGAGTTCATATAAGATGCATAATGACACTCGTAAATGAGACTAAAGCGCACGTTTGCGCTCCATGTGAGTGCTATTTGTGTCCTCCAATCAGATGACGATCGTCACTCACATGCATGAGTCTTACCTTACTGAACAATTTGCGCATGCACTACCTTCTTGCCACATAAACATTCCACATGTATTTCCATCCAACGTCGATTGGTTGCGCGCCAAGACTATTAGCCAATCATGACAAGTATCACAAAAATCTCAAAAGCGGAGATTTATTGCGCGTGCGCAGTCCAATCCTGTTTATTTTACTAATTCCCATACTCTCGTATGCATTCACATAAGTACTCATAAGTTAGATCTCAAACATGAGGACATCGTAAGACTCACGCCTTGCTATCTGGGTTGCTTTTGCTAAAAAGTTATTTAATCTATGGGATAAACAACTTTGATTAGCAATGTTTTGAATATTCTTTCCTTTTTGTTTCTCACTTAAATTTAAGACGTTGGCTGATTTTGAAAATGGATTATTTAATTATTTTATTTATTTGGATCTGCGGCAGCTTGAACGTTTTGAGGGTACGTTAGTACCAATGAAGATGATAAGTCCCGCCTTTTTAACGGACGTTCTGATTGGTTATTTAACTCATTTCTTCAATATGGCGCAGTCACGTGATTGCTTGTTACGCTGATGAGTTTCAAAATGTTCTTCCCCGACAGCAAACATAACAAATAGTTCAGATTCAGAATAATCTCGTAATGTGCTATATAAGAGCTCATATTATGAGGTTGATATCATTAAAAGATCTTTACGAACTCATTTTTATTTTGCTGGGTAGGTTGTTTGTTTTTGCCTCCACATGTAATTTCTTTTTTTTAGCTGACAGAACTGGCTATTGTTATTGTTACTGAAAATGAATGTGTTAAAAGCTTTGGTTGGAAAGGTAAGTAAATTCATCGCAAAAAATCCGAAACTCACAAACTTTGTATCGAATTTTACGATTGCACTTTTGGTTTTGTTCGAAAAGTCATGTTATGTTCGAAAAGTGATACATGAGCGCTGTGGAAATACATGATTTATTAAGCAAGCATAATATCATTGATATTTTTACCACGTATGTAACTTACATGGTTAATACTATTTTTTTAGTAGTCCAAAAACTACAAAATATGAACGGAGAAGAAAAATCGGCATACAATTGCCCCTGAAAAACTGACGAAAGCAATAAAAACAATCAAAGAGCAATGGATGTTTCTTGTTCTGCGTGCTTTTTTTTCTAAAAGTGAACATTCGCATATTCTAATTCTAACTCGGTTTAACATTGTCCTTTTTTCTTCGTTTGTTTGTATCAAAATAAAATTTAGTTATGCTTATATACAAAAAATACATTTCTTCTACATCTTTGTCACTAAAATCCACAATTTGAAAATCAGAAAGAATAATAATTCTCATATAAGTTGTTTTGCAGAGAATTTCATAATCCACATTTATTATTGGAAACATTTTTCTTAAGTTTAATTATTTTCAAGATAAATGCAAAGAAGCGTAAAATATCACGGCTTTTGTACTTTTGCCCTTGAAGATGACTTTGTAGCTAATTTTGACTGTATGATATTCCTCATCAGCGCATCAATGTACAGTAGTCCTTCCCTTATTCTAATTTGTCCAGTCAGGCAAGATGACGGCCTTCTTCCCTTATTCTAATTTTCTCCTCGCCCCCACTACTTAGACTTTTGTCTCTTTTTCTTTTGTTGCGCATGCGCCGTTATTTGTATTTATAGAAAATCCACACGTCCACGCATGGCAGTGGGAAGAACGCGTGAGGGGAAATATTAGAATAGGAGAAGAGAAAAAATTAGAATAAGGGAAGACATTAGAGTAAGGGAAATTAGATTAAGGGAAGGGCTACTGTACATAGGTTAAGATATGTTCAAATAAAACTTGAATTATGGTCTTCAAGATAAATGCAGAAATCCTCAAAATAACACGATTCTTCTAGGTTTGACCTTGAAGATGACCTTGTCGACAATTTACACTATGATCTTCGCAATTAGCGTATTAAAATACGTCGGAAAAGGTACGTTAAACAAAATGTGAGGTACGAGCTTCAAGATAAATGCAAAACACCACAAAATAAGACGATTTTTCTAATTTTGACCTTGAAGATAACCTTGTCGCCAATTTTCCTTATGATATTCGTCATCAGCGCATCAAAGTACGTCGCAAAAGGTACGTTTAATAAAAATTTGAAGTATGGGCTTTTCCAATATTTACCCCTTTTATTTTTAAATATATGCTTTAACCTTTAGACTGCCGGGATTTAGAAGAGCATATTGCCCTCAGAAAACTGGCATTTAAGATACCTCATATCAATGATTGATCATGCACAAAGTGTAGATCATGAGGTGCGTCAGTACATTGATTCTCCGGCAGGGAACGGAACTGCTAATGTTAAAAATTTCAAATTTAAAAAAAAATGTATTTTTAATAGTAGAAAAGGCTTCTTTCTTTATGAGAACATTATATAAGTTAAATTTGTAGATTTAATTAAATATTTAAAGCATTTTGAAGGGTTGATAGTCAAATTTTAGGGGTTGTTTTAAAGATATTTCACCCCTTTAGACATAGGATTAAATTTTTATTTATTTTATAGTGCAGATACACTTTTCCGGAGTATTTTTCGGCGTTGAGCCCAAACCTAATGACAAAAATACAACCCCTGAAATAATTAAAAATAAAAAACCACCCCATCAAATATGGTACTCAAGTTTTATTTATTTTGTAGTGTAAGTACACATTTTCGGGGTACATTTCGACGCTGAATTCAAATTTTATGTCAAATTTACAATAAAACCTAAAACAACCCTTATAATGCGATTAAAAAAAACCACCCCTTTAGATACGGCATGCAATTTTTATTGATTTTGGAGTGCAAGTACATATTTTCGGGATACTTATCGACGCTGAATTCAAATTTTATGTCAAATTTACAATAAAACCTAAAACAACCCTTATAATGCGATTAAAAAAAACCACCCCTTTAGATACGGTATGCAATTTTTATTGATTTTGGAGTGCAAATACACATTTCCGGGATATTTTTTGGCGCTGAATCCAAATTTTTTATCTAAATTACAATAAATCCTAAAACAACCCTTATAATGTTAAATTTTCTTGCATAGTAGGAAACAAAATACTGACCACTTGCACAATGTAGAAAATACAGATTTAATGGATTTGGGGTAGGTAAAAAGGGGTGTGGAGGGGTAAATTTATCTTAAATGACTTTAATGAGTGAAGATAATAATAAATTAATATATATTTTAGTCTAAAAATAAACATTAAACAAGTTTTTATGATGCGTCAAAATATTGATTTTCCGGCAGTCTAAAGGTTAATGAATATCATAAAAATTCAGTTATTACAATTTAAACAATAAATTTGTACACTTTCTACCCAGTTTGGCGGTATTTAAATTATAAATAACATATAATATTTACGATAATTTAAAAACTTTTCAGAGTTTATAAACCTTAAAATCAATAGTACAATGGTTTATTGTAAGAAATTAGGATTTTTAGTACAAACCGATTTTCTTAAAACGGATTTTTCATTAGAAGCAAGTGGTTGTACAGGTACACGCATGGACAATGCTTCCTTTGTTGACATGTGTAAGTGTATCGAGGGGGTCTGTCTTGCAATGCAACATAAGAGTACGGTGATGCTCCTGTTATTAGGGAGAGAAAGGGGCTCGAAACTTTTTAAATGCCCCGATTCATGAAGCAGCTGCACCAGTTTCTTTTGCACATGCGTAATACCAGATGAATGAATACCTTCTGCTCTCATTCATAACGTGTATTAATTAAAGGTATACCGACCTGTATACAAAATGTAGAAGTAAAAACTATTTTTATCTAAATAAAAAATACTTGTACACTCCCCCACTCCTCCCAATAAAATAAATCAACAATATGAAATATTTTTATATATTTGTTTTATTTTTGAAGTGAAAGTTGCGGACGAGGCTAACTGACTTCACTGGCCACCGTTTTCATTGTTATAGAACAGTCGGGGTTTAGTTGAATTTTAAACTTGTTTTTCTCGAAAGTAAAATTAGTCTTTAACTATGTTTCAGCGTAACTGAATCAACGTCAATAAATTTGTATCTATTTTCGTTTACAGGTAGAAAATACTTGATTAACAGAAAAAGGTTAACGAGTTAAAGCATCAGATCATATTAAACGCAGTAATTAATAGCTATAAAATTGAAAAGGTGTCATTTTTAATTAAAATTTTAAATCGGCGAATTTATTTTCATTACTTTAGAGTTGAAACTAAATTATGTACGCCCTACTGAAAAGAATGGATATACAGTATGTCCGCAATGTGAATAGTCAAATAAATACAGAAGATAGACGAGGAAAAACTGAGACGAAAAGTCCTGTACCAAAATTAGATCCGATGCTTACAATTTGATTGGCGGGCCATTGAAGTTTAGAAAAACTCTTTTTGCACTAACTCGGATATTTTGGAAGTTATCTTAACGAAATTAGGCTCATTTTAAAGATATTTTCAAGCGCTACAATTCATCTTGTAGGTTCTTTGACCTAAAATGAATATTTCTTTTGCTATAGCCATGAAAAAGGTAAAAAATGCTAATTTGTGCGTTTTTTTGCGTTTATCTTATTCCGATAAATAGCTAATGAAATACCACCATGACGACGTTGTAGCCCTTTAACATATGAAGAATTTTACATCTAATTCGATGAGATTGGATGAATATTGAGCCCAAAAGGAGCCTCTATGTGTTACAAAATTTGCGGAAACGGCTTGATATTCGCAAAAACGCGATTTTTACCAATTCCGTGAGTATATTCCCGTCAATAAAATTGTATGCATCGGATCCTATTTTGGTACAGGATTTTTCGTTTCAGTTTTTCCCTCGCTATTTGCTATGTTCATTTGACTATTTAGTTTGCGGACACCTTGTATAGATATTAAAAAGTTTGGTCTTCTATCTACTTTCCTCCCAGTTTTCATCTTAATTTATTGTGTACAATTCCGTTCGTAAATATAAACAAAAAATTCGAATTTATACAAATCAATGATATTTAAATCAAGTTTCACCTGAACAGAAATAAAAGTCTATATCAACTTTCATACGGATTTGCATTGAAATTTATTCTATGCTGACATTCCCGTAAATAAACGGGATTACCGGATATCCGAGTATACGTTATGCTAAATTATCATTCAATCCTCACATTCGTATAGAAATCAACAGAAGTTTTCCTATTATTTTGGAATAAGAAACAATAGCCTAATTTCTTTCTCAGTAACCGTTCAATGGCGGATTAATTCGTATATACATATATCAAAGAAGGCTGAAATATGCACTGTGTGAGCTTTGAATTCTATTTGTTGAACTTTGTGAATAATTCCCTATTTATCAATCATTCTAAATCCTTTTGCAAGAGTCTTGTTTTTTAATTCTTCTATATGCTTCTGAAATCTAAAATCCATATGAATACTTGCTGCGATGGTAAAGTTGATAATTGCTTTCTGATTCTCCGAAGAATACTTTGTGAGAAATTGTCAATCATTCTGGATCCACAAACTTCCGAATCCCTGTCGAAAAAATACTATAGAACACAATTTAGAAAACATAGAGCACCATACACATTATATTTGTTAAGAAAAAAAGTAGCTTAAATATCTAAATACAGCAGGACCCCTCTTATTTTAACCCCTCGTATTTTAAGTTCCTCCTCTATCTTAAGGATTCGCCCTCTTCTATTTTAACTTTTTTTCATGTCCTCTCTCTCACGCTGCTGGTGATGAGGAAGAAAAATAGCATTAAAATAAGAGGGGGTGCCGCCATATTCCTTGACTCGAAATCTTAAAATAAGAGGGGACCTACTGTATTTACGTTATAGAAATGTTGAGGGCATACAATTTCATTCAAAACTTTCGTAAAAACTTTAAAAAGTAAGAAATTGCGAATCCCGTGTTAAAAGACCTCGCCCTAAATTTAACTTTGTATGGTGCAAAAACGTACAATTTGTTTGGTGCTCTATATGTTTTCTGAATCATGTTCTATAGTATTTTTTTGGCAGGAATGCTTCATAATTGTTCACAAACAAATTGCTCCTATAATTCCACGGTTACGAGAGTAACCGCCAGGTGCCGATGACACATTCGCAGCCTTTTGTACCGTCGTTCGCTTTTCCCATTGGAAATAAATTTTCATTTGATAAAAAACTGCAGTTACCCAACAAACGAAAAATAATTGAAACTACTTGAATACGTTTTATTTCAGTTTCTTGAGCATTTTCTTCGAAATTCTTTGCATTCTAATTCGACATAATAGGTGAATAGAACATAACCATAACTTAAAAAACATTAACTATTCGTTTTTACAAGAAAACACGAACTAAAATGTAATGAATTTTACAGGGTTTGGCATTGACGCCGCCCGTTTTTCGCCATTTCTTCTCTCAATTTTTGTCGAAACCTAATGAATGAGGGGGCAAATTCTTCGTCTTTTCAAGCTCTAAAACTTTTTCTTGGGCGAAATTTCGTTATCTATTTAGTGAAATGAGTTAGATGCGAAAAACCGCAAAAGTTTGCCTTTTTCCCATTTTTGAGGCTATAACTTCAGAAATATTCATCGCAGGTCAAATGTTCTTAGAGGTGAATTGTAGGGCTTAAAAGGAGCTTCAAAATGAGCCCTCACTCATTGAAATAACTTCAAAGCAAACCGAGTTAATGCCAAAAAACGATTTTTTTTTCTAAACTTCAATAACTAGTCACTCAAATTCTGAATCTCAGATCCAATTTTGGCACGGGACTTTTTTGTTCGAAATATCACGGAGAATCACCTCCTTCAATATCATTACTCAGTTCTGGGACACCTTGCATAATAAAACACCCAACGGATTAAAACGAATGTTTCCGAATTCAAATATTCGGAAATCCACGTGAATGCATTAAATGACTTCGATGAACTTCGAATTTTGTTGAGTATTTCTCAATGCGAAATGTCAAGAAACCGGATTGGAAACGTAATTTCTAAAATCGATTTTAATCTTTTTCGTTTGTTGGGTAGATATGATGTATGTATGTGTTCTAATGTTCATTTTGTTGGCACAAGCAGCCACAAAGGCTATGTTTTTAATCCTGATCTGACGCATAAGTTGTCTACTATTGGGTCTTCTTATCTTGACGTAGACTGAATGATTCCAAAACTTCGTTCTTAAAAATTCTTAAGTTTTATATTGTAAAGGAAGAGATTTTCTTTTTTATATTATATCACTTTCTCGTAAACTCTTATTCGAAGTTGGGCAAAAGTCGGATTAAAGCACCCAGGAAACAGAAAGGAATACTGGGGAATTGAAAAATTAATTCCTGTTCATTCCATTAATGACGGGATTGCATGGAATTTAACGAAATGTAAAATATTTGTTTCCGTTTCTTCCCAATTCCTATGAATTCCTGGAAAAATTGCATCTAATGGAATTTAAAATAAAATTTTGTTTATTCTCTCGGTTCTTTTGCGGGTTAGGTAAAGGAAATAATTAAAACACTTGTATATCCCTTTTTAAGCCTCCGTGCGTAAAATGCGATTTTACGCATTTTATTTATTTTTGACATTTTAAAAAAATATTGTTTGGCATATGGACGTAAAATGTTTTTTAAACGAATGTGCATAAGTAAAGAAAACTTTTACGACCTTGTATCGAAAAGTACTATTTCGTGTCAAATTTAACCAGCAATGTAATGGAAGTTTATTCGTTTTGAAAGTTTTAAATAAAAAATGAATAAAATCATCTAATTATTAAATCGTTAAGAAGTTAGTAATAATAATACTAAGGCCATGTATTTTAGTTTAATGGTTTTTGGTCAAAATCATTATAGCCTGAATTTTATTTTATGACAAAAATTTAACGGCATTAACACAATCGATTTGTGTCATACTTTTCCAGAAAAAAAATTACTAAATTTTTCTAGATATCTAGACCAATAATTTATTTTCTTGATAACTATTGTCTTTAGAAAAAATTTCCATAGAACAAAAATGTCTTAGAATTGGTTGGAGAATGCCCTAAAATTTTTTTAGATTTTTCAACTGATATTTTATAAAATTTAGATTTTTCGAATTTTCGAAAAATTAAAAATTATAACAATACATTTCTAAAAAATTCGAGGGTATTCTTTGACTCATTCTAAAACAAAATTGCCCTTAGAAATTTTTCTCTAAAGTGTATGGATTTGAATAAAAAAAATTGTTAAATTTTAAATAGAAATTCGTTACTGCGGTGGCCATTTTGGATTTAACGTCGCAAAATTCAAAATATATCCAGTGTAGCTTTTAAGTGCACGCTTCTAATATATTTTAGCTCATTCAAAGCATGATATTGTATCGAAAATTCAATATTTGTAAGAAATGCGCCCTGAAAAAAAACTGTTTTGTTTATTATATATGTTAAAATCATAGATAAATTTTGAATTTTTTACAATTTTCTCTTCACCGCTCGAAAGAACGACCCAGAAAATGGTAGAATCTGGTAAGTTTGATTTTTGTCGAAATTTATTTCGTATTGAAAATAAGCGTTGAAGTTGATGTCAATTGTGCATTTGAGCGTTAATGGGTTAATGGAATAAACTGGAATTAATTTTTCAAAAAATAAAATACATGGCCTTAGTATTATTATTACTAACTTCTTAACAATTTCATAATTAGACGATTTTATTCAGATAAGATCCACCAAAAAAATTGCTACTGTTTTCACTTTCTTTTACAATGTCGATGTTTGTATAATTTGACCGGGCTATTCTTGCAAAATACATTGTGCCATTCTCACAACTACCCCGTATGATACACATGTCGACAAATATTGAAGCGATCGGAAAAATCGAATTCGAAAATCGTCGCGGTATAAAATTGCGCACTACACTGTAAAAAAAGATTGTGTGAAATTACTACTCTGAGAGTAGGTAATCTGTATAACCTAGTCTGAGAGTAGTAAAATCCCTAGAAAGTTGTAAATATTACAGCAAAGATGTAAATTTACAGCGATTGTCAACAGACTTGAAATTGCAGGTTAGAATTTACAATTAATGTAGAAAAATTACTGTGTTTATAGTAAAATCACGCCATTATAGTGAAATTACAGTGCTGCAATAAAATTACAATATCGTTGAATTTTTCACATTTTTTAGGTTAAATACACATTTGGTGCGTGCAGTATATATGTATTAAATACTGAATTGTATTATATAATATAATATATGCATTGCAATGTTTTTTTTTTGTGAATGTAAAAATATTGCAATTTGTTTAAGAATTAATTAAATAGTTTTTAGGAATGTTTTAATATTTATTATTTATCATACAATAGCATTTGTAATATAAAATTCAACCTGACAAACAACGATTCATAAATAGTTTTGCATTTAACGACAATAAACAATACATGTAAATAGTCACTTTACAATAAATTTGGTTCATAAAACTTCACTCGCTTTAACAGTTTGTAGTTTACGAAGTAACGTGTACACTTTTACAAATATATCCATCAAACTTAACCTCAATATACTTGTAAAGAAACTTCATTTTATTTGGTCAAATAAATACAGGGTCATCGAAAAGTATCGGACCCCCCTAATATCTTCAGTTAGAATGCACTTAGGAGAAAATGTCCAATAGCAAAGTTGTATGGTTTCAAGCGGGGAGTAAGATGATGACCTTGACTTTGACCTTGACCATGTCCTTCAAGGTCATTTCAAGGTCAATCTTATTTTTTTAAATAGAACCCCCTACATTTTATTGCATATTCTTATAGCTTATCTCTAGAGCTTTCCAAAACACTATAATAAAATATTTTTTTATTAAGTACTTTTTGAGTTATAAAGGTTTGAAGTTAACAATTTTACTTAACTGGCCGGACTCACACACCACTCTTGCCTTAACTGGTCGGACTCGCACACCACTTAACAAATTGTTAACTTCAAACCTTTATAACTCAAAAAGTACTTAATAACAAAATATTTTATTATAGTGTTTTGGAAAGCTCTAGAGATAAGCTATAAGAATATGCAATAAAATGTAGGGGGTTCTATTTAAAAAAATAAGATTGACCTTGAAATGACCTTGAAGGACATGGTCAAGGTCAAAGTCAAGGTCATCATCTTACTCCCCGCTTGAAACCATACAACTTTGCTATTGGACATTTTCTCCTAAGTGCATTCTAACTGAAGATATTAGGGGGGTCCGATACTTTTCGATGACCCTGTATGTAGCATATGATATATATACCTCTGTACACGTTTGATGAGATAAAAAATATCTTCACATAACAAATAACCGAAATCTTTACGAGAAATTCAAACAAGTATATAAACATCAATGATGGCTGCCCGGGTCACGCGCGGACAGAGATTATAGGGGAGATCGCTCAGTTGGCTGAATTCAGCGTGCCGATTTTGAAAATGCCGTAAAGTGGCGCCCCGAGGGAATCCCATCGGTAACTAAATGGGGAAAAAGGAGAGAAATATATTATCACCGTGGAAAGGCATAGGACAGAGTTTGATCGAAATTAAACATAACACTATCGGTACGATAGGGGTTGGTTTCGAAACTTGACATCGGAGAGCCAAAAAGAAATCGAGAAAACGGCGGGGACGAATCGCACAATATGCGCACGGGGCCCTGCGCTAAGGCAGATTGAAAATTTTATTATTTTTCTAAGAAATAAAAATGCCTTATCATACAAAATTATTCAATAATTATATTTCAATTTATATTTTTAATAAATCATTAATTAAAATTATTATAGCTTTGTGAACAGTAATTATCTAAATTTATCAAACTTGTGTAATTTTTAATATTACACATTCATTTTTTAGTGGCAATTTTAGATTAATAATTTTTTCTTTTTTATTTCATTATTTATATAAATAACAAGTAAACAGGTCCTCAATTCTTATTAGTTTAATTATTATTATATTAATAGCACTTAATTATTAATTTTTATAAAATTAAATTACGCTTTCAATTCATTATATTTTTCAATAAAAAAAATATTGAAAATTACGAAAATTATGCGTAATTAACAATTGTAAAACACAACTTAACACATGCGTACAATGCCTTTTGCGAATTTAACTAACAACATAAATATATGCTTGAAATTATTAATATCTTAATTATTACCGGATTAATGTTATGAAAGTGATGTAAATTCGTGAGTAACATTTTAATTTTATTTACACTTTTTGTAATTAAATATTTACATAGTGATTATTGTAAATATCCCAACTACTGAACTTATTTCAATTATTTTATATATTTTTATCGGTTACAGCTAAAACTAAAGTGCAAAAGTCTTTAAATTAACTTTAAAATCGGATTATCTAGATATGCAAACGTTTTCAGTCTGCAAAAAGTAATTTTATTCTCTCTTTTTGCCGTTTTTTTTAGTACTGATATCCAATAAATGATGTTCTAGCACAACTTTATTAGTGGTTAATTCGATTTTGGCACTAAAATTGTACCACGGTTGAGTGGTTACATCGTCGGACTTGTAGTTCAATCCCCTAAGGATCGCGTCTTCGTCGGAGATTTTTTTTTAATGTAATTTACATAGTGATTTTTTTGTAAATTTTATCTACTAGACGTATCTTAATTATTTTACTTACTTTTTCAACGATTACAGTGAGAAGTGAGATATCCATTTTAGGGCGAAAATAATATTGTTGGTTTCCGTTTCTATTATTTATTCGATTCAATATTATTAATGAATATAAATATCCTATAATATGTAGACCAAAGTTGATTGAAAGAAAAGCGCTATGCACAATATAATATAATTAAACAGAATATTATTAGTAATAATATGTGTTTATTTGCGTTCACCAAGGTGATTACAAAACCTCCCGAAAATTACACTCTTTACACGTTTACAAATTACAAATATAACAAATTCTTATTTTTTATTTCCTTACACTTTTTTCTTCATATATATTAGTAGAAGCAACTGAAATAACGCACGTCTACCATTGTACATAATGTGCTTGTGAATAATGTAAACTATCAAACTTTGTAATTCCAAGAATAAAAATTAATTTAATTGTTAAACGATATTGTAGACATTTATCTGAAAAGGGTGTGATAACGTACCTGGGTCCGTTACGATTAGAATTAAGTCAGTAGACTGGATATGCCTGATTTTTTCAAAAATTAAAACAATTAAAATACGTTCAATAGTTAGGGCATTTATGATAGGTAAGCATACATGTATAAATTAAATATTAAAAAAAAAATTCCCGACGGAAGATTCGAACTTCAAAATTTTGACTTACAAGTCCAGCGCTGTAACCACTCTACCACCGTACAATTGTTTTTTATTTAAAGAACGGATAAACGCTATTAAAGTTATCGTACAATTGCATTTATTTTTTAATAATTTGTAAACGTGTAAAGAGTGTAATTTTCGGGAGGTTTTGTAATCACCTTGGTGAACGCAAATAAACACATATTATTACTAATAATATTCTGTTTAATTATATTATATTGTGCATAGCGCTTTTCTTTCAATCAACTTTGGTCTACATATTATAGGATATTTATATTCATTAATAATATTGAATCGAATAAATAATAGAAACGGAAACCAACAATATTATTTTCGCCCTAAAATGGATATCTCACTTCTCACTGTAATCGTTGAAAAAGTAAGTAAAATAATTAAGATACGTCTAGTAGATAAAATTTACAAAAAAATCACTATGTAAATTACATTAAAAAAAATCTCCGACGAAGACGCGATCCTTAGGGGATTGAACTACAAGTCCGACGATGTAACCACTCAACCGTGGTACAATTTTAGTGCCAAAATCGAATTAACCACTAATAAAGTTGTGCTAGAACATCATTTATTGGATATCAGTACTAAAAAAAACGGCAAAAAGAGAGAATAAAATTACTTTTTGCAGACTGAAAACGTTTGCATATCTAGATAATCCGATTTTAAAGTTAATTTAAAGACTTTTGCACTTTAGTTTTAGCTGTAACCGATAAAAATATATAAAATAATTGAAATAAGTTCAGTAGTTGGGATATTTACAATAATCACTATGTAAATATTTAATTACAAAAAGTGTAAATAAAATTAAAATGTTACTCACGAATTTACATCACTTTCATAACATTAATCCGGTAATAATTAAGATATTAATAATTTCAAGCATATATTTATGTTGTTAGTTAAATTCGCAAAAGGCATTGTACGCATGTGTTAAGTTGTGTTTTACAATTGTTAATTACGCATAATTTTCGTAATTTTCAATATTTTTTTTATTGAAAAATATAATGAATTGAAAGCGTAATTTAATTTTATAAAAATTAATAATTAAGTGCTATTAATATAATAATAATTAAACTAATAAGAATTGAGGACCTGTTTACTTGTTATTTATATAAATAATGAAATAAAAAAGAAAAAATTATTAATCTAAAATTGCCACTAAAAAATGAATGTGTAATATTAAAAATTACACAAGTTTGATAAATTTAGATAATTACTGTTCACAAAGCTATAATAATTTTAATTAATGATTTATTAAAAATATAAATTGAAATATAATTATTGAATAATTTTGTATGATAAGGCATTTTTATTTCTTAGAAAAATAATAAAATTTTCAATCTGCCTTAGCGCAGGGCCCCGTGCGCATATTGTGCGATTCGTCCCCGCCGTTTTCTCGATTTCTTTTTGGCTCTCCGATGTCAAGTTTCGAAACCAACCCCTATCGTACCGATAGTGTTATGTTTAATTTCGATCAAACTCTGTCCTATGCCTTTCCACGGTGATAATATATTTCTCTCCTTTTTCCCCATTTAGTTACCGATGGGATTCCCTCGGGGCGCCACTTTACGGCATTTTCAAAATCGGCACGCTGAATTCAGCCAACTGAGCGATCTCCCCTATAATCTCTGGCGCGGAATGGAAAATATTACTAGAGAAATTGTATTTTTAACATTGTCAGATGTAATTTCACATTCAAACAGTAATTTCAAAAAGTGTAAAATTACTGCTCTCAGAAGTGGTAATTTATATAACCTACTCTCAGAGTGACAATTTCACAATATTTTTAGTGCTATTACAGTTTTGGTGTAAAAATACTAGTGATTTTGTACTTTTACACCATAGTGGTAACTCGGGTGTGTAATTTCACACTTGTGTTGTGATTTTACGAAACCATTTTTTACAGTGTATTCTTGCAAAATACATTGTGCCATTCTCACAACCACCCGGTATGATACACATGTCGACAAATATTGAGTCGATCGGAAAAATCGAATTCGAAAATCTTTGCGGTATAAAATTGCGCACTACAGATTATCTCAAACCGTGCACAATGGAAGGGCTGTGAGAGTTCGCTGGAAAATCGCCGGAAAAACGCGATTAAAGGGAAAATTGTCGGAATCCCGATCGCTAGCACCGGTACACACACGTAGACTGTCTACCAATCTATATATACTTGTATACTATATGGCTGTTACACATACGCATGTGCACTCTCGTGTGTGTTAGCTCTGGTGGGTGTTGGAGGAGGAATCGTTTTGCGGGGGCGAATCTCCGAAGAAGAGAAGAACAGAAATCTAATCTAACAAAGAGGGAGAAGAGGACGGAGCGATTATCTCGGCAGAAACTGCGAGAGAAGCGAGAAAATCGCGAGAGAGGAGCAAAGAGGGGTTAGGGCCTGGGGCGCTTCCTGCTGTAGTTGGCGCTAGCTGGCGCTAGCCTAAAAAAAGAGAGAGCTCCTACGAGGCAACGCGGCCCGAATGTCTTTTCAATGCAACGAAAATGGTGAAGTGTGCGAAAAAGTGGGCATCGAGTAAAGGCTTCGACAGCTCGAACCATGACAGAGGCGTCGGAGGAGTAAGTAAAAAGAAAACCACCAGTAGACGACGCCGCACAATACCCCTTTTTTTTTTACTTTTCTTTTCGACGGTCTACCTCGCCTGATTTTCCCGACATCCTGGGGGCGTCCACCCTCTTCCCCTGTCACAAAGAACATCTCCGTCGGTTGGAGAACTTGTGTCCTGTGTCCGCTGGTGAATAACAGGGTTCGGCCTATTCGTCTGGATTACCAGTTCGATGCATGTTTCAATGCTTTCGAAGGGGTGTTTTAGTGTTTCATTCAACATTTTAAGTGGTTGCGAAAACAGTTTTGAACATACCCCTGGAATCGATAATACAATCCGGATCTTTAATGAAACGTATTCGTATTCAATGTGTTTGATTTAAAATGACAAAAATTCAACAATTTCGCCTTAAAATTGTCAACAGGAACAGATTCTTTAACATTCGTGAAATTGATTATGATATTCGCAGTAAACTTTATATTGGTACCAGAATTAATATGACTGGTTTTATTGCTTGTCCATTGGAGTGAAAATATCAACGAAATAATTTTGAAGAGGGCTACAATAAATGGCCGAAACGTCAATCGACGATATCATTGTTTATTTAATTCCATCCATTTCACCAAGAAATTATTTCGTTGATTGGTACCAGAAATCTCAAATTTCTATTCAGTTTACGATTTAATATTGGAAGTACTTTATGTACTTGGGACGAAACGTGTATTTTTTACAATACACGCAAAGAAATTTGAAGTTAATGCGACAGCAATTTGGGAAGTAGTAGTTACCGCACAGATTCTGACGAATTTGAAATGACGATTACAATTCGAATTCGTTAAAAAGAAAATTTTTATGAACAGATACAATTTTATTACACCTTTTTGAATAGTTATTCATAATTTTCCGACTATGTAGTTATTAATAATTATTTGCAATGATCTATAAACGTTGTTGAAACAGAAAAACTTGGTACTTTTTTCATTCTAAAGCTTCCGTACCGAAAACAGTGCAAGATACACTAAAAATGCACTAAACCATTTTTATAGGGCACAAAATTTCCTAAAAAAAAAGTCAGTGAGGGCCCTAGTCTAAAGTTAATAGATTATCCACGAATAACGCTGGAATTTTGTCTTACAAGTTAATTATGAATATTTTGGAATTTTTGTAAAATATGAGGCATATTCCATCGTTGCTCATGGTTAAGCTATTAACTTTAGTCTAGGGCCCTCGCTGACTTTTTTGTAGGAAATTTTGTGCCTTATCAAAAAGGTTTAGTGTATTTTTGGTATATCTTGCAATGTATTCGGTACGGAAGCTTTAGAATGAAAAAAGTACCAAGTTTTTCCGTTTCTACAACGTTTATAGATTTCTGCACGTTTATGCATTGTTATTTCTCACATATTACGTGGTTGTACATCCACAACCCATTGTTTATATTTACATTTTATTTTATTTACTTCTAATAGACCGGATTATCGAATATTAATTTTGAATGTATGTAATTAGTACTTTATGTACTTTTGTAAATCCTTTAGTTTTTATATTTTATGTTGATAGAAATTCCAAAATATTTAGTCAACCTTGTTCTATACTATGAATTCTTGTTTTTTCATTTATTGTAGTTCATTTTTATTATATATTACACTGGCCGACAAAATTTGAGAAAATTGTAGGACCAAGAACAAAAACATACTTTTCCGAAGGTATTTGATGCGCTGAATTCGAATCGAACCTCAGAATAGCCCCTATATAAGTCTGGTTTTTGAGATACACTATCGGCCAAAAGTTCGTGAATGCTCCAACTATTTTAAATCGATGCGTTCTATCTCTGAACCGTTAACGATAAAGATAAAACTCATTAGATGTCCTTTAAAGTACACAAATAAAGCTTTCAATTGGTACATTTAGTTTTACTTCAGACGTTATAGTTTCGTAGTTGTCAAATTTTAGAAATGTTAAAATTTGCAATTTTTTTCTTTCAATTTTAAACACTGACAAAAAGTCTAAAAAATATTTTTGCATATAGTCAATTTTTGTCTAAATATTATAATTCAAGGGCTTTAAAATGACTCTTGTGAAAAGTCAATACGATTTTTTGTTCCTGAGTTATGATTTTTTGAAAATTGCCAGTTTATCCCATTTTGTCAGAATTCTTTGGAAAAAGGTAAAAAGTTGATAACTCAAAAAAATAGTAACTCTGAAAAAAAAAAAAGTACAGTAGAACCCCCCTTATTTCAATTGCCCCTCTTACAGTAGGACCTCTCTTATTCTAATCATTTCCCCACAAGTCTTCTCCCACTATCACACAAAAAGTCAACAAAAAATATTGTCCACGAATCACAAGCTTGCAAGCAAAGTAAGTGGGGATAAGGGGAAAATTAGAATAAGAGAGGTTGGCGCCATCTTGAAAAACTTTACAAATTACAATAAGAGAGGTCCTACTGTATTTGAATTGTCCAACCCCTCTTATTTGAATCGTTTCCCCTCAGGCCTTCCCCCACCACCGCTCGAACATCTATATACGGTTTACAGTGTTTACACCACCAAAGTTGTATAGTGTAAATACCGTTTAACCTAAATTTGCAAACGTGTATAGTCGGTAGACTGATATGTAATGAAATTCCAAATTAATTTAAAATTTTGCATCAAACTCATGATTTACATCATCTAAATTATTCGAGAAGCTGCTAATTTCGTAAAATAAAAGTGCACATTTGAAGGTTAGGATGTTGTCAATTTTTAATGATGTGCATATCAAGACCTCCACAAAAATTGAAAAGTTTTTCATTTGCAAAATAACAAACAAATCCAATGTCAGCAGCTTAGTACTGAATTTGAAGTGATCTGAAGCTTTCATTAATCATATTTGCAAATTTGGGTTAAATATTATATCCTATATTTATTTCGTTCTTAATCACAGTGTATTTGTTTGTGAAAGGACAAATTATTGATATATAATTATATTTAATAAAGTGCATAATGTAAATTTAAAATGTTTATTTCTACACTCGAATGTAGATATAAAGGACCATAAATAAATGCGAAATGTTGCAGTATTTATTTATCACATAAAGGCACGGTTGTGATCTTGTTACATTTTTATCCAAAATTTAAAATTCTCTACACATTTTTCAGATATATATATATTACATAATTCAACTCTAAAATATATACGATGTCTAACTAAAATAAAAAGATATCAGATATTATCATCCACTACGGTAGGACCTCTCTTATTCTAATTAGTAAAGATTTTCAAGATGGCGCCGACCTCTCTTATTCTAATTTTCCCCTTACTCCCACTTACTTTGCTTACGAGCTTGTGATTCGTGGACAATATTTTTCGTTGACTTTTCGTGTGATAGTGGGAGAAGACTTGTGGGGGAACGATTAGAATAAGAGAGGTCCTACTGTATTAAAGCGTTAAGTAGAGTAAGGGGGTATGGGGAAATTTCAAATAAGAGGGGTCGGCGCCATCTTGAAAACCATGCCCAGTTGAAATAAGAGGGGTTCTACTGTATGTAATTTTTACAAGAGCTATGTCAAAGCTTTTGAATTGTAGTATTTAGCCAAAAATTGGAAATATACAGAAAAATTTATTAGACTTTTTGTTACTGTTAAAAGTCGAAAGAAAAAAATGGCAAATTTTAACAGTTTTAAAATGTTACAAGTGCGAAATTATAACGTCTGAAGTAAAACTAAATGCACCAATTGAAAGCTTTATTTGTGTACTTTAAAAAACATCCAATGAGTTTTATCATTATCATTAAGGATTCGGAGATAGAACGCATTATTTGACGAGTTAAAAAATGCAGAGCATTCACGAACTTTTGGCCGGTAGTGTATTTTAACCTAAAAGTGCAAAAAGTATGTTTCTTGGGTACATTTGAGGTGAATGACTGTGAATAAATTTATTAAACCTTGGTAGCAGCATAACACTATACAAATATTTATTTATTTACAATAATAAGTAGATTTTTCACAAATTAAAATTAAGTTCACAATTAACATTTAATAAAGTAAAGTAATATTAATAATAACAATAAGTCCAACTAAAAATAAGTGATAAGAAGCTGTGAAAATATGCGAATGAAGAAAAGAGTTAGTATAAGAAAGATAAAGTATTAAACTTCCATCGGATGAGTAATGTTTTAATATAATTTATGATGGAATTTGAAGGAAGTATTTTTGAACGAATGAAAGTGTTCGCGAAGAAGGAACTTGAACCTTGTGACGTTTTCGGTATTTTTTATTTAGGCAGGGAGTGTATTCCAGAGATGCCTTAATTAAAAAAGAATTTTGGAATTTGGCTGTTCTTGCATAAGGTACTATTAACGATTCTGACATGACTCTGGTTGATCTTAGATGAGATTTAAGTCTGAGATGGAATAAAGCGAATAGATAATCAGGAGTCTTGTTCGAAAAAGTGGTGTAGACTAATGAGCCCATGAAGTACAGGGGAAGCCATCTCGTCATGCGACGATATGGTGAGATGTTGAAATCGTCGCTCAGGTTAAAGATGAATCTGATTGCACAAGTTAAGAAGTCTGCAACTTATTTCTCTTAGTCTTGGAAATGTCACAGTAGGCAAAACAGCAGTAGTCTAAGTGCGGTAAGACCAGGGCAGTCACCAGTTTCTTCCTTAATTCGAAAGACATTAGGCTCTTGTTGTACCTTAATCTATATAATGAGTGTATATATATGGGCATATCTCCAGAACTTTTAAACTTTAACATGACATCCATTATGATACCTTAAAAATCATAGAAATAAATACGTGACATCATATTTTGGTAGATTATAGTGCCTCTTATGTGTCCCTAGCGAGTGTTCGACATTAGAATCATGAACGAATTAAACCCCGAATTCGCAAGTGTAGAATTTAACAGTTTCTTGTGCGAGACAATTATTTATTTATTTATTTATTTTAGAATAAATGGAAAAAAATCCCTTTTTACAAACAAATTTTTTTTTTTTATATCAGTGTATAAACAATATAATAAAATATACATAATAAAATATATAAAATAAAGAATGTAACAAATGACGCAAAAAATAGTTAAATTCATGAAACGTACACTTAATGAGATTGATAACAGAATTGTATGGTATATTATTATCAAATAAATTTATATCCACATTATAATCACAGAGCGAGTTTACCAACGAACACATTCTCTGTACTCTTACAACGTTGTTCGTGGGTCATTTTTTTGCCCACATTGGACTGTAATTTTACAAATCGAGGAAAAATATACAAGATTATATGAAAATTAATGTTTCGAAAGTGACAAAGTTAAAATATTCCTCATTGTAAATTTACTATGTTGAAAGTGGGTAATATTTTTGCCCATGCTCAAAGTTGTAAAATTCATTTTGATTTTTTACAGTGTATGGTTATATTTTCTTTACCGTGACTTAATTATAACCTTATCTAAACATTTTGGCATTACTGCCAATTTACGTTGTAATAAATAAATATTGAAAAAGTTATTTGAAAACGTTACTTTTTCAACAACTTTCAATAATAATGTTGTTATTTAACTCACAATTATTCTTTTATTAATATACCAAATATGTATTTATAATTCGTATTCTCATGATTGTTACAAACCCTTAGAGTAGAATCCTGTGAATTTTCTATTGGTTTCTTGAAAGATTACTCAATAGGACTTCCCATGTTATCTTTTCCCATAGATTTCACTTTCTCTTGGGAATCATACTCTAGTTGAATATGTGTTACAGGGTTAACTCAGCGAAATGAATGTATGTCAAATTCATTGTTTCATTCGCAATACAACAATTAGAGAATTGCAAGAGAGAATGATATTTTTTTAATCTCATGAAATGTTAATAAAGACAGAAAATATTTTAGAGAAGACACTTTCTGTTATTTATTGTCTGGGGCATAGTTTCTTGTTGATATTTATTTATTTTATTTATTTATTAAAAATGTTTGCAAGCTTTTGATACAATTAGTTACATTATGTACGAAATAATATATTTATAAACATAATATTAAACTACAATCAATCAGTTGAAAAAAGAAAGATTTTATAGAAAAGAAAAAATTGTTCTTTGCAAATTATTTTTAACCTAAATCAGTTGAGAATATTTGAGATTTAAATGATTGAAATTCCCTTATTCTATTAACATTCATATTCCTAGGTAACAATGTAATAATTTCTATACCATTTAATAACCATTGATCATTTTATATAACAAAAAGGCATCGTTAAATTTTCTCACCGACCTAAGTGACAGTATATTTACTATTTAAAAGATATTCATCTAATCATGATTGTCAAACCTCATTGGATTACTCATTTTTAAGGATATATTTATATTTATTTCTTATTTATGTACAACGAGAGACCGAATATCCGAGAACTGACATTTTAAGTTAATTTATAATTATAAACGATCGAAGAAGAATTTTTGTTGCTTTAATGCAACATTTTACTTATTGAAGGATATATGGGCATTGTTCTAGAACTTTTAAACTTTATGTTGTCGCTCATTATGATACCATAAAAATTTTAAATATAACTTTGTAACACTACAGATCAACAAATTTTTGTTCGATTTACATGTAATAAGTGTTTATTACTAATTACAGATATGTAGGAAACAATGAGAGTAAATAAAAGTAGTGAATTTGCCTGTTTTTGGTGCGCGACACTCACTAAATTTTTTCAGTTTTAACGCTGAAACTTTTTGCATCTTTTTTTTTATGGTCTGTGATTTTTTGTGGAAGTATTTGGGGATGTAAACAAATGAAAAATCCTTAACTTAATGATGTGCCTCACTGAGGAATAAAATTATATACCTTCAAACTTGCGAGATAACTTTTTTTTATAGTTGACAATTTAGCAATCAACCTTAGATAATTTTTTTCACATTGGTTTTTAAGAAACCACACAACAGGGGTACATTACCTATATGATAAGAAGTAATTTGAGCCTTTGCCCGAATGTGTGCCACGTATACATAAAAAATGCGACCACGTCAAACTTTAAATTTCCAAGCGAAACTCACTTTGAAAAATCAAATTATTTAATGGCACATCTACAATTTAGCTTCTAAGTACTTTGGAATCATTGTGATCTTTTCTCCTATGTTATTAAAGTATTTATAAATTTTGTGTTTTTTTAATACAACAAAAAACACAATTTTTGACAATAATAAAATGATTATTCTTTACAAATCGTTTTAATTTTTTGGTATCCTTAATGTTAAATCATGTATTTGGATTTCAAATTTTAATGAAAACTGACTTTGGATTTGTAATCAGTGGCCTCAAAAACCCTAACATTTCAAATTTTATAAATATCCAAGAAATTTTGTAAAAATAGTCCGCCATATTTAATCCATTATTTTAAATTTGAACTATTAACTAGACGTTTAATTTTATATACTAGCTTCTAAAAATTAGGCCATAAGCAAAAGAACTGAATTTTTTATGTATATTAAACGTTTCAAAACTAAAAACTAATTTTACGAGTAACGTAACATATGTTACATTAAAAAAAAAAGTACATTGTGTATAAATGAGTCACGCAAGGTTTTTCCTGTCATTTGATCAATTCTAAAGCCAATAAAATTAATTTCATGAATGTGCCTAAAAAAAAAAATTCAATTTTCTTCAACCTCAAAGTTTAAAAGTTGTAGAACAATGCCCATATATCTAAGAAATTTATGTTGAATTTTTTAAATCTTTTTTTAATGTATTTCATTTTGGGATCCCTATTAGCATGGATGTTTAACTATCTCACCCAAAGAAAGCTAATAGTGAGATATAAAAATTTCCAATCTAGGGAAATAAAAGCATCTTCAGGTGTACCCCAGGGATCTCACCCTGGCCCTATCCTATTTAATATATTTATTAAGGATATTTTTTCGGTAATAACCTATTCAAATTTTATGCTATTTACAAATGATTTGAAAATATACAATACCATTACAAGTGTATTAAGATCAGAGGAAACGCAAAGAGATCTAAATAACATTTGTAACTGGTGTAAACTAAATGGTATGAAACTTAATAATAGTAAGTGCTCTTTAATCACGTTTTCATCAAGTCTGTCTCCTATTCTTTATGATTATCATCTTCAAAATTTTAAGCTTCAAAGAGTCGAGAAAATTAAGGATCTTGGTGTAATATTCGATTCCAAGTTAACTTTTACTGATAATATTCTTGACATAAGCAAAAGAGCTGAACAAATATTGGGTTTCATTATTCGTCATACGCAAGAATTTAAAAATATAAACACAATAAAAATCCTCTATCTCACTCTAGTCCGTCCCATATTATCTTATGCATCAATAATATGGAATCCTTATTATAATATTCACGTAAATAGACTAGAGAGGGTACAGCATAAATTTGTTAGATACGCATCCTACAAAATAGGTGCTCCAATGTCTTTCAATGAGCATAATTATATGTCGATCTCAAATAGCTTAAAAATACCTACACTAAAGTCCGTCTCACAATTTACAGCCGCTCAGTTCCTCTATAAATTACACAACAACCAACTACTGATTCCTAATTTAAATTCAATCTTACCACAATATCACTCTATATATGCATTAAGATTTCAACCAATATATCGTTCCTCTAATTAACAAAGTTAGGTTACAACTCTTCATCTTCTAGATTATGCTCATTATCTGATAACCTGGTACACAACTGCAACAACATTTTTCAACTACCTTTTATTACTGCAACTAAATCCCTCAAATCGAATCTTCTTGAATACACTTAATCTAACACAATTTATTCTTATCATTTCATTCGTACTCATTATCTTTTCATTTCTTTAAACTTCTTTCAATGAACTCTGTATTACTTTAATTAAATAACTCATCTAAGTACACTGCCTCAGTATATTGTAACTTGTTATAAGAGCCTCAAGCCTGTTTAATAAATAAAATAAAATAAAATAAAATAATGAGGTGTCCAAATTGGTGATGCATACAATTAAATTGTACAAAATAATGATAGGTAGAGAATTCTAATAGTACTTATATCTCGGTACATAATTTTGAATTACGCATGAGAAATCCTAACATTCTTGACGCTTTGCTGACAATAGAGTTTACCTTGGGTATAAATAATAATTTCGTATTGGTTATGGTTTTTAGTGATAATTTTTTACACAAATACATTTTTCCGTTTATGTTTTGTAATCGTAAAATTTTCAAAGTAGAAATTGTAAACGCCTCTCTTGTTATTACTGTCACCTTATTTCCACATATATTAGATTTGTTAAAACCTCAGATCTTAAAATCGGTTACATATTTGGGTTTATGCAAATTTACTCTCTGTATGATACGGAATGATTTGTATTGTTTATTATGATACAAAAAAAGAGTAAAAGATCTAGAGAACGTTATAGAATGGTGCAATTTAAATTTCTTATATTTGAATGTTGATAAATGCAAAACTATAAAATTTCGCAGGACACTTACTTTTATAGATGTCCATATTTTATTAACCCTTTTAGGAAGGGACAGACACATTTTGTGCATAAAGACAACTGCATACTTGTATGTTTTTGAGGTCGCTGATTTCAAATCCGAAGCTTGAATTTTTGTATTTTTATTTGTTTTTTTTTTGTATTTTTATACCTTTTTCGTTTTGTGATTTTTCTTGATGGGTGACATCAAAACACGTTTTAAAATCTGTCTTCGGATTTGAAATCAGCGACCTCGAAAACCCTTTAGCAACGAATTTTGTGAAATCTGACAAGTTTTTAAAATTTTCGTCCGCCATATTGGATCTGCCATTTTGAATTTTGATAATCTGACATCAAATTTGTAATCAGCGACCTCAAAAACTTATAAGTATGCCATTGTCGAGAATATAGTGATGCTAAAACTTCAATCTTTTATTTGGAAAAATTTCTGCTGTTTGGCCTCCATTTATAACCGCCATTTTGAAATTTTGAAAAGCGAGTGGTATCATTTGAAAGCTGAACTATTTTGGACGCGATATTATGCATTTGCATGCTTTCTATGTTGGTATGATTGGTGAAATTTATGAAAAAATTTTTTGAAAAAATCGTGGTTTTTTTGTAAAAAATCAACTGCATCTTTTTTAACAAGAGATTTGGGTCAATTTCGTCAACAGAATCTGAAAGAGCAGACAAAAATACGTAAGAAATGATGGCTGAAGAATTTTTTGCATGACCGTAACATCGTTAGGCAGAGCGCTGAACTTTATGCGCAAAATGTGACCGTCCCATCCTGAAAGGGTTAATGAGCAAAGTCTTGAAGTTATAAATTCTATTAAAGACCTCGGTGTAATTTTTAATTGTAATTTATCTTTTAAGGAGCATTTGTTATATGTAACTAATAAAGCATTTAGAACACTTAGTTTTATAATACGATCTACGAAACACTTCAATGATATTAAGGCTGCTATTTATATTTTTAATTCATTAGTTTTACCCACTTTAACTTATGCTTCTCGTATATTAGATTTATTAGTGAAACCCTGGGACAAAACGAAAGGGTATACAGTGTCCTTACCAAGACTGCAATATTAAATTGTTAGAAAATGTCCAGAGAAAATTTTTGCGTTATTTATCGTTGAAAACAAACAATCCTATGGATTATTTTGCACATAGTTATGCAGAATAACAACACATCGTAACATCCCCACGGTACACTCTTTACACAGGGTAAATGACGCAATAATTATGAGAAAAATCTTATCAGGGTATATTCAATCGTCGAATGTTTTAAATTTATTTATTTTTAGAAATTATAATTTTCTATATTGAAATCCCAGAGTGCTAATTGAGAAGTCATGCAAATCAAATCAGTATTATCACTCTGAGGGTTTTTCGCTTGACAAGACTATGGAATATGTCGATGTCTGTAGGGACAAATTATACAGTTTATGATTAATTATTTTGTTGTAATTTTTACATGAAGCTTATGCGTCTTCTGTTATACAATTTATACTGCGATTTAAAATAATTTACTGACAAGATACACTATTATGTCTGTACAGTGGTAACTATTTAGTGAGGGTTCGGGCGCAGGTGATGACGCGAGATGATAGTTCTGGAGGATGGGTGCCTTTGAGCGGAGGAGGCTTAGCTAACGTCTCTGTTCGGAGAAGGCCAATTGCGTCGACTGGCCATCAACAGAATGCGACCAACGGTACTAACATTTCATCTGCGACTGTCACCCCAGTGCCCTCTGACCAGGGGTCGACCAGCACATCACCACCGAGTTTACCTAAGCGAAGGCACGAATATCTCATCTATGGAAAACGAATAACGGACCAGTCTGTAAGTAGTAGACTACGATCATGATAAATTATTACCTACGAGTATCGTTCTAGAGTAATAACAAATTGACAATACAAATTACAGGTAGTACTTAGCTGCACCATAAAGAAGGACTTTGAATACAACAAGGTGATGCCGACGTTCCACCACTGGCGTACCGGAGAGAAGAAATTCGGACTGACCTTTCAAACAGCTGCCGATGCTCGAGCCTTCGACAAGGGGGTCCGGACTGCAGTCGAAGAGCTGCTGGAAGGTGAGAAAATTCTCTTTGACAATTAGTCGCCCGGGGCTTTCGCACGAGAAACTGATCGACGTTTGCATTTTGCATCGCCATGCTTAATCTTGGATCCGGCTTACGCGGTAAGCGCGACGAAGTCGATGTATCGGATTGTAAGATTCCTACAACGACTCTAATCTAGGAATTTCTCTTCCAGGACTCGCTGAAACGCTCATCGATGGCCATATCCAATCAGATGGTGGCGACGATGACGTTTTTATGGTGGGCAAAATATAAACTTAAAATACGAACTCTTGTATTAAATTGTCATTTAAACAAATCATTAATTTCAGACTCTAAACCTGCCAGCGGAGCCACCAGATCCGCGACAGTCTATCGAGACGTCAATCGGAGGGTATCGGATGCTCCCTTATCATTCTCAGTCTACGGACGTTCCAGATCCCCATCGACCCATTCATTTCATTGGCGATCCGTCAGTAGCAACCGACAATTATCCTTACGTGCAGCTAACGGCACTCAACCACGAGTACCTGTATCCGGTGATTGACGAGCACAAAACCGACAGATTAGATAGGAGGAACTCGAGCGGCTCCTTGAAGAAGCATGACATCTTGGTGTCGCAGCCTATTAAAAACACCAACAAACGTAATCTACGGATACGTTGCAAACATTGCCAGGAACTCTATTCCGAGCAGCAGAATTCTCGAGGATCTTGCGAGTACGCTCCAGATTCAGTTCGACGGGGCATCGCTACGGTTTCCTGCTTATCGTGCGCTCAATGTATGCTGTATCATTGCATGAGCGAAACTGAGGGCGATTTTGCCCAAAATCCTTGCAGGTTAGTTCCAACAAAATATTTATTTATATTAACGGACATAAATGCCCTTGTTACAAAAAAGAAAATAATAATAATGGTGTCTTGATACAATCTTTCATTCATAATATTCACATCTATAAATCTTACATCTAAGTATAAAAAGAAAGAATAAACCTACCTTCATTGTTTTTAGTTAAATGAAATGTTTAAAAAGTTGTTGCATAAAATCATTCAGGATGAATTTTCTAAAAATGCGTTCTCCATTTTTGTTTATTTTTTAGGTTACTAGTACTGCTGTAAAAAAAATTAAAGACGAATGTTAAAAAAATTACAGTAATAAAATATAAAACAAAATTGACATCATTATTGCTACATTAGCAAAATTTAGTGGATTTGTCACTTTTTGTACATGAAAATGACATACGACAGAGTTTAAATTAACATCTTCCTCTATTTAAACATATTTACTAATGTTCTATGCAGTCACTGTTTGATATATATTACGGGGAAGGTCCTAAACCACCCATCATCAAAAAAATGAAAAGTTTCGGAGATATTCCCAAATACAGTGGCCCTCCCCTTATTTTAACCGCGTCCTTTATTTTAATTTTCTTTCGTCCCTTATGTTAACTTCTTCGCCTCGTGAGTTCCCCCACCATTCGCCATTTGAAAGTGTTAAAAAGAGTGGGGATTGTTGTTTGCGCTTGCGCATACAGGAGAAGAAAGACGCCACTATATCTCCTTTCTTTGATTTTATTCTCTCATACTGCCAGTGGTGAGGATGAGGGGAAGCGGTAAAATAAGGGAAGAAGCCGCCATTTTCCTTGACTCGAAGAGTTAAAATAAGGGGAGGGCCTTGTTGAATTAAAAATAATGGAGTTGTTTATCGTTTAGTGAACATTTTGAAGTACCTAAAATTTGATTGTTATAAAATTATTTATCTTTTTTCACTAACTTTCAATGTCTTAGAATTACAAAATTAAGTATAAAAATTTATTATCAGTTTAATTATTATGTAGTTTATCTTTTTATAACTAGATGCAATTAATTTAACTAAAGCTTTTTTATATTATTATAAGTCAAATGTTAATAACGTAACGGAAAAATAAGAATAAATGTATAGATTTGTTGTTATTTGTGTAGTTTATTTACGCAAATAGTGTTTTGTTACCATGTGAACGTGTTTCCTTTTATTCCACTTCTAAACTCCACTACCAGATGAGACAAATGAAGTGTCATTTTCTTCGGGAGACAATATACTTTTGATTTCGACGGCTCAATTTGGCCCGGTTTTTGTTTCTCTCATTTTATCTTAATTTATTGCAAACTAATAATATTCGTACATTACGAAAGTCAGTGTAAATTAACGTACAGTAGTCCTTCCCTTATTCTAATTTGTCCAGTCAGGCAAGATGGCGGCCTTCTTCCCTTATTCTAATTTTCTCCTCTCCCCCGCTACTAAGATTTGTTGTCTCACTATTGTCTCTTTTTCTTTTGTTGCGCATGCGCCGTTATTTTTATTTAGAAAATACACACGTCAACACACATCACTATGGAGAACGCGTGAGGGGAAATATTAGAATAGGAGAAGAGACAAAATTAGAATAAGGGAAATTAGAATATGGGAAGGACTACTATAAGGCTTACATTGTCAGGAAAATAAGTATTGCCAACTGACTGTTATAAAAAATAGAATGACAACATTCTTAAGCAAAAATTCAATTGAACAATAAAAAATATTAAGATTAAGATTACTTCAAGTTTTGCACACCTTTTTGGTATAAAGAATATTGTAAAGTTTAGCACGAAAGATCTCATTTTTATTTGAAAATTATCAATATCTATTTCTGTTTTGCAAATACTTGTATTTCTAATTGAAACAAAAATTGAGTCATAAATTCGCCACGTTCGTTGACTCTGGGTTTGGCAGAGCGCGAATAAATTGTAAATTTATCCATCTGCGTCCACCATTTTGGATCCGCCATTTTGAATTCTTCAAATTTGATATAAGTTTCGTAATCAGCGACTCAAAAACAACTAGGTATTCATTTTTGTTAGTAATAAACGATTTCTTAAAATTCATGTCCGCCATTTTGGATCCGCCATTTTGAATTCTTTGAATTTGATGTCAGATTCGTAATAAGCGACTCTAAAAACACCTAGATATTCATTTTTTTTTTTAGAAATAAGCGATTTCTTAAAATTCATGTCCGCCATTTTGAATTCTACAAATTTGATATCGGTTTCGTAATCGGCGACTCGAAAAACACCTGCATTCATTTTTGTTAGAAAGAAACGATTTCTTAAAATTCATGTCCGTCATTTTGAATTCTTCAAATTTGATGTCAGATTCGTAATCAGCGACTCAAAAAACACCTAGGTATTCATTTTTCTTAGAAATAAACGATTTCTTCAAATTCATGTCCGCCATTTTGGATCCGCCATTTTCAATTCTTCAAATTTGATATCAGTTTCGTAATCAGCGACACAAAAAACACCTAGGTATTAATTTTTGTTTGAAATAAACGATTTCTTAAAATTCACGTCCGCCATTTTGAATTCTTCAAATTCGATATCAGTTTCGTAATCAGCGACTCAAAAAACACCTAGGTATTCATTTTTGTTACAAATAAACGATCTCTTAAAATTCATCTCCGCCATTTTGTATCCGCCATTTTGAATTCAAAGAAATCGTTTATTTCTAAGAAAAATGAATACCTAGGTGTTTTTCGAGTCGCTGATTACGAATCTGACATCAAATTTGAAGAATTCAAAATAAGGGATCCAAAATGGTGGACGCAGATGGATAAATTTACAATTTATTCGCTCCCTGCCGAACCCAGAGTCAACGAACGTGGACGTGGCGAATTTATGACTCCATTTTTTTTTTTTAAATTCATGTCCGCCATTTTGAATTCTTCAAATTTGATATCAGTTTCATAATCAGCGACTCGAAAAACACCGGCATTCATTTTTGTTAGCAATAAACGATTTCTTAAAATTCATGTCCGCCATTTTGGATCCGCCATTTTGAATTCTTCAAATTTGATATCAGTTTCGTAACCAGCGACTCAAAAAACACCTAGGTATTCATTTTTGTTACAAATAAACGATTTCTTAAAATTCATGTCCGCCATTTTGTATCCGCCATTTTGAATTCAAAGAAATCGTTTATTTCTAACAAAAATGAATACCTAGGTGTTTTTTGAGTCGCTGATTACGAAACTAACACCAAATTTGAAGAATTCAAAATGGCGGGCATGAATTTTAAGAAATAGTTTATTTCTAACGAAAATGAATACCTAGATGTTTTTTGAGTCGCTGATTACGAATCTGACATCAAATTTGAAGAATTCAAAATGGCGGGCATGAATTTTAAGAAATCTTTTATGTATTTCTAACAAAAATGAATACCTAGAGGTTTTTTGAGTCGCTGATTACGAATCTGACATCAAATTTGAAGAATTCAAAATGGAGGATCCAAAATGGCGGACATGAATTTTAAGAAATCGTTTTTTTCTAACAAAAATGAATACCTAGGTGTTTTTTGAGTCGCTGATTACGAAACTGATATCAAATTTGAAGAATTCAAAATAACGGATCCAAAATGGTGGACGCAGATGGATAAATTTACAATTTATTCTCTCTCTGCCGAACCCAGAGTCAACGAACATGGACGTGGCGAATTTATGACTCCATTTTTTTTTTTCTTAAAATTCATGTCCGCCATTTTGAATTCTTCATACTTTATGTCAGATTCGTAATTGGCGACCCAAAAAATTCTCCAATAAACATTTTCAGTAATTTTTGATCAGTTTCTGAATTTAGGCCAAGACTTGGGGTATTCTGGTTTATAGTATAGAACTTTTGAAAATGTGAATTATAGCCTGACAGTCAGTGAAAAGCTTCGTTATAATAATATAACATTATTAAATATCTCAACAATGGATTTTATTACGGTCGATTAAATCAGTTGCAGCTCGGAGGAAGGTTGCGGACGTCGGTGGCTTGGCCTGGCACTGCTGTCGCTGATCGTCCCGTGTCTCTGGTTCTACCCTCCGCTGCGTGCCATCCACTGGTGCGGTATGTCCTGCGGTCTCTGCGGTGGGAGGCACCATCCGATGGAATAACTGGAGGAGCCCTTTGATATCTCTGCGCCGTTCATGGTCGAGTCGCGAAATGCAGTGGCGAACGTTTACGAGTGCCACGATTTGAGCATGGGCCGGTGCCAGAGATATCAAAGGGGCAGGCAGCTACCAGTTCACGCGCTTATCCATCAACGTCATCTGTAAGGTGGCCTCCGACCAAGAAGTGCCATTAAACACTAACGGTCGAAATTAGTCGGGGCTAACGACAGTGCCCTTTATAGGTTAAATGTAATATATCGACGGTCGAAATTATTTTGGCTCCCTGTATTATATTAATGATATATTTATATTTTTTTACACTTTTTTTCCCCCGTATTAAAGAAATTGTTTATCAAAACTCTGGATGATTGAGTTTATTTAAGTAGAAATTTAAGACAGATTGTGATATTTAGACAAAAAAATTGTTTAATTGCACTTCTTTATGCGGAGTCGTCATTGTGTTGGTACCTTACAGTAACGAGAGTATTTTCTTCGTGCAGTATCGCGATCGACGCCGTTTTGTACATAGCGACTATGACAGTATTTTAATTTATGATTTGCGTACAAACTCGCGATCTGCCGAAGGTGAAACAAACGCGCAGTCCCCGTAATTCTTTCAATGACAGCGACAACGAACTTGCAACCTCTTAGTTTTCTTCACGGCCTCTTAGTTATGAGTTGTCCTTTTCGTGTCACTAAAAGGTAACGAACCGATGATTCTAATATACAGTAGGACCTCTCTTATTCTAATCGTTCCCCCACTACGAAAAGTCAACGAAAAATATTATCCACGAATCACAAGCTCGCAAGCAAAGTAAGTGGGGTTAAGGGGAAAATTAGAGTAAGAGAGGTCGGCGCGATCTTGAAAAACTTTACTAATTAGAATAAGAGAGGTCCTACTGTATTTGCATCCGGTACGTTTTGAGGTTAGTTTCGACCCTTCGGGAAACCTAACCTCATTAATGTACGCGTAATATTTATTTCGACGTCTTGGTGAAAGCTCAAGTAGACGAGGAAACTTAATTAGCTAAAAAAAAAATGATGCGATGTCCTGCGTGTGTGAGCACTTGCGACATTTAACCCCAGTTTTCTTTCGGAGCCGAATACCGCCAAGGCTTTCTGTAGAGGAGTGTCTTTTTGTACGTATTGACTTTTTTACAGTTTTTGTATTCGCAAAAGGCGTCAGGAAGCTCCCGAATGGGCTCGAGCGAGCTGGCCAGTCGCATTTTGCTGTTAGGATAGTGCGTATAGGTACGACGGTTATTTTGTACGCTCTCTCACGCACGGGAACGCTTCGAACATTTCCTTTCAGGCCTCCAAGATAATGTTGCTTTCAAGTTAGTCGGACGAGGTGCTCAAGAGTGTAAAAAGAAAGATGTCCCCCCCCCCCCCCCCCCATCATGTAAATACGGTATTGTTTAACTGCCATAACGTTTTTGTGTTCGGTCGCGAAAGACGACAATTACTTTCCTTTTCGGTTGCGATATAAGTACAAAAAGCTATTTTCTCATCAAGTCCGTCGCGACGACTCTTACCAAATGAGAATAAGGCAGGCCGAATGCGAGAAGAGTGTCTGATTTATTTAAGTTGCTTCGTACGAATGTTAGCGAGCGAGCATGAAATGTCTATAATTGTATCGACGAATAATTAAAGCGTAGATATAAATATTGTAATCAGGTAACAAGGAAAGAGCGACTAATAATTCTCGACGCAAATGCGTGAATAAAAACGAATCGAGACGATGGTAAACTTAAGATTCCCATTTATAACCTAAACGTTGCACAGTCTCGAACGAGTAAGATTTTAATCCGCAAAGTACATTATACCATAAATGTCTTAAAAAAAGAACTTGTATCGCTGTAATTAAAAAGGAATGAAAATATGTATCATAATCCTCATGTACGAGAGAATAAATATATTGCATCGCGATTCGCAAGTATTTTTATTTTAACCCATTAATGCACAAGTTTACTGCAACTTCAAAGCTTATTTTCAATATGAAATAAATTTCGACAAAAATAAAAACTATCAGATTTCAAGGCTGCTCTTTCGAATGGTAGTAAGACAATATTTAAAGAATTGAAATTTATATATTATTTTGACATATATAGTAGAAAAAAATGATTTCTTAGGACTCATTTTTTTACAAATTTCGAGTTTTCGATACAATATCTTGCTTTGAGTGAACTAAAACATATTGAAAGGGTGCACTCGATAGTTGTACTTAAAAGATAACAATTTTGTATCGTCTCAAATAATCCTAACCTCCAAAACTTCTTAAACGTTGCAAAACAAAGAAATACATCTTATTTGATCAATTACTAACATTATTAATGAAATTCATATCATTAGTGGTATAATTATGCCGAGAATTAAAGGCGTCATGAATTGTAGGTTATGTATTTAAAATTCAAAATTGCCGACTAGATTTCACGAAATATGTAACTTCTTATGTAAACCTAACCTAAACGAAATAAAATTCAATGCCGCTCTTTCGAATAGTAGTAAGACAATTTTTTAAAAATTGAAATTTATACATATATTATTTTGACATATATAGCAGAAAAACATGATTTTTTAGGACTCTTTTTTTACAAATTTCGAGTTTTTGATACAATATCTTGTTTTGAGTGAAATAAAACATATTGAAAGGGTGCACTCGATAGTTGTACTTAAAAGATAACAATTTTGTATCGTCTCAAATAATCCTAACCTCCAAAACTTCATAAACGTTGCAAAACGAGGAAATAAATCTTATTTGATCAATTACTAACATTATTAATGAAATTCATATCACTAGTGGTATAATTATGCCGAGAATTAAAGGCGTCATGAATTTTAGGTTATGTTTTTAAAATTCGAAATGGCAGATCCAATATGGCCGACTAAATTTCACGAAATAACTTATGTAAACCTAACCTAACCTAACCTAAACGAAATAAAATTAGTTAAAACTCAAATTACGCGGAAATGAACCGAAAGAGTCTTTTTAACCTAAAATATCGGTAAAAAGTTTTATTTTTATTTAATAATATCGTGTACTGAAAAATATCTTTAAAATTCAAAATGGCAGATCCAATATGGCCGACTAAATTTCACGAAATAACTTCTTATGTAAACCTAACCTAACCTAACCTAACCTAAACTAAATAAAATTCAAGGCCGCTCTTTCGAATAGTAGTAAGACAATTTTTTAAAAATTGAAATTTATATATATATTATTTTGACATATATAGTAGAAAAAAATGATTTCTTAGGACTCATTTTTTTACAAATTTCGAGTTTTAAATTTTTTTAAAAAAAAAAGATTATTAAACTTTTATGGATTTTAAGACTAATAATTAATTTTCGTGAAAACTACGGAGTTCAGAGAAAATTTCCTTAAATAAAAAAGTCTTAGAATTATTTAAAGAATACTCTTAAATTTCTTCAGATTTTTTAAATGACTTTTTTCGAAATTTCAATTTTTCGAATTTTTCAAAAATAAAAAATTGTGGCGTCGAAGCTTAAAAAATTTGTGGGTATTCTTCTAATTATTCTAGAACATAATTGTTCTTAGAAAATTTTCTTTACAGTTCATAGTGTTCAAGAAAAAAAATGGTTAAATTTTGAAAAAGAATTTGTAAATGAAGTGGCCATTTTGAATCTGATATCGAAAATTTCAAACATATACCAGTGTACCTTTTAAGTACAACCATCCAGTGTACCCTTTCTTGTTTTAGTTCACTCAAAACAAGATATTGCATCGAAAACTCGAAATTTGTAAAAAAAAAAAGAGTCCTAAGAAATCATTTTTTTCTACTATATATGTCAAAATAATATATAAATTTCAATTTTTAAAAAATTGTCTTACCATTCGAAAGAGCGGCCTTGAATTTTATTTCGTCTAGGTTAGGTTAGGTTAGGTTTGTATAAGAAGTTATTTCGTGAAATTTAGTCGGCCATATTGGATCTGCCATTTTGAATTTTAAAAACATAACCTAAAATTCATGACGTCTTTAATTCTCGGCATAAGTATACCACTAGTGATATGAATTTCATTAATAATGTTAGTAATTGATCAAATAAGATGTATTTCTTCGTTTTGCAACGTTTAAGAAGTTTTGGAGGTTAGGATTATTTGAGACAATTCAAAATTGTTATCTTTTAAGTACAACTATCGAGTGCACCCTTTCAATATGTTTTATTTCACTCAAAACAAGATATTGTATCGAAAACTCGAAATTTGTAAAAAAATGAGTCCTAAGAAATCATTTGTTTCTACTATATCTGTCAAAATAATATATAAATTTCAATTTTTTAAAAATTGTCTTACTACCATTCGAAAGAGCGGCCCTGAATTTTATTTCGTTTAGGTTAGGTTTACATAAGAAGTTATTTCGTGAAATTTAGTCGGCCATGTTGGATCAGCCATTTTGAATTTTAAAATCATAACCTAAAATTCATGACGCATATAATTTTTGGCATATTATACCACTAGTTATATGAATTTCATTAATAATGTTAGTAATTGATCAAATAAGATTTATTTCTTCGTCATGCAACGTTTAAGAAGTTTTGGAGGTTAGGATTATTTGAGACAATACAATATTGTTATCTTTTAAGTACAACTATCGAGTGCACCCTTTCAATATGTTTTAGTTCACTCAAAGCAAGATATTGTATCGAAACCTCGAAATTTGTAAAAAAATGAGTCCTAAGAAATCATTCTTTTCTACTATATATGTCAAAATAATATATAAATTTCAATTTTTTAAAAATTGTCTTACTACCATTCGAAAGAGCGGCCTTGAATTTTATTTCGTTTAGGTTAGGTTAGGTTAGGTTAGGTTTACATTAGAAGTTATTTTGTGAAATTTAGTCGGCCATATTGGATCTGCCATTTTGAATTTTAAAGATATTTTTCAGTACACGATATTATTAAACAAAAATAAAACTTTTTATCGATATTTTAGGTTAAAAAAAACTCTTTCGGTTCATTTCCGTGTAATTTGAGTTTTAACTAGTTTTATTTCGTTTAGGTTAGGTTAGGTTAGGTTTACATAAGCTATTTCGTGAAATTTAGTCGGCCATGTTGGATGTGCCATTTTGAATTTTAAAAACATAACCTAAAATTCATGACGTCTTTAATTCTCGGCATAATTATCCCACCAGTGATATGAATTTCATTAATAATGTTAGTAATTGATCAAATAAGATTTATTTCTTCATTATGCAACGTTCAAGAAGTTTTGGAGGTTAGGATTATTTGAAACAATACAAAATTGTTATCTTTTAAGTACAACCATCCAGTGCACCCTTTCAATATGTTTTAGTTCACTCAAAGCAAGATATTTTATCGAAAATTCGAAATTTGTAAAAAAATGAGTCCTATAAAATCATTTTTGTCTACTATATATGTCAAAATAATATATAGATTTCAATTTTTTAAAAATTGTCTTACTCCCATTCGAAAGAGCGGCCTTAACAATGGTAGAATCTGATGTTTTTTATTTTTTTGAAATTTATTTCATATTGAAAATAAGTGTTGAAGTTGCAGTAAACTTTCTGTGCATTTGGGCATTAATGGGTTAAACACAATTGCTCTTTTTTTGGAAAAATTTATTTCTGATCCTGTTTTAAATACAAATTTAACATATCAGGTATGTACAGAGAATTACTTGCGACTTCTAATGAGGCGTTGGCTTGTGTCCATCCACATAAAAATTGCGGGTTATCGGAGGTAATTTTAATTCTATTCCTTCCAATTCTTTGTTTAAAATTATTTGACATCCTAAAACAGATTTGAATAGTTAATCGAGGAAAAAAGGTTAGAAGAATATAATTTTACCTAATCTAGAATTCTCTTTCAATAGTGGCGCCATGTCGAGAAGGTCGTCTTCCCGTTCTTCTGGCGAATTCAATTTATCGTAATAATCGTGGTGAACGTAGACATGGCAAGTGGTACAAGCTAACGAAGCTTCGCACGCACCTTCCATATCAATGCCATACCTATGTGCAAGGTAAAGAACATTGTCACCTACCTTTCCTTTGATGGGAATCTTTTTCCCATTTTTGTCGATAAATGTTATATTTACACTGAAATTGAAATCGTAATATAAAATTTATAATAATTAATCAAAATGTTACGATTACGTACACTTCTTCCTCGGATTTTGGATCTTGCATCTCGTATTCGCCATGTCGGTTCCCTGTAATTAATTTTTTAAGAATGTTTTATTTTAAAATAGTGATTAATATAAAATAAACATTTTAAAATGTTACAATTGTCTACATGAAATTTTTAAATGAGATTTGTAAAACTTTGGTTTACTTTCATAAGGTTTAAAATTCGCGCCAAAATTAACATTCGAAAAATTGGGATTTGTCCTTGTCCGAGAATTGAACTTACATTTTGTCGTGTGAAACTTGGCAACTTTTAACTTTTCCATTTTTCTAAAGCTCCGGCATTGTTTTTCTAAATTTCTCAGCAATGCCGTAGATTTCAGCGCGATTGCCATTTCGGTGACTTTAATAAATATTTTGACCTAACCTAAAAATTGTTCCACTTTACTGCGAGAGCAGTGAATGTGTGACGTGAGGATTTAAAAAACTTTTTCCGCTAACATGTATATATATGTTTTATTTGACTATGTATTTATACATTGTTTCGATTTACATTGTACGTGTAGTTGCGTATACAAATAGTGCGTGCACATGTGTAACTAGATCCCATCCCCACTTTGATTTTTCTAGTGGATTTTTATCGAAGGCTTACCAACTGTGAAAAATAAAATATTTACTATTGACTGTTTGGGGTTTTTAATTTCGGAGCTTTGAACACGAGAATACATTTTATAGTAATCCTTCTCTTATTTTAATTCCTCTTATTCTAATTTTTTCACTTCCTCTAATCTCATTTCATGCATACAACATAACCTAAAAAAACTCTTTTTAAAAACAAAAACATTTAACAATAAGTCAGTTCGGTTATCTGTCTAATAAATAATATTGTGTAAATTAACATTGATGTAAAAACTCCTCACAAGATCCTAGAAAGGTGCAAACGTTTTTGGCGGCAAATTAGAATACGAGAAGGAGACGCCATCTTGCCTGTCTGGACAAATTAAAATAAGAGAAGGGCTACTGTATATATAAATAATACAAATATGTATGAATCTGCAGAACTACATTACCATCGTCATATTGGACCCTCCATTTTAATTTTCAAAAATGATTTTATGTTTTGCTTTCGCACTTTTGTAAAAGCTTTTACTCTTATTTTTTATCAAGATATGGAAGGATGAAAATGAAAAATAGGAGGCCCCTGTTTGCATGCAATCGTACTATACTCACGTGACTTATTTGTTAATAACCACTTTTAATGTATTGTTTTGCATATACGCTTTTCAGTTCATTTTTGTGATTTTTTTTTCAGATTTTTAAAAATACCCGAAATTGCGAAAAATTAACTTTTTGGTTGAAGGTGCAATTGAAATTGAAAATACCTACTTTTATCTTAAGGCTCGTAAAAAAATCTACAAAAAACATGTAAGATAATATTTTTTAATATCGTCATTTTGCGTAAAAAAATAAAAATACCTCAAACGACTGAATTAAAAAAAAATCATTAAATAAACTATAACTTTGTTAATCATTGGTATTTTTGGATTATACATGGTCTAAATAACTATATCTTCATTACTTTTTAATACAAAAATGGTAAACACAAAATTAAAAAATGGTAGTCCACTTCACATGGAATGCCCCTTATGGAAAAAGTGCAAAATAAAAAATTTGTTGAAATAATACATTTGTGTTGCTGAAGTACGTTAAGGAATCATTATAAAGTAAACATCTGAAGTTGTACAAAATTCATTGTTAACATTATGCATTTCATAGCTTTTCGTAAATGTTAATGTATTAAATATACATTTAACATCCTGTTACGAATCATTCCTTCAGCCAGATATCTTGGAATTTGTTCCCAGATAACACATGATATTCACAGAATAGGAAGTACAGTAGTCCCCACCCTAAGTTATACCATCCAAATTTATATGTCTATCCTAAGTTATAGATTGGCCTTCTCCTAAGTTATACCAGTTTCTTCCTCTCCTTCCCCCACCACATTGTTTTGCTGAGCCACACTCGCTTCACGACACTCTCACACAGAAGCTCCCATTGCATGGATATAAACAAAAATACGGGAGTGGGGATAGTGAGGGGCTATAACTTTGGAGAATCGTCCGCCATTTTGAAAGAACCGACAGTATAACTTAGGATGGGGACTACTGTAATGGGAACACTGTTTCACCTGAAAATATCGCGTCCACAATATCCAGGCTTCATAAAGATGAAACGTGCTTTTCAAAATATCAAGAAGGCGGATCCAAAAAGGCCGCAAAAAGGATATTTCATCACATAATTATTAATACCCAATGTCCGCTTCTTTTAAAAAATGTATTATTTTTATGCTATTAAGTATCTAAACATTTTTTGAAGATTTCAAAATATCAAAATGGCCGATTGAATATGACGGACAATATTTTTTAAATTGGTCGACATTTTATAAAATTTCTTGCTCGGGTGTTAGAATTCCAAAATGCTAACGTTGTTTTTCAAAATCGAGATGGCTATTAGAAAGAACATGTATTTCTATACGAATACCGTAGCGATATGAAATAACTATGTTTTCAAATAAACATAATTTCAATCTATTTTATACATTTTTAGGGAATATACATGAATTTTATCTGTATAAAAGTGTATATCGATGATTGCCTACATTTCATCAAGAATGATTCCATTCAAGCGCATATATAATTTTTCATGTCATTAGAGAAAAATATTTTAAACACTGGATATTAATATTTGTGTGAAAAATATCTTTTTGCGGCCATTTTGGATCCGCCATCTTGAAATTTTGAAAAATACCATTATGAAGCCTGGATATTGCGGACTCGATATTTTCAGGTGAAATAGTGCTCTGATTACTTATTATGTAAAAAAAATAATCATTTTCTACACAAAATTAGAAAAATGCATATTTAAAAAAGAAAAATGGCCATAACTTCCTGAAAATTCTTTTTTTTTAATTTTATTGGCAGATTCTGAAAAAGTGTGTCTAAATAGGTGAGAAATGGCCGACGGAAAAATGTTGACGTTTGTATATAGTACCAGAAAACATTAATGTTGAAAATGTTTTAATAAAAGGTTTTACTGGTCACTGAGTGCGAATCCGTTATCAGATTTTCGAAATTCAAAATGGTGGATCCAATCTGGGATCTAAAAACCTAAAAATTTGCCTAATTAAGTAGAAATTAGTTGTATTTGTTTTTTCCTGTATTTTAATTAAAAAAAAATTGTTTGTAGTTTCTTTAAATTTAAATTTTTTTTTGGTTTTATATTTTTTATGAATAACATTTTGTTAGTGATATTTGAAGCAATTTTTGATCTAACATTTTTTGGAGGTCTGAGTAATTGCAGGATTTATTTTTTTTTAAATGATAATTTTGAATTTTCAAAATCTGAATTCGGATTCGTAATCAGCTACCTCGAAACCCCCCAAGTAACGAGTTTCAAGTGAATTCGATGAATTTTTTAAAATGTCGTCCGCCATATTGGATCCGCCATATTTACTTTTCCAAATCTGAATTCGGATTAGTAATCAGCGACCTCTTATTATGTAAGCGCATTTGCGCAAATTTAAGTTTAAGTTTTAAGTTAAGTTTTCTAAAAGTTGTCGACATTTTGAGCTCACTTGAGATTTCTGTCTCGACTGCGAAGGGGTTAATAAAAAATTCCAATCTTATTTATTGATTATGATCATAATCATGATTTAAATATAAATTGGGTTAAATTTTTATAATATATACTAATTGTGTGTCATTTTCTTGTGTGGCCCGTGCTACCCGACACAAGTTCGAAAGTAACAAAAATCCCTATATAAATCAATTGGCTATATTGACGAAAAAAATCGATTTTTGCAAGTAAATTTGTTTGAGTTATGTCTGCGCAGGTAGGGTAGGGTAGGGTACAGTAGTCCTCCTCTTAAGGTTACTCCCCTTAAGGTTTATTCTTCCCGTAAGGTTTAAAACTTTCGTCCCTTATGTTTTATTTTTCCCCTCACGGCCTCTCCCACCACCAGACATTTTGTTACCGCCTGTGAACTAATCGCAGGCGCGCGGCGTGCAGTCGAGAACGAAAAACTCTGGTAGTGGGGGTCAGGGGAAAGTAAACCTTAAGGGAAGAAGCCGCCATCTTGAAAGCTAAAATTTAAACCTTAAGGGGAGGACTACTGTACAAAGAATATTTCTATTTTTTAATAACTTTTTTGCGTGCATTATTTTTCAAGTTATTGCATAAAATGTTTAGGTGACCTATTTTTATTCATCGAACTTAAACCCTTCCAGAGTAGGTATTGATTGTAGTGTAATTTTCGAGTTTGCATCATTTTGAACGCCATGCTGTATCCGCCATTTTGAATATTTAAAAACTAACATAATATTCATATTCAGCGATCCCAGAAATCCCAGACAGTTTCATGAATTATGTATCTTTTTTATCCGTCATTTTGAATCTGCCATTTACAATTTAAAAAACTGACATTGAATTCGGATTCAGCGGCCATTAAAATTCTTAAGTATAGAGATTTTAAGTTCGTTTTGTTATATACAGTACTCCTTCCCTTATTCTAATGTCTTCCCTTATTCTAATTTTGTCTCTTCTCCTATTCTAATATTTCCCCTCACGCGTTCTCCCCACTGACGTGTGTTGATGTGTGGATTTTCTAAATATAAATAACGGCGCATGCGCAACAAAAGAAAAAGAGACAAAAGTGAGACTAGAAATCTAAGTAGTGGGGGAGAGGGGAAAATTAGAATAAGGGAAGAAGGCCGCCATCTTGCCTGACTGGACAAATTAGAATAAGAGAAGGACTACTGTATTATACACAGACAGATTATTTTTTAATTATTTGTTATGAATAATAAAGCGTTATTCAAACTTTAAAAAGTAGAAATATTTTTATTTCTATTGACATATTGGGTTGTCAAAGTGCAATACCTTGTCATTATTGGTTATATTTTTGGAAGGAAAATCGGGAAAATGCATATACAAACATTACGTATCAACAGGTGGAACACTGAAGACCGATCGCGCTTTAAAGGGTTAAGTCCCTTGTTTCTAGTCTGCTGGGTCAGATTCAAAATTACAAAACAGTATAATTTTCAATAAATTGTCCAAACTATCTAAAATTCCCGAAAACCTCATAATTCAAAAAAGAATATTTTTTATTCTCCACATGTGTATCATATCACAATTCACTGCATTGCCGACCAAAATATCCCTATATGACCCCTGTGCGTGTATAGTGACAATCCGTTCCTAAATATTTTATTTTTAACAGTTGGCAAACTCGAAAATATATTGCACAATTCCAAACGGAGATGGATAGATAAGTAAACAGAAAGTGTAGAGAAAGATAGCGCGGGCAAATGGTGCACACGCGCATAAATGCACCGTATGTATACACTTGCAACATGTGTATTAAATTCGCACGCACATCGACCCCCTCCCCCGCAGTGTTGAACCAATTTTTTCGCGCATGCGCGATTCTGATTTGTATTTTCTTCTTCGTAATAGAGGAGGTTAAAACGCCGCTGGTTCAACAAAGTTTTCGAATACTTACCTGTAACTTCGGGAATTCGGCCTCTCGAAACCGAGGTTCGTTTCGACCTTGAAATAAGCGATGTGCTCCAAAAGAAATTCGTGATCGACACCCAGGTTAACTCCAGGGTACGCGGTTCCAAAAACGGACACTTGCTGGAGGTCTCGCATCGGTGACTCTGGTTTACGGTTACCGCGAAATCGGCATACATTCCCGTGATCCAGTTTCGTTTTGGTCTCCGGTCATTCGAATTTCTCTTACATTCCCGTTCGAATTGTTAACGGAGATTTTCGAAGGTGCCATTGAACTTTTGCTTCGAAGGGACCAGATCACACAGAAAAAGATGGTAATACTCAGTAACTTCCTGGCCCCAGAGGAAGGGATCCGACACGAAGAACAACACACTACATTGTATATCGATGACAGGGAAGTCGGCACGGGAACAATGTATATAACAGAAAGGTTCGACTAGATGTTCTTCGTTGATGTGTTTAGAAGATACATCATCAATTTGCATGCGAAGCACAAGGTGTTTAACGCCAACATTAGTCATGTTTTTACCTATATTACTGTCCAACTTGGGTAATATAAGACTTTGGAATTCTTCCAAGTTTAATTTTTCATTTTTATGTTTAACTTCTGCTCCAGAATTAGTTCTATCATTGTTATTATATTATTTATGTTATTTCCAGTTATTACTTTCAATTTTGATAATTTTAAGCTTTTAGTCTTAGCAATTTTCTATATTGTATATTTCAAAATTCCAGCAAATTTTATTTATGTATTTTTCATGAAAATACAATAAATTTCGTTAATTTCAACATATTCAACAGATTTTAAATATTTAAGCAAGTATGAATTAAAAATATCTAAGATTCTTTTAGAAAACTCAAAAAATAACAATTTAGTAAAAATCTATTTTAAATAAGAATTATTTTATTTATTCATAAGGAAAACCAAACTTAACTAGTATTGTTTAAGTCATAAAAGATTAAAGTATTATTTTTAAAAATTGTTTAAGTGATAATTTAAAGGTAGTTTAACCCTTTAACATCCAGAATGCGAGTTTTTCATGTGCAACTTCGTTAGTACAAACTGAAAATAATACACAGATTGTTCGGAATGTACCTAATTTACTATTTTTGAGGGTGCTCTTTCGAATGATGACTTCAAAATTTAAAAAAATTGAGTATTTACCTTTGATTTTGGCAAAAATATGTGAAAAAACACATTTTTTGAGGTTATTTTTTTTTTGGAAACATCCAAAATGGCGGCTTATTCCAAGAAATTTTTTTTTAAATTTTGGCAATATGGAAATGTAGCATTTTAAACATATTTTCAGCTGAACTGTCTATCTTATAAGATGTTTTTGGGTATGCCACGAATCTGAAGTCAGAATTCCGAAATTCAAAATGGCGGCTCCAAGATGGCCGACCAAAATGCGAAAAATTACCCAAACTGTATGAAAGTTGGTTCTCGGGGGTTTTCGGGGTCGCTGATTACAAATCTGGAATCAGATTTTGAAAATTAAAAATGGCGGCTTATTCCAAGAAATTTTTTTAAAATTTTGGCAGTATGGAAATGTAGCATTTTAAACAAATTTTCAGCTGAACTGTCTGTCTTACAAGATGTTTTTGGGTATGCCGATCACGAATCTGAAGTCAGAATTCCGAAATTCAAAATGGCGGCTCCAAGATGACCGACCAAAATGCGAAAAATTACTCAAACTGTATGAAAGTTGGTTCTCAGGGGTTTTCGGGGTCGCTGATTACAAATCTGGAATCAGATTTTGAAAATTCAAAATGGCGACTCCAAGATGACCGGCATAAATGTAAAAATAAAAAGTTCAGCTGAAAATTTGTTTAAAATGCTACATTTCCATACTGCCAAAATTAAAAAAAATTTTCTTGCAATAAGCCGCCATTTTGGATGTTTCAAAAAAAAAAATAACCTCAAAAAATGTGTTTTTTCACATATTTTTGCCAAAATCAAAGGTAAATACTCAATTTTTTCAAATTTTGAAGTCACAATTCGAAAGAGCACCCTCGAAAATAGTAAATTAGGTACATTCCGAAGAATCTGTGTATTATTTTCAGTTTGTACTATGCGGTGGAAGTTGCACATGAAAAACTTGCATTTTGGACGTTAAAGGGTTAATATTTATATATGCATTATAGAGAAATAATTAAGACATCTTTTGTGACATGTATTAACGGTTTTAAACTGTAGTAATAGTAGTAATTTATTAATCTCTTAACACTTTGAAGCATGGTGTACCTTTTTGTAATTTATTATTTACATATTTAAGGTAATTATTAATTAATTTTGCTGCAATTTTTTGCTTCCTTATTTCAAGAACATGTTAGGAAACTTGAAAAATCAATATTTTTAATTAATTATTATGTTATATTGTTTAAAAAAATTAAACAAAGTGTAAAAATGGGGATTTTCACACTGATGGAAGATTTTCAACATTCAAAATGGCGGATCCAATATGGCCGACTGAAATCTAAGGTGAATCTGACTTGTTTTTACATTTTGGTCGGCCATTTTTCATCCGCCATTTGGAATTTTGAAAATCTGAAGTCAGATTCGTAATCAGTGATCCCGAAAATCCCTCAAGTACCCAATTTCACCTCGATCAAGAAAATTTTTGGAATTCCGTCGGCCATATTGGATCAGCCATTTTGAATTTTGAAAATCTGAGCATTAAATTCTTAATCAGCAACCCTGAAAACTCCCGAGTAACAAATTTCAGCTATTTTCAGCGTAAAGAAAAATGTATGCTTCAAAGGGTTAAATAAGGAATACAAAACCAATTGAGATGGAGTTCCAAATGTTTACAAAAATTAATAAGTAATCAGAAAAAACATAGTGTTTTAAACTGTACAGTTTTCTTAATATAAGATTAGGCAATCTACATGTACCTGAAGTTCTGAACGTTCAATGAACGATCTCTCAGTCGTGTTTTAATGATAAAATGAAGCAATGAAAATATAAAATATATAAATTACAAATTTGTTTTATAATAGTGAAAAAAAAACGCGAGATCTCAATAATACTTTTTTTTACTATATTATGAAACTTTTGAGAAATCGTGCATTGAACGTTCGGAACTTCAGGTACATCAATCTAGGGTATACGATTGCCACAATTACCAGTCAATTTCAACAAAATACTCCGAAATTGATTCTTGATTTAAACCATGTGATATTAGTTCGTAAGGTATTGTCCAAGGGGTCAACCACTGGTGGGAATACCAGTACATTTGAGCGGGAATACTCGGGAATACTAGGGAATACTCGAGAATATCTGGAAATACTTGGGAATATTTGGGAATACTCAAGAATATCTGGAAATACTCGGAAATATCTGGGATTATCTGGCAATATTTTGAAATATTTGGAACTACCGGCGATTGATTTACTTTCATTTGTTAAAATATAATAGTTTTATAAATGAAGTCAATTTAAAACAAAGTTTCCAAGTGCTAATAAATTGTATGATTGGGTCCAATCCTTTCACCATAAAAAGTGCAGACCGTATTGAAATTAAAAAACTCTATAAAAAGTTTAAATATTCCTCTTAAATTAATAATTTTTTAAATGTTATCTTTGTGTTTAAAAACAATGTAAATTACCATGTAAATAAATTAATTGAAATCTATACCTATTTAAGTTAAATTTGTTCATTTAACCCGGTTCATCAGGTGCTTTCTTAGGGAAAAAATCACTCAATCGTTTTGATATAACCATACCTATTGTATTTTTTCTCGAATTTTCTAAATCCGGTTTCAGATTGACCATATCTGCCGCCATTTTTTTACTATGGCGGTTTAAACATACAAAAATTGTGAATTTTGAAAAAAATTGTTCAAATAATCATATTTTTTAATAGGAAACCGTGTTCGGAACAAGCTAAGTCTCTGTATCTGGTGGTGTAATTAGTTACACTAAAAGATAGGATAGTTATTAATTCTCCATTCAAAATGGCAGCTTCAAAATGGCAGTTCTCAGTCAAAATTGTGTTGAAAAATTTCTGGACGATCTAACTCAAAAGCTACGAGTTTTTAAAAAAAAATGTTGAGAATGAAAAGTTCTTAGAATTCATTCAGATATATAGTGGAGTTTTTTCAGATTTTTTAAATGAAGTTTTGAGAAATTTTTTTCCAAAATTTTTTTTAAATTGTAATTTATTTAGGAAAAATTCTTAACAAAATTTAGTGGATTCTCTGATAAATTCTAAGAGTTTTTTGTTTTTTGCAATTCTTTCCAAAAGTTGATAGTTTTCGAGGAAATCAATTTCAAATATTATAGTTTAAGATTTTTCTTTTTCGAAAACTATCAACTTTTGGGAAAAAATGCATAGAATAAAAAACTCTTAGAATTCATAAGAGAATGCACTAAATTTTGTTCAGAATTTTACGAAAAAAAAATTACAATTTTGAAAAGAATTTTGAAAAAAATTTTTCAAAAATTCATTTAAAAAATTTGAAAAAATCTACTATATTTCTCGGCGAATTCTAAGAATTTTTTATTCTTAGCATTTTTTAAAACAAGCTCATAATTGTTCAGTTAGAGCGTCCAGAAATTTTTCAACAAAATGTTCACTGCAGTCTGCCATTTTGAATGGTGAATTAATAACCATCCTATCTTTTAGTATAACTATTTACTCCACCAGATACAGAGATTCAGCTTGATTCGAACACGGTTTCCTGTTAAAAAATAAGATTATTTGAACAAATTTTTTAAAAATTCACGATTTTTTTATATTTAAACCGCCATAGTAAAAAAATGGCGACAGATATGGTCAATCTGAAACCGGATTTAGAAAGTTCGAGAAAAAATACAATAGGTACGGTTATATCAAAACGATTGAGTGACTTTCTCTATGAGAAAGCACCTGATGAAAAGAAGTCAAAATTTAGGGCATTTCTTGTATGCATCAGTAAATACAATCTTGAAATGAAAAACAAATATAAATTCAAAAAGGAAGAATAGAACATAAAAAGTAATTACATTAATAACAATAATTAAATTCGTGAAATTCCAACTTAATATTTCGAATAATGGTGCAATTGGAAACATCATAATCAAAGAATTTAATATTAGTATTATAATCACATAATGAGTTGACCAGAGCACACATTTCGTATATTGGCACGCTTTTTACATAATTTTTTGCACTGAACGTAAAAAGGATAGTTAACTCGCAAAGAATATGTCCGATCTATTCTGGTAATAATTTCAGGGCATTTCATGAAAGATTGTGTAAAACAAATAGGAGTTTTGTCTTCAAAAAAGATATCTTGAACGGCAAAATTTATGGATCCTTGAAAATAATATTCAGTGGCAAATGAAACATGTGATAATGACGCTATTTAGCAGATTTAACATTATTCTAATTTTAGTAAGCTTTTCTTTTTTGTATATGTATTTTATGCTAATAATGTGAATAATAGGTGTTATTTACTTCATCTGTGGAAATATTCAAAAAGTATACAAACGACTAATAATTCATTTATTTTCAAATAGAATTATGAAATTTTTGATGCACTTGAAGTTCTGAACTTTCACTGAATGGTTTTCTAATAATCCACTGTTGATTTACTAAGTACATAAGTAACTAGGAAGTCTTTTATATTTGGAATATTAATAAATAATAAGTTTATATCTTTTGCAGTTGTAAACAAAAAATATTGATATTTTTTTAAAGGCATATAATAATAAGTCTTTTCTAAAAATTCGTTCTCAGAAATTCAGATACATAATTTTTGTTCATAATCCAAATTAGAAAAATAGTTTATATTGTAAAATTTAAATTATTATATTCAATATTTTCAATTTTTTAATTGAATAATAATAATAATAATCAGGTATATATAACACTTTGTTTGATATTGTAATTATCAAATATAATTTTATTTCTAATAAATTATAAATTGTTACTACAATTATTGGTAGTCGGACAATGTAAATGAAAAGTTATTGAAAACATTCGTCATGATTCTATCTTCAAAAAAGTATTTCACAAATTATAGAACACTTAAAGGAAAAATTAATGAAATAGATTAAATATCCTTTTTTTTTAATTTGAATTTAAATCACTAAATTTGTTCCATGTTTTCTACTTGTTTTACAGCGTTTTTAGCACATTATTTTCTTTGAGTTGAAGTTGCAGATGGTGCTGATAAACGTTACACTTTAAAGGGGGTTCTACAGTACTGGACCGATAAGGTAGAAATTTTCACTAAAAACCGTAAATAAAAAATTACTGAATCATTTTTTCAAAATTCGGTCTCTGTAAGGGAAATTTTAATGACTATAAGCGATATCCTAGAAAATAGCAAGGAAATTGATTGAGAATTGACTAAAAATTTTCGGAAATACATATATGTAAATCACTTATTTCCAAAAATTCTCCGTCAGTTCTCAATTAATATCTTTGGTATTTTCTAGGAAATTGTTTATAGTGCTTAGAATTGCCCTTACACAGCCCGAATTAAAAAAATCTTATTCAGTAATCTTTTATTTACATCTTTTACTGAAATTTCCTACCTTATCGGCGGACCACTTTAGCACCCCCTTAAACGTTAAATTCTCGTCCAATTCTGAAGCAATTTTGATGAAATTTGACTTAAGTTCCGAAAAAAGAGTAAACCCTAAAATCAATTCGGATTCGAAATTATGTTTAGTTTCTGTTTAATTTCAATATATTAGGTGAGGATTTGACGTTATCAACCGAGTGGCAGTAACAAAGTGCTCCGCCGATGAGGTAGGAATTTTCACTAAAAAGCGTAAATAAAAAATTACTGAATCAATTTTTCAAAATTCTGGATCTGTAGGGGTGCTTCTAATGGCAAGAGACAATATCTTAGAAAATACTAAAGAAATTACAGTAGACGCTCGATATAAGAACCATCGCTATAAGAACCGATCGGTATAAGAACACTTATTTGATCATTACAGTCCCTATGAACATTCGAGATGTATCCCCTCCATACACTTTTTGCTGGTAGGAACCGTTCCGCGCATTCCGTCGAGTCCACCTATACATACATAATACATACAAGAGAAGGGGAAGCATCAATTCCCCCCTCCAATGGTTCTTATATCGGCGCTTGGCGGGGAAGCTCGGAACGGACGTAGTTCTTATATCGAGCGTCTACTGTAATTGAGAACTGAGAACTAATAAGTTCTGGATGATTTTCTTCGATAGATGGCGTTCATTGTCATTTCATATACAGTGGCTCTCCCCTTATTTTAACGCTTCCCTACATCCCCACCACTGGCACTTTGCGAGAATAAAACAGAGAAAGGAGATACAGTGGCGCACTCTTTTGAACACTTTCAAATGGCGAAGAGTGGGGGAACTCATGAGGGGAAGAAGTTAAAATAAGGGACGAAAAAGAGTTAAAATAAGAGGAGGGCCACTATTAGGTTCGAATATTGAGGATTTCTAAAAGATAATGTTATTTACAGATGGCGTTTGTAGTTATTCGTTCATTTATTTTGAAATTATTTTGAAAGTTAAACAAATCAGAAACTTAATTTTTTTCTCGTTTCCTGATATGGTTTTTACAAATATTTTACTTTTATTTTGCTCGAATGTAAAATTGTCTGATTTTGTATCTACTTGGCACCGTATTAACTTTACTAGTACGTGAGGAACGTCTAATTTCGCTCATCACCCATGTTACATTATTTTAGTGAGTATCTAATCTTGGAGTGTTAATATGTCTTGTGTCGGGCAAAGTGCGAATACGCTTATTTTACACTTCATTTTTGATAGTTAATTTGGTAGAAAATCTGAATAGAAAAGATGAACTCATTTATGATAGGATTAATGTTCAAATTTATTAAGGAACCCTTTGAAGCACACATTTTTCTTTACATGGAAAATGGTTGGAATTTTTCACTCGGGGGTTTTCGCTGATTCCAAATATGACCTCAGTTTTGCAAAATTCAAAATTGCGGATCCAAGATGGCGGACCATATTAGGAAAAAGTTGCTTGATCGAGATGAAACTGCGTACATGGGAGTTGTCGGGATAGCTGATTACGAATATGTTCTCAAATGTTCAATATTCAAAATGGTGGATCCAAGATGGCGGACAAAATTAGGGAAATGTTGCTTGATTTGAATCTGCCATCTCAGTTTTCAAAATTCAAAACGTATTACATATACATATTTCGGGGCCCCAAAATCTCAGAATAAAAGTTTCCAGGCCTAAATACATGTTATTTTTAAAATTCTTGTACTGCCATTTAGAATTCGCCATTTTGAATTTTGGAACTGTGATCCTGGATTCGTCATCAGCGACCATAAAAACCCCTTAGTAAAAATTGCCATGAAAATCGAAACTGAAATAAGCTGAAAAATGCTTTTTTTCTTCAAAAAGTTCATTTTTAGTGTTTGTTTATTTATAACTATTATTAGTTATAAATTAAATTAATAACTTTTAAAAGTATTATATTGCTGCAAACAAATATTAATTGTACTCTAGAGATATTTGTGATGTTTTGATCGCGCTTGAAAAAAATAAGTAGTTAGAGCTGCTGTTTAAGTAGTAACATGCAATTCAGGTAAACTTTTGTAGTACAGTATAGGGTCTCCCTTATTGCATACTGCAGATTTTTCATAATGGCGACGGTCTCCCTTATTCTCCACTTCCCCTTTATCCCCACTCTTAGTGGTCGACGAGCGTCAACGGTTCGGATTCGCCCAGCCGCGAAGGTTAGGTTAGGACGAAATGGAGGAGGGAAGCCGACCGAAGGGGAATATAAAGAGATCCTAAATCCGGAGAATAAGAGATGTCTAGAGAGTAAGGGAGGATTCGATAAGGGAGACCCTACTGTATTTACTCTTCACCTACAGGAAGCCGAATAAACACCAATGGAAATGTGATAGTACCGGATTTTACTATACAAACTAGTTACCTTAACTACTGGTTTTCCGTACGATACATTTCTTATAGAATTTATATCAAAATAGTAAACAAGTGTATTGTATATTTCATTATAAACAACTTCTATTGCTGAAGGAAGATTTCGTTTCATTTTAGTAAATACGTTTACCATGTTGGATCCACCATTTTGAATTTTTGAAAACTAACTTCCAATTTGAAATCAGCGACCCCCCAAAAAAATCGGGAACCAAATTTGAAGAGATTACATTTGGGTCGGTCGACTGAGTGCAAGCCGCTATGATTTTGAAAGAAACCGAATTTAGTAACCATTTTTGAGCCGCCATTTTGAAATGTAATTTTTGCACTAATTGGATCTTTTATCCCAAAAATTGTGAAGCAATATTTATAAATATCTGAGGTATTTTAATGCACAAATGATTAAAAAATAACGATAAGTGCAAAAATCCTGATTTTAGGTATAAGTAAATGCTCGTAATTTTTTTATTTTAAAATTTTTGGCATTTTTCGATTCACCATTCGAAACAACAGGGTTTCGGCATGACAAATGTTCAATCCAAATTTTTTTTACTTTGCTTTACTACTAAAAAGTACTGTCAAACTTTAAATTTATGTACATTTGGTCCTTAACCAGTTTCGTCCTGAAATGCCCTAAATTATGACTTCTTTTCATCAGGTGCTTTCTCATGGAGAAAGTCACTCAATCGTTTTTATATAACCACACCTATTGTATTTTTTCTCGAACTTTCTAGATCCGGTTTCAGATTGACCATATCTGCCGCCATTTTTTTACTATTCCAGTTTACACATTAAAAAATCGTGAATTTTGAAAAAATTTGTTCAAATACTTGTATTTTTTAATAAGAAACCGTGTTCGAATCAAGCTAAATCTCTGTATTTGGTGGAGTAAATAGTTATACTAAAAGATAGGATGGTTATTAATTCACTATTCAAAATGTCGGCTTCAAAATGGCGGTCCTCGGTGAACATTTTATTGAAAAATTTCTGTACGCTCTAACTGAAAAATTATGAGCTTGTTTTAAAAAATTCTAAGAATGAAAAATTCTTAGAATTCATCGCGAAATATAGTGGATTTTGTTTAGATTTTTTAAATGAAGTTTTGAAACATTTTTTTCAAAATTCTTTTCAAAATTGTAATTTTTTTTCGAAAAATTCCGAAAAAAATTTAGTGCATTCTGTGATGAATTCTAAGAGTTTTTTATTGTATGCATTTTTTCCCAAAGGTTGATAGTTTTCGAGAAAGAAAAATCTTAAACTATAATATTTGAAATTCATTTCCTCGAAAACTATCAACTTTTGGATAGAATTGCAAAGAACAAAGAACTCTTAGAATTCATCAGAGAATTCACTAAATTTTGTTCAGACTTTTTCGTAAATAAATTACAATTTTGACAAAAAAATGTTCAAACAAAATTGTTCAAAACTATTTAAAAAATTTGAAAAAATTCCACTATATTTTTCAATGAATTCTAAGAACTTTTCATTCTCAACATTTATTTTAAAAAGCTCGTAGCTTTTGAGTTGAATCGTCCAGAAATTTTTCAACAAAATTTTGACTGAGAACCGCCATTTTGATGCCGCCATTTTGAATGGTGAATTAATAACCATCGTATCTTTTAGTATAACTAATTACTCCACCAGATACTGAGATTTAGCTTGATCTGAACACGGTTTCCTGTTCGAAAATACGATTATTTGAACAAATTTTTTCAAAATTTACGATTTTTTTATGTTTAAACTGCCATAGTCAAAAACTGGCGACAGATATGGTCAATCTGAAACCGGATTTAGAAAATTCGAGAAAAAATACAATAGGTGTGGTTATATCAAAAAGTTTGAGTGATTTTTTTCCCTAAGAAAGGGAACGGGTTAAAGGGTTAACTATTGAATAATCTCTTTAAACATTTATTTAAATAACATTTATTAAACGGATTCTAAAGTCCTCAGCTGATAAGGTAGTAATTTTCTGTAAAAATGTAAACTAAAAATAACTGAAATGGTTCCTCACAATTCGAGATCTGTAACAGCAATTCCAGCCACTATAAAGAATTTCCTAAAAAACACCAAAGAACTTTGTCGAGAATTCAACGAGAATTTTCGAAAATAGATGAATTTTGCTTATTTTATTAAAAATAGTTATTGTAGAGTATATTTTACAATAATTTGAATGGTAAAAGTAACATACTCTCAACAACTTTGTGTAATATTTTACTACTATTATATCGTTTTTATTCGATCGTTAATCATTTTTCAAAATATAATTTTGCATTTTTTATTAACAGTGTACTTTCGTGGATAAACAGTGATACGAGGCAGGGATTTTCGCTGGAATATCCTCACATTTCACTCCACGCTATTTCCCGTGATCAACAAGTTTATCCTCGACAATGTCTATACATAATGGTCGACGCCAAAGTAGACTTCCCAGGTACGTGATAACAATAGTACGATTATTACAATGGAAGTCTTTTCAATGACATGTTTCAAACCAGCTCGTCTCAATTACATTATATTCAATTGTCTTTGTTTTCTTCAAGGCATTTACGACGATGGAACACTCAAATTTATATCTGCCTTGCATAAAATTTGAATGCTATTTATAATTGCATATAAAAATCTTGAAATGGTTATATCTGAAATTAGAATGTCTTGAATTATGACTTAGAAAGGAGGAATAAAATTTTCTTCAAAATTTATACACACACTAATATAAACCAAATTTAACAACTGTTAGAAATGTACTGAAAATTCTGATAGTTTTGTGTGTTACAGTAAAACCCCTCTTACTTGAACAGGGTCGAGCCAGCATTTCCCCTCCGACCCCGTTTATTTGAACGCTTACAGTTGTCCCCACTCCTCGCGCAATATACCCGTCCGACGTGAGTAGCGCACGCGCATTGGAATTGGTATTCGCGTAAGAGCGAGTAGTGGGGGTAAGGGGAAGTAGAAATCGTTCAATAAACGAGGTTATTTTGTTCAAATAGACGGGGTGTTCAAGATAGCGAGTGTTCAAGTAAGAGGGGTTTTACTGTACCATGTACCTGAAGTTCTGATCTCTCAGTCGTGTTTTAAGGATAAAATAAAGCAGTGAAAATATAAAATATAGAAATTACAAATTTGTTACGTTTTATAATAGTAAAAAAAACGCGAGATCTCAATAATACCTTTTTTTTACTATATTATGACATGAAACTTTTGAGAAATGTTCATTGAACGTTCGGAACTTTAGGTACATTGCGTTACCTGAGTTACAGAATATTAATTCCTAAACAAGTTAGGGGAAATACGTCTCAAAAACTGGTTAAAAAAAACTACTAAAAAGACTACAAAAAGTAAATGTTTTACCCTAAAGTTAACCTAAGGGCGTTGAATAATAAACCTATATTCAGTAAAAAATTTATACCAAAACGCCTTTTAAGTACTTTGGATGTGAAGTTAAAGTTATTTTGCAAAATATGGTTTTTTTAATATAAAGTTGTTTTTGAAAAGTTATATTTTCAGTTTTCTTGTAGTTTTTATTGGACAGATTTTGAGACCTTAAGTTAGGCAACAGTATCAGAAACTTTCGAAACTTAAGAAATCTGAATGCAATCAAAAGAATAAAGGTGAAATTAGTTTGATTTATGGCAACCAGGAGCAGTCACGACTCTAGCATCCCTTCAAGAGGTGCCCCTAAAACAATTTTCTGTTATATTTACAATTGTTATTCTTCTATTTATTGTGTAAACAAGTTGAAAGCGTTTGAAAATTACATTTTTGACGAATATGAAATTCATATTGAATGAATGGACTCTTAAATAATTTCATTCATCAAAATTAAGTTGTTAAATGTCAATGATGCATTTGAATCTGCAGGATTTATTTTGGATATAATTTCTGGATTTTAAGTCAGTTAATTAATTTTCTTGACTTTATCAAGTATTAAAACGAAAATAGTACAATTTTTACCATTTCCAACAGGCATCTAATTTTCTTTGGTATCACTTCTATTCAATAGTGAATGTAATTAGTACTATAATTAGTACTTAATTACTAGTGAAAACTAGTGAAATTCAAAAAAATATATCTTTTTATGACTGGTGTATAACAGTAAATTTCAGATATGACAATTTCAAGTATATTTTACCAAAGTATTACATGACGAGGAACTTCATTGTTGCAAGTGATTCTAAAGCTATTGTGGCGTAAACACAGTTTCTGCATCGAAGCAGTTTTTGCGAAATAATCTCAATGTTTGCATCGTAGCAGTTTTGTTTTTTATTCACAATGTCAACAGTTTCAATGTAACATTGAATTGCGCGAACGATCAATAAATTGATTAAATACTCTTTAGAAAGAATCGACGATTACTTTGCATAAAAATGAAATTATGAGCGAAATGAACAGTTACGAATGTAATTAATGTTGTTTGTTTTTGATAGAATCCTCGACGTTATCAAACGAGAGTAATACCACGAATGACGACGATGATGATGATTCGGATTCAGCCGCGATGACAGAAATGAGATTCGCTCCGGACAATATAAATAATTTAGATGCAATGTTCCAGGCAATGAGTCAATGTCAGGCTCTTCATCCCGATCCACAGGATAGTTTTTCGGATGGTGAGATGTCTTTTTGTTTGTCAATGACCAATGGCATGTGATATATAAATACACTGTTAGAAATGTTCAGAAATTTCGGATACTTTTATGTTATCGAAGTAACAAAATTTTACTAAATTCTGTAACAGAAAGAACCATTACGTTATATTATCAGGAAATTACGAAACTGTAACAGAAATTTCAGAAGGAATCAGTGAAACAAGGTGACATTACTTTGGTCTGTAGTCGCTAGGTGCGGCCGCGCACTCATCACAAAAGTGGAATTTTCATTCGGTCATCCATCAGTAGGGTATAACGAGTGTCATCCGAATATTGTTGAATTGTATAATGTTGATTCTTATTAGTAGGAAAGCAATCAATATATATAGTATTTTTTCTACCCTGATGCACATTTACAAAACAGTGTTGTTTTTATTAAATTTTCTATTTTTAATAACAGAGTAGCCTTTCCCAAATCAAGGACAATAAATCACAGAAAATACACAAAAAATATGATAAAGCAAACAAATTTTACTCCCCTTATATTATTATGTTACTGTAATTGAAAATTCTGAAACTGTAACAAAATTTTCTGAAACACGTAACCGAAGCTTTTTACGGTTACCGTTCTCGAAATTTCTGTTCATGTTTCGGAAAATTCTGAAACGGTAACCGTAAAAAGTTTCAGAAAATTGCTACAGAAATTTCTAACATGTAGAATTCTCACACAGAGAGAATAAGACAATAAAACTTCTTTGCCGCTTATAAAATAATTTAATATTTCTTGGTGTGACGGCGCATTTATTAGATGGAAAAAAAGAACGTAAACATTAAAATGTAAACAATGCGTCGTTCAAATGCGAACGAACGCGACGATATTCTAAAATAACGGATCATATAAGGTCAGAAAAATGTATTTTACTGTTGAGAAAAGGTGAATAGAAAACCCCACATAATAAATCTACTTAATTAAAAAGCGTTTCGAACTTGGCTACCAGTTGTGCTCTTCAGCAGGGATCTGCTAGCCGTACTCTGTGGCATGTGATATGAATTGAAATAAAATAAAAACTTATTTATTCTTTTGTGCATATACGATCTAGAGCAGTATGACTTGTTGCATTTTTAAACAAGCTTTTACTCGTTTTCTTACACTGCAAAAACTCTTATTTGAAGACATTACACACTTAACCCTTAGAAGCATGGTGGTAACCCACGTTACGACCTCGATTTCTTTGAGTTTTGCTCATTTAAATTGCAGTTAACGCATTTAAATCGGTGTTTTTGCTATTTTGTGTTACTATAGTGATATAAGAATATATAAAAACCGTTATTAAGATACAATTGTTTATTGCTTATGATTTATAAATGAACAAACATTAAAAAATCACATTTTTTTTCGAAAAAATTCATTATTGACGCTGTTTTTTAATGTTTGAATGTTAGCATAATAGAGTTTTTAAGGTCGCTAATTACGAATCTGATCACAGATTTTAAAAATTCGAAATGGTCGATCCAAGATGGTCGACGAAGATGTCAAGAGTTTCTTGATCGGATCTTGGCGGATCCAAAATGGTGGATGAGAATGTTAAAATTTCGTAATTCGCGCCAGAAAAATTTACAGGTATTCGTCATTTAGTTCTAAATTGTAATACCAGATTCGTAATCAGCGACCCCGAAAACCCCAGAGGTGCCCGGTTTTATATCAATCTAGTAAATTTTCAATATTACAGTCCGCCATTTTGGATCGGCTATATTAAATTTTGAAAATCTGAGTTCAGATTCCTAATCAGCGACCTCGAAAACCCCCGAGCAACAATTTTCAGCCAGTTTCCGTGTAAAGAAAAATGTATGCTTCAAAGGGTTAAAAAATGTTTTTTCAAATAAAACGTCTTAATATATGTTTCTTCGTTGCAAAGTGTCTCAACATTTAAGACATTATTTAGACGATCGTAAATAAGACATTTTCGTGTCATATAATCTGAGATATATAATGAAGACGGTAAAAGTGTCTAGATTTAAGTCGTTTTAGCTATTTTAAGTCACTTATGTGTTGAAACACTCGTAAATCGAAGGCACATTGCCGATTTGAGTATCTTCGACAATATTCGGCAGCTGCCGACTCGAAGCGACGAAGCTACATAACTTTTTCTGTTGATGTGCAGTTGTTCGGTTGATGTGATTCCAAAGGTTCATTATTGTGTTCGTAATTCCAATATGGGTGAAAAAATAATGTACTGTTGCATAAATGAAAGATGAAACAAAAAATAAAATTAAAAGTGAAAGAGCATACATCACATAAATATAAAACACTTTTAGGTTATTAACTTATGTAGAAACTTTCGAGCAGTAGATTCAGATTGCAATTGAAGACACTTCTAGCGTCTCCAAAGAAGTCATTTATAACGTCTTTCTACAAGACACCCAAAAACGTCTTAAAAGTGAGGACGACAGTGTCAGGACCACTCATAATTACAATGGTATAATTTGTTAGAAAATCTAAAATCCTTGAATGAATTCGTCGAATTGATTTATAAATATCAATAAACAAGTTCGAAAATACATCAGTTTTTACCGATAAAATTGTATTAGCTAATTTGGGTGTAATCTCTTATCAGAGATTTACAGGATAGTTGACGACGAATCTGTTCCCAAAAAATACAAAACGGCAATTCCAATATATCGAACTAAATATTTGAAATTCATTTTACTTTTTTCACGAAAATTAAATAACTTTTCGCTTAACTTCTAAAACCGCGTTTTAATTTTCACAAGAGTCAGAAGATTTTCCTCAATTTTAATTCAACATTTGGACCCCCTCCCCCTTTCCCTTCCTCCATACAACAAAAACAGAATACGGCTTTCAGATAAATTGTTCAAAAGGAGAATGAATCCTTTTTTAAGATTGAAGACATTTTCAGATTATTTTACATATAGTATTACATATATATTTTTCTGAAGAGGACCGCTATCCTTGGCCTACAAATTAACTATTATGCCTCTTTCAACCTTATTTTCCCATTTTTTTAAAATAAAAATTCTTTTTGTTCTTACTTTTTATACATATGTTGAAAGTATTCAGATTTCATTCAATTAATTTCCTTATTTTTATGTTATGTTGCCATATTTATGTTTACATTCATAAAGTTCAATGACCGTGCATCAAATTCAAAACTTTCAAAATTATACTTTCACCGGTCAATAATTATTATTTGTTAGAAGGAACCCTTCTAAGGGACAATAATATAAAATGTTGTATTTAGATGCTTGCATTTTTTCACCCGAGAAACAAAAAATTTCAATCAGAAAATTAGCCTAGAGAAGTAAATAACGAAAGGTTTATACATTTTTTGTTTAATACGTGGAGACTATTTAAAAAAAATTTTTTTTTTCAGTGTATAGAAAAACAACTTTTTCCTTACAAATGGACCCCTGAAACTTTTTTTTAAGAAATAATGTCATCACAAGGATACTTTTGAACAATAAATTTTTGAAGTCGGTCAAATAAACAAAGTGTAACAAATTATGATTTATTTTATATTATAAGTTTATTGTTTTATATTTATTATACCAACCATGTGATTATTAAACTGGGTCGGAGAAACAAGTATTTTTGAAAATATTACTACCTTGTACAGTTTATTAGTGTATACATTTTGGAAAGCTTATTAAAATTTCAAAATATTAGTAAACGTTTTAAGATTTCTAGTAATTATTATTGTAAATTCTTGCATAATAAAAGTCTGTCTGTAAAAGATTATGGAAAGTAATAAAATTGCTAATTTAACAGCGAAATATTATCAAAGAAAATTAACAGAAAATATATATTTTCGCTTTAAAATTGTCTCGACTTTAAAAAAACAATTGAAATATTGTTTCATTTACGATGTAATTGTTATAAAGAGCTTCTCTCTTAACTGTTTTCCCAACATTTTATGCTAAATAAAGGAGAACAACCCAAATAATTTCTCTTTATGTATAACAAAAATCAAGAGAATCGTTCTATTAGCAATTATTCTAACCCATTAGCGCATACATACCAGTGGTGCGATTTTGGACATTGGCGATTTTAACCGTTAGAATCAAACTTTTTCTTTCTGGAAACTATGTACTCTATGGTTTTAAGGGTCGCTGATCTCGAATCCGAAGTTAGAATTGCAAAATTTAAAACAGTTGGTCCAATACAGCGATTCAATCAATCTTCCAAACGTTCAATATAAATGGCAGTTGGTTTCCGTATGTTTTTGGGGTCGCTGAATACGAAGTTGATGTCAGAATTGCAAAATTCAAAATGGCGGACATCAAGAAGCTAACTGTTACACCGACAATCGGAATTTCACAAAAATCGATGCACATAAGTTTTCGAGGTCGCTGATTACGAATCTGAAGTCGGAATTGCAAAATTCAAAATGTCTGATTCATCGACTTTTGTGAAATTCCGATTGTCAGTGTAACAGTTAGCTTCTTGTTGTCCGCCATTTTGAGTCAGCCATTTTTTATTTTGTAATTCTGACATCAAACTCATGTTCAGCGACCCTAAAAACATACGGAACCAACTGTCGTTTATATCGAACGTTCGGAAGATTGATTTGTCCAACTGGTTTTTTTAAAAACATTATTTCTATGTTTGAATCGCCATATTGGATCAGCTGTTTTAAATTTTGCAATTCTAACTTCGGATTCGTGATCAGCGACCCTTAAAACCATAGGGTACATAGTTTCCAGAAAGAAAAAGTTTGATTCTAACGGTTAAAATAGCCTGTGTCCAAAATCGCACCACTGGTATGTCGTATGAGCTAATGGGTTTAGCGAATTGTGTAATAAATTAAAATGTTACACCTGCACACATTTTTTATAAACAAATAGATATCATACATTTTTACATCACTCATCTGCCATTTTTCACGCTTATTTATTTTTACCTTTGATTCTAATATAATTACATCAGCAAAATTTAATTTTTCTAGAGAACTTTGCCTGTAAATATTGAGTTTTCTAACTATAATATCGCGTTTTAATTAAGTTTAGATTGTATTTAATTTGTGCATCGAGTAGCTGTGCATGAAAATGACCTTGTTTTGTGTTAAAATAATGGACGACGTTAATCGTATTTTCAATCTCATTACTATTGATTGTCAGCAACTTTTAACATCGCTAATCATAAATTCAGTTTGAAAACTTTAAAGTTTAGTTTGGAAAATAATAACATTTCTGGATATTGATTAAGATTGGAGACTTTCAAAATTGAACGTAATACTTGTGTAATAATGTTTTTAAAAAATGATTATGAAATGAACAATGATTCGTTGGTCATGTATGAATTTTAAATACTGAGAATGAATGAGTTTTTTCCTGAAAATTGCTATATTGGACTAAAGGTAATTTTTTTTATTTTATCCGCCATATTGGATCCATCAGTTTGAAATGCAAAAAATCCAATATCCAATTAATATTCGTTAGTTTACAAAATTACTGTATTATTTCATTTCGCAAGAGAATAATTATTTTTCAGGACGTAACTGAAGAACTAGTGTAAAAATAATGAATATTATTGACCTCCATTTTAAAAAACAAATTTTTATAATCATAAATGTATTTAAATACCATAATAATGCAACATTATAATAATAAATACCTCGAAAATAAGTAGAAAGAATCAATTATCAGTTTATTCTATGAAATCAGTTGTTTTGGCATTCTTTTGACGCCGCCATTTTGAAACTAAATTTTTGCAATATTATATTTTTAAAGTACTGCAAAACAGAGTTCTCTTTTTGATGGATTAAGAAAACATAAAAAATTGTTTTTGGTCTGAAAATTAATAACAAATCCGAGTTTTTTCTGATTTTTGTTTATATAAAAGAAGACGTATTTATGAATTATTCGGAATTTTTAAGAGTGACCTTGAAAAATAGTGATGGTTCGCATCGATCAGATCTGGAGTTTTGATAGTTTGTTGAGCCTCTAAAGTTTTGCAACATAATTGGGCGCTTTGGACTTTACTGAGTTAATTAATTGTTATTACAAAATTGTACACATTTTTTTTTAAACAGAGTTTTTAATGCGGTAAAGTTAACGAAAACGTTTAAGAAAGGTAACTTTGGTGGAATTGTAAGCAAGAATGTTGTTTCGAGAACTAAAAAAATTGCAAAATACGAAAGTTTTCATTTGAAATTCAAGTTTCAAGCAACTTGCGGATCTGGTTTAAACAAAAAACAAAAACATATGTATTTTTATGCATAGTAAAACTCATCCTGAGTTTAAATAAAAATGATTAGTTTCCTTGACTATTTTTAAGAAATTTGTTGGTTCTTTGGGATAAGTTTTTTTAGGCCGATTTAAAATGTAAATGTTTTAAATACGTTCTAGACATTATTAGCACAATCCATGTCGAAAATAGAATAATTAAAGCACTAAAACAAAATTAAAATAAAATTGCTGACTCTGTGATGGAATAATTAAAATGACCGTATTTTATTCATTGCAACTTATAACATAATATAATTAACCAAATATATTAATCGATACAATAAACATTAATCAATTTTGATTTTAGCCGAAGAAGATATTTATGAAGATGCGGAAGAAGATGAATTCGAATATTACGAAGTCGGTGCTGGAGATGCCCCGTACATCATACCTGATGGTAATTAAACATTTCATTTTCATGTTAAACTTCTATTACGAAACCAACACGAGGCCAAATGAGAAATATTTCAAACAAAATTAATTTTTTTTTTAAATTACGCTTCAAAAACATTGGAATTTAAATTTCCTTAAAGTTTGTTTATTATTAATTTCTACACTGATTTACCATTACTATTTACTTTACAAAAAACTGTTCGTTAATACTGTATCATTATAGTTGCATTGTGTCGAATGCGAGCAGGATTACGTTAAGCTTGAAATAAGAATACTTAATACCAATAACAAAAAATTCGAAATTGACTCAAAATTTCTTTGTAAACCAATATGCCAAATATCCTCGATCATTCATTCTGTGAAATTCTTTGAAACTGTCGCTAGAGCATTCAAAATTTCATCTGATCCTAAGTTTGGATCAGAAGTAATGTGTTTAATTACATCTAAATCCCAATTGGCAATCGCCATATTTATAAACCCAAAAAACTAAGCTTAGAGTAAAGAATAACATTCAGTAATTAATACTTTTATTAACTACTAGAACGCGCCAGTGACTTAATAAAAACTGAAATATTACCAATTATGAAGGATAAAAAAACACAAGGTAATACAGAAGATCCCGCCCTAAGTTGTACTGTCCAAAGTTATACATAAATCCTAAGTTATATGTTTGCCTTGTCCTAAGTTATATACACCTCTTCCTCTGCTTCCCCCACACATTGTTTCGCTGAGCCACCCTCGTTTTGCGACACTTACACACAGAAGCACCCGTTGTACAGCTATAAACAAAGTTACGGAAGTGGGGATAGTGAGGGGCTATAACTTTGCATAAACTTCCGCCATTTTGAAAGAACCAAGAGTATAACTTAGGGAGGGGACTACTGTTTTGTGTTCACTGCTTCGCCCCAGCCTCCTCCATATTGTTATTTATAACATTTCTCTCTTAAACTAATTTGTAATGGTTTATTTACAATTTCTTATGTACAATATAATTGTCATTTATTATTATTATTATTATATTTAGTTTTTGGGTCTCTACTTCGCTTGTTTCTCGCTAGGAACGCATGCTTTGCGTGATTGTTTCATTGTTGATGTTTTGTTTCACAACTTTCCTATCCTTTAAAAGCATAAGATCATTCTCCAATATCGCAGGTTTTTGCTTTTTAGTCACGGCCCACACTTTTAGAGGATAAAAAATTTGTGAAACAAAAGCATGATGCCAAGACATGATACAAAAACTAGGCATTTTTCTACGTATTTGCGTCGACCTCATCGATGACATTCAGTGGGAAAAATGCAACTTTACGACCTAGTACCGAAAATTAGTATTTCAGAAAATGTTTTTGTTATTAAGTTTCAGCAGTAAGGACAGATCCAAGTAAATATTTCAAGAAAACTGTTTAAAAAGGCTAAGAAAACTTAGTATTCACATATCTAGTAATCTTATTAATTAAACAATTGAAACATGCTGATATGTACAGGTGACATAAAGTAAACAGATTATGTATGCAGATATATTATGTTGTATTCATAATTTAACTAAGAAAAGAATATTATAAATTAAAAAAATCCTTCATTTTTGTTGTAATTAAATTATAACTTCATTTTGTTATGTCTGCAATTTAATCGCTAATGAGTCGGAATTAAGTTCTATAATAATTTGGTTTGCATACACACGGTGCTGATAGTCTCGCTCAGCTATAACATTTAATCGATTTTCTACTATAAGTGCGGCGACTTCATCAAGACCTTCACGTACAACAGATGTAATAAAGCTTTCTTGGCGTACAACATAATTAATCTAAATTAAAAATATAGGAGAATGAGTATAATAAGAAAGTGAGTTACTATACACTAGGGTGGTTCAAAAATGTCTTTTTTTAATTTCTTTCAAGTGGTAAACAATTTCTAGAGGTTGCTATTGTCACGAAATCTGTTATGTACTCAAAAATGTATATTTAATCCGACGTCTGATATTAAAAACATTTCAGTATGACGTAAAATAATGTTTCAAAACTGCTCTTTCAGTTTCTGTAATAAAAAGCTACTAAAATAAAAAATTGGCTATATTTTTTTTCCCTTAAAGTTATTTTAATTTCTATTACAGAATCTGAAAGAGCAATTTTGGAACATTATGTTACGTCGTGCTGAAATGTTTTTAACATCAGATTAAATATATATTTTTTAGACCATAACGGATTTCAGACCATTTGGCATCAATAGCGACCTCTAAAAATTGTTTAAAAAATCTGAAATAATTAGGACATTCTGTTCTCACCATATAAAAGAAAATGACGGACTTGAAAATAATTTTTTTTATTTTTTGAACTACCCTACTATACACGGAAAAAAATTATCCAGTGAAAATCTCTGATCTGAAAAATACTGAAATAAAAAATAATCCTGAAAAGTAGTAAATGTCTGAAAACGTGTCAAGAATCATTCCAGAACTCTACAAGAATATTATCTGGAAAGATCAAGTAAAATTTGAAACAATTTGAAAAAGAAATACGAAATAAAAAAAATGTAAATATAACCTTAATGTCTAAAATACTAAAAATACAATGGAATGGATTCTCAAAATTAACATCTTATAACACATCATTGAGACATAATTACGTATATTAGACTAAATCTTGTCATTTCTATTAGTGCAGTCATATTAAGGGTTTCACCTCGTAATGAAAGATAATAAGCTGTAAATTGGTATAAACCTTTCTTTGTCGTTCTAAGTGTTGTCTCAAAAGTCACAAATGTTGTCGTGTCCGCGTCTTAAGATATTGAAGGTCAAAGGTCATAAAAATCGTTTTTTCGTGAATATCTAGCTTTCTATTGCTTAAATGAGATTTGTACCTAGTATAAAAGTTGTAGAGTATAAAATTCTTTACAACTTTTGTTTGAAGTTTTTTTTTCATATGATCAACCGTTTTTGCGATAGACCGCGAAGAGTACGCCTCGTACAGTCATATATGGGTGATTCTCCGGAAACAGGGCATTTTCGTGACTTTACGTTATATCTTACAAAAACTTTGACAATAAATTATTAAATTTCGATAGAAATGTTAAGTAAATATCCCTGGCCCATGTTAATATGAAAAAATAATACTTTTGTTACAAAAAACTGGTGTAAAATGTCATTTAAAGACTAAAAGTAGCATTTTTGATATGTCCAAACCTCTAAGTTCAAAACTTTAAAATATTAGCGCTATTAAGAAACCGAATTATTTTAATTTATTCAAATAATATTTCTATAGTACAGCTCAAACTGTACAATTTCTTTCTGTATAATATTTAATTAAATCAATATATATACTTATAATTATTGAAATATTAATGTCTTAAGAAATTTCTATGAGGTAACGACAATGCGTAAACTGGTATAAATGAACTCGAAATAATTAACTTTTTTACTAAAGCTTATGAGAAAATCAAAGAAAAAACACTACACTTTACTAATCCTCCATAGAAAATTGAAAAGAGAACTTATTTACCTCATGAACAAGTAAAAACTGTGTAAAAATACCACGTATTTTTATTAAATTAATTGTCGTCACCCGTCCTAATTTTGGTATTTTGATACAAACAGCAATTAAAAACGATGAAAACTTAAAGATTAAAGGAGTAAACGTTACTGGCAATTTGTTTTTTAATTTATTATTGTTTAAAATATGTAAAATTGGATTTTTTTACAAATTTTCATTGTCGTCACCTTCATTGTCGTTACCAAACATTTGGCGTATCAGGTACGAAACAAGAACAAAGTGTAACCCGTAGCAGAAAATATTTTTCAAATTATAAAAAACATTTATATTTCTCTTCCTCTTAGAAATTTATTGAAATATAATTTAAAAAACCACAAAATTAAACTTTATATTTGTTACAACTTTATGAATCAAGTTTATTATGAAATAATATTATTTATTAAAATTATGAATATAATATTATCATTGTAGTAACCAACGACACATTAACTTTAATAAATTTATTTTGTCTAAAACTTCTTCAAAAATTCATGTGTTTTTCTTAATTTTTTAATTATTACTTAATAAATAATTTTCATTTATTCACAAAAATGCACTAAATCAGATATGTACATTATGTTTTTCACTCTTTAGAGTTATTTTTTTCAAGTTTTTAACAAGCAATTGTTGGTTTATATAGCCGTATGAAAATGCGTCATAGTAAAAGTCTTCCCCTTTCCTTTAAAATAATTTTGTAGCGTGACTACTTTAACAATAACTTAACTTGGTGCTAATAAGCAAGAATCCATTAAAAAAAACGAATTTACAGCAACTTAAAAAAAAAAATTTTCATTCTTGAAAATGCCCTGTTTTTGGAGAATCACCCATATAGCCTAATGCAAGGTCAAACGTGAGTTGCTGTTATCAATACATTGTATAAAGTTAATTATTTACTAAAAAATTATAATTATTAAACAATGCCCATTATTTATGTACTAATTCTGGAATGTATATTTTAGTTATATTATATTTAAGTTAAAACGACATTATATACGTTTTTTGTAAAACGTGTAAATTTTTTAATGCTTATATACCTGGTAATACCGCCTCTCACCCCCCATTATCCGGGGACTAGAAGAGAGGAAACTCGTCCTCTTCCAAGCGAAGAAAGGGTGAACTTTCAACATCAAGTGCACCTAGTAAAAAAGAAATGAAGTGTTTGATTTAAAAAAATTGGGCTTATTTTGTGGCCAAGAAACCAATGAAGTAGCAGAAAGGAAAAAAGATAAGTATAAGCAGAAAATAATTGCTTAGGGTAGCATATACTACCCTGAAAACCACCCGAATAGTTTAATCGAGTAACTCGCCTTAATTGTTTATTTACGAAAATTATAAACAATTATGGCCGATGCAGTATGATTCGCATACGCATGGTGTTAGAGATTTGGAAAAAATTGATTCACACCTCATCGGACATAATTGTTTATAATTTTTGTAGATAAACAATTAAAGCGAGTTACTCGATTAAACTATTCGGGTGGTTTTTAAGGTAGTTTAAGCTACCAGAAGCAATTTTTTCCAAAGCTCTAGCACCATGCGTATGCGATTCACACTGCATCGGCCATAATTGTTTCTAGTTGTCATAAATAAATAATTAACGGTCGTTACTCGATTAAACTATTCGGGTGGTTTTTAGGGTAATATATGCTACCAGAAGCAATTTTTCCCGAAATTCTAGTACCATGCGTGTCCATTTTACCTACTGTCCCGCAATTGTTCATAACAATTTTAAACAACAGGCATTTTTTTAGAGTGTTATATTTAACATATGTCCACCAAACATTGAGACTAATTCTGGCTCATGCTTTTTAATAAATAACAATTGAATTTAAAATTATATTTATTTGGTACTTAAGTCTATTGGTAACATATAAAAAAATACATTTAGATAATACTTAACGGGCCACTGTCTTCAATTTTTCGTGATATAGAGCGAATTTCTTTCAACTTGATTCGCTTAATCAATTGTTGTTCGTTTTGAGCTTCTCAGCCCTTTTCGTACACCATACGTTTGAAAACTGCCCAGAAATTTTCGATTCGACGTGCCTGTGGCACGTTTGGAGGGTTGTCCTTTTCGGCACAAATGGTATTTTTTTATTGTTCAGCCACTCCAATGTTTTTTTTTCGTAATGACAGCTCGCAAGATTCGGCCAAAACATGATTTCGTCGCCAGTGTGATATTTGCCGATGAATTGCTTCAATTTCGGCAAGCATTGGCCGATATAAATGTCAGCATTGATCGCTTTGGCTTTGTTTGTGCGAATCAGCGGCACTGAAATACCTTTCGAAGAAATGGCCACCCACACTAGCACCTTTGGCTCAAATTTTGAGTTGCTGGCATATTTAACTTTGTTTGGTGTTGTATCGATGTTGTCAGTGTAAAAACCGTCGTTGCCACTTAATTCTTGATGCGAAAATGTGAAGTACGATTCATCATCCAAAATTATGCATTTTTCATTTGAATTGTTTCGAATTGTTTCGTTGTATATTTTGGTGCTCTCTTACGTTTACGATAAATGACGTTGTTTTTCTTCAAAATCTTGTGAACGGTAGACTTTGAAATGCCAAATTTTCGTGCTAATTTACGTATTGATTGACCAACCTTGTTTTTTGCACTTGACAGCAGTTTTTTCTTCGTTTTGGCACTTAATTTTGTCGGTCGACCAGGTATAACTTTATTTTTCTGTTCTTTTCCATTGCGGCAGTCCTTCAAAACACGAAAAATAGTCGCACGGGAGATTGGCTTATCTTTAAAAACATCAAGAATTTCACTTGTACTGAGTCGTCCAAATAAGTTAGCGACAGATTTACGTAAACCCAGCTTGTACGACATTTTGAATAAAAACTACAGGGTAAGATGAGTTTCACATTTTAGTAGAAGCACAGCTGGGCATGAGAAATGAGTTTAGCGCCATCTGTGTGTTCGTTCATGAAGTCAAATAAACGTCTGAAGTAAGTCTCAATGTTTAGTGGACATATGTTATTCTCCGTATTCCTCTGTGGGTAATGCCCCACCTTATGGAGCATTGATTATATAAATAAGGTTGACTTTTCAAAATTTGTTCCCTCTGCTGTCGACGCCTATGGCTTTTTCTATGGTTACATACTATAATCCCCACCGCCATAATTCCCACGTCATAATCCCCACGTCATAATCCCCACCATCATAATTCCAACCTAACCTAACCTAACCTAACCTAACCCAATCTAACCTAACCTAACCTAACCCCACCGTCATAATTCCCACCACCAACATCCCTACCGCCATAATTCTCACGACCACAATTTCCACTGCCATTATTCTCCCCATCAAAATTACCGAAATAAGATATATAAGGCCCAGTCAATTATTGTTGATCAGTTGGTAAGTTGTCTATAACATTTCAACACGTCCAATATTACGATGCCTTTACATTTTGTACAAAATCAAAAAGGCAAACGGGATTTAGTGTTAAATGGATATCTTCTACACCAGCAACACGTGGGAAAAACACAAATAACATGGCGATGTTTGATATTAGGAATTATGGCGTTGGGTATTATGGAGATGGTGATAATGACGGTGGAAATTATGACAGTGGGAATTATGACGTGGGAATTATGACGGTGGAAATTTTGACGTGGGAATTATGATCTGTCACCTTTTCTATGTGGCTGCTATCTTCAGGTTCATTTGATATATGCATTTACTTAAAGCTTCCTTGAGACCACTACCATCTATTATATATCCTATGCATCCAAGAAAACACACGAGCATATGAAATCCTCCTAGTTTGACAACTGTTTTAGACAAGTCTGAGTTTGAATCTGACGCACCAATCATTTCACCTGCTTTGGAGTACAGGGGTTGATCAAATGTAATTTGATGATGTGACTTGGCAATATTTATAACACAATATAAAGTGGTATAAATTGTGTCTAAATTACTGGCAGGATGATCAATGAAAGGTAGAAATATAACCTGAGAAGTTGCAAAATTCTGATTATTTGTCGTAAGTTGTTGAAGATCCATTCCACCCTCACGGAAAATAATTTTACCCCGCGTCAGGCTAATATTATGGTGCGACAGCGAAATTGTGGTGCCGATATGGCTATGACTATTATCTAACGGCGGCATAACAACACAGCATAAACATTTATTGGGCTACCGCAGCACAAGAGTTTTCCTAGAATACAGTAGTGAAAGCGAATAAACAATATATGTGAGGCTACTGTCAGACAATGGCGTCAACACCACGCGTTAGGCTGCGGCAATACTAACATTATTTTCCGTGCTGGCAACGGTAAAAGAATCTTCCATTTTCCGTATAAACACAAAAAAATTAACTGCATTATTTTTTTTTCAATTAGCACTTGATCATCATGTAGCTTTTGGACTTAAATCTTGCTGTACCCAAATACAACTGGCTTTTCATATGCTAAACGAGATACATGAGATATTGCTGCCAACTTTTGCACTTGGTTTAGTTGTACATTTTTTTTATGCCATCATCATAAATTGCAGCATTTTTTGGAGTAACTATTTTTATCATTCCTATAACGCGAAGAGTATTATTACCGTCAAGAGTAATTTCTGCACTGTCTCCAACATATTGTAGCAACGCACCTGACTGATGGTAAAATACGAGGTTGTGGTTGGTAAACGGCTGAAACTTCATATTGTACAGTATTACTATATGGAGCAGCAAATCCCAAAGTTGATAAAACATCCAATAATTTTTTAGATCGATATCTTCTGTGAAGATAGGCCTAATAGTAACTGTGATGAAAATGACCATTCTCGTATCGAAGCCATTATTCCGTGACTAAACATGTGAATTTCGTTTTTAAATGATCCACTTGTCCTTTTCTATTTTTTAATAGAATTTCTTCCAAAAAATGCGATAATGTTTTTGGTATTTCTTCATTAATACCATCTAGCATTTTAATCTGTGGTGGAAACGTCTTAGTTTCAACTTCAGATCTAATATCTTCCCTAATAATTGCCGCAGCAGCTTCTACAATCCGTAAACGTTCTTCTGCAGGAGTGCTTTTTTTATTTTCGTACCAAGCTTTTGATAATACATTAACCTGTGTATCACGGAAAAATATAATTGTAAATGCTCCTATTTTTTGGTTATTATTATGTCAGTTAAATATTTTTGTTGTAATTTTGTAATAATCGTCTTATCATCTGGTACGTACTCCGTCAGGACATCTTTCAGCTCTTTCAAAGTAAATTGAGAATCTTCATTATTTTCTATATAACAAAAAATCTCCTTCATTGCTTGAGTGACTTGATCATTTTTGCGCGGCTTCTTATCAGCAGATAGTACTCGGGTTAAAAAGTTGGTACAGCAAATAGTATGATACTTTGCTTCAGCAGCGATTAAATCATACTCGTAAAGTATATGTTCCTTTATTAATTCTCCTAAGGAATCATTGCGTTCTTCTGTTTTTTTAACTACGTTGTCTTTGAATGCAAGAGTACTTACATTACTTATTTTCCGCCTATACTTATCTTTTTTTCCTTCCTGCTACTTTATTAGCTTCTTGACTATAAAATAAGCAATTGTTTAAAATCAAACACTTAATTTCTTTTCTTACAAGGTGCATTTAATGCTGAAGGTTCACCATCTTCTGTGCGTCGTTTCAATGCAACAATAGCATTTTTACTAGTGTACACTTTTCGACACTCGGGATGCACATTAACAGAACTTAAAGTATTAAAATAGTCCATATGTCCATCATTCCTTTTAATACTTGGAGTTTTTAAAGTTTGTAAACAAGACATTCACAGAAACACCTTCTGAAAGTGACTTATCAGATATAAAACACAAATCAGCCATATAGATTTTGAAACCGTAAGTTCTTCACTATCTTAAGACCGTACGTCCTTCAATATCTTAAGACGCGGACACGATAGCACTTGTGAGTTTTGAGAAAACATTTAGAACGACAAAACAAAGGTTTATACCAATTTACAGTTTATTATCTCTCATTCCGAGGTTGACCCTTTTTTACCTAATATGATTGGGCTATATCAGAAAAACACACCAGAAGTTAATAAAATAAGTTAAGAAGTACCTGTAATGTAATTACTACTATCGCCGCTAGATGCAGTTGTGACGCTATTTTCCGTGCCCGTTATAGAAATGGATTTCTATTAGAAACATTATTTGTTGGTCATTATTTTTTTCAGGTATTACAATCACTATAACAACACGGGACGAAATAAAACTCCGGCGGTGTGGGGTTTTCAAAAATCTATAAATTTATTTCCCCAAAACTGTTTTTGACGAGATTGGCGACGATATAACCTCTTAAGATGCGGATGCGAAATTTTTGAGTTGTCGATTCTCTCCCGGCAGGCTAGATTCCGCTCTAAACAAAAAAGGCGATCACCGTTGCTAACACACTTTTCATCGCTAAGGGCGCTTCATTCCGAATGATAGGAATTCGCTTTATCGACGGGTATTTGAATTTTGGTTTTCATAAAACGTCCCACCTTACGAACCTCCAAACTTCTTGTTCACCCGAGGGCCAGCACTGACCAAAGACAGAGCGCGACTCCGTCCCACGTGCTCGAAACCAACTGGCTACTATCCATTTAGAGGCGATACAGTGGCAAATCGGACATTGTCCGCAATCCAATCTTGTGAACTCCACAGCGAGTTCTCATAAGTTTAAACCAAATCAAAATGCCATGCTACGAACCTCTAAACTTCTTGTTCACTCAAAAGCCAGCACTGACCAAAATTCGAAGCGCGACTTCAAATCCACGTGCTCGAAACCTAAGAGCTACTGTCCATTTAGAAGTGAGACAATGGCCACATAAAGCTTCATTCCATACCTCATAATCAACACGCATTATATTTATTCTTTACATTTAACGAATTGACTTTAAACTATTTCCACAACAGCTTAATAATTCATATCGTCGCCAGTTTAGTACCTTTACAAATGTATATCTCTTAGGTCCCCGTCCACAAATTAGGTACCCCCATTCGGGTGTGCAAAGGCGTAGGGAAAAAACCACAGTTAGTGGAAAAAACCTACGCCCAGTACCGTTACTTAAATTATGACAATTATGTATGCAACAATCACTTTAAATAAAAAGCGTATTATAATGTATTTTTCTATCTTATTAACGTAGTTATTTTGTTGGTGAATTAACAAAAATAAAATAAAACATTCGTTGAAAGAATTTTCTAATATACTATCTCATCTTTCATGTAGTTTTAACTTTCATGTTTGAGTTTTAACAGCTGAATCTTAAGAAGTTTCTTTAGAATTAAGTGTGAGGTATTTTTACTACCTTCTTATCAAAATTTAGTTGGTTCACCTTCCATAAGACAGAAAAAAATTTAAATATTTCTCTCCGTGTAGAATCTTTTATTGTTTGTTTTGTAGTCGTCGTAATAATGTAAATAAAATACTCCCAATAAGCAGAGATTTTGAAAAAAGAATACTTTATGACTTCTCGAAAGTCCTCATGAAATTATACTTATAGTGTATTATACGTATCTCGCTCTCAAAATTAATTCCATACTTATTATTACACTTATTCAGTAAAAGAATTCTTTATGAACACTTAGTTATGGGTTGTGAAGAACATTTTTACAAAATGGGTTTAAAAAAAGAACTCGTATCTAACTCTTAATTTAATAATTATAGCGGACGTTCGTTATTTTTTTTTAGAATTCGCAAAGAATTCTTCTAGAATTCTTCTTTCATAAAAGCATTCAAAAAGTTTTTTTTTTGAATATATCAACATTTATTTTTGCTTATTGGGCTTTCTTTAAATTCATGAATTGTTATTATAAATGTAATTTAGAATTTTAGGAAATAATCTCATATAATTTAAATATTTTAATAATTTCCCACCACAATCAGAAAATATAAAAGTTTGATAGTTTAAAAAATTTTAAAAATTACATTTGTGAAATAAGCTAACAACATTACGTGTACTGGTGCATTCGACATTATATTTCGCATATGTCAGTTAATTATTCTAAAAATAATAAAAATATTAATAATTTGACTGGGATAACACAAAAATACTGGATATCGAAAATAAATTTCACAATAGACGTATATCGGAAATGATTAACATCAAATTACAAAAAGCTCCACTCAACAAAATTGAAGATACCCAAAGTTTACACACCGCATGTGAACGCATCATTACACTTGTGTAAATGAAACGGTCAGGAACCTCCCCACCATAGGAAAACAGGAAACATATAAAAAGCGGCAACACAACAGGACGCTCCACAGTAACCTCTTGAAAATTAACGCAAGTCGTTCGAAACGTCGAGGAAAACCAACAGCAACCAACTTTGTAGGACAAAGCCGAACCCTTATTAATATTTTTATTATATATAACTTCTACATAAAAACACCGTGTAATTCTAAAAATAACTTTCGATCTAAAGTGTGTACTTTCTTACAGTATTGAAAATAAAATTTGACGTTTTTTTAAAATAATTTAAATACTTTTGATTTGAACTTTAAAAATATATATTATTTGTACGGAGTTTCCGTTGATGTTACGAGAAAAATGTTTACAATCTTTTTTGTAGAGAATTTCATGGTCTACATATTTTGTCCGGTCCATTAGATTTATATTTCTAAAAATAAATGCAAAAAATGGCAAAAATAAAGCATTTTTATGTGTTTTGACGTTGACATTGGCGCCAATTTTTACTACGATATTCGTGTTCAGCGAAGAGATTGAAGGTATGGAACTTTTGCAAATACAATCAGAAATCTCATCAAAAGTACAAAAATGCTTCTTCTTCCACAAATTTCAATATTTTTCGATAGCTCTTTTTTCATTTTGTTTCTCGAAGCTTCAGGAACAAATAAGAGTATGGATTTTCAAAATTTTAATTTTGTGAAAAATTAGTGCCAAAAATGTTGAAAACAGAACCTATTCTTTTTTGTTCATTTTCACGTTATTTCTCATCTAAAATGGTGTCAGAAAAAATATTACGAATTTTAAATTATGACTTGACATAGCTGAAAATTCCGGTATGGGTCCCTTTAAACCGTTCAAGTTTTGATAACACTGGGTAACAAAAAAAGTCGATTCTTGTTTATCTTAAAATTCTTATGTTTATTGAATCTTTAGGTCTCAGTGAACAAAAAAAGAGGTTACAAACCTTTTTTTATTCGGTCACTTCCATGCAAATCGAGATAAAAGTGCGAAAATAGTTTTTACCATTTTTTGAATTGTTATGTATAAAAAATGCGACGTGATACAAATTTCTAGTAGGGCTTAAATGAAACCTTAAAACATGAACTTTTCTACGAAAATTAAAAAAATCACTATTAATAGTGGAGGAACTATAATCGTCGTTTTTGTAAATTTTAATAATTGGGCGTTATAATTGTATCTGTAGCAAATTTCAGAGGCAAATTTCGTGTTGTATTTTATATAAATGTTTCTCAAATACTATATCTTTAATGTAATAATACAATTGATATAAAATAAAACTATATCCTTCTCAATTTTTACCTTATCGAAAAATAAATTATAGATTTGTAATCAGAGACTTCGAAATCGCTTGTGTAACAAAATCATAAAGAAATTCGAGTAAATTACAAATATTTCGATCGCCATATTGAATCTGCCATTTTGAACTTTCAATAGTGATTAGAAACCTCAAAAATATCCGAGTAACAAGTTTCAAGCGAGTTCGCCTAATATTTTCAATGTAGTCCGGCATTTTGAATTTCGTAAGTCTAAATTTCCATTCATCAACAACTACAAAAACCATAATGGGATCAGTTAACCACTTCAATGGTAAGGTATCATATGTGTAAAAAAAGGGCCACGACTGGTAATGTATCATATACGTACATTTTTAAATAAATACCACAATTTTCAATTAGGTCGCTGAATACGTATCTGAGGTCACCGTTTCAAAATTCAATATGGCGGTTCCAATATGGCGGTTACAAGCTTTTGAAGCAAATTATTTTCTGTGCGTGGAAAACGGCTGAAATTTGTTACTCGAGGGTTTTTGGGGTCGATGATTACGAATCTGATTTTAGATTTTCAACATTCAAAATGGCGGATCCAAAGATGGCAGACGAATTTTTAAAAGTTCATCGGATTTCCTTGAAACTCGTTAGTCCCGGAGTTTTTGGGGTCACTGATTACGAATCTGATCTCAGATTTTCTAAATTCAAAATGATATATCCGAGATGGCAAATAGAAAGTGCAAAATGAATTTTGACCTTCCCTTCGGACTCAGTTTTGAATATTTTATAAAATGAAAAAATTATGTGGTTGACCTCCACCGTTAGTTGCTTAATTATAACGACCCCAGAGTGCTACAGAAGGAGGTAGTGGGAGGATTTTGCATTCCATTTTGTGTATTTTTGATCCATTATTTTGAATCTATGAAATAATGCACACTTTAAATTCATTTGATATCATGTTCAAATAAACGCATTTCTTGTGAAAAGAGATGTTTCAATATTGGGGTGCGTGTCGAAAAACCGACAAATCAAAAAGCCTATAGGTCGAAAAACCGACAGTCAAAAAACCGACAATCGAAAAGCCGACAGTCAAAAAACCGACAGTTCAAAGAATGACTGTCCTCCTGACGATGTGTCTATATTTTTATGTGTCGGCTTTTCGACTGTCGGTTTTTTGACTTTTCAGCTTTTTGATTTGTCGAGTTTTCGAACCGCACCCTCAATATTTTTTTATTTCGTCCGCCAGATTGGATCCACCATTTTGAATTTTTAAATTCTGAGATCATATTCGTATTCAGCGACCCCGGAAACCTCATACTTAACATTCTCATCGAAATTTGATAAAGAAATGTGCATACTTTAAAAAAAAATTTATGCACCCTGTGGGGGGTGAAAGGGAAGGGGTAGGTGAGTTTTTTTAATTTTTCGTTTAAAAGTTCATGTTTTAAGCTTTCATTTAAGCCCTACTAGAAATTTGTATCACTTCACATTTTTTACTCATAGGGATTAAAAAATGCTAAAAAAGCAATTTTTTCGCACTTTCATCTCGATTTACATGGAACTGACCGAATGAAAACAGGTTTGTAACCTCTTTTGTTTGTTCACTGAGACCTAAAGATTCAATAAACATAAGAATTTTAAGATAAACAAGAATCGACGTTTTTTGTCACCTAGTGTAGTATAGAAAATAAAATCATGTACCTTTGATTAATTGATTTGCTTCCCAACTGCCTGCGCTCTACAGAATCTCTAATATTTGGGATTCTATTAAAAAATAGACATATTTGTGAGTCGGTAAAGGGTCTAGCAGGATAAGGTCCAATCTGTCCCAGAAGGGATTCAGATGAATGAAATTTTATCCTTTTCTATGTCGAAAAATAATTATTCTCAGAAATTTTCAACTCCCTATCCCAAAAATTGCGCTCGCTATAGGAAAAAACGTGAATTTTTATTTTTTATTTTTTATTTCGTAGCCACACTATGCAATCTTTACAGAAAAATTCATGCGTGTAAATAATATTAGAGTCTGGCTACGAAAATTTTTTCAAGTAATTTGACCTTATAGAAACTTTTTCAAAAATTCATAAAAAATTCAAAACATGTTTTCTTGCGTTTAAAAAAAAACGCCCTCGTGAAAAAATTCAAGAAGATGTATTTTAGGCCAATCTATATGGTCAATTTTTTTCAGATTTTTAAATGGTGCGCCATAGTAAAAAAAATAAAAACGGTATTTTTCTCATTTTTTTTGCTCAATTTCTATCAAAACGAAACAACTTAGGGTGTTAAATTGTAGTTCTTTTTTAGCTCTACAACTTTCTCCTATACAAAAATTCACTAGCTATTGAACAAAATGAGTTAGAGGCGAAAAACCACAAAAATAAGCATTTTTTCTCCTTTTATCGGGTCTAACCTGAGAAATATTCATTTTTGGCCAATGTGTTTTAAACATAATTTGTAGGGCTTGAAATTAGCTTCAAAATTGGCTGATATATCGTTGTCGAAACTTAAGTAGAAGCCAAGATATTACCAACAAACCGGATCAAACTTTTTTTAAGGTTTTATATAGCTGTATTGAGATGAAAAATCAGCAAAATAACTAATAAAAATTCAATAATTTTTGTAAATGTTCAACTACTTAACCTCACCATTAACCGTGTTATAGAAAAACACGTCAGTTTTTATTTTGGTGACTTTTCATCTCAATACAGCTATACAAAATCTTAAAACAAAAAAAAAATAATAGTTTGGTAATATCTTGGCTTCTAAGTTTCGACAACGATATATCAGCCAACTTTGAAGCTAATTTCAAGCCCTATAAATTATCTTTAAAACACTTTGACCAAAAATGAATATTTCTCAGTTTAGAGCCGATAAAAAGAGAAAAAATGCTTATTTTTGCGGTTTTTCGCCTCTAACTCGTTTTGTTCAACAGCTAGTGAATTTTTGTATGGGAGAAAGTTTAGAGCTTAAAAAGAACTACAGTTTAACACCCTAATTTGTTTCGTTTTGATAGAAATTTTGAGGACCACGTCACTACCTCTTAGTTTCACTACAATTGATCCAACCTTTCAGTAGGAACTCCAAGTCGCATAACTTCCAGAGGAGCTAATCCAACTTTATGTACAATTTTTAAGTAAAATTGTTGTTCATGCGTAATGTGTAAACATTTTAAGTTTTATCAAACTATTGAGCATTGTGCTAACATTTTATATTCACTTAAACAGTTGTAATATTAAAACAAAATAAGTACCTTCATACTTACCAATTCTCCACTAGAAATTAAATGAGTCATACAATTAAATTGTACTAATAGAAATAGTTTTAAAATACTATCTATAAATCTTTTTTCCTTCTCTGACTCTTTCGTAAGTGAAATGTTCTTGATGATTTTGATTTTATTTTATGTCAGATTTACTTGGTGTTAATAAATTAGACAGTTAACGTTTTGGTCTTTTATTTTGACCCTCTTCAGAATAGTATATAGTTCTATACAAAAATACAAAATAATAGAAATTGCAATATAAAAAAATTAATATTTCTGAAAAACTTTTCATAATCTTTTATTCAGGTTTTATTTGGAATTTAATTTGGATTTTTATGTATTTGATTTTGTTTTTGCTTACCTGTAGGATTTATGTTATTGTTCTTAACATTATATGAGCCGGTTTGAAATTTGGAACTGTGTAAGCTGAAAAAATGGAAGAAAGAGAAAAAAAAAAGTATAATTTTAAGAAAAAAATGTTGTTGAATATTCGCGTTCTGTTATTTGGATGTTATGTAAAAGGAGACTGAAAAGTTTGTCAGATTACATAATATTTTGCGTACATTTAGTTGTTGTTCTATTTACATTTATTGTTTTCATTTTTGAACTTGAAGGAGAGGTATATATGTATCAGGTAAGTTTGATTTTTCAAAGTGGATGTTTACTGATTTGTTATTATTTTTGATAAAAAAGTTTTCCATTTGTTTCCTTTTGTTTTTATTTCTTTCTATTGCAAGGATTTGGACATTTGAAAAATCAAAGTTGTGTCCTGTTTTCCTTCTATGTGTTGTAAGTCCTGTGTATTTGTCTTCGTTTAAGTAAATGTTATGTTTATGTTCCGATATTCTATTTTTTATTTTTGTATAGAACTATATACTATTCTGAAGAGGGTCAAAATAAATGACCGAAACGTTAACTGTCTAATTTGTCAACACCAAGTAAATCTGACATAAAATAAAAGAAAAATCATCAAGAAAATACTATCTAGATGTTAAAAATATTTTAAACGATGAAAAATATATGCTACGAGTAAATATTTACACGTATATGGGTGATTTTCCGCAAACTGTGATATTTCAGATGCTAAATTTTTTTTTTTAAACTTTCGAATAAAAAATTGGTAATAACTGTATTACACTTGTATTTCTTAGTAGAGTAAGTAGTAAAAATGATTCTACTACAAAGGTAAAATTTTCAAAGATATCCTAGAAATAGTCGATTAGTGCTGCCACTGTAGTGACTTAATATCCACGGTAGTGACAACACAATGTTTAGAGAAACGATGTTATAACATTTTGCACTTATGAAGTAGGAAATGTTTCACTTTTAAGGATTTTGCATTAAAAAGTATACTTGGTAGAAATAATAATATTTATTTATAATTAATAATTATTTTTATTTAAATCACAGACGAGAAAATGAACACTGAAATGTAAAAATTTTATGTTTGAAAAATGCATTTTCTTTTTCCTTTTACCTTTCCTTATGGATTCCTTTCGCCTGATTTTCGGTTTTGAATTCTCTTCATTGGTGTTTGCTGTTCTCTTCCCGTGGATAAGCTTAGCAGACTCTGGTTTTTTATTTTTGGACCTCGTCGTTTTACAAAAATAAATAATTAAATTAATACAAAAAATACTAAAGAACAAGATATAATTTAATTATTTACAACCCGTTATTATTGAACAATAGATTACATTAAACCAGATTAATATGAAAATTATTTATTTTATCATTTTTACTTCTATATGTATTTATTAAAACTTAATTTACAAGAGTAATGTTATAAAGATGCTACATCCATGAAGTGCCACGGTAGTGACAGTTGGGTTGTGCCATGATAGTGACATTTTCAGTTTCTTTTGTGTATTACTCATAACCATTTTATTTTTAAAAAGTTTCCGAAATAATTTACAATGTTGCTAACTGTGGCTATCTAAGGAAAGAATAACTTTGATATAAAAAAATTCTTACTTCTGGAAACAGAATACCACGGTAGTGACACCATAATTTGTGACAACGACAATTTTTCACTTTACTAAAGGATATTATTTTAATATGTCTTTAAAACCTTTATTATTTTATTTACATTTATTTGTTATGTTCTTTTGATACCAAATTAGTTTTTGTTTCCATATTATTTTCAATATTGTGAATATGCGAAATCAAAAAGATCGTAATTGTAAAAATCTCAAAAATTTGGGGACAAAGTTTGAAGACGTTTTGTAAGCAAACAATAAACAATATAATATAAAAGATTATACTAGCACATTTCTGATTTTTCAATAATTTTTTTCTAAAAACAGATGGAAAGTTATAAAAACTGGGTAGGGGACATGCCACAGTAGTGACATTTTAGGACTGTTTCATGTCATTACATTGGTCAAAATAAACAACTTTTTTTTGTGGGTCCACTTACAATAATGAGTCCCAAATATAATTTATAAAAAGCAGATCGCTAATTCATTAAGGGGAGACTGTGACGGCATTTTCAGCTATATGAAGGAGTTAATTTAAAAATTCGACAAAAATGTTTTTAAAGTAGTTTTTTACGAGGAATTCAATGGTCATAAAATAAAATAGGTCAAAACCATTTTTGACCACTTTTTAAATTCTATTTTTTTAAAAAGTTGAAATATTTCAAAACCCATCCGTAATTTTTTAGAAAATATATTTTTATATCTATAAAAAAATTGCCAACTTAAAATTTCCAATTTTACTATTTTTGAAGCATTTTTTTCGTAAAAAGAATTAATTTTCTCCCTGAAAAGGGTTATTTTTAGCATTCTTAATGATATAAAAACACCTTAAAAATAATTTAGAAACTTTTTATTACATTTTCGAAATTAAAAAGTAATATAGAAATAAGAAAATTGCATGAATGTAAATAATAGTATATTATAGTACTAGGGCGTAATTATCGATAATGTTGGAACTCCTGTAAACAAAATGGTAAACAAAATTTCTTATACATTGCAAATTAAAAAATCGACCTTTATTTACTTATTTTCACTGCATAGGTTTTCGACAAAATTTTACCCATCTTCGAAAGACTATCAGAAGAAAAATTGTTGGAGCGTTGCAAAGAGTGCAGAACACAAAATTCAAACGAATGTTTACACAGCCTTATTTGGAACAAGTGTCCAAAGGAAAAATTTGTATCGAAGCAACGTTTGCAAATAGCAGTTGCTGGGTCTATTGCGGAATATAATAATGGATTCCACAAAACTGCTGAAGCATTTTTTGAGACAAACAATTTGAGCTTTGGAAAAGCTAGTAGCAAAATCGCTCGTCGTCGGGACCAAAGGCGCTTAAGAAAGGGCACCATTAAAAATAACAAAATATTTCAAAGAATGAGAAAAGCTAAAAAAATTACAAAAAGAAAATTAGAGCTTTCCCTAAAACACTCTGAAGGTGAAACATATAAAGCTGGTGGATTCTAATGTCAATAAATACAGTTTTTCGTATAGTAATTCAATAAATAATTTATAAGGTACAAAATATCTTGAAAAGTTTTAAAATTATTATTACGGTGTTTTTATATTATTAAGAATGCTAAAAATAACCCTTTTCAGGGAAAAAATTAATTCTTTTTACGAAAAAAATGCTTCAAAAATAGTAAAATTGGAAATTTTAAGTTGGCAATTTTTTTATAGATATAAAAATATATTTTCTAAAAAATTACGGATGGGTTTTGAAATATTTCAACTTTTTCAAAAAATAGAATTTAAAAAGTGGTCAAAAATAGTTTTGACCTATTTTATATTATGACCATTGAATTCCTCTTAAAAAACTACTTTAAAAACATTTTTGTCGAATTTTTAAATTAACTCCTTCATGTAGCTGAAAATGCTGTCACAGACTCCCCTTAATATGCAGTTAAAACACGCTAGGGACATAAATATCACAGTTTGCGGAAAATCACCTATATCCATTTTTAATAAAATTAATTGGAAGTATAAATTGCGAAGGAATAACAAAATGTTAAAAGATAGTTCAATATCAAGTTTAGACTATGAGTTTATATTATTTTAATAAGTAGTAAATAAAATAGACATCGTATTGTAGGTTTTAAAAATTATATATATTTTGATCAGATATAATTGATTTAAAACTATTTTAAAATGTAACGAAGCACAATGAAGGGTGGTCCAATCCGGTCAGGATTAATGGCATTTTAAAATATATGTTTATTTTGTAATCATATATCGATTATGTAGTTTTAAAATAAATCCCTACAAAAGTTTATATTGTAACAAAATTATTAAAGTAAACTAGAAAAATTATAAATATTTCTCTTTTGACACAATCAAACAATTCTAATAAAAAAAATCTGTCGCTCCATAATTACCTATAACTGTAAAAAACTTGAATCAATCAATTAACCTATTAACGCCTGAAATGACAAATTTTCTACTTCATTTTCAATCAAGTATTTCGTATCAAAATCAAAGTTGAAAACAATCGAGAGGTGTGCATCCTACTGTTTTCGAGGTCGCTCTTCAAGATTCCGAGGTCAAAATTGAGTTTCAGCCATCAGAAATTCCAATATGGCGCCGAATATGAAAAAAATTTTCAAAAAATTGGGAATTTTTTTCGAGCTATTAAAATATTGGGATTCTATTGAAACTCTGAACAAAGGTAAACAAAATACTTCAATTTTAAGGAAAAATTTTACTTTTATACCCTACATCATTCTAACGACCTCAAAATGGCGTCAACAATGAAAATTTCTTTGAGAAATTTCTAGACGCTCTAACTCAAGAACTACGAACTTTAAAAAAAATGCCCAGAATGAAAAGTTCTTAAAATTCATCAAGCGATATAGTGCAATTTTTTCAAATTTTTTTGATAACATTTTGAGAAATTTTTTTTCAACATTTTTTTCAGAATTTTTTGTAAATAAATTACAATTTTCAAAAAAATGTTGCAAAAATGTCTTAGAATTAATCGAGAAATATAGTAGAATTTTTTCAAAATTTTTGTGATGACATTTTAAAAAATTTTTTTTCAACATTTTTTTCAAAATCATAATTTATTTATGAAAAATTCTGAAAAAAAGTTGGTGTATTCACTTAAGAATTCTACTTAGGATTTTTTCCCCACAAAAACTATTAACTTTTGGAAAAAATTGCCAAGAACAAAAAAACTCGTAGAATTCATAAGTGAATACACCAAATGTTGTTTAGAATTTTTCAGAAATAAATTATGATTTTGAAAAAAATTTTGAAAAAAAATTTCTCAAAACGTCATCACAAAAATCTGAAAAAATTCCACTGTATTTCTCGATTAATTCTAAGAACTTTTCATTCTTAGCATTTTTTATAACAGCATGTAGTTTTTGAGTTAGAACATTCAGAAATTTTTCAAAGAAATTTTCATTGTTGACGCCATTTTGGGGTCGTTAGAATGATGTGGGGTATAAAAATAAAATGTTTCCTTAAAATTGAAGTATTTTGTTCACCTTTGTTCAGAGTTTCAACAGAATCCCAATATTCTAATAGCTCGAAAAAAATTGATAGGAATAAATAATTCCCAATTTTTTGGAATTTTTGTTAAAATTCGGCGCCATATTGGAATTCCTGGCTGAAACTCAATTTTGACCTTGGAATCTTGAAGAGCGACCTTGAAAACAATAAGATATGTAACTTTCAATTGTTTTCAACTTCGATTTTGATATGAAATACAGTAGGACCTCTCTTATTCTAATTAGTAAAGTTTTTCAAGATGGGGCCGACCTCTCTTATCCTAATTTTCCCCTTATCCCCACTTACTGTGCTTGCGAGCTTGTGATTCGTGGACAATATTTTTTGTTGACTTTTCGTGTGATAGTGGGGGAACGATTAGAATAAGAGAGGTCCTACTGTACTTGATTGATAATGAAGTATAAAAAATGCCATTTCAGGCGTTAAAATTATCATCAACAATTTAAAAAAAAAACATTTTATAAAATTTCAGGAGAAATTGCAAGTCACAATGGGACCGATATGGAGGAAGCGATGGATGTCGAAGCCGGTCAGTTCGAGGATGCAGAAGAGGATCCATAGAGAATAACAACGACACGAAATCTCGAATCGACGCTTGTAATTTCGTGCATTTAGTTACAAATTAATCTAATCTGCGTTATCGTTTCACGTATAAGAACTCCGGTAGATGTACACCAGTCTCATTAACCGTGTGCACAGAAAGACAAACACTGTCTCGAATCACTGAGTTTTATTTATATTCATTTTGTACATGGTGATTTCTTAGATAAAAGTAATCAACCAAACGTTTAAAAGATTATTTGTGAAAGAAAAAAAAACCTTGTCTTTTCATCTCTCGATACTTAGCAGCGTAAGAAAGAAATTGCATTTCTTTCAAACATCTAGAATCATTTGTACATTACAAACTCGTTTTTCGAGCCCTATTCGTACTACATTCGCCGTCAATGCCGAACGAAGATCGACCTGGCCTTTGCTTCTTCAGGCACGAGAAGTTTTCACCCATTCGTCAATGAGAATATCACAGTTCACCGGATCTTTTTAGGTCCAAAAATGAGATCAGCGTCAGGCGCTCCTTTCGGATGATTATATTTCTGTCTGCGCTCGCGATTAAGATTCACCGTCACTGGTCTTGTACCCTGACTTATCGCTTCCTGGTAATCCTCTTCTTCCTGTCGCTCGGTTATATTCAGAGTCAGTCTTTTCACACGTTCCTTTTCTTCCTTTTGTTCTTGTTCTCGGTTTCTGAGGTTCATCGCCAGTTCGCTCGATACTGGAACCGCGAGATTTTTGTACTGTTGCTTGTTGCCTTTGCGCAGCATTAAAACAAAGTCCATCGTCGTGTTATCCGACGGACCTTCGTGCAGTTGTTCGTACGTTTTCTTCGTGCTCTTCACATGAAGGGGCACGGAGATATCAACATGTTGCATTTTTGCAGTTTGTCGTTGGGCAATGTTGTCGGATACCATTTTGTCAAGGGCTGAAAGGAAGTCTTCGTCTTCCGGACATTCCACACGCTTAGGACCAGAAGGTAACGCAGCGACGAGTTCCGAAGCGTCCATTATAACTCCGCTGTTTCCTTCGGAGAGACTTTGGTCCCCTTGAGTGTTTTCTTGCGTTCCGGCTCCTTGATCAAGTCGATCGTTGATCCATTCCTCATCCGATTGTGCCTCCGAACAGTCTAGCTCTTCCGCCTCCTCGAAATGTAATTCCGCAACTCCTTTCGCATCACCGCTACCGTTTCCAGGCGCAGGCATTCCAGGAGTTTCTTCTTCAACTTCTGGAATTACGCTCATGTCCGATTCGTTGGGTTCTTGAATATTGTTAACCAATTGAGGATACAGAGTATTTCGCAGCTCTTCTACAGCGCACTGTGCTTCTTTGTAGCACTTGAAAAGTTGCATTTTTGGTCGCAGCATCGCTAATGTATCACGAAACATGTAGTCCACTCCCACTGGAAACGTATTATCACCGTTCCATACAACATCAGACCGTTTAAACCAATAATAATGTTGGAAGAATATCAAGAAATAATCCAGTTTCTTCTTGCTCGATCCGCCGCTAAAATATTGACCGCACGTCTCAAGTAGCGTGCACACTAATCGAATACGGAAAAGATGTTCCGGGGGATCTAGAATACTTTGAGTCGAATGATCAGTACTTACTCCAAACGTAATCAGAAGATACAAAGTACCGAAAATGTCACTGCTTTCAACCATTCGATAATTGTACAACTCGCCGAGATATTTAACCATTGCGATTCTCCGTTGGTTTAATTTCGGTAAATTGACTTCCATGCAGATTCGTATGTCTTCTAGAACACCATCAACTACTAATGGCCCCACCGATTCGTAATGTGCAACCAAACCCGCAAGTAAACTTCCAACACATCGGATGTTTAAATATTTTACATTGTAGGCAGCAGTCAGACACTTTATGGCATATGTTGACACATTTTCGTCTTCCCAGTCAAGTTTTCGCATCCACTTTAGCACTTTGTCAGTATTAATCTTGGAGAGGTCTTGATACAGCAGTTTTCGAATGAATTCTTGCATGGGCGGTCGTTCCTTTCGAGCTACCGCTCCAGTCGACTCTGGCGGATTGACGAAGTAGTAAGCGTTTTCGATAATTGTTACATACCGAGAATCGAGTGCGGTGACAGCTTTCTTTCGCATCATTTGCTCAAGGTATACTTTCGTCCGCTGATGAGAATCTGGAGAACAAAAGAGAAACCTTCCGCAAGTTTCGAGAAGGTTGCAAGCCATTTCGATGTGATGGTGAGTGAAGTCGTGTAATAGCACTTTCAGGCAGTATAAAGCTTCGATTTTAGAGTAAAGTTTAAATTTCACAAGTTCCCCAATATATCGGACAACTTTAATCTTCGATTCGATATTAATTTGGTCTTTTTTGTGCACATGATATTTGAAGTCGTGTTTCAACATTAAACAGAGATCGTTGCTAACTTCTGGCATTACCGGAAAAAGGATAGCTGCGAGTCTGGCGTAGAAGGGTAAAAGATCGAGTCGAATTCTAGAAACGCCGAAGAGGGCTTTGATGAGTTTCTTTTTATTGTGTTTCGTGTTGAGGTTCATAAGAAAATCGACCGCTGCATTGTCGATCATTTCGCGGTTTACGCAATTTGGCATTTGTGTGAGGAAGGCATCGAGAAGGATTTTGTTGCTAATGTTCGACACTTGCGGCTCTTCTATTTCCACTTCGACAGGTTCGGGCTCTGGACGATTTTCAATATCTTCGTCCAGTTCCTCGAAGTTTAAATCTTCGTCGAGGACTTCTTCTGGGAGAGGTTCGAAACTGGGAAGTGAAGGCTGCGGAGGACCTGGCAGGAATACGGTTAAGTCTGGAAGGACTTCGTAGAATCTTCGAGTTTCTTCGTCACCCCACATATCTTCGAGGATGCTGTTCTCTTCACCTTCGCTGATCATTTTTAAAGCTTCTTCCGTTTCTATTTTCGCATCTGCGTCTACTGGAAGATCCACGACTGGTTCGTCCAGAACATCAGAGAAATTTTGTACACTTGCGACTAGTCGCTCGTAAGAAAGTTGAAGAGCTTCTAATTTTTCTTTACGCTCGGAACTTAATTCACCACGAGTTTGGAGGATTTTGCGGTTTTGTTTTTCGAACGCTTGTAATTCCTTGTGCTCTTTCAGCAAATGTTTGCATAGCGAGTTGTAATAATCTCTAAGCAACGATCGAACATTTTGCTGTTTATCTGGAGATAACATTTTGCTTTTTGGTATTGCAATGTTCAATTTCTCGGATAACTCTCGTGCTTTTTTTGGTACGAGTCCAGCGTAATCTTCCCCGCAATGACGACAGAAACTTAGAATAATGTTAGCATTGTTGTGCTCTTCTTTGTCCATATTAATCAGGACTGTTAAGGCAGATCCTAGTAAGGGGAGACCTTGTTTGTGAGTGAAGATTCCAGCGTTTATTAATTCTGCATAGAATCTTAAATCAACTCGTAATTTACTGGGATTGGCAATTTTGTCACCCACTTTAAAAGAGAGAATCTTCTGCCAGTTTTCGAAGAATTGTGTAGAAAAATCGACATAGGTTTGATGGAGAAAACTGCAAGCTTTAATGACAGGACCCACATCTGTCATTTTGAGTTTGGCGTCTACCAACGCAGTCGCAACTTCGCTGACGTACTTGGTTAGGTTAAGATTAGCCATATCCTTGAGAAAGGCATCGAGTTGAGTAGCACTGAAGTTTTTTAACTTTTTAACAAATGTGGTATTTCTCTTCAAGCTGGAATCGAGCTTGCTGAAATAAGAATCGGGGGGACGAGTCACATTGACGTTGGTGGATCGAACCTCTTCTTTGTACGCAAGCCTCTGTTCGGTTTCTTTAACATATTCTTCGAGGTACCGCTGATCTTCCTCAGCCATGGAGTTTGATTCTGCATTTTCAGGGGGACATTCTTCTCCCGTAACATCCGTCATGTTTAACCTAAAAATTAATGAAACTTGTAAGACAAACTTGTAAAAAGGAAAGGGGTTTGTTTGAAATACATTTTGTTGTGAATTTGTTTTGCTGTACCGGTAAGGTTATGTTTGACATGAGGGAAATTGGAGTAGTTCAATCTCCGCCTGTCAAAGCAAGACCTTGGGATTTATTCGTAAAAATGGAGTACTTACTTGTTTACTTTACGAAATGGAGTCAGAAATGGAACACATGGAAGAACTCGTAATGCTCGAAAGTATAATTATACTTTACGAATTCGGATTTCGAATCATGGTGCATGTAAGGATTTTTGTTGACTTTCACGTGCGGAGTGTGCATCTACCATGTTGTTATAAGTTACACTTTTACCTGTGTATATTATTTACATGTATGTTCATGTGTTATGTGTATACAACTGGACACGTACATATATGTCACAAACGATTGTAGCGCCGATAGCGAGAAAACATGAACTGACTTGTGATAGCCCTTCTAGGGTAAAATTACTAGACCTAGGGGAATATAATTTAACTCTTTAGCCCTTTGCGTCGCAGTCCCACCAATCGAGATTGGATAGAATTGGATTGAAAATTTCAATTCATTTTGAATTCATACTTTGACTCCGTAAATATGTATTCAAATGGATTGAATTCCGAAGAAAGAAATCCATCTGGACCTCTCTTATTCTAATTAGTAAAGTTTTTCAAGATGGCGCCGACCTCTCTAATTCTAAAGGTCTTAATTCATGAAGCGAAAAATATCCGGATATTTCCCCCACTCTACCATCTTTTCACCCCCACCTGCACAAAATCGCCGCGATATAATATCTGACCAAAATCGCCTTTCCCTCGTTTTCATGGAGCGTAAAATATCTGGATATATAATTTAAAATTTTATTTAAAAAAATTAATGCATAAAAAGCCCTGTTTTCTGAATTTATGAAAAATCGTTTTATATTTGCTTCTCTTTCTTGCCTGGAATCGTTAAAAAGAAAGAAAAATAGAAATTATTTAGTTTTATTTTGATTTTTGCAATTTTGAGGTTATGATGGTCGCACGAAAGATCAACGCATGGGATTTTAAAGAAATGTCGAGAATAACGATAATCTCCTTGATAAAAATGTAAATATTTATTATTTGAGTAGATTTAAGTAATTATATAAAATAAATATGAAGATATAAACTGCCCAAATTACCAATGACGAAATTCAATTTTAAAATCCAACCAATATTTAATAGTTGGACATAGTCCAACTATTTAAGCGCATATCTAGCTGCAATTACGCTAAGAGGGGGGGAAATATCTGGATATTTTCCGCTCCATGAAAACGTACCTTAATTTTCCCCTTACCCCCACTTACTTTGCTTGCGATTCTTGGACAATATTTTTCGTTGACTTTTCGTGGGATAGTGGGAGAAGACTTGTGGGGAACGATTAGAATAAGAGAGGCTGGACAATTAGAATAACAAAGGCAATTCGAATAAGAGAGGTTCGAATAAGAGAGGTCCTACTGTATTCAATTTTATGAATACAATCGGAAGCGTAATTTGCCGGATTAAATTTCAGAAAAAGTAATACATCTATATTCAATTTTACGGACACAATATTATACTAATACAATCGGAAACAGTATAAGAATACAAATAAATACAGATTTCAAAGTTTATTTTTTGAAAGAAAACTTTTTTTGCATTGAAATGAATACGCTTAGATAGTTTTGAATCCGTAATGTTGAATACGGATGCATTCAATATTTCGTTTTTAAAAAGGAAACTATTTTTGGATTGAAATGAATACACTGAGACAGTTTTGAATTCGTAATGTTGAATACGGATGTACAGTACCGCTCAAAAGTATGAGCTCACCCTTGCGGAATTTTGGTTAAATTAAAATTGTTGATATCTCATGGCCAAGTCAACGTACGGGAAAAATAAAAAAAGGGAATTAAAGAGGCTTCTCAGTCGTGGTACAGTGCTCCCCGTCCTAACTCATCTTGTCCTAACTCACATTACTGTCCTAACTCATATTTCTTTCCCGTCCAAACTCGTATTTTCCCCTTTGAGCCTTTCCCCACCATATGATAATTATATAGCCACACTGGGACATATGCGGATGCGCAGGGCTCGTACTCAGCTGATTGAGTTTATGTATATACGTACGTGTATAATAGATTTTGCGAACGTAACCTTACAGGCACGGTTCGATCATTTTTATGTTGAAGAATTTACTTTTTTAGGTTCAGATGGTTCATTTTAGTTGGATGCATTTACATTCAATGCAGATGCCTTGATTCCGAATGCATCTGAATCGTCTTCACACTCCAAGTAATTGTTCATCGTGTAATTTTTTTTTTCGTAATAATTAATTCGCACAATCGATTAGTATTACAATTCACAATAATCAAAGTGAGGTTATACACGCACCAAGCAGAGCATAGCCTGAAAGCGCATGCGCGTACATACCCAAGAAACGTCGAACTGATGCGAAAGTGGGGGTGGGGGGGGGGGGGTGAGTTAGGACAGGGCCCCCATCTTGCTCGGAACGAAAATTATGAGTTAGGACGGGGAACACTGTAGTTTCATTTCAATATATACATTTTTCTACGAATTATGCTCGATTTACTAAAGTCATTTTTTCGTATTATTTTTTTATTTTTCAATCCGCTCCAATTTTTTTATAAATGATTGCAGGAGAAATGTACCACGTGTAATCGAAAGGTAATTCCTATAGCTTTAATTTGCCTCTTCGGGATTTTGTCTAATATTTCTTTACAAATACTTATTCAATTTTGAACAAATTAATGTGCTTTTTTTTCAGTCTGCTATATCTCGGAAAATTGACGTGATATAAAAAATGTTTAAGAAACAAAAAGTTTCATTTTTTAATTATCTATTGGCTGAAATTATTTTAAATTTTTAGAAGGAAATTTTATTTTACCGTATTTTGTCGACTTCGACATTTGTTGTGTAACAATCATTTTTGAATGCAAAGTTGCATTTAAACTATGATCAAGTTTAAGATTATTTTTGTCTTTACTATTAGGATGTTTCACACAAAGCGCGTGGTGTTTTTTTTGAAGAAAGCAAAATTTAATAAATATGTACGTAATATACATGAATACAATTGTTGATACTTTCTATGTATAGTGTTAAAATAATTTTCATTGTTCATTTATAAATAAGTGTACATGAATATATCGCAAACTGAGCATAGTTGAAATGCAAATCTAGATCTGTTAATATTCGCAGCACAAAAGCGTAAATTTGACAAAAATAGGATGAAAAAAATTTCCTTCTAAAAATTTGAAAAAATTTCAGCCAATAGACAATTAAAAAATTAAACTTTCTGTTTCTTAAATATTTGTTATATCACGTCAATTTTCCGAGATATAGCAGACAGAAAAAAATCACATTATTTTGTTCAAAATTGAATAAGTTTTTGCATAGAAATATTAGACAAAATCCCGAAGAGGCAAATTAAAGCTATAGAAATTACCTTTCGAATACACGTTGTACATTTCTCCTACAGTCATTTTAAAAAAAATGGGAGCGGATTGAAAAAGAAAAAAATAATTCGAAAAAATGACTTTAGTAAATCGAGCATAGTTCATAGAGAAATGTATATATAGAAATGAAACTACCGCGAATGAGAAGCTGAAAGTCTCCTCTTTAATTCCCTTTTCTTATTTTTCCCTTACGTTAAGTTGGCGATGAGATATCAACATTTTAATTTTGCCAAAATTCCGCAAGGGTGCGCGCATACTTTTGAGCGGTACTGTATTTAAGATTTAATTTTTAAAAAGAAAACTTTTTTTGGATTAATATGAATTCAGAAAGTAACCTTTTTATTTGTATGAATGAATAGAATTGTATTTACGTATTAAAATGGATTCACCGTTGACCAAAGCATGGATTCAGAATTTAATAATTGCATCCAATTCTATACAACTCTATCCAAATTCGATTGCTGGGATGGGTTTCTCAGAGACCCACCTTTTATCTCCTACTTTTTTTACATTTAAAAATCAGTGTCTTATGTTTTTTTTCGTTGTGATTGATTGTCTACATAAGGCATTAATTGATTGAATGTAAGGTATCACACATTAACCCATTAACACCCAAAGGACACTTTTTCTTCCTTGTATTTCAATCGAGTATTTTGTATCAAAATGGAAGTTAACAAAAATTAAGAGATACGTATCCTACTGTTTTCGAGGTCGCTCTTCAAGATTCCGACGTCAAAATTGAGTTTCGGCCATTAGGAATTCCAATATGGCGCCGAATTTGAAAAAAATGTAAAAAAAAGTCGGAAATATTTATTCTTACCAATTTTTTTCGAGCCCTTAGAGTATTGGGATTTTATTGAAACCCTGAATAAAGGTGAACAAAATACTTCAATTTTAAGGAAAAATTTTACTTTTATACCCTACATCATTCTAACGGCCTCAAAATGGCCGCAACAATGAAATGAGCTTCTGCAAGCCCCATACAAAAAATGCCCCTTTTTCATACCTCGAAAATTCAAACTTTTTTTATGCCAATTGGTTACATATGCTGACCCAATAATTCCTGCAACATTTCCAAGTGAGCATATGCGCCGTTTCGGAAATGTGAGGGGTGAAAGTTGACGGCTCTGAAGTCAGATTTTAAAAATTCAAAAGGACGGATCTAATATGGCGGACGACTTTTTTGAAAATCGATCTAATTTGTCTAAAAATTATTACACAGGGGTTTTTAAGGTCGCTGATTTCGAATCTGAATTCAGATTTTAAAAATTCAAAATAGAAGATTCAAATTGGCGGATGACTTTTAAAAAATCAAATGCAATAGGTTAGAAACACGTTATCCTGGGGGTTTCGGTGTCGTTGATTACGAATCGGCTGTTAGTTTTTCAAAATTCAAAATGGAGGATCCAATATAGCGGACGACTTTTCTGAAAATCCATCCAATTTGCCCAAAAAATGTTAGTAAGGGGGTTTTGTGGTCGCTGATTACGAATCGAATGTTATTTATTCACAATTCAAAATGGCAGGTTAAATATAGCTGATGACTGTTGAAAAATGTAATGCAATTTGTTTGAAACTTGTCAGCTTAAGGTTTCTGTAGTTGATGAAGTCGAATCTAACATTGAATTGATATTGAAAAGGCCCAAAGCCCTAAGCTTTCTTTGTCGCTGCATTAAATCTTTACCCTGCATAGGAAACTAAAAACAATCTAAAAACAATCAATGTTTTAATGCATCGTTTAAGACATTTTATTTGAATCGCGGGCTTGCGAATGTGATAAAATAAAAGTATCTTTAGTGTTAAAAATCTCGAATTTATAAAAGATTTCAGCCTATATTCAAAAAACCCTAGAAACAAAAGATTATCAGCAGCTCAGCATTTCATTTATTTCCATTCCATTGTACATCTTATTTGAATTGTTTGCTTGCGAATGTGATAAAATAAGACTATCTTGCCTTGGTTGGAGTATTGCATCTTGCCTTTGGTGGACGGATTTTACGATCTCACCTTTGCCGGTCGGATTATTACATCTTGCCTTTGTTGGATGGATTTTACGATCTTACCTTTGCAGGTCGGATTATTACACCTTGCCTTTGTTGGTTGGATTTTACGATCTTACCTTTCCCGGTTGGATTATTGCATTTTGCCTTTGTTGGTTAGATTATACATGGAAAGAAGCAGAGAGTACTGGGTGCTCTCTGGAAAGCACTGGTTACTGTCCGGCCGTCTACGACTCTTCCGTTTTCCATCTTTCGGGCTCGTTTGCGCTTAAACTAAACATTTTAGAATAGGGCTCTCCGGGACTTTTTTATAGGAAACCCGCGAAAAGTATAAAAGGTGGATTTTATCACTTGTGAACCCTTCAATAAGTATCCTTGGAGAACATCCTCCTGAAGATGTCCTAACGCCTATAGGATGTTAACAGGACGATAAATATAGACGATAAAAGTGGCCATTTAATATCCTCAGGACATAGTACGTCTTTGGAAACGTTAACAAGACAATAAAAAGGTACTCTTGGACAAAAACGATGGATGAAAAATTGGAAACAAATTAAGTTTAAGGAATTTTGCAATAGTTGATTACAAATTTGCAGATTTTTTAAAATTCAAAATTACAGGTTCCACATGATGACATAAAATAAGAGGCCAAAGAAATTCGATCGTCAAGAAATTTCAGAATCGCTGTTTGTAAGTGGGGCCAAATATCAACAATTCTAAATATATAGCGTATATTATATAATGGATGAATGATAGTTATTTTATAAATATCTGCAACGTAAAAATAGTTAAAAATAGGCAAAACAGAAAATAAATGTGTAAAAAACTCAAAATATCATTGTGAGATCTTTATGAACTCATGTTCAGGAAACCCTCAGAAAGTGGGATACAGTAGACGCTCGATATAAGAACCATCGCGATAAGAACCAATCGATAAAAGAACAGTTTTTTGATCATTATAGTGCCTATGAACATAGAGATGTATCCCCTCCATACACTTTTTGCTGGTATGAATCATATGAACCGTTCCGCGCATTCCGTCGAGTCCACCTACACATACATATACATCAATCCCCCTCCAATTGTTCTTATATCGGCGCTTGGCGGTGAAGCTCGGAACGGTCGTAGCTCTTATATCGAGCGTCTACTGTATCTGCCATCTTGTAGAGTACATTTCGAAACCATTCTGAACTCTTTTCTATTTTACTGTCTGCGTACCCACCTAGTAGCATTTGGAAGAAACACAGATCTGAACTTTGGTAATCCCTTTTTACTAAAATAGAGATTGTAAAATAATGTGATAGATTTAAGACCGCAAACATAAGAACTCTTCAAGATTACGATTTTAAGAAGTCTTAAGTAAGACATTTTTAAGTGCTCGTTTTATAGATTATCATAATTCAAACCTCTTCAGGAAGTCTTTTTAGAGACATCTTTGGATTGAGCTCTGGACGACCTCTTTAAATGGCCTTTACATAATTTACCTAAAGTAGCCCCATTCGAGTGTGCAATGGCGTAGGGAAAACCAACATTGTGGTAAAAAACTTACGCAGGGTACCGCAGTCGTTAAAACATTGATTCTGGTCTCAACAGTAACAATGCGGGTACAGCTTTTGTATAATACAATTCTTAATTGTACAATTTTTGTTTCTCATTCAACTTCATATAAAAAATATAGGTAATAATTAATATAATTAATTTTTAAATTTATGTATTATAAAATGCTTATTAACCCTTTAACGTTCATATGGCCACAATTTTAACGTCAACTTCAAGCTCGTGCCTTTCAATTATAACCCGTGTGAAAAAATATTGGGGTACATATTCTTGTGTAAAAAAGTCTCATCTTTCGAATGGCATAGCCAAATTTATCAATAAATGACTGCAAAATGTTTTTTTTAACAATAAACAAAAAAAACGCTGATTTTCGATTTGTGTTTTTTTTAAAGGAATTTTTTTAACTATGTTGCCGGCACTTAAGAACATTCTAACCCATCAGGATGCGGGACCTGAAAGTTGTACTTCCAAAATATATTTTTAGATACTTTGATTTTTATTGTTAACCGATCCAAAACGGAGCCCGATGGCCCGAAATTATTGCAAAATCACAGTAATATGCACTTTTGAGGTCTAATCTAAGTTTTAGCGGGCAAAATAACTTTTGTCAATTTTATGCCAACAGATTGGATGCATATTAGCAAAATTAGCTCATACAATTGATTTTCAAGATGGCGGCCGTGATGAGTCAGCTAAAATAACGTATTTACACAGCTTTATAGCCACTGTATAGTCTTCAAACCTCTTTGTTCAATAGTTTTATGAACTCTCAGGATCATTAGATCTAAATTCATTACTAGCTTATCAAAATTCAAAATGGCGGATCCAATATGGCGGACCGCAAACTCAATAATAGCGATTCATGAAAAATAAAAAATACTACCGTATTCTACGTGAAATTTTCGCTCAGAGCAGCCGTTCCCAAGTAAAAAATTATCAAAACATCAAAATCGAAAATTCACCTCCAAACTTTGCAATCACGCTTTTAGACGGATGTACAATGGCTTTTCGATGGCGATCACGCGTTCTTTGCCTCTGATTTATTCGTGTTCACCAGAGTTGTCCGATTCTCACCACGGGGAGGTGAACGCTTTTGAGAATCATATTTTTTGTATTGTTTTGTATTTTTTGTATTGTTTTTGTGGGTTTTTGTATTTTTAAAAAGAGGTTTGAAGACTATACAGTGGCTATAAAGCTGTGTAAATACATTATTTTAGCTGACTCATCACGGCCGCCATCTTGAAAATCAATTGTATGAGCTAATTTTGCTAATATGCATCCAATCTGTTGGCATAAAATTGACAAAAGTTATTTTGCCCGCTAAAACTTAGATTAGACCTCAAAAGTGCATATTACTGTGATTTTGCAATAATTTGGGGCATTCGGGCGCCATTTTGGATCGGTTAACAATAAAAATCAAAGTATCTAAAAATATATTTTGGAAGTACAACTTTCGGGTCCCGCATCCTGATGGGTTAGAATGTCCTTAAGTGCCGGCAACATAGTTAAAAAAATTCCTTTAAAAAAAAACACAAATCGAAAATCAGCGTTTTTTTTCGTTTATTGTTAAAAAAAAACATTTTTCGGTCATTTATTGATAAATTTGGCTATGCCATTCGAAAGATGAGACTTTTTTACACAAGAATATGTATCCCAATATTTTTTTCACACGGGTTATAATTGAAAGGCACGAGCTTGAAGTTGACGTTAAAATTGTGGCCATATGAGCGTTAAAGGGTTAATGTAGTAGATGGAGGAATGTATACAAAAATCGCGCTTAAATCTTTATTTTGTGGTATAAAAAACGTAAAATATAAACCACATACAGTACAAACCCCTTTATTATATGATGGTCGGGACTGGTGGGGAAATGTAAACTCCCTTATTGTCTATCCCTACTCCCATCCACTTTCTACGTATACCCGACTTGCTGCCGAACAATATCTGCCGCGGTCACAATACATATCTCGCGTCCGGACAAGAAATGCTCCCTGGCGAGGTGAAGGGGTGGGGAAAGCAAAAAGATAATATCGGAGTTCTCAGACAATATGGGGATATGCACAATTACAGAGGATGACAATTGTGGGGTTCGGACTGTAGGTGAAATCCCATCAGAACCTTGTTATGCATCAGAAGACTAAGGTACCCATACATTAAAGTTTCTCCTCATTCAGACCATTTTAATAACGTTGGGTACGTATATTTTTGGGCACTTATATCTTTTAATATCATATTTAACAGAAAAAAATGACACAATCCTAATTTTGCTACGGAATACATTATTGGTAAAAAAATAAAAAAATAGGCAATATTTATTTTATCGTTAATAGGTAAATATTATAATAATTATCTCGTTACTGAATTAGAATTTCGTCTCAGGATTTCGAAATTCAACATAGCGGATCCAAAATGGTGGTTTAAAATTAGAAATCATAACTGAAATTAAATAAACCATAGATCCTAGGTGGTTTTAAGGGTGCTGATTACGATTCATATTTCACAATTTGAAAATTTAATATGGCGGATTTAATATGGTAGTTGCAATATGACAGCCAAGACTTAAAAATGATAACCGAATTAAAATGAAACTCGAATACGAGAGTTTTTTCGTCATTTTATCTCTGAGGTGTAATATTAACTATATGTTTTTTACGATAACCTAAAAGTTGTCAGGTCTCTTTTTATTCAGTTACTGTCCAGTTTTTTCCAGATTTTATCCATTTTTTGTAGTTTTCGAATAGTCTTTTTTAAGGGTAACTATTATTAGGAACAAGATATTTTGAACCATTTTTATATTTAACAAGAGTACTTCGTTCATCACTTTTAATTCGAGTATAATCATCATTCTCATCATCATCATCGTTTTCACCATCAAGATCATTATTGCACTGTTCTTTTTATTATTTAAATAATTCATGTCAATAATGAAGTGTGAAATTAATAAGTAACATTTATTTCAATATGGCCGTTACAGTTCTAAAATTATGTGCTATAACGGAGAGTTACAAACCCAACGTTTCGACTTTTTTTCAAGTCCTCATCAGGGGCATTGTGTTGAGCGCTGTGTAAACACCGGGTTTGTAACTGTCCGTTACAGGACATCATTTTAGAAGTCTAACGGCCATATTGAAATAAATGTTACTTCTTTTTGTTATTGTCGTTAATATTTTCATTAATCCCTTTATCAGAATTTATATGCTTATTACGTATAAACAAGTTTTCTTCATAATTTTCCAGAAATGCATCATATAATTTACGGTATTGCATACTATTAGCAATAGATGGCGCAAACATTACCGCGGATTAATCGCAAGTAACGAGGTAAGTGACATCCCTTCATCTTCTTCCGCGATCTAGCTTCTTAAATATTCATTATTTTTGTGAATTGATATCATTTTAGCCGATTAAATATATAACAAAATGAATAAACTATATATAATTTATTCACAACAGAAAAGACAAACCCTAATGTAGTCGGTTTTATTTATTTTTATTTGTCAGTGAAAATATTACTAAATGTTGCCAATAATAAGTACAATTTTTATTCAAATTTCCTTCTAAAAGTCTCAAATAATTTTGAAAAATGTACCTCTATAAAGTTGGAAAAAGAAATTCATTTCGAAAGATAAAAATAAATTCCCGACGAGTTATATATACTTTTGATTACGCGAAATGTGGCAATAATTTCATGGCACGTTCCATGCGACGCGTGGAAGTAACATTAATTCTATCACCTGGGGTTGGAGATCCATTAATCATCGAGGCGTCATGGATCGTTTGGATCGCTGAAAAAGGCCTTCGAAAAAATGTCCACATTCCTGTTTGCACATTCCACTGACGATTTTTCGCCATACTTTCAGGGGCCTTCTGGTATGCACATCGCCGTTTATCGAAGTCCCCTCGAGAGGAGTTGTAACAAATCGGTCCTCGCACCGTTGCATATCGGAACGCAAACACGTAGGCGTTGGGGGCAGGGGGCACGGGGGGTGTAAAGGGGGTTCCTTATTATCAGAGAAAGATCGGAGAGTGTGCGCGACACATTCGTACAAGTGCGTGGGCGTACGGCGATTCGCACGCTATTGCGAGCAAACGCGACGGAGGCTGCGAATCGGACAAGTTGTCGTACAGTCGACCACTACGTATGTGTATTGTATATATATCTACAGACATAACGCCGGTTAATCATTTCCGTTGACGAGTAAATCATCAGTTGGATGCGACGTGTCGGCAGGCGCGAATGTCTTATTATCGTCGATCCTTGTTTTAGTTCGATCAATCTGCCAATCCTGAATTATGTTTCGGTAGTGTTACATCAGTGTATAGTATGTGTTTTGTGTAAAGTGAAATAACAATTGGATTACAGTGATTATTCGGTAAGATTTTCCGGCAAATTGAATTTTTACGAGAACGATGATGTTTCTAAGACGTTGATAGCGTTTAATGATGAGAAACAATGATAAAACTGAAGATAACAGTTAGCGTGTCGAGGACAATAACGATGATTATGACGAATGTATTGACGAGGACAATTTATAACTTAATCTTTATAGAGTTTATTGATCTTTTCACTTAAACTGTTATTAAGTCATTCAATTTTCTAAAAAAAATATATATGCAGGAATCACTAAAATTGCCGATGAATATTATATCAAATCATTCTTTGTCAAATTTCAAACAAAAAAGTCCTTTACGAAAATTTGGCCCGGTGCCTACATTTTTAATTACGAGTCTTTTAACCCTTTGAGTCACACATTTTTCCTTTTATCGAATTTAGCTCAAATTTGTTACTCGGGGGTTTTCAAGGTAGCTGATTACGAATCCGAGGTTCGTTTTTCGAAATTCAAGATGGTGGATCCAATGTGGCGGACAAAAATTTAAAATATAATTCGATTGGGACAAAATTTGCTACTCGGGGGTTTTCAAGATCGCTGATTATGAATCCGATGTCAGATTTACGAAATTCAAAATGGCGGATTCAATATGGCCTTCACCGAGATATAAAAATCGAGAATTTTGATGAAAATGCGTATTAGAGGGTTTTTGGGATCGCTGATTACGAATCCGATGTCAGCTTTACGAAATTCAAAATGAAAGATTCAAGATGGCGGTCAGCGAGATATAAAAAGCGAGAATGTTGATGAAAATACGTATTAAGGGATGTTCAGTGATGCTGATAACGAATTCGATGTTGCATTCTATACAATTGTGAATCTGCTATGATAATGATAGAAATGTCATTTGGGGGTCATACATTACGAATTTGATGTCAGATTGCCAAAATTAGAAATTGAAAATGGCGAGTAACAGTTGCACTCAAGATGTGTGGATCAATTATGCGAAATATTATTTGAATATTTCTCTTTCTCGGCATTACCCAGAGCTAATAACGTGGACGTGAACAGTACTAGCTCCATTTTTTGTTGTTGTTTTTATATTTTTTAACATCTTACCTACAATCAACATAAAATTCATATTCAGCGTGGCTGAAAATTCCCTAACACGCTTTTTCATAAAAAATTCTCGCTTTTTTACATCTTGCTCACAGCCATTTTGAATTTCGTAAAGCTGATATTGAATTCGTAATTATCGACTTCGGAAATCCCTAAATACGCATTTTCACCACAATTCGCGCTTTTTTACATCTCGATCACCGCCATCTTGAATCAGCCATCTTGGATCCGTCATTTTAAATGTCATAAAGCTGACATCGGATTCGCAATCAGCGACCCCGAAAACCCCCAATACACATTTTTAACAAAATTGGCGATTTTTTGCACGTTTCTGACCGCCATATTGAATCCGCCATTTTGAATTTTGTAAATCTGACACAGGATTCGTAATCAGCGACCCCCAAAACCTATATACCCCGAACTTCAAGTAATTATCTTTCAAAATAGCGTCAAAAATGAATTCTTTCCAAAAAAACATGATTTTTTTGTGTTTGTTTATTTATATAAAGTAAACAATAAACAATTATGTATTTTTAGTCATGTGGATATGTTCTTTAAGTACTAAGGTAACAGAAAATAGCAAAAAGAACGATCGGAATACGTTAACTTGAACGTAAATAATTAAAATTCAAAGAAATCGAGGTAGTAACGTGGGTTACTACCGTGACTCAAAGGGTTAATGTTGACCAATGAGAACGCCGCATAGCAGTACCGTTGCGCATCACGTGATGATTTCACGCGCTCCTATTGGACAACTTAATATGCTTGTCATTGCAGTTCTACTCAACATATCAAAATTTAGTAAAATACTTTTTCGGTACTGTAGCCGTAAAATCCGATTTTACGGCTCACTTTAGTCCGTAAAACCTGGTTTTACGGCCTCGTATCGAAAAATATTATTTTGTGTTTTTAACAAGGAACGGGTTCTCCACGTTTATTTTCTTTTTTTTGGTAGATCAGATATTTAGCAACTTAATGGGCATGGACAAATTGTATTACACTATTGTTTACACCCCTTATTAGGAAAAAGTTAAGAGATTTACAAAATTAAAAATGGCTGAATTAATATGGCGGAAACCAATATGGTGCATCCTAAACTAATATTTGAACGCCATAATGGATCCGCCATTTTGAATTTTAAAAATCTGTCAAAGGATGCTTTTCGATGTCAAAAATCTCTTTCCAATTTGTATATAAAAATAGAACAAAAATAATAACATTTTCTTACGAATTACGCCATTTTGAAGATGCTATTTTGAATTTGACGTTGAAAATGGCACTATCCATTGCAATTGAGTCATAATTTAAAAAAATACTATTTTCCGTGTTTTTTGATATTCAGGGCGCCATGTTGAAGAAACCAACAATTACAATTTTCGAAACCAAAATTGAATCTCAATATTCCCCATTTTCAGAATAACCCAGGACCAACGCCAAGGACGTAGTTGTATTCGGGTCCCATTTTTTTTTATTTTTTATTATTCAACTTTTTTTTTTGTATTTTTTAATTTTGTTAGAAAAATGAAATAAGAAAACAAAGCTTCACCGTGGTAGTTTTTTGAAATAGGGGATAATTTTGCTGGCCACTATAAGGCTTTTTCTCGAACTATTAAAATGACTAAACCTCTCCAAAATAAGTGGTTAACAAAACGTTGTAGTACATGTAGTTTCGAGATGATGCATTTTTGCAGGACATATACACCGCACAACTTTTACTACAGTCGATTTTGAAATGTTCTATGTATCAAGAATACTTCTTTTGCACGTAATAACGGTACACAAATGACAAAACTAAAAATTATGCAAATTAAATATTAAAGGTAGTGGTTCCCATTAAAAAAATCACTTTAACCTTCAAATAACCTTGAAAACAAAAGTCAAGGTCACAGTTCAATCAATCCCTTCATACCCAATTTTTGTTTGAAACATATTTTTATTTTATTGCGTTGTTTCGGCTTACAGTAGAGTCCCGGTATAATTCCGTCTCACTATATTTACATCGCAACATATTTACCTGGTTCCGTTTCCATATATTTACCTAACGCCGACCTTTTTCCCCCACCTTGCGCTCCTTTCTTTTCACCTTCCTCTTCTTTTGGTAAATATAACGTTACGGGAGGGGAAGGTGAGGAACCGAGAGGGTAAATATACCGGGACTCTACTGAATTTGACTGCCCAAGATAAAACAAGTCAGTGTGTATATTCTAGAAAAGAAGCACAGGAGATGAACGAAGATGATGTATAACAATTGTATACTCGGCATCCCCGACTAAATGTAAACATCAAATGTTCCCTATTCTAAAACTCGATTTTGGGGAAAATTGGTCACATGAAGTCGAATTCAATGTATTTTTATTACCTAAAAAATATTACTAAGATGAACCCGAATACCAAAATCCTTAATTTTACTGGACGCATTTTAAAGTAGTGAGTAGCTTCTTGTGGTTTATTTTTTATCGTTGAAAGTTAGTAAACATTGACTCAGTACAAATTTAATTTGAAATTAATCTGGTTCATGTAATTTTAATACTTTACCTGTCACACTTGAATCTAAACAACATGGTTAAGTGGTTTTAATAGAAATGTGACATTACTAATTAATTAATGAGAATTGAAACCATGAAATATAAACAGTAAATATTATGTACGATTCAATATGAATGAAAATATTTTATTAATTGTTATTATTTACACATCCACTAGGAAACATTGTTGATTCAATCCAAACGAATCTGACTGAGAATTCAGCGAGAATTTTACGACTATTTGTCGTTACCATAAAATGTTATTAGAATGTCGTTAAAAGAGTTAAAACGACGAGAAACAGTATATTATCAATGCGTAGAGAAATAAATATTTACTAGTAAAGATAAGGAGTAATTATAGAACTTGAGAGACTATATACACACCAGGAAACGTATTCTTGAAAGTTTGTTATTACTGACTTTTTCTCATGTCAAAGTTTAACGTTATCGTCATAAAGTCGTAGTAAATTTGCAATTTTTGCTGTATATGTCTTATTATCTTTTAAACGACTAATTGTTGCACTTTATTTTTATGTCTGACTCTATCCAGTCGCGGATAATTTCGACCTTGTGTATAAATAAATGACGTTAATACTTACTTTATCAGTTTGCGTAAAAGTGTCGTTTTCATCGTTATTGTCAGTGAAAATTTGAAACATCATTTTATCTCGTGATATTTCAACATTCCATACTCATGCTAGGTTTACTTTCTATGTAATTCGTGTGATGTTCGTCGAAGTGAAAATTTGTGTTTAAAAGTGTTGGTGAAGTGAAATTTAAACCAAGTGTATGCAGAAGAGATTGATATGCACACAGTAAAAAGAAGCATAAAGCGATGATGAAATGAAGACAATAATTGACTGTTAGAAACTAAGAAACAGTAATTGAAAGGTAACTTTTTAAAAATAAATTTCAAAATAGCATTTTTGCAACATAGTTTTACGGTGGCAGGCTGAAAATTTGATATGAATTATCAAGTTAGTAACCATAATTACTTTGTATTGACGAGAAATCGTGTAGGCACATTTTTTTACACTGAGAAATAAGATAAGCAACTGCTATCAATGACTACCGAGTTAAAATCTCAGCATTTTTTTCTTGTAATCTACGGTAGAATCGACTCAATTACTTCATACGTTAAGGAAGTCATGATTAACTGCTTACTAAAATCTAGCGTAATTATATCATAAACGCAACATTTTTGTACACTAAGATCATTTTTATACGAAAAATTCTGTATAGCGAGACATTGGTAATTACAGGTTTTAATGATATTTTAAAATATTAATTTCTTTATATATTTTTCTGAATAATATAACCATAAAAGACGAGTCCCTTACTGAAAGTAATATTTTATTGAGTATTTCAATTATTTATTTTACTATTACACAGTTGGTGCTTTTAGTAAGTACATTTTCTCACTTTATTACAAAATGGCTTTTTTACTTATTGGCGATTAATTTTGAATCCAATAAAAAGAACCTGCGTTTTAGTCCAGTCATTGGAGTCAAAATTGGCATAAAAGCTCAACATTTTTTTCGGATATCATCGATTAACCTGAAATTTGAACTGTATAAGTGGGGAGTAGCCCAAGGAACAAAAGTTATATTGTGCCGAAATGTGTTTTTTGGTATTTGAAGGGTGATAACTATCCTTTATGAATAAAAAGTGAAAATCGTAGATTTAGTCATTTTTAAAGTTCAATAAATGTTTAGATATGTTGAACCAAGTTTATTTTAAGTTTTGAAATATTATTTTACCCCGTTTCAACCCTTAAAACAACCCTTATGCACTGAATTGCGAGGAAGTATATTTAGGACAAATATTTCTCTATACTTCATAATATATTTTAGAAAGTATTACAGTAAGACAACCATAAGAAACCACCCCTCATAATAAATAGAAATAAACAAATTATTTTTGAATGCTTAGAAGTTGTAATGCTGTAAATATGATAAATTATAAAGTTTTGTCAGGTATTGAAACAGTCTATGACGTACAGCAAATTTTCAACCCTTAAAAAACTTAAAAAAGATTTTTTCTCATAACTTCGGTAATGTTGAAGTTAAGAAATCGCAAAAAATGCCATTTTGTAGGGAATTCTAAGCACTATAACTCCTGTGAATTTCATTTTTTTTAGCCTTCGTTTTCTAACCTCACAAGTTCGAGATTTGAGGGAATCAGGTAAGATAGTTGCAGCGTTTAGTACTGACCTTTTAACGCTCATAACTCAGTCAAATTTTGTCATACAAAAATAAAAAAACCGAAATTATTCAGCATGAAAAGGTCTACATTTAAATGTATTATTAAAAGTATTTTTAAATGTATAATTTTTTTCGTTACTTAGCTAGTTTTGCAGATATTTTTTAAACATTCAATTTTTTAAAAAATTAAACATTTTCATTCAAAAGTAAATCAAACATTTTTTGGTATTGAGACTTCTAAAACCGGTCAAACTTCCATAACCTATTTTTGGTACCTAAATAAAATAAATTGAAAAAGGATTACGTTCAATTTCAATTTTGGCTGACAGCATATTAATTATATTACCGATTTTTTCTCAAAAAAAATCAAGAAAATAATTTCATATTCCTTGTAACTCCGTTAATTTTAATGCCAATAACTCAAACCGGTACTTGATGTAGAGCTCTTTTGAAATACTGATAAAAAGACAATTGAGTTTTATTAAAAAAACCATTCGTTTTTCTGCTATTTAAAGTTGAAATGTTCGATTTTAGCTATCATTGAACTTCAATTCAATTTCTAGGTGCCCTAACTCGGGTTCTATAGCACTTAGAACAATAAATAAAAAAGCAATCTCTTCGTCATTTTATTACCTTCATTTTTTATCTGATGTAGTATTTTATAAAAACTTATAGTTTTTGAGATATTCGCGAAAAATTGTTCAAAAGCGTTTTTTATATTAAAAACATGTTGAAGCGCGAATATCTAAAGAAGTACTGATTTTACCAACAATTATTCTAAAACAGTTTTTGCTTAAAATTTGCTTCTCTTTCGAATCCTGAGATTGTTTTTGCTGAAAAAAACTACCCCCGAGAAGGGGTAGAATTCACCCTAAGAATAAAAACACATTTCGGCAAAATATAACTTTTGTTCCTTGAACTATTCTTTACATACAGTTCAAAGTTCAGGTCAATCGATGTTATCCGAAAAAATTAGGAGTCAAAACCTTTGATTGACTGGACTATTTCGGAATTTTTGTAACCTTTAAATGCCGAATTTCTGTAAAGTATCTTACATGATACACCAGGATCTTCGAAACCCCATTATGAAAAATATTTCCTAACTTCTTTATTGTTTAATATTTATTTCTGGAGAATTTTTTGTTTCAATGTTATTCAGCGGTTTAGAAACTGTTTAGAGCGATTATATGGTTAAAATTTGAATTTCAATATTGTATAAAGATTACAATTTGCAAAGAAAGTTTTTTATTTTTAATATTTTCAAGTAAAAATTGAGCACAGTACTCTTGAGATACAGTATTTTAAAGAAGGAAAATTTATATTAAATTGTTTCAAAGAAGGTATTGATTTTGCAATGTGAAATGTGACTTATTGTAAGAAATAACTACATAAAAAATAACACTTCAAGCATACGTTTTTTTGATAAACTATATTATAAAGTCGTTTTAACAATAGTTAAGTATAAAATGTATTGTACGTTGACAAAAAATGCAAAAATGTAACTAAATTCACGCAGAACTTGTATAGTGGTTGTACGTGTGGTGTAAGGAAGGACACTGAGATATGAGGGTTTGAAAAATTTTGTTTTGCCATCTTTTGTTCCCTTACATATAATAAACATCTGGACCCTTTATTATTCTAGATTGAATTGTAATCTTTTTAGTCCGTAACTCGGTTGCCGGGACTGGATCCGTAAAATTCAACTTTATGGCCTAGGACCGAAAAGTATTATTGAAAAGTTCTTCTTGAAAATGTGTAGACAAATGCAATAACACATCACATTATCAGCACCCATTATTTCCCCAATTATACTAAAATTTGAAGTGCTTTAAACAGTTGCTACGACTAAACTGACTATTGACGAATAAGCAAACATGTAGTTCAAATCTTCAACAATATTCAAAGGGAATCTATATGAGTTTTTAGTGAGTCAGTTTTTAGTTTACTTAGAGTAACTAGTCAAATTCATTTAAAAATCCGACATTCAAAAACCAAACATTTAAAAAAACAGAGATACAAAATTAGTACATTTAAAAATCAGACATTTGAAAAACAGACATTAAAAAACCAGATATTTAAAAAAAGACATTTAAAACAAATACTTTTTTAACATTCCGGGAGTAGAACTCGATTTTGCGCCCTGCAGCGAAATCTTCGGGCGCAAATTATCGAACTCCTCGCCCGACGTATTAAAAAATATACTATAAAAAACAAGACATTAAAAACAGACACATTACATGGTTTTGATTTACAATTTTTACAGCAATATTTTACGTTTAAATGTCCAATCGTTTTCTTAATTTTCAAAGTGAGTTTAAAACATTCGATTAATAAATTAGAAATTAAATGATGATGTTATTATAGTAATACAATTAAATAATGCTTATATAAAAATATATATTAGTTTAAAAATTGAAAAATACCGGACGTAATAACAAATAACTCATTTAGATTTATTTTCACAGCTCAATAATAGTTCAAATTTCACGATCGTGACCCTTTGATAAAAAATCATAATATCTACTATTGTTAAATACAATAAAATAACGTTTGGTGGTCTTGACAAGATCTCCACGAGAATCTTGATCTTGATATGGCTATTTCTGCTCTCAGTCTAGAACATTAGAACTCATATTGTTCTCGAATCTCGTCTCGAAATCCTAACGAGCTGTCAAGATCGAGAATTCCTCATCTCTCACAGTAACATTTTTGTTATTTTTTGTTTAAATCAAGCAATCAGAATGCAAATTTTGCCTTATAATGATTAATATCTTTTCAGGTAGTTTTTACTGTTATTATTCAGTACATAAAGTTTAAATACTTTACATTTATACTTCAAATTGAAACGAAACAAAATCTTGATAAAATTAACTACGTTTTTAACCATTGCGTATGTTTCAATAGGTCGTCAAATGGATTTCATCAGTTGTAATAACTTCCGTAAATTAGTCAAAATATAACTAAGAAAGTTAGCTGAATGGTATTCAGAAATTAATTTGACTAAGTTTTTACAAATTACATCAGTATAACTATACAATATTTAGTAAATTTAACTTCTAGCGATTTACTGAAATAAAAAGAATAATATCAACCATATCGACACGACTTGACTAACTAAAAAGAAATAGTAACTTTTACTATTTTTTCCTTAACTATCCTGCGACAGTTTGAGTTTTTCAGGTAGATTTATGTTAGTGTAAAAGACAATATTTGCTTGATTTTATTTTAATTTTCATTTAAATTCATGTTTACCTATCAATTTAATCGTATTTTTAATTTTTTTTCGACGAAACGACTCATCGTTGATCAATTAAAAAAACCTTAGTTCACAAAATACAATCGTTAATTATTTGTGCGTGTTTACAACAAACCGTTTGAAATTAATAAATGTGAAAAAATAATTTTAGTTGACAGTTTACAGTAAATAAGAATCTGTTATTTTGTAGATATATTTAATTAGATATCAATTAATATTTTTGTATTATTTAGATGCAACGAAGAAAAGTGCGGTGGGATGTAACCGAACCAGATGAACCTCCAACAACGGCTCCGGTTGAAGCACAAATCTGTAACATAAAGTGTAAGTTTTAATGACTGTATATTAATATACTAATCGCTTATTCCTCCCACCATTATAGTGGCGTTTTTTTACTTCCTACTTTGTTCATTTTCTCAATTTATACCAAGGATGCTACTCTCTTTTGAATGTTTAAAGTGTTAGGGGGTTTATATTTGTCAATCTGAAATTTAGAAAGAAATTTTTTAAAAAATTTGTAATTAAAATTTTACACTTTTCTTGCACCATTAGGATTGCATCTTGTCTTTTATTCTATTTTCAAGTTTGTGTTGGAAAAAGTCGTCGAATGTATATAACTTTTTCAATACTGTGAAAAATTATATCAATAATTGAATTGGTTATGTATTTTTAATCTCCAATATTATAAAGTGATAGCATAAATTTATTATATCTGACTTGAATTCACAATTGCTGTCGATAATAAATTAAGAAATCAGACAACAATAACTAATCAAAACGTAAAATAAATAGTAAATTATCTAAATATAATTCGTACCTATAAATGTTAAGACTTTAATTACTGAGAATTCGAGATGGAAAATTTCGAACCCCTTTTTTATTCTTTTTTCAACATTTTTCTGCCATTTCGAATCCGGCCCGTAACCTAAAAAATATTTTAGTACAATTGTCGAATCCATCGACTACACACAGTAGAAGTTAGCGTAAAGGCAAATTTAAAAACAAAAAAATTATTCACCGAGAAAGAACGTGGTAAAAAGCTATACTTCAAGGCTTTCTAAACTACAATACCGAAAAAACGACCTCGAAATTGTCTATAAGTGTTGGTTTGAAAAAAATATCAAATTTTTCATTATTTGCTTACTGCAAAGTTGAAGTAGAATTTTTGAAATTTTTCGACGTTAACGGGTCAAGTTTCGAAAATGATTTGCTTTAAACATTCTTTGACCTAATAATATCCAACAGGTTTATATACCAAAATTGTATATGTTCAACTTGCACTAATTGCATCAATGAGTTACGAGAATCAGTTGTTTTACAAGTATCTTACAATCCTACGCATATACACGATTGAGTAAAAGGATAATCAATTCTGATCGACGTAAATGGAACTGCATAGTTCGATCACCGCATATTTCATTTACAAAAAAATGCCATTGTCCTCAATACACATCCTATTACATAATTCCACAATTTAAATTACCATTTGTACATCACTACATAAGCGTTAACTTCAAAAAGACCAGTGATGATTAAGCCTTACAAATAATTGCACTTAAAATACACTTAAAATTATTGATTGCAATGATTACGAAGTGTATATTACTTCTACGCAATGGAGGCTTAAAAAAATCCTCTCATTACAAATAAAAAATTGTCTTGTTCCGAGTACTAGTAATATGTGTCGAAATTTAAAGATATTAAAAAAACGATTGTAAGTACTTCTGCCCTGTTAGAGTGATTTCAGACGATAAATCCTCTTAAAATCTTAGACGATTTTATACTTATGGTTCAAAAAAAAAGTTCGAATGAAAGTTCAAATCTTCAGTGTTTAATTAAAAGTCACCATTTTGATTTTAAGAGACATTTAAATTCAATTTTTACTACACCAACCGAAACATCATACTCAACAATAGTAACATAAGTCACTTTCAAGTCGATATTAATCTAGTTTCCTGTTGAGATCGAAGCTCGAAAATCAACAAAAAAATGTGCATCTCTGATGGAACTTAGAGGGTTAAATTATACTTTTGGGTATGGCCTTTGTACTGATATACATTAAAATGAACAACTATTTCAACGAGCCAATAATGTTTAGTCTTAATGAACACGATTTAGTGAAAAAAAAACATAATTTTCGCATAAAAGTACTTTTGTACATAAAAAAATTGTGCTATAGAAATTCGAACAAAAAGGTAATTTATTTATTTAAATTGAGTTATTTTTAATTTAAATACGATGGATTTTAACATTTTAAGGAAACATTCTATAAAATAGACTGTGTAGAATCACCTTAAAAATAGGTGCAGTTTTTTTTCTAAATTACTGGATGCAAATTTAAAAAATTCAGAATAATCCAAAAAAACGTTGAAAAAAGTTGTGCTTACTTCAGCAATTCTTTTATAAAATTTGTTCTTATATTTTTGTTTATTTTTGGATTGTTTAGATTTATTTTTCTAAAAACATAAACCTTTAAAGAATACATTTTTCTTTACATGGAAAACACCTGAAACTTGTAACTCAGAGGCTTTTAATGTTGCTGATAACGAATCCAAACTTAGATTTTCAACATTCAAAATAGCGAATCCAATATGGCAGCCACACAATTCAAAATTGATCAGATTCGCTTGAAACTTGTTGTTCGGGCATTTTTATGGTTGCCGATTACGGATTCGACCTTAGATTTTCAACATTCAAATGACGGACACTAAATTAGATTTTTAAAATTGGAAACCTAACATTTCACTACCTAGAGATAATCGCGACGCTTTTTTTTTATTTTTTTATTATCTTATTATTACATTTGATGTTTAAAATGTTAAAAAACCGACATTATATACGTCGACGGTGATCTCAAAAATTTGCCGAAGGACATGTTTCAAACAAATCCCATAAATTTTTAATTTTTTCGTCCGTCATATTGCATCTGCCGTTTTAAATTTTGAAAGTCTGGGGTGAGATTCGTAATCAGTGACTCCAAAAACCCATGAGCAACAAAAGTCGTTTTAATTAAGTAACAATCATACATTTTTTCCTAAAAAACAATTTTTTTTATCAACAGTATCAACAAATAAACATAATGATTTTGTTATTGGATACTTTTAATTAAACACTTTTTTTTTGTATATGTATGAGATTGGATCCTAATATAATTACAAAATATGAAAATCTTCAATAAATTAATTTTTCGTATTATTATATGTAAACCAAAAACGAAAAAAAATCTGAATATTTAAGTAGTAATAATTTTTCACCAGTTGCGCATTTTAATTTATATAACAAAAGGCTGTTTGAAAATTGATCTATATCTGCAATAATTAATGTTTTCTATCGTTGTTCATTGTAAGTTTTGCTTCAATTAATCGTAGAAAATATCTTTGTTGTGATGGTGTACTGAAACTACTTTAATTTTATATTTTCCTTGGAAATTCAGTATCATTTTACTGCATATCTAAACCGCACGTATTCCTTTTAAAGTTGTTCGAAAGTGCACCACTGACAGAATAGAAATTTACACTAAAAAGAGGTAAATTAAACATGTCCGAATCAATTTTTCAAAATTCGGGCTTTGTAACGGTAATGCTAATTACTACATACGGACAATTAACAAATGTCAAAGAAATTAATTGGGAATTGAAAGAGAACTATTGGAAATAGGGTGATTTTTATTTATTTTCAATAACTCTTGGTGAATTCTTAATGAACTTTTTTGGCATTCTGTAAGTGTTCGTATATAAAATGTAGAATTACCTTTAGAGAGTTCGAATTTTGAAACATTGATTCAGAGAATTTTAATATACATTTTTTGTCGTAAATTCCTACCTTATCGGCGAACCCCTTAAGGGGGCTCTAAAGTGGTCCTCCAGTAAGGTAGGAAATATCAATAAATAACGTAAATTAAATATGACTGAATACAATTTTCAAAATTCGGGGGTTGTAAAGGCAATTCTAATTACTATAGGCGGTTTCCTAGAGATTACCAAATACATTAATTGAGAACTTAGCGAGAATTTTCGGAAATAAATAAAAATCACTTATTTTCGGAAATTCTCTGAGTGATCTCAATTAATTTCTTTGGCATTTTCAAGGATATTGTGTATAATAATTAGAATTGTCCTTACAGACCCTGAATTTTGAAACATCGATTCAGTCAGTTTTTATTTACGGTTTTTAATGAAAATCCCGAACTTATCAGCTGATCACCTTAGAACCGCCTTAACGCGGTACTATGAAAAACTTGTTGAAAAACGACAACTATCGATAAGTATCTTTGAATTGTTTGACAAGCTCCCTCAATTCAGATTGTTATTTTTTTAAAATTAAGAGCATTTTTTCTGCTGCATAAATTCTATAAAATTAAAATTCATAACGTTTTTGAACATCAACAACTAGGACGATACTTTCTTATTATTAACTTGCATGTTAAATCCCATTTCTAAAGATAATCATTAGTTGATATACCTCAGTGAAAAAGTAACTCAACCTTTGCCGATATAAATCCTCGTATCATCAAAATCCTTCTGAAATAATATTATCGGCGATCGCGTTTAATCAATCTTGAATTACATAAGGCCAGAGCCTTAATTCATTTAGATATTAGTATGAAGGACGCGTTACACCGTTTTAGAGTAATTATTGAATTAAGTTTGTCAAGTAATCGATCACGTCAATTACCAAACCTGACAAAAATAAAATAGGTTCGTAAAAGCTATTCAAGATTGAGAACAACGTTCACCTTTGTGACATTAATTAGTAAATAATATTCAGATTCATGTATTACTACAGATATATAACGTTATTTATATTATTTAAATAACCCCTAAATAAAAGTGCGGTATTAGATGTAATTTCTATTTTGTATTTATCTCCTTATGAACGTAGTCCATCCAATTGTAATTTTTAATTGATTTCGCGTTTATTGTGTAAGGTTCACAACTTTATATACTCATTTATCTCTCATTTTAATCATTAGTTGATCCGCCATACTGTTAAAAAAATATAGACATGAAAGGAAAATAGGATCAAATTTCGGCTTCAACACGCCATATTTGGTGTCACTATTTTGAAACGATACTTTTACGTCATACAACTTGAAGTTTATTTACGTATTTTAATGATCTCCTTGTCCGGTTTTTGCGAAATTATTGATAAAAACTTGAGTGAAGAATCCCGATTTGTTATTAAAAAATCAAACGTATCGAAGTCGGATTTTCTTAGTCTTTGTTTTGATTTTGAAAAAAGCAGAGATCGTCTTTGGAGGAAAAATATTGCACCAAAAGTGAACGGACGGTTGTCATAACACATCTAATATGGCGTCTTGAAGTGACAGACGGAGATTTTTATTTTGGGTTACTTATTAGTTATTTTGGGTTAAAATAAAAACGGCAGGATTAAAACAAATCATAATTTTCACGACAGCGATGTTCGAATGCATTTTTTCTATCGGGTGGGGAAAAAGAATTTTTCCCTCTTTTTTTGTTGTCTTTCTTATGTGAAGTTTTTCTTTGGGTTTTGACTTTTACTTCAGAGCATGTATATAGATGTTTGGAAAGTAGTGTAATTAGTCCTGAGGATGATCCACAAGAAGCCGAAGTACTGAAAAATAAAATACAAAATTAAAATAACTTGTAGTGTTTAGTTTTAAAATAGTATGTAACAGATGCCTAAATATTTTGAAATGGTCGTTTCTCATGCTAATTCGATTAATTATGCAGAATTATTATTATTATAATTATGGCTTCGTAGAATCTGCTTCTGACATCAACTTATTGGAGCTAGTATGAAAAAGAGTTTATATTGTTATGTAAATAATAAAATAATAGTAATAAAGACATTCGTGTGAATTATTGTTACTTATTGAATATAAATTAAACAATGATAGAACGACAATCATTTATTATTCGAATCAAAAGTTTTCCAGTTAGTAAACTGTTATTTTTATAAGAATTGATAAATAGTTCAATTATTTCCGACTATCACAAATTCTAAAACATTTTTATTTTAGTTTTGATAAAAATCGCGTTGCCGAAATGTGTTTTAGGATAGTTCAAGTTGCTTTTCTGTAGCTTGTATCTTCTTGGATGTGTGTTGTCATACACGTGGTTGAATAAGAACAATTGCATAATGGTCTTGACATTGGATATTATATATAAATCTGTTAAGATTGATGAAAGTACCGCAATCTCCGAAATACTAAACTTCTTTATTTATCTCCACGTGAGCGAAGATAATCGGACTAATTAGGAAGTACAAACTCTCTTTATGTACTTTCCCCTGGCGACCTCGATCTCAAGACTTTTCTTTGTAATTCCCAGATATTTTCGCAGATTCTTAGTAGCTTCTTTATTTTCTGTCGAGTTGAGTACATGCAACCTACTTTTTCTGTTATTTATTATTATTTCTTGTCTCCCAGATATAACAGACAAATGCTCGAAATTAGATAACTTAGGCATTTAAAATGAAGATGAAGTTTTGATATTTTAAAATGAAAATATGTACGGTATTATCGATTATTCTAATCTTCTTAAATGGAATCTAGATAGTGCCTGTTTTTCATTTATACCTTCTTGCAATAGAAATGATTTTGAACATTTGAAGATTCAGGACATACACATTGATAGAAAAAATCAAACTGTAAATGAATAAAATGTAGTAAATTTATTATTTAACCTATCTACAGCTGCAGTTTTATTATTTTTAGAATCGAAACTGCCTTTATTCGCATTTAAGGACAACCGTGCCTATTTTTAATTTGATTAAATATATTTAGAAATATTTTTTACAAATTAAAACCCATTTATAATCCTCTAAAAATCGAAATATATAAACCATAAATTCATTTTTTAATAGTAACTTTCAGTATTTGTCATATTTCATAGTAAATTGTACTAAATACATTAGAATAATGACTACTTGATTGACTACATCCTCCTTTATTAGGTTCGGATTTAAGTACAAAATTCTATTTTAACGAACAATATCTTTTTGAAATGTTTCGCCATTTCACTTTCTGTTTTGTGACAACAGAAATATGGAAAGAAATCATAGCATTTTTAGTATAACTAAGATTTTTTCATTATCTTAATATTTATACCACATTACAACAAAATGAGGCCGATCTGCATAGCCAGAAACAGAACTGTACTTCTCCAAAGGTTTTTGATGTACTGAATTCAAAGTTGGCCGCAGAATTGTTCTATCGCGTCATGATTCTGAGATAGCGTAACCTAAAAGTGCAAAATAGACAATTTTTGTACATTTTTAGTAAGTTTTTGTGGTGGAATAAAATGTTTGTTGGTTATTTGGCAGCACGCAGATTAAAGTCCTATTCATGGTCTTCAAACAGCTCTTATAGCTATTCCGAATCGATTTTTTATGATGGAGTTATCGCAGTTTTTGTCAAGGCACGATTATGATTTTCGTTCTTTGCACTTTTAGGTTTGGATATTACAAAATGTTGCCGTGATAGAGTAATTCTGCGACCAGACTTGGATTCAAGACATCGAAACCTTGAGGAAAAGTACTCTGCCCAACAACGGAAAAAGACACGTAAGTGACATTTTGGTGAAAAATGGGTTTTTGGTATCGGTGGAAAATCGTAATGAAAAACTGCACCTCACTATCGTAATTAAAATTACAAAATTTAATATATAGAATTAAACATTAAAATTGAAAATATTACGATTTGCAAAAAAATGAGTAAATACTATGGAAAAAGACACATAAAGCACTGTGCGTGGCCAAAAATATGCAAAATTCGAGAAATACGTCACGAAATCCAATGGAAGAATATAGGTAAAGTTATTTATACAAAACCGCAACTGCAAAGACGTTTATGAATGTTCTTAGCTTGTAAACTCAGTGAGTAGAGGAAAGATGTCCAACGGAAACTAACGCAAACGTCATCGTTTAAACTCGGAACGATGTTTCGGGAACGTTCGGAAATGGGACGTCCGTAATTAATTAAAAATTGTGTGACAATGTAAATATACATGAATTTATTAATAATTATATAAATAAAATTAAATAAATTACCAAGTGACTTCGCGGTATTTTTACGTTGGATTTGTTTAAAAAAAACACCGTAAGTGCATTTTTAACACTCATTAATAAAATAATCAAGTTTTTATCGCAAAATTAGAGAAAGCACATGTGCTTAACCCTAGTAGGGATATTTTTATTCATAAATAATAATGTTTACGTGAAGTTTTTGATGCAAACAGTTTTTCTCAAATATCTCCGTGCGACCAATTTGTAACTTACGTGTCTTTTTCCGTTTAACTCAGGTTTCTGATGAATGCACTTTAATTTGAGTTGTAATTGGTTTTTACCAAATTACGAACATAATTTTTAAACTGCCACAAAAACGGCTTTTTTGCACTTATAGTTTGGGATATCTGAAAATTTTGACGTTATAAAAGAAGTCTGAGCAAGGTCAGCCTCATTTTGTTGGTTATTTGCATAGAATTACACAGTCACTAAATGTATGCAAGTCATATTTATACCTTGACAAAAACATCGATAAATCGAATGACTAAAAAACCACTTTAAAGCCGACGAATAGGACTTTAATCTATACGTTGCCAAAATGCAAACAAAACTGTTCCGCCACAAAAAATATCTGAAAATGGCTAAAATCGGTGTTTTTCTCACTTCTGGTTAGGATATCTTAGGATCGTGAAGTTCTGCGGCCAGATTTGGATTCAACCTAAAGAAAACCTTCATAAAAGTATGATTCAGTTGCTGGTTAGAAATTTTGTTGGCCTGTGTAATAGAATGTTTCGACCTTTTGTGTTGGAAAAAATATTTTAGCATAAAAATTAATTTCTACACTTCAAAATATTGTCAGGATTTTATTAAATCATTACCAAAGGTTATTAAACTTTTCTCTAAATTTTCCTAAATATGCAATTATTGCTTACTTTTTCTAAAAACATTCTTGTAATTTTTAAGAAAAAAATTTTTTTACGAAAAACACAAAATGGCTAAAGAAAATAAAATTTACTGTAGTAGATGATTAATGAAATGGACTCCATTAAAGAAAAAAGTACTACTATACCAAAAATGATATATACCTCGACAACAAAGCTAACTCAACTGAAACTAAAGGTAGCATAGAGTTGTTGAAAAATATCTGAAACTAAAAAAGTCTACGAAAATCGATAAATAAAGAAAATAATTTATTTCAGACGAATAGCCAAAAATATAAAATACAACAATTGAGACAAGTAGACCATATATTTGTCTATTAACCATTTTTTTCAGCGAAAAAATTGGAATTTTTTGAGAAGAAATATTATTTGTTAATCCTATTAATAATTCTGAAGTTAGAACTCGGAAGACCACTTGGAAATTAAATATGGCTTTATAGAAGAAAGTCAGAAATATCAGGGATTTGTTTTTTGTCTTTTGATTTGGAAAACAATTATTCTCATTTTAGTTTTAATTAGTTTCAAGCGTAAGTGGTCGCTATCATTTTGAAAATCTGAGGATTCATCTTTAGCGATCCCGAAAACAATAATAAATTTCATCGAAATCTTTAAAAAGCATAATAAACCTTTAGAAAAAATCGACTTAAAATATAGATTTTGCTATACTGGTACTTTTTCTGTATTAACGAAGCCAATTTAATTAGTAACTGACTATGTTGATTTTTATTTTGATAAGCAAATTTATGTCTTCTTTACTTGTGATTAATCTTTAAAAAAAGGAAAGAACCGGTAAATTTAAGGTCATTTTCCTTCAAAATGTGACGTGATAATAATATTCTAATATCGGAGTCTTCAGCACGAAAAAATACGACGGAAATGATACTTAGCTTCCCAATGGCGGACAAAAAGTAAAATTTCGTCGGTCAGTGTTATATTAAAATTCCTTTTTAATTTGCAAGTCACTTTTAAACGTACCCTCAGTCATCCCAAATAGTAATGAAATTCTCACCATATGCAACAATAAATTGAAAAGAAACAATGTAAAAATAACAACAATAAATCATTTTCATAGTTGCAGAAAACTTACACTGAAAAAAAAAAATTCATAGTTCAATTTACCATATCACATAGTTGGAAAAATATAGTCAAAACTACGATGAAAAATAGTTAAATTTACCACTTTCAAAATCGATTTTACTATAATTTTGTTACACCAACTATCTCCTCATAGTTAAAAAATCAACTATGTAGAATGCTTTAAATAAACATGACAAATATAGTTAAAATAGCTATAATTTAGTGTAGTCCTCATTTCACACTATGTCTCGTAGTAAATCTTTATATTTACTATTATTTATAGTTAAAGTTTGTATTTACTCTAAATCCATAGTAAAGACTGCCGCACTCCGTGTGTTTTGATGCCGCCAGGTGGCGAAGCGGCCTTCGCATTTTCTTTCCTTCGAGCCCGTGGCTCCCGTTATTGAACTGGATTTTCAATTGGTCATAAGAAGGACCGTCATGCGTCAAAATATGATAATACATAATGCATGGCATAAACGCACGTGTATCTATAGACTAGGTACACGACATTGAAATTTGTGTGTATAATGGCATTGCATAATACATTTTTTAACTGGCTAGAGTGTGACATTCACAAACTTAGCGCAGTATTAATTTTTTGTTTTTCTCTTTGTTTCCTTGTTTATTTCAAACAAGGAACGAAGGGAGAAAAGTGGACTTTTCATATGTCATGATATGTAGTTTACAAATATTTTTAAAAAGTAAATATTGTCTCCTTTCCATATTTTTTACGTCACTTTCTTATACAATTTCTCTCAGTGAAGGTACTAAGGTAGTCATTTTCTGAAATGACTATTTCAATATAGTTGAGTCTATTTGCCTATTATGATAAGTAACATTTTAAATCGTGAAACAATAGTTAAACTTTACTAATTCAGAATAGTTATCTTAACTATTACCATGCCTACTCCGCATTTCACGCTATGATTCATAGTAAAAAAATGGTTATTTCAACTACTTTTTTTTCTAAGTGTATAAACAACTTCTTTGCGGGTCACTTTGGGTCATATATTTTTTACTTACAATACCTCATCTAACGTGAAAGTAACAAAAGTAATATTTCGAGCTTTAGTTAACAATTAAATTGTAAATTCATTTTTTCAACAATTCATAAATGCTGTTTACTTCTGGGGGATTTTTAAAAAAACGTGATACTTTATGTCTTAGGTAATAAATGAAACATTACATATAATCAGTTTTAGAATATAAATGTGAAAATAAATTGGTTTTCAACATTTTACGAATAAAATATCAATACCACAACTATTGCCAATAGCATAGAATCGCATGTACAAAAACTTAGCATACTCATGCAGAATATTTGACGGCTATCAAATTGAAAGTAAGTTATAAGTAATTTATTCTACAGAATCATTAACTTTTATAGTACGCGACTATTTATCTTGCAAACAAATGAATATCGAACTAAACGATCGAGATTATTTTTCTACGATACATTAAAATGCCCTTATATGTTTTTTAAGATTATGAACCACTGGAAAGAAGAAAAACGAACGTAAAGTACGATTTTTACTGAATTTCACAACGTACAATCCAACAATTTTATTTTGATATCACTAAAAAAACAGTAACTACTATCCAATCACTCTGAAAATGTCAAAGAATCTTCGTATAATCTTGGAGTTTCAATAAACATGCCAGGAGTGTTCTTATTTTCTAAAAAAATTGTGCAGCTTAAAATGTAAGCGTCCACCGATTTTTCCAAATTCGGGAATTTATTACTTTTTTCAATATGGAGAAAATAACTTTTCATTTCTTGAATTCTTAGTTTCATAGAATAATTCTACACTAAAAGCCCCCAAAAATAAGATGCGCGGCATACGTGTGCCTCATAAACTAACTTTGTGGGAGGTCTCTAAAAATTATCAAATCAGTGTATACTAGTTGGAATACACATTTTCGAGTGGCACACTTAAAGGGCGTTTAGGCACGCTTAAAACTACGTTGTAATTTCTTCTTTAAAGTACTTATAAATCTCTTATCACATGTTTAACTTGCCATTGGTTACCCTACACCGTGAAATCGACATTTCAATAATAAAAAATGTTGACATTTTTTTTTATTTTTATTATTTGACATTGTTCAGTTTATAATAGAAAACAAACATTCTAAGAAATAAATGAGCATTTTTCTAGGTTGAAAATAAACATAGATTACTACCTTTTCGGCTGATGTCTTTAGACTCCCGCCACAAAAATTGAAAAAATTTAATTCTAAAATTTTTTGATCAGCGATAATAAATAATGAGTAAAAAAATTGTATCTCTCGTAACAAGTACCTTATCTTTAAATATAAAAACTATAAGATACATAATATAAGTACACCTGATTCGCCACAATAGGATCCTGTCGATCCGCAGTGGCCAGGCCATGAGGCCTAACCATATTAGAATATATAAGTACACCTGCATCTACCATTAGGCTATTGTTTTGTTTCAACTTTGACTTTATTCAACTTTATACAACTTTATTAAAAAACGAGTTACGCCAACTGTTTCTTACTCTTGAAGTGCTGTAAAAACCAAAAAATATGTATCATTAGTGTGCCACTAAAACAATTTTTGATGATTTTGAACATTGAAAAGTTAAAAGTTCTGTAGAATTACTCATATACAGGGTGATCCTTTTGTCTATGCCAACTGGCTAGTAGTGGATTCCTGAGTTGATTCTAAGTAAATTTTTCCTCTACCAAAATTGGATCTGAGGCTCAGAATTTAAGTGAAGAGCCATTGAAATTTAGAAAAAAAAATTACTTTATTTGCAATACCTCGGCTTCTTTTCAAGTTATTGCAATGAATGAGGGCTCATTTTCAAGCTTTTTTTTAAGCCCTACAATTCATTCCTAAAAACATTTGTCCTGCGGTGAATAATTCCTCGAAAAGTTAATTAAAAATAAGTTATGGCCTCGAAAATGGTAAAAAAGGCCAATTTTTGCGGTTTTTCGCAACTAACTCATTTCGCAAATTAGCTAACGAAATGTCAAATTGGAAAAAGTTGTAGAGCTTGAAAAGACGAAGAATTTGGCCCCTCATATGTTCGTTTTTAATGAAAATTGAGTCCGCGGGAACACTTTTAATGTCGTAGAATTGGTGACAAACCCACATCGTCAGTACCAAACGCGTTTTTTGTCAATTTTACGACATTAAAAGTATTCCCGCGGACTCAATTTTCATTAAAAATGAACATATGAGGGGGCAAATTCTTCGTCTCTTCAAGCTCTACAACTTTTTCTAGTTTGACATTTCGTTAGCTATTTTGCGAAATGAGTTAGATGCGAAAAACCGCAAACATTGACCTTTTTTACCATTTTCGATGCCATAACTTCAGAAATATTCACCGCAAGACAAATGTTCGCAGGAATTGCAGGGTTAAAAAAAGCTTGAAAATGAGCCCTCATTCATTGCAATAACTTGAAAAGAAGCCGAGTTATTGCAAATAAAGTAATTTTTTTTCTAAATTTCAATGGCTCTTCACTTAACCCATTAATGCCCAACTTGACCAAAATTTTACTTTGAAATCAGCCTTAAAATTTTTTATGAAAATGAAGTTGAACGTTGATCTAAACTACGTTTCCTATAGGCTTTTTGGGGTCGCTCTTTTCGAATCCAAAGTCAGAATTAGGAAAAAAGCACTACTGATACCGATTTTTCACCACTTTTTAAAAAAAATACTATTTTCACGTGTATATTTTTTAAAAAATCATGGATTTTACTTTACAATGTGGTCATCGATACTTTTACTTTAAATTTGTATAAAGTTAGTAATAATTCAAAATGGCGGCTATATCCGTGCGTCATTACGGCAAGGTAAGACAATATCGTGATAACTCGTTAACAACGAACTGTTATGAAAAATGCATGAGGGTAAAAGTTGTTTTATTCATCCTGATCTTTCGAATGACAGTCCCAAAATTTGGGACTATTATATTTTTTGGGCCCTACTGGACCCAATTCGGCTTTATTTACACAAAATTTTTATTTTTTGTACTTGATTATTGTTTATAATATTTTTATTTTTTGTAATTGATTGAATACTTACTTTCAAAATTGACGATGGAGTCTTATATATACGCTGTCACATTAGACGATCACTGATGAATTCAACGTTGCAATTATTGCAGAAGCTGCGATTGTAAAAATTTCTGTGAGCCATGTTTCAAAAAAGTTCATAACAAATAAGATTGTAAATCTTCAAAACTATTTTAAAAATAAAAAAATAAAACAAAGTAAATAAAAAAAAATAGAACAAAGAAAATACAAAAAAATAAAAAAAATTAAAAAAAATAAAAAAAATAAAAAAAAATAGAAAAATTATATGCGTATATAAAACTCCATCGTTAATTTTGAAAATACGTAAAATTTTCTGCAGACTATGAATCAAGTACAAAAAATATAAATTTTGTTAAATAAAGCCGAATCGGGTCCAGTAGGGCCCAAAAAATATATTAGTCCCAAATTTTGAGACTGTCATTCGAAAGATCAGGATAAATAAAACAACTGTTACCCTTGTGCATTTTTCATAACAGTTCGTTTTTAACGAGTTATCACGATATTGTCTTACCTCGCTGTAATGACGCACGGATATATCCGCCATTTTGAATTATCACTAAACAAAAAAATTTCAGCTGTACAAATTTAAAGTAAAAGTATCGATGACTACATTGGAATACTTTCCAGCACCATACGACACCGTTGTCAAAATAAAATCCATGATTTTGAAAAAATATACACGTGAAAATAGTATTTTTTTTTTAAATGGTGAAAAATCAGTATCAGTAGTGCTTTTTTCCTAATTCTGATATTGGATTCGAAAAGAGCAAACGTAGTTTAGATCAACGTCCAACTTCATTTTCATAAAAAATTGTAGAAAGATCGGATCTCAGATCCAATTTTGGTACACGAATAAGTTACTTAGAATCAACTTACAAGAAAATTTAAGAAAAACTGCTGTTTATTCTTAATAAATAAAGAAACTTTGGAAATGTCAGTATCGACAGATAATTCTGTTGACTTTTAATATAAAATTGTAAAAATGTATTCTTAATTAATAACTTTCCACTAGTATAAGTACGTTTTTTGTATTTTTTAATTAAACAACAGTTTTATAAAGTTAGAACATTGCTAAATTTGTTTATAAAATTTCAACATTGCAATTTTTCGAAAATCACCTTTATATGACAATTGTCAATTACAAAATCGTACTTTTGACATCAGAACTTTTCACAGTGCGTCACCAACGACCGTCGATGGAGACACCGAGTTTGACACTGATTCAAGGTGCGTCAGAGTGTCTTTTTGTTATCTTTCGGATGTGCGTGTGCGTGTGCACGCACCTGCCTACGAGATGGGGCCCCTGGCATCCTAGTGCGCGCATCTATATCGCAGGTGCCTGCGGATGAAATGATGGGGGGCCCCCGATCCGGGCATTCACCGAGAGAAGGGCATCCAGGTGAGAGGCTCGAGTAAGGCCCACGAAGTCTCTGGAAACCAGGAGAACAGAAAGTACGAAGAGGTGTTTTCAGGCCCGATTCCACAAAGGACCCGTTCCTGGTGGTTGCCCCCCGTACCCCCCGTTAACGACGCGCTCCGCATACCTTCACCGGAGTCGTTCCCCAACCCGCAACAACGGAACTCGTGTTTTCATACCTTTCTGCCGTATTTACAGCTAATTTTTTACGCGCTTCGATCGTGAAGAATCCTCTTACCCACCATGAATGACAGGAAAGTCTACAAATTTTTTCAAAAAATTAAAACCTGTTTTAGTACCAGTGCTATTGTGTTTTATTGAACAATTACTGAATGAGAATTAAAAGGACGTTTGGGATTGGATGTTTTATTTTTTAGAATGTCCGTTTAGCAATCGACGGTCTTAATGCTCGCTTTCTCTAGCGCGTTGCCCTGGCAAACGATAGTCGTCATCCGACTAGGAAATTATAACTGAAGGAGTTAAGGAATTTTCTCTAGTATAGAACGCTGTATTCTATTAAAAATTTATGAAAATCACAGAAATAGCGAACGATTTAACAGAGTGAAAATATAAAATAAAACATTTTTAAAATTCATCAACTAATATTTTTTCCATTATACTTTTTAAAATAACCAGGTGTATTCTGTAATAAGTGTACAAAAATTCTTGAAATAGTTTATGAATAATAACTAAATAATAAAAATATAAAACAATTTTTTTTTAATTGATTTAAATTTAGAAAAAGAATGAAATTTATCTGTCCATTTTCATTCTTATTTTTTTGTTCAGTGAATAACAATGAAAGTAGATAGTTTTTCGCAACAATTATGAAAATAATTAAATGTTTTACAAAAATAACATTAAGATATAAAAAATCTCTGAAAATTATATAAAAATAGACTGTACAAAGGCAACAAATAAAAATTAAGATTCTGACTTTGATATTGCATTATCACATAATAATATCTTGTTGTTTAGAAGACAACCGATTGAATTTTATTTAATATAATCTTAAAAATCACAAGATAAATATTGTAAATGCCTTTTAAAAAATGCATCCAGTTTTGGTGGCACGTTTATTAGGTCAGTCAATCAAACGTTTTGGCTTATAATTTTTTCGGATAACATCTATTGACCTGAAATTTGAATTATAGTAGGAGTAGCCTAAGGAATAAAGGTTATATTGTGCCGAAGTGTGATTTTACTCTGGGGGTGGATGTCACCCCTTCTCGGGGTGGACGTTTATTCAGCAAAAACAACCTCAGGATTCAATAGAGGGACAAATGTTTTATAATAATTTTTGGTAAAATCAGTACTTCTTTAGATATTCGCGCTTCAATATGTTTTTAATATAAAAAACACTTTTGAACAATTTTTCGTGAATATCTCAAAAAATGCAAGTTTTTGCAAAATACTACAGACATTAAATGAAGGAAATGAAATTACGAAAAGATTGCTTTTTATTTATTGTTCCAGATGCTACAGAATCCTAGTTATGGCACCTTACAGTTGAATTGAAGTTCGATGATAGCTAAAATCGAACATTTCAACTACAGAAAGCGGAAAAACAAACGATTTTTTAAATAAAACTCAATGGTCCACTTTTATGAAGTATTTTAAAAGAGCTTTAAATCAAGCACCGGGTTGAGTTATTGGCATAAAAATTAACGGTGTTACAACGAATATGAAATTATTTTCTTGTTTTTTTTTTGAGAAAAAAACGGTAATAAAATTAATATCCTGCCGGCCAAAATTGAAATTGAACGTATTCCTTTTTCAATTTACTTTATTTAAGTACCAACAATAGCTTCTGGAAGCTTGACTGATTTTAGACGCTTAAATTCCGAAAAACGTTTGATTTACTTTTGAAAGAAAATGTTTAATTTGTTAAAAAATTGAATTTTTAAAAAATATCTGCAAAACTAACTAAGTAACGAAAAAAATTATACATTTAAAAAATGTACTTCTTTTCATGCTGAGCAATTTCGTTTGTTTTTTAATTTTCATATGTCAAAATTTGACTGACAATGAGTTATGAGCGTTGGATGGTCAATGCTAAGCGTTGAGAATATCTTCCCAGAAACTTGTGAAGATAAAAAACGAAGAGCTGAAAAAAATGAAATTCACAGGAGTTATAGTGTTTGGAATTTCCTACAATATGGTATTTTTCGAATTTTTAACTTCAACATTAAGGAAGTTATGAGAAAAAATCAATCGCATTTTTCGTTACGAAACGTGTTTCATACATAATAAAACGTTCTTACGACGTAAAGTATGTATAAATATATTTTTTAAATATACACATTTCGCGATTTTTGAATAAGGGTTGTTTTTTAAGGGTTAAAAGTTTGCTTTACGTGATAGACTGTTTCAAGATCTGTCAAAACATTATAATTTATCACATTTACAGCATTACAACATCTAAACATTCAAAAATAATTTTTTTTTTATTTTTATTTATTATAAGCGATAGTAGATTTTTAAGGGCTGTCTTGTAATACTTGCAAAAATATATATTTAAATGGTACAGAAATGTTTCTTGTAAATATTTTTGAACGGTTCCATTATATAAAGCCCTTATGTATATGTACGTATTTCTCGCAATTAAGTTCGTAAGAGGTGTTTTTTAAGGGTTGAAACGGAGTAAAATATCCTAAATTATATTTTAAAACCTAAAATAAACTTGGTTCAACATATCTAAACATTTATTGAATTTTAAAAATGACTAAATCTACAATTTTTACTTTTTATTCATAAAGTGTAGTTCCACCCTCAAATACCAAAAAGCACACTTCGGCACCATTATAACTTTTGTTCCTTGGGCTATTCCCTACTCACTACAGTTCAAATTTGAGGCTATGCAAAAAAATTAGGAGTTTTTATCCCTGTTTTGCGTCCAGTGACTGAACTATATAGATTATAGTATTTTTTGTCTTGCGTCAAAATATCACATAATAAAAATGTCACAAAAGGTAAATTTTAATGAACTATCTATCGCGATATTAGAACTATCTAGTTTAACTATTATAAAGAATATTGTTAGTTCCTCACGATTGTGTTTTAATTAATAAATTATATATTTTTGATATCTGATATTTAGATATGTAACGTGAGTTTTCATAATTATATTGTTCTTTTAATTATTCGTTTATTTTTAAATACCTTTGTCAATTTAATTGTTAGCGTAAAATTAACTAGGAAAGTTTTCTACTTCTTCCGCAAGTTTGTACGTTTCTGAATTTTCTATTTTTAAAAATATTCTTTTCTTTTATTAGATATTTTAAATGAAGTTGAACGATACATAATGTGTTTCATATGCAAATTTTCATTAAATATTTGTTAGTTTAAGGTTTTGTTTAGTAAATTTTGCATATGCTGTACTGTAACAATAGGTATTTTAAAATTGTTATTTGTTGGATTATTACGTTTTTAGTATTTCCCATTTTTAATTAAAATAAGAAAATTTGATTAAATTTCTTAAAAAAAATATTTAAAAAATAATAATTTACTATTAAGATACCAGGGTACATGTCTTGGAAGCGAAGAGGTTGATTCCGCTCGGACAGCATTTTCTTTACGGGGCCCCTGAAGCTCTGGGGCCTTAATATATATAGATATAGAGAATATACACCTGTAGCTCGAAAGGCACATGTAAGACCCGAGGTCGATCGAGTTTCATGTTTCTTAAAATCGTAGGCCCACTAGAATTTCAATATCAGAGATTTGTTCCGTAACAATGGATCCATCTATTGTTTAAAAAAGTATTATAAACACAATATTACTTTACGAACTGGATATTTATAGCTGCTTGGATGATTTTTTTCTGAATTTAAATTGAAAATCATTGTAATAAGAGCTGCCAAAATCTTTTTCTCAATTATTCGTACATTTGTACACCACATAATCGCAGAATGTCTCTGTGCGAGTAATTTATTTTTATTAAATTTTTTTGTACAATGAAATAAACAAAATGATTCTTCAAGAAGTCGACCACAATTTGACATGAATTCTATTACAATCTTAGCGATTTTTTGTTGAAAAATTAATGATCTAACGATTTACCGATTTTATTTAAGTGGATGAAAGTTGGCCATTTTATTATATTACTTAGTTTCTGTTTGACAAGCGCAGATAAAGGCATGGTAATTTAGATAAAACAGAATATTTAAAGAATACTCTCTCAAAAAGAACAAATTCAAAATTAAGATTTAATTTAAAAAAAAAAATTAAAAACACTATTATTACTGGTTTTATGTCAAAAGGAGGACGTAAATATTGTTATTTAAAATGTTATATCTCGTTACTATTTGTGTGTTTCGTTTTTTATTCTGTTAATACATTGCTGAGATTATGTTTAATCATCCCTGCAATATTAACTTATCGTATACAACTGATTATGTAATAGAAAAAATGAAACGATAAATTATTATTGTCCTTTGCTGTCACGTTTTATTTTTCATAGGGAAAATAAAAGGGTGTGGGTCGAAAACCCGACAAGTTAAAAAAGCGGAAACTCATTTTTTGAAGTGTCGGTTTTTTGACTGTCACCTTTGTGATTGTCGGGTTTTTGATTCTCGGTTTTTCGACCTACACCCAGATAAAATAGTTTATTTACATACTCAGACAAAAAAATAGTTAAAATAACCAGTAGTATTGTTGGTATAACTAGAAATATTGTTAAAACAATTATTTTTTTAATTAAACTTGGCGCAAATTTTATTTTCATGGTGAAAACCTTAAAAAAACCACCATGATTTATGTTTTTTTTCAATTATCTCCTAAAATTCTCAAAATTTCGAAAAATTCTTCCAATAAAAGTTGTAAATTTGATCGAAATACACATTTTATATTCTATGTATATTCCCGCCAAAATCGATAGTTTTTTAGAAAAATCGAAAAAACGACAAAACACCATGAAAACGATCAATTATAACATGAATTCCACGTAGCGATACGCATATTCTTTTTGGCATTGCTAGGGATAGGTGGAGTTCAGACTGGTTAGGTTAGGTTAGTTTTAGGGCACGCATATGCTTTTAGGCATTGTTAGGGCTAGGCAGAATAGTGACTGGTTAGGTTAGGTTAGTTTTAAGGCACGCATATGCTTTTAGGCATTGTTAGGGCTAGGCAGAGTTCTGACTGGTTAGGTTAGGTTAGTTTTAGGGCACGCATATGCTTTTAGGCATTGTTAGGGCTAGGCATGGTGTTTTGTAGTTTTTTCGATTTTTCTCAAAAACTATCGATTTTGGAGGGAATATGCATAGAATATAAAATGTGTATTTCGATCAAATTTACAACTTTTATAGGAAGAATTTTTCGAAATTTTGAGAATTTTATGAGATAATTGCAAAAAAAACATAAATTATGGTGGGTTTTTAAGGTTTTCACCATGAAAATAAAATTTGCGCCAATTTTCATTATCATTTCCGTAATCAGCACCCCGAAATACGTAAGTATACCAATGTACATTAAAATCGGTTGGTGGGCGTTTTCGGAAGTTTATCCGTAGGTTGGTCGCATTTTAGCCGCCACATTGAAAGAACAACAAAAAAAACGTGATTTATTTTTGTTTACTTTGAAAATACTAATCTGACAATAACGGTTCTAGAGAAAAGAAATTTAGAGCATCCAATTCTTTATAAAAAAGTTTTATGCTTTTTCTGAAACACGAACTGTATTGCGGTGTACTTATCTGTCATTACAATAATCACAGAGACTTATACAATTAATGAGTTTTATGTGTTTGATTATCACCTATACTTCTTAGTTGGAGGTTGGGTTAATAAGGAGAACAGGGGCTTAGAGGCGGAGCCACCCTGCACGCACTATTAAAAAGAATGCTTTTCGTTATTTTTTTATTATGGTGGTTAAAATATATTGGTCTGTTAATTTTTATCATATTCGTAATCAATGACCAAAAGTATGTAAGAAACCATATCGGTCTTTGTTCAGGTGACGTAGTCTTTCCGAATATTTATCGAAAATATTTAGATTATTAATATGGAAATATACGAGGCACAATAACAACAATAGAAGAAGAAAATAGAGAGCGATAAGAAAGAAAAATTACATAATTTTTGCCTGCATCTAATGAATGACTCACTCGCTAATCCGAGTGTCATTAACCCAGAGCGCCGGCCGCGCCAGTCGCTATGTCAATTAACAGTATTGACGATTCTCAAATGGGTATCCCGATTAATTCTTATGAAATCTATCGTGCCTGTTTGTAGTCATTGAATTTATCCTTATCTAAATGGCGTAAAAAATGAAATAAATATTTATTATGAATTCGAAGAAATACCATTGATACATCATATATTTCTTATAATATTATATCAGTACTAAATGCTAGTTTTGTTAAAAAAGTAATTGCTATAATCTGATCAATGTTTTTTCTTTTAAAATTAAAAAAAAACTAAATACTATCATGTAATTACAGTTGTATCAATGTTTCTAGTGTAGGAATTCCATGTCACTTTTAAATAACGTATTCCCTTAAAAGTCACGTATATAAAGGTCAAATCTACTTTTATCATCATTTAAGATGGTATTTGAAGTAGTTAAATTAATAATTTTACGCAATTATGCAACTTTCAGATATTCGTATAGAAGTTTATTAGTTTGCAACAAAAACATTAAATATAATTGCATCGCTTTTAATTCTATTTATCCAATGAAGCTGCGAAATGTAAACCGATCCCTAATATTAAAATTCCATCAAGCGAGTAATTTCACAGACTAAAGTACAAATTAAAGCAAATTTCAAAAACGCAGATTATTTTAATTCATATTAAAAAAAAATTTGAATTTTGAATTTTGTAAAAATAACTAGTATTGTAAGTTCGAGATAAGGAGGTGTGAAATTAGAAACATGAAAAACATTCGCTGATTTATTTATTTTATATCTGAACTATTGCAGCTGAAAATCATTTTCTTTCCCTTTATTTTTTAAATTATCTTTAAATTTTTAAAAAGTTTTGTATCGTCGAATTTTACTGGCATGGACTAGACATATACGAATTTGAATTTATAAAAACACCCTAAAAAGGGTAATAGCAAATAAACTTGTGTACTGGCCAGTTTATGAGTAATAAAATGCGGTTATTTTTCCATGCAAAATGTAACAAAATCTTGGATTGTTTTTCGATACCTTTTTTAGATAAACTGTGTACAGTTTCTAATTTGTTTCTGCAAAAAGTACACCGAATATTTCACACGAAAAACCAAAATACATTTTTTTATAGTTTCTAGACGATAATTTAGGTAATAGTATGTAGATGGTTGTCTAGACACTTTTTATGCAATTTAAGTTTTTATTTTTTGTAGTTTTTGAATAGACGTTTTTCGAGCGTGACTATTATTAGTAAAAAGATTGAACTTCGTTCAGCAGCTTTCATACGAGTATAATCGTCATTATCATCATCTTCATCATTACTGCCATTGTTATTATTTTCGTCAACATTTTTATTAGTTACTTCGTAGGAGTTTATATGCTCAGCATATGCATACAGGTTTTCTTCATAATTTTTCTGAAATGCTTAATATAATTCAATCAGATTTTTTGGTTCTTAGCGACAGAAAACAATATAATTATAAACGGACGTAAAGAGTGATCTTATTACCAAACTTACACAATGTAGACGGACGATCCATAAACCATGCGAACATTTGTGAGATACTGATGATTGACTTCTAATTTAATAGCAAGGTACAATTTTTCCAAGAATCGCTGGCAATGAAAAGAATAACAACCGTGAAACGTAAACATACGTGTAAAGCTTTGAAATGAAGTACAGATTGGATAGAGTACAAGAGTTAGTTTAGTCCGAACAAAATTTAGGCCAACTTATCTAACTACTATGTAAATACAGTGAAGATAATCTAACTGTTGACATAAGGGACGTCGATAAAATTAAATTTTGTTTAATTACTTGTAACTTTCATATTCGTATATTAGAAACAGTTTTAAATACTGCATTTAAATTTTTCAAAAAATAATAAACAAATAATATTGGCGCAGAAGTATCCGTGGAATGTATCCATTGAGCACTGTGTCGGTAGATTACCGGCAGTTGATAACCGGTTTATGAATCTCAGAGATATTTGGTCGCTGTTGGGACAGTTGGGTCAGCAATCTCCGTAGAGCAAACCTCAGTTTACTCTCCATCGAAAAGGCTCATCACAATATATCGATTCGTGCATACCTGCAAATGAATTTTTATGGTAAAAAATAAAACGTTTGACAGTCAAAACCAAATATGCACAAATATATTCTGAAATTGTAGTTTGATGCAAATATAATCATATTAGTAGTGATAGAATTAGCTCTTGTTAATAAATACATAAAGTTAATAATTAAAAAATTGCCTGAAATATTTCTTTATTGTTAATAAAATAAAAATGAATATTATAAACCGAATTTTTTTTAGTTCTTATAGCAAGGTATAAAATTATAAAAAAAATGAAAGTTTTAATATTTTAAAAGATTGAAATTGTGACACCGTTACAGGCTAAGAAAATATATGCCGAGGAAACTTGAAACTTGTTTTACAAGAAATGTGTGAATTTGTACGTGTTTTTCTCTATTCCATTGTCTGAAGGAACGATTAACCTAACTGTTACAGATGGTTTCAACTGCACTTACCTGCACTTTATTGGAGCAGAGTATATGTCTTTGTTTCAGGTGTAAGTAGAAATCAACGAAGTATAAGTACTTTTTCCATTCTTAAAACGCATTGAACATATCTTGAAAAGTCGAGCTACTATATATAATTAACAAATCTAATCTTTAAAATTTGGTAAATCGGTGGCCTTCAATTTGTTCATTAACAAGCAGTTCTGGAGAGTACAAACTGTGCATTTTCATATAATATAATTTTGTAGTAAGCCATATTTCAAATCCAGATATATGGAGCTGCTTAAAGTAACGAAACCAGACAAAATCTGGCTAGAATATTCGGTGTGTGCATTCAGCACAAATTTAGAGTGGGCTATATTCTTATCAAAATAAAACGTGTTATTGATCAAAATGTGTATTAAATTAAGCAATGAAAACGTAGAGACTCTGTACAATCAAGACTAATATAAATTCGACAATATTTCAATTTCATCTGTTTAACTGTTATAATTTACCATAATTTACTTCAGGTGCTTCTATCTACTTCAACGCACGGTGCATTTAGATTTGGCATTCTTATTTCTCTACTATTTCGGATTCTATAAATCTTCCGGGAACGCAGTTTCATTTCATTAATCTTAGTTTCTACATTTTTGTCAGCCATATAGAATCCGCCATTTTGAATTTATAAAATATGACTCCGAAAACGCCCGACTACACGGAGAGACTATACCCAGTTTCTTTCCATTATGGGTACTTTTATAATTTGGTCATCCATATTGCATCGGCCATGTTGAGTGCGTGAAATCTGAGTTCAGATTCGTAATCAACAACCTTGAAAATGCATGCATCAATTTTTATATTTAAAATCCGTGGCCGGATTCCCTCTCTTGATCCAGTGGCTGTATAGTACATTCTAATAAGGCTGGTAACAGGTTCAGTCTAATAAAAAGTAGTAAAGATATTTGAAACCTTCGGGGTATATTTTGGATCCTATGGAGTAAATCATTATTATCAGCTCCAATTAGGTGTAGACTATTTACTCCAAAGGGATAAAGGGTAGAAATGTAAGAATTCAAATTTAAGAATGTAATCACTGCAGGAAATGATCGGCTGCAGGTGTGTTTTCAATCTAGGATTAGCAGTTTGATGAAGTGAATAATAAAGAACTAAGATATGAGTTTTTTCTAACAATATAACTGAAGGTAATTTTGTTTTCAAATTCGTAGATTGAATAATTTCAAAGTAGTATAAAAAATAGAGACATCTTAATATTGCGTAAATAATAGATCTTTCTATTATTACTAATTTTTATTCTATTATTATTAATTATTATAAATTTCTAATAATTAAGTTATATGCATCGGACATTTTAAAAATGTTATAGTTATTTTCTTGGTCACCCCTTTTTTAACTTATTTTGACTTTTATTTTGACTTCTACCCTGTTTTCTGCGAAGGACGCGACACGGCTTGCTTTTTTTACCTTTTCATCAAATTATTCAATACCTTTTTCTTTTCTTTGAGAGCCGCAATGGCTTATTGGTATAACATATTTAAAAAAATAAACAGAAAGTAAATTTAAAGATTACAAAAAATTGTTTTTGATATATAATTTTTGAAAGGTAATGTACATTTACTTCCTGAGTTTCAAGGAATTCAAATATTTTATTCACCTTCATGCCTGATCTCAATATTATGTATAGCTCAAAAAAAATCATAAGACTAAATATTTCTAAATTTTTTGATAATTTTCTTCAAGTTTGATCTTTATTGAAATCCATTTTGGCTCAAACACGATTTAGCGAGCTCAAAAACAGTAGAATATGCAATTTTTATTTTTTTCAACCTTGATCTTGATACGAATTACTAAATTGAAATTGAAAAACAAATGACATTTCAGGCGTTAATGGGTTAAGGATATGTCGCTTAGATCAAAAATAATAAAGCGACTGTGACCCTTAGCGAGTCGAAACGATAACTTCCCGATCATTCTCTCGTATTTCATTCCGGTTTACTTAACCTATTTATAAAAAATAATCAAAGAGCCGACAAGTAAAAACCCGACATATTAAAACGCGGCCCACGGCAAAAGTATTGTTCTTTTTACAATATACCGATTTTTTTTATTTGTCGGTTTTCTGACCTGTCGACTTTCTCATTTCTCGTTTTTTTTTACGCGCATCAACTGTTTCCTCACGGAAAATTATAGAATTTGTTAAATAAAATCATTTTTTCATTTGGTTTGAATAATTTGAAAACCGTACAGTGGATCATGTTCAAAATCTAATTAGATCAAAGTCAGGTCAGAATGCATCGATTAAGAAAATTCATCCATTCGCTTCATCTTTTCAAGAGAAATCGTTGTACAAAATTTGGTTTTCTTCTGTACACACGATACACACAGATAGATATCTCTCTAAAAATGTGACAGTTTGGTTCTAGTGGTCAGAAAACGTGGAGATATCATGAAATTAGCACTTTCAATTTTCAAAGTGATACCAATAACTTCCCTTGTAGAACGGCAAAAGTCTCACTTCCTCCCTTTAAGGACGTTCCCCAACGAGAAAGAGATAGAGATAATAAGCGTATGGGTTTCTCACTCCGTCTCATGTATGCACAGAATTGCAAAATCGAAACTACTGCATTGGTTTTTAATAAATTTTGTTTTCGAATGTAATGTCATCGATTTAGACCGTTTTAGACAAAAAAAAAATTTTTCGAGGTAGACCATATGAAAATATCGTTCAGTTGCAAATTTTACACAATGATAATTCTACAATTAATTCGGTAAACCATCTCGAGATTTCAACACCAGATTCCTAATACTATTCCGAAACACATGTTAGTTTTTTAAAGGATTCTATAGATTATATCATTAAAATCAAAAGCGTTTCTGCAGGTCGATGAACTTATTGAAATTAGCTAAATAAATAATAGAAAAATAAATATAAACAAATAAAAAATAGCTAATTAATTAATAGTATATTATGAAACTAGTGTCGTATAATCACATTCGCAGAATAAAGATTTACGCACATGTTTCATACGCTATTTTATGTCACTTGAGTGCGTAAAATGGGACCGAAAAATGTCAAAAGTGTGTAAAATGGCATTTTACGCATCGAATGGCATAAATAAGTAAATAAATGACTATATAAATAAATAGGTGAATTAATGATAAAAGAAATACGTAATTAATTAAGTAAGTAGAAAATAAAAAATTTTTTTCGACGTTTCGGTCACTTTATACGTGACCCTTTTCAAGAATAAAAAAAGTTGTATTGTAGAGTTAGAATTCTGTAGATTATTTGTTTCACATTTCTAAAAAATTACTTTTAAGCCTGGTGAGAGCTCTTAATTTTAATATTTAGGGGTGGCGCATTTGACTTGAAGTTTAACATTGGTTTTAAATGGGAGAAACTTACTATTTCAGTTTTTTAAGTCTCACTTTTCCGGAAAAAATTGTAATTTTTTGCCCATTGGCAGATATATTCTGGAATACTTTTAGGTGAGAAAAAACCGAGTTACGATAAAAAAAAAATTTTTTTCGGTCGATTTATTCAAGATTTACCTACTTATTACAATTTTTAGCTCAAAAAATTAAAAAAGTGTCAATTTTTCATTTATTTCCTTTATAACTCGGGACAAATACATTTTACAATTTTAACTCAAAGATATTTCATTTCTTTACAGATTTCTGCGTAATATTACCTCCTTAGTAAAGTCCAAATGATGCAGTAGAGAGTAGTTATCGCATTTTTAAAGAATACGTTTTTTTTGTCGAAAATCAAGCAAAAGAAAACATATTTTAGTTTATCCGCCATTACGCGCAAACAAAAAATCTAATCGTAATGTATTATACAGGATCATATTCCTTACCTTTTTACGGATCGAAATGCCTACTAATAACTTGATTAAAAAATTTTTTGGCGAATTATGGCATTAAAGATATTATTCCGTTTGGCTAGTGTAAAATCTGGAACCGACTTTTTTCAAATATTATTACAAAATTAATATCTCCTCAGGTATTTATATGGAAAACGGCTGAAATTTGGTATTCGGAGGTATTCGAGGTCGCTGATTTCGAATCTCATCTTCGATTTTCAAAATTGAAAATAGCGGATCAAATGTTGAAAAGTTACCTGATTCAAATTTAATGCCATAATTCACCAAGAATTTTTTTAATCAAGTTATTAGTAGGCATTTCGATCCTGTATAATATGATCCTGTATAATACATTACGATTAGATTTTTTGTTTGTGCGTAATGGCGGATAAACTAAAATATGTTTTCTTTTACTTGATTTTTGACAAAAAAACGTATTCTTTAAAAATGCGATAACTACTCTATAACTATTACATCATTTGGACTTTACTAAGGAGGTAATTTTACGCAGAAATCTTTAACGAAATGAAATATCTTTGAGTTAAAATTGTAAAATGTATTTGTCCCGAGTTATAAAGGAAATAAATGAAAAATTGACACTTTTTTAATTTTTTGAGCTAAAAATTGTAATAAGTAAATCTTGAATAAATCGACCGAAAAAAATTTTTTTTTATCGTAACTTGGTTTTTCTCACCTAAAAGTATTCCAGAATATATCTGCCAATGGGCAAAAAATTACAATTTTTTCTGGAAAAGTGAGAGTTAAAAAACGGAAATAGTAGGTTTCTCCCATTTATAACCAATGTTAAACTTCAAGTCAAATGCGCCACCCCTAAATATTAAAATTAAGAGCTCTCACCAAGCTTAAAAACCATTTTTTAATTATTCGAATCGTTGTAGGGGGTGTCCCGTATGAAATTCGAAAATATCTAAAATAAGGGCCACCCTAATATCCACGTACGGTTTCCTATATCATGCATGAGCGGAAGAGAGACGGATGCAATAAAGGTTTATGTGTTTGGTTAGGTTAGGATAGCTTTAGCACGGGGTCTGGGGACGGCAGTCCACCAGAAGGCACCCCCAATTTGGGGGAAATCATTTACTCGATTTGACTGTAAAATCCAAGCTGATATGAAATTAATTTATACGTGGATTTAGAAAAAATCGCCTTACAATTTACTTATGTTTACTAAATGCGTTTAAGGACGTTCCCGGAGAAAATATCTAAAATAAGGGCCACCCTAGTGGATATAGACACTCCGACATTAAAAAGCACAGTTACAAGAAATTTTCACTGAAAAACCGCGGATCGAAGCACCTGCTACCACAGATTAATTGACTTGTTTATTGTTCGTTACCTGTTTCACGCAGTTTGGACGTATTCAATTATCATATTGCCGCTAGCGCCACCTGTAAATTGATAAGAACATTAAAGTAAAAACACCATTATACATGCTGATTATTAAAGATTGGAAACTCGATGGCGCTTAGGTTAAAGCGCACTTGTGCTAGAGTCCATTACCACCCGCCGCGAAAACTACAGGTTCGAACCTTGAAACAAATGAATCGACAATCGCGGTAAAAACGGTTGCACCTTACATTCGAAATTTAAATCGTCCCGCATATATTCCGGCAACGAGGCGGAGACCCACGTTTTCTCCACTTTTCTCACTCACGTCCACATCTTCTTATATTCCCGTCTCCTTTCCCCACGCACCATACATTTTCTTAAGAGTGTCCGCAAGGGGGGCAAAAGCGGGGCCTTAGAATCCGGCATGGCGCGGTGTTGCCACGTGCACACGCATAGCACGACGTTGCCGGTTCGCCGAGCCGCGACGCAACAGTATCGCGGAGATCGCGGCGCAGTGCGTCTCGCCCGGAGTTTCGCACTTGCACCTTCGCCGGTTAAACTTTCGACGCCCGTGTGCATCGGTTTATTAAAAAATAAAGAAATTTTAAAAACGTTCGCGATCGGTTTTTCTTACGGTATTTCGCCCGTGTATTTCCCTCGAGAGAATAGCCACGAGTGTGGGTACCACCATATGCACTCGCGCCTTCCTTGACAGTCGTCGAGAATCAACAAGTGCTCCTCCGTGTGTTCCGCACGTCCACTCCAGCCGCGACCTAACCTCAACTACGGTCCGAGAGTGTATCCAATTTCGAAAGTGATTTTTCGGTGCTGGAAAAAGAAAGTAAAAAAAGTGGAAGTGAGAATATGTGAGTGCACCGCGGTGTACGGGGGAGTTGTTACTTTTCTCTCGCCTTAAATACGTGCCCTTGGATATTTATTACGTCAACGCCGCATTTCGCGACTCCAAGATGGACGTCGTTTACATAGGTGCGTTACTTTTTATTTCCTCCCGCTTCCTCCTTCACGGATCTTTTTTCGCAGTGAGGCGAAATCGGAACACGCCGGCTACGCGAAACTTCCGTTTCGTTGCAACGGTGGCGATAAAAAAGCCGCTAAGAAATTCCGAGAATGTTTTGAAATTTCCCGCCGGCCACGAGTCTGTGTTTACGAATAATATTTTGACGTATGCGAAATGTGCGCCGGATGTTCAGAAGATGTTCGATCCCAAGATTTATTTCGGAGCACTCGTGATTCGGAGTATCCCGAGCGGAAATTTATCCAGGCAGCCTAAATATGTACCAGGGCCTGACCAGGCTCCAGTAAGGCGTTCTTGATCAGGTACTCCTGAATATACCCAGAATGATCAGGTTGGCCTGAATATGCCCTGATTAAACCCTGATTATGTTAAAATAAAGTATAACTGATATAGGGAAGTCTGTGAATTTCCATATCAAGACCACACCATGAATTGATAAGGCTTGTCTTATTTTCAATTTCCGGGAATCGCCAACTGCATTAGAAACTTCAAATAAGGGGTAGACAGGGGGCCTGCTCAGAGCCTGATAAGGACGTCTGAAGTTTTTAACTTCTAAATTTTGTGTAATTCGTTCAGTCGCCACTAGGCGCGATCGCTCATCTACTTCATTCCTGTTAAGGAAATGTATTTCTATTTTGTATATTATCCTATTTGCAGGGATGTTTCGGCACAGCATATTTTACACATTGTATGTGATGGATATGTATACGATTCGTATATACAGCAAAATATATTATTTTGCAGCCTTTTTACTTGTTAGATAGTAATAAATCATTAAAAATTAATTTGTTGTTTCGTAATACTATTGTAAATATTTTCACCATGAAATTTGGAAAGCACGCGCAATATTGGGCATTGTAAGGTCCTGATCAGGTCCTGTACATTTGCCTGATCAGGGCCTTAACAGAAAAAGCATTACACGATATGCCAGGGCCTGATAAGGGAACATGTCAAGACCTGGTTTTTGTCACAGGCTTTATGATCAGGACCTGATTCCAGCCTGAATAATTTTCCGTTCGGGAATATTTTGCTCTGGGTTTAATAATGAAAATGCTAAACTTCCTCCAAAAACCACCTTCCATCAAACATTTCAGAATGTTTCGAATAAATATTTGATCATAAACACTGAAAATATAAAATTTTAGATGGATTTAAAAAATCCGAAATGTGTATATGCGGTGCTTTTTATCTTATGGTTCTGTCTATCTTATCGTTGTTTGTATACTTGGAGGTTAATACGTTACCTAAGAAAATATTTTAAAAAGTATTCTTTAAAGGGGGTTCTTGAGGGCACTCTTGAATGGCTAACAACTTGAACTGAAAAGTGTAAATAAAGACTACTTAATTCAACGTAAATTGACATTTTTTTCATTCCAGCTTCCAACCTATATATCTTGTGTTAAAATTAATAATTTTCGATACAAGAGCGTAAAAGTTTTTTCTACGAATGTGAGGGTTGCGAGCAGAGCTGAAAGCGAAGTCCGCATTCACATTGGTACAAAAAACATTTTCGCCCATGCGTCGAACAATATTTTATGTTGCAAGTGTGTGTAAAATGCGCCCAAAAAAAGTGGAAAATAACATTTTACGCACACTGTAACATAATAGAACATTACGATACGAATTCGGCCGTTTACAGTATATACGTACAGCATATGTATGTTTAGTTCCAGTGTTGTCCACGTTACGTCGCTCGTGGTTTTCCTGTTCCCGAAAGAATAGTGCGGCGGTTACGGAGATTGGTCATGTGAAGATTTCTTTCTCAACGTCTTGTATTCTTCAGCTTTTGTATGCAAATAACATGTATGGAATGACGGAGGGCTGCAACATATTTAGTTTGTTGAATGTATTTAGTTAGTTAATTTATTTATTTATGCCATAGGTTGAAAACCTTTAGGCAATAGAAAAGAGTATTTAGCGGTCATTTATGAGGTTACCCTTCATAATACGGAGAAAATGCATAAAACCATTTTTGTAAAGAATTTCATGCCCCACTTTTTTTGTTGGAAACATTTTTCTGTCAGATTTGTAGTTTTTGAAATAAACGCACAAAAAATACAAAATATCGTATTTACGGGTTTTTCGTGGTTTTAACCATGATAATTGCATTTGCGCCAATTTTCATAATAATATTCGAATTCAGCACATCAAAATACGCCAGAAAACACATGCCCGCTAATGATTTCCGGAACGTCGTGTTCGGAAGTATATCCATAACTTTGATCAATAACCCAATAAAGCGGAAGGTGCTTCTTATTCTTGTGATAAAAAGGAAGAAATCGAAATGTTCGCATCATGTATTCACAGCAAGATGAAGTTGAAATAAATAATAACATTCGTGCAACCATAATAAACTATATCACAATCATTATCGTAGAGTACATCTCTATGAAGTTTTTACTATGACCTGACGTCTGTGACTTCATATAGTGATCATTTAGGAACAGAAGTTATGCGGGAGTAAACATTTCTAGCGTTTTGGTAGTGTTATCAATGAAAATGTAAATAATAATAAAATAACATTTATTCAAAATGGCCAAAAATATGTATTTATTTAATATACATCGCAAAGGAGGTTTATACAGTAGAGTTCCTGCGTATTATTATATTTACGTCCCGGCATATTTGCCTGGTTTCGTCTCGTTATATTTACCTGTCGCCACCGCCACCACCACGAACATAACACGACTGAGGGGAGTAGGAGAAGCAACGTGCCCCTTCTTTTGGTAGATATAACAATAAAGCAGAGGAAAGCGAGGGACCGAGTGGGTAAATATACCGGGACTCTACTGTACATACATTCTTATGCTCATAAGTAGTTATAGAACATTCTCATTATTTATCTAAAACTCTCGATTAATTAACTGCCTGGGCCCTTGGAAGGTATTAACTTGCCCAAATAGCACGCTTTATTCCATCAATATTCCAATATCATAATCTAGGAATGTTGAAATGTCCTACGTTTGGAATATTCCTGTGGAATATTTCTGGAATATTGAAATAAACATTTTTGGTACCATTAAAATTAAATATTAAAAAAAAAATGTATTCCGAGTGGGACTCGAACCCTAGGCCGCTGCATAGAAACCACTCAGCCATGCACCCTGTTAAAATAATTTGCAAGCATAAGCAATATCAGTTATCGCGATTCAATTGAAAAAAAATCATATCTTTAAAGTGATTTAATGAATTAGGCGTTAATATGAATAGCAAATAGAAGCGCCCTTGACACATAATGTACTATTGTTATTTTAAAATAACAATCTATAAATATTTGTTTTACTTTTTATAATTACATTCGTTAGAATTTAATAAAATAGGAAACGGAATTTTTCAGATAAAAAGATTAAAAAAATATTGGTCTAATTTTTACAAAATCCGCTCGACGAATTTTTAAAATTTTTTCATTAGAATGTTCAGAAAGCAAATCCAGAAACATGAAATTAAACAATTTTGGAATGACATGCAATTTTCATTTAAACTTCGCTCCGGAGCACCGTGAAGGGGCTAATAAAGGGACTCGATCCATGACGTCAATCCCTAATCTAGGATCCAGAAATTATCGATATATTTTCAAATCTAAGTACAAAGTTTGAGAAAGCGAATAATTTAATAGAGAAAAAAATTCCATGAAAATCAAATGAATGATTAATGTTTATTAGTATAAAATTGATATTACGCGTTATATGTGTAAAATTTGGTTATTTCCGTTTATTGTTGTTACCTTTGTATACCAAAACAAAATTCTGTTAAATAAAAAATGTTTGAATAAAATGTAATTTGTAAGTTTTAGTTTCATTTGACCTTCAACCTACTTTAATGACCCGCTATAAAAAAGTTGCACAGGCATAGATTATCATTCCTAATGTGTATACAAATATGTAAGCAAAGTAAGAATCGGAGCAGTCATTTTGAAAAAAATGACAAAATAATCAATTGTTTTTTAATTTATCTTGAAAAGTACTAATCTGACAAAAAAAGTTCTAAACAAAAAATGTAGGGCTCGAAATTCTTTGCACAAAACTTTTAATGAATTTTATTCATAATATTGACAGAACTACGTTAAAACAGGAAATAACGGTGCATCGTTTCCTTTGTAAATATTTTTCTTTATACTTGTAATATTACCCCACTTTTTTGCAGGATGTTAACCTTATATTAATTCATTTTTAGTACGGTTCAATTTCATATATTTCAATAATATTTTTTTATTTTAAACATTTTTAAATAATAATTCAAATTTCGTTCCATATAATTTTCAAGCTTTTGAAGTAAATCTGATTGTTTTTTGTTCTTGCATTCTTTATGTAGTGTTTATCCCTGATAATTCAAACAGAATGTACACAAAAAAGCATAAAGTCTAGCGAGTAAAACGGAGCTATAAAGGGAGCGTTCAGAAATATCTCCGAACTAGGGCCGGGAATGAACCTTCCTTTATTTGATGCATAGGTCAAAGAAAGACTAAGGGTTCCCGAACGTGCTGGAAGTATTTTTGAATACATACTAACTTATCATAATGAATTCATACAATTCCGAATTAAGCAAATTAATTTGTTATCACTTCTATAATTTGATAATGGTCGTGGTGCATGGACACTAATTGAATTTGTTGTACCTTATAATCTCATAAAATTGGCAAAAAGTTAGTTTTATTAATTGATAATAAAACGTGTGAGAACATTTTTAAAGATGATAATCCAATACATAATTTGTATTTCGGAGAAAAACTTAAGGTTAATACGATTTTTTGGGACCCCAATCAAATTCCGTTATGAATTTTACTTGTTGACTTTCCATTGTTAAAATTTCATCATTGATCCTGCAATATTATCAACACAATTAATACATTAATAGCAAAATGTGTTATCGTTAAACCTATGTATTTAGTGTTGTTGTTTTGAAATTAAAAAAAAATATAAATTTTTATACGCCGCACAGTACAGGATAAGTAGATTTTTGAATGGAGAAAATGTCGATGATCTTTTTAACTAATAAACTGTTAACAAATAATGAATTATAGCAACTATTTTAATGAATGAGTACAATGAATTTTAGATATATAACTTTTAATCTACCAGTAGTATTGAAAAATAAAAATGAACCTGAAAGAACCAGTTACTTATTTTCTGATTATATGCAATCCTATAACATTGTCAATGTTTTTGTTAAGACAAATATTGCAAAATGTGTTTATATTATGCCGGAATTGACTAATCAAATTAATAATAACAACCTTGTCATAATTAAAAACTCATTTAATGCCCTAAGGCACTGAATTTTGTAAGCGTAACGTACCATAATTTTTAAAATAATAAAAGTGTATTTTTCGAGATACTTTCGGAACAAATGTTATTGAGCAATATTTAAAATTTCCAGATTATAAAGAAATGAAAAATTATTTAACAAATTTTGTTTGACGATAAGTTTTTTACCGAAAGTGATATTTTCAAATAAAAATTCTTGAGCTTTTCGGCGGTTTTTTCGTGTTTTGGCAGCCATTTTGGATGTTTTCACTTTTAGTTTCAGAATACATATATACACATTTTAAAGTTCAAGTAAACTCTTAAGAATTTATGTATACATGAACTATACTATATATATAACTACTATTTTAAAGTTCAAGTCACCAAGACGATTTTTTTAATTCAAACCAGAATTCCGAAACTACTTCAGTGTAAAAAACGAGATTAAAAAAACATTTGAAAAACCTATTTTTTTTTGGAATGGTTGCATTTTTGAAATTCTGAAATTCGAAATCAGAAACGTTGAAAACTGTAGTGAGTAAATTTATTATTACTATCAAATTTAATAAAAATAGTAAAATTATTAGCAAACTCAACACCACTTGTATAACTAAAAAAACATGTAATAGGTCTCATTGATACGTTAAAAAAATGGATTTATTACTGACTTTGGTCGTCGATTAATTCTACTAATGGCGATCTTATCTGTGAAACACTCACACTCTTTACGTTGATAAATGAAGTTTTTAGAGATTCGTTCACAATTTGAATGTTTATATTCCACACATAATGAATCATTATTGATAAGACAGTTTAATTTCTATTGTTCCATGTTTCCAATTAATTTTTGATAAAATTGAGATATCACGCCATAAAAGTATTTAGTTAAATTTATTTGTAAATATACGTTAAACCAGGAACCGTTTGAATATTTTTGGCATAATTAAGCGCAAATGTTATAACATTTTAATCAAGTTAAGGAAAAATTATTATTCTAGGCATTTGAGGACTGACGTAAAATAATGGGAATAAATACTATTAGTCAAATACATTTTGATATTATTCTGTAACAGAATTTCCTAAATCAGGATAGAAAAATATATAAGCTTCTGAAATTTGGAATGCTTGTGTAGAAAATGTTACTAGTGAGAATAGTAAAGACGTTTGTGATGACAAATGAAAAGTGAATCACGTAATATACAGGGTGATCCAAAAGTCCCGGAACAGCAAAATATCTCAGCGGGAGTGCATTTTCGGGGAAAATGTTTTAGACAAAAGTTTAAGGATTTTTCCCTGGCTATTTAATGGCGATATTGAATTTGACCTTGAACATGACCTTGAAGGTTATTTCAAGGTCAAGTTAATTTTTTTAAATGGGAACCCCTATTTTTTTTCACGGATTCGGAAAGAGCACAAAATTTTGCGTCCGAATATGCTATGGCCGTTTTTTTCGGCAAGGTCATTTCAAGGTGAAACTTAAAACTCCCGTGACGGCGAAATATCTCAGAGGGTGTGCATTTCTTTGGAAATTGTTTCAGACAAAAGTTTAAGGATTTTTCCCGGGCTATTTAATGGTAGCACAGAATTTGACCTTGAACATAACCTTCAAGGTTATTTCAAGGTCAAGTTTGTTTTTTTTAATGGAAACTGCTATTTTTTTTCACGGATTCGGAGAGAGCACAAAATTTTACGTCCAAATATGCTATGGCCGTTTTTTTCGGCAATGTCATTTCAAGGCCAAACTTAAAACTCCCGGAACAGCGAATTAACTCAGCAAGAGGTCATTTTCGGGTAAAATGTTTCAGACAAAAGTTTCAGGATTTTTTCCGGGATATTTAATGCTAGCATAAAATTTGACCTTGAAAATTACCTTGAAGATTATTCTCAGGTCAAGATTATTTTTTTTTTTTAATTGGAACCCCGTTTCATTTTCTTAACGAAGTTATGAGGATCTTCCGGTATTGAGAGTGGTTAAATTCATTTTGTTCAGTCGATGCTATTACTGGACGATCTGCTCTAGGGAGATCCTTTACAGTGCCGTAAACTTCGAAACAATTTATTGTTCTGCCAAAAGTCGATTTAGGAATCAGTTCCTGTCCCTCGCTTGTCCTCTAATTTTGTAAATAGAATAATAAACTGTTTAAAAAAAGTGTATACATACATCTTACGCAACACTTGTGCAAAGTGAACTTGGGCGCGCGAACAGCGACAGAGAGCACGAGTCACCAGCGAAGTAAATAAACAACATACATTCACATTGAATTTATACATACGTGTACAGTCTTATAAGGTTACATTTTGGTCTTAACTTTATCGTTTTGTGAGATACATGGATTTCCTATCTAAACGCCTTTCCTATCTAAACGTATTAAGCATCATTTCAGTAACAAAATACATACGTATATTTCGTACAAAGAGCAATGGCTGCGCTAAGTGAACGAGAAAGAATAACCATTCTCATGATGAGAGGCTGGGGTGATAACCAGCGATCTTTAGAGAATGTGCGAACCTTATTTAACGCATCATTTAGAGAGGGACGAGAACCGATTTCTAAATCTACTGTTAGCAGAACAATAAATCGTTTTGAAGTTCACGGTACTGTGAAGGATCTCCCAAGAGCAGGTCGTCCAGTAACAGCATCAACTGAAGAAAATGAGTTGAATGTCGCGCTGTCAATAACGGAAGATCCTCATACTTCCATCAGGAAAGTTAAACAGCAGCACGACTTATGTTACGGTACAGTACAACGGATCTTAACTAAAAACTTAAAATTTCACCCATACAAAGTTAGACTCGTACAACAATTGAATGAAGACGATCCTGATAGACGCCTACAGTTTGCGGAATTAATGATGAATCGAATAGATGCTGATGCCGGTTTCTTGAATCGCATCGTATTTTGTGATGAAGCTACATTCTTCTTAAATGGGGCAAGCAATAGACATAACATGTCTTATTGGAGTGAAACCAATCCTAATTGGATGGTCGATAGTCGTTCTACTCAATATCCTGAAAAAGTAAACGTATGGGCAGGTATTATAAACAATGCGGTAGTTGGGCCCTTCTTCATCGAGGGTACCCTTACTGGTCAAAAATACCACGATATGTTGAGGGACGACATCATCCCTGCTATTCAGGTTATTGTAGGCGAGGATTTCGATCAGACTTGGTTTCAGCAAGATGGTGCAGCACCCCATTATGCAGCAGATGTTCGCAATTATTTGAGTGATGTATTCGCAGAACGGTGAATAGGTCGAAGGGGTGTAATGGAATGGCCACCAAGATCTCCGGATCTTACGCCCCTTGACTATTTTCTATGGGGTTATCTCAAAGATAGAGTGTATCGAACGAAACCGGTGAATATTGAGGAAGTAAAACAACGAATACGGGATGAGATCGCGGCTATAGAACCAGATATGATTAAAAAAGTCGTATCGACTTTTTATAATCGCTTGGGAGATTGCCAAGAAGTTCATGGCAATCACTTTGAGCATAAGCTTTAGTAAGATACATAATTTCATCAAAATCTTAGTATACCCATCTTGCCTTAACTGTCTGGGGACACCCACACACACACACACGCACACGCACACGCACACGCGCACGCACACGCACAGGTGACGGCGAGGGGAACCACCTGAACAAAGCAGCCCGAAGAGGTGTAAACCCGACCGTGCTACCTCCACGCGGTACATCTTGGGTAATGCTAAAGCCGGCGGTAGCATTGGAAACAATGTAAAAATGTTACCCATACATACGGTATTTATAAACGTATCGGATGTAAAAAAAAAATGTATATTTTTATCCGGGAACAATGATAATGCATTGCACTCTGGAAACTCTGGAAACATTATGAAAATAAAACGGGGTTCCAATTAAAAAAAAATAGTCTTGAGCTTAGAATAAGCCTCAAGGTAATTTTCAAGGTTAAATTCAATGGTGCCTCTTGCTGAGTTAATTCGCTGTTCCGGGAGTTTTAAGTTTGGCCTTGAAATGACATTGCCGAAAAAAACGGCCATAGCATATTTGGACGTAAAATTTTGTGCTCTCTCCGAATCCATGAAAAAAAATAGCAGTTTCCATTAAAAAAAACAAACTTGACCTTGAAATAACCTTCAAGGTCATGTTCAAGGTCAAATTCTGTGCTACCATTAAATATCCCAGGAAAAATCCTTAAACTTTTGTCTGAAACAATTTCCAAAGAAATGCACACCCTCTGAGATATTTCGCCGTTACGGGAGTTTTAAGTTTCACCTTGAAATGACCTTGCCGGAAAAATCGATCATATCATACTCGGACGTAGAATTTCCCGCTCTTTCAGAATCCATGAAAAAAAATAGGGGTTCCCATTTAAAAAAATTAACTTGACCTTGAAATAACCTTCAAGGTCATGTTCAAGGTCAAATTCAATATCGCCATTAAATAGCCAGGGAAAAATCCTGAAACTTTTGTCTGAAACATTTTCCTCGAAAATGCACTCCCGCTGAGATATTTTGCTGTTCCGGGACTTTTGGATCACCCTGTATGTTTAAAAATGGTTATAACGAACGTTTTTACTATTTTGACGAGTAAAATTTACAAAGAGCATTGTAAAATTCATAAACGTTTATGTGTCTGCACCAAAGGATTCCCGCATTTTAGTTATGTTTGTTGCCGCTAGGCGCGTGGTGCTCCATTGTGGCTCCCGATATAGATATGAGTTTTCATTCCTTCAAAAGCAGGTCAAATGACAATATTAAAGGATGCACGTAGAATTTAATTTACATACAAACAATGCTGTAATATTATATCAATGACGCCTGTTCTTCTAATGGCATAGCATGCTATTTTTTTTACTGATTGGAGTGTAGACAATCTAATGCTGAACTGAACTTTAGATTTGTTTAGCTTTATCGAAATAACATCCATGAAGAACGAAAATATAACATATAATATAGAGAAAATACTATAACTATATAACAAATAAAAGAAAATAAAAATTATAATAATACCATTTTATTATCATTAAAATATTACATTTATTGTTCTATATACAATCAATATTTTCCCATCTGCGATTTTCATGTAATAAGAAAAATTCACATTCTGGAATAGTAATGTTTAATTTTCCTATTTTTATAACATATCTTTCTATACAATTTTTCATAGTGTGTCATTGTTCATGAAAGTCTAAGCACCACTTGATTTTGAATTTAAAGAAATATTTATTTACTTAATACATCACAATAAACACGATGCCAATAAAAAGACCTTTTAGAATCTTTTTCAAACTATGTATAGATTTGGTAAAGAAAAAAGTATGAATTTTCAAGTATTAAACATTTTGCAATTCTATCACGAAAATAAAACAATTATGTTAGTAATACAAGTTTCAAGAAAAAGTGATTTTTACTTATTTTCAAAAATTCTCGGTCAGTTCTAATTTTCTAAATGAATCTCTTGGGAATTTTTGTAGGGATCGTTTATAGTAATTAGAATTGCCTTTACAGAGCCGGAATTTTCAACATTTTATTCGGTCATCTTTATTTTATGGTTTTTAGTGAAATTTCCTCCCTTACCGGCGGGTCAAAACCCCCATAAGGTAAAAGAAGACAAAAATTACCAAGATTTCAAGGATATTTTTTATCACTGAAACCAATTTCGACAAATATGAAATAAATCATTTTCAATGTCAAATTATTGCTTTTTTAGTTTACATTGTCGAAATTCGGTTTTAATAAATTTGTAAAAAGTTATAAACAATTAATTACAAAAAATCCGATTTTTCACAATAAAGACATATTAATCAATAATTTCATGTTAAATAAGAACAGAGATAGTATTAAACCCTCAAAATCTCACGTCTTTAAGTTCTATGTTATAAATATTCGTTATAACATATAGGAATATTCACGATGGCGTCTCCAAAATGGCGACCGAGGTTTTATTTTTGTTATTGTTCGAAAGTAGTCTCGTTTACCCAATCAAAAAAAAGTTTTGTCCAATCTTGACAAAACTGGTCACCCATAATTTTTTCTTATATTATTTTTTGAAGATTCAAAATGACATCCAATATGGCGGTCGAAAATTTAAATTTTCTTATTTTTAAGAAACTTGGTATTTTGGGATTTTTAGGGTCGATTATAAACCTGAAGTCATTGTCGAAGAATTAAAAATGGCGGATCTAATATGGCGGTCAGAAATTGAGATTTTTGCAAATATTCCGACTACTTGGTATATGGGGGAGGGGGGGGGGGGTTCTGATTACAGATCTAAAATTATTTTCTAAATATTCCAATTGGCGGGTACAAAATGGCTATCAAAAATTAAATACAAGTAAAATTAATCTATTTTCATGAAATTTAGTACATGTTCTGGCTCTCTAATGCAGCTGCCCTTTGCAAATTTTCATTTTTTTTCCTAGAAAAATAGGCATAGGGCGAGTTTAAGTCGAAGAAGATATTTCCTTTTTTTATAGTTTAAAATTACTAATTGATAATGGAATAAGTTTTTAAATTCGTAGTACATTACATTTTTTAATAGGTAATTGGTGGAAACAAAAAAATATGTCGGATTCCTGAAAATAAAATGTTGCGTATTGAGAAAGAAAAAGAATAAATCTGAACTTTGTTTCACTAAAGTTGTAATAATTTTTGTTTCAAAACATTTAAAAGCTTATATAAGAAAGGACACATGTCGGAACGATTGCAATATTGAAATATTTTGATGTTTTTGTAGGAATAATCGTAACATAGACTAGGCTAATTTGGCACAAAAAAATTCACTTCAGCCACCATCTTGAGTTTTCCCATACGTTATAGTGAATATGTAAATCAGAACATAAAAAAATTGGATATTTTGAGGCTTACACAATCTCTTTCATATTCGTCATGAAAATCTTAATTGAAAAATTTTTTTTTAAGAAAAAAATGATATTTTGCATAAATTATTGTTTATAACTTTTTGTATGTTTAGTTTAAGCGCATTTCAACAATATAACCTGAAATACCGATCAATTTTACCTTAAAAATGGTTTATATTTGAAATTTGTTGAAATTGTTTTCAATACCAATAAATATCCTTGAAATCTGGGTAAAGTTTATGTCTCTTCTAGGGCGTTAATAAGTTAACTAACACAATCTTGAAGACTTACCATCATTTAACTTCTAAATTTCATTCAGCTAACTATTTTCTTAGTTATTTTAAGTACTTTAGTTATTATAATTAACGAAAATCAGTTGAACACCTATTGAATTACTCTTCCTAGTTAAAAAGTAGTCTAATCTGCTAAGAATTCTTTTCAATGTAATTCGAAATGAATCTTAATTGATAAATATCTGGAAAGTTTTTATGTAATTTCAGGAGAGATATTCCATGTTGTACGCTCAAAAAAATCCATTTTTTTTGTCAATACAGTAGAACCCCGCTGCATTGTCACGGTCGGTTCTTCCCCACAAACCCCGCTGGACTGTCGGCAATAGGGGAAGCATCGCTTACACCTCTACGCCGTAATCACGTGACGTTCATGACCAATCACAGGCAATCTCTCTGCTTCCTGTTGTAACTCCAAACCGATGCGTATGTCTAATTAGACACGCCCCTGAGGCGACGAGCGGCGTGGTGGCGGTAAAGGGATTCCGAGAAATACCAATGCAGCGGGGCTAAATTCCGACAATCCAGCGCGGTGCCAATCCAGCGGGGTTCTACTGTACCAATGCGGATAATTGAATCCTGTTCTTTCACTTATAAGGCATATTTTGGCACTACAACAATTATTGTTTTTTTTTGGTTCAAGGGGGATGTATCCTCAACGTTCTCACAGTAACAAAATAATGTAAATAAAAAAATTCAATGTTTTTTTTGTAATGTTTTTAATTCTCATACATAGAAATTCAGATATTTATAAATAGAAATCCAAGTATAATCTCGTGTGAAATATTAGTGTGAATTTATTTTCAGGAATGTCCTTAGTACATGATTTATTGTCATTCGTGTAGTTTCATTAAGTAATTCGCGTTCTTAATCGATTACATGTAATTTGAGCTCTTCCGCAGTAAGTGCACACTTTTTTTCTAAATGCCACATGGGATTCCAAGGAGGAACGCCTATATAGCGTGGTTGTTTTTTATGGTCAGACGACCAGACCGCTGCTGCAAGTCGTGATGAAATCCAAGAAAGCATCGGAAGGTCGCATGCTTGTTGCATTTTTTTCAATTGTCTTTTCTCTGTCAACAAATTAATTATAAAATTTCGATAATCAGTGTTCTTGTGTCGTATTGCATTTCCACATTTATGTCTCTATCTCCCGACATCAATTTTCTTCTTTTTTGCAATATTATGTACACTAAAAAAAGTTTTTGTACATTGAAGTAAGTATTTCATTAATATCAACTAAATTTCCTTGATTTAAGGGGTTCTAAAATCAATCGATATGGTAGTAATCTATAATTTAAAAGAAAGATTTAAATTATTTATAATTGAATTTATTTTTAAAAATTCGAACTTTGTAACTGAAATTCTAGACATTATTCCCTTAACTGCGGCTCATGCCGAAGATTTTGTATGGTAAATATAAATTAGGCTAAAGAATTCGATTTTATTGGTGCAAATTTAATATTAGATCATTTTCAGACGTTCTAAGGTATAATAAAATACCGTTGTCCATTTTAAAATTCATTGTTTTAAATGGATGATTTGAATTATATAAAACTGCAGTTTTTACGATTTTGGCAAAATCTTCGTAATCGGCAGTTAAGGGGTTATACATGATATTCTAACAAATTAAACGCAGAAATTCGACAAGAATTGATTGTGAATTTTCGGAAATGCGCAAAAATTTCCGAAATTTATTGATCAAGTCTTTGGTATTTTTTAGGAGATCCTTTAAATTGGTTGGAATTTCAGTTACAGAGCCCGAATTTTGAGAAACAATTTCAATCATTTTTAATTTATATGTTTACATCCTTATCAACTGAGGACTTTAGAATCCCATTAAGAACTCATTTTTTCAACCGAGCCAGCGTAAAAGTCACTTTTACGCCCGGATTTTCGTTTTGGCCATCCCTCAGGATTGTCTGCGGGCGAAAAAGTTCATTTCACGCCCTTAATACAAAAACTGCAATTTTTTATTTTATAAAATATCTTCTGGGCAGATCATTATTTAGGTTAATTTACTAAAGATTTTTCTTATTAATTTAAAGTAATTCTCGGTAGATTTGTAGAATATTTTTATTTGCATTTCGACAACTTCTGTGGATGATTTTTTTTTGATAATTGACGAAAAAAGAAGAAATATGAAATAAAAATACAACTTCTACACATGAGAAGTATCTTGAAGTAGTATTGGTAGTAGAAATTTGTAGTAGTATTGGTAAACTAATGGTAAATTACTGCTACATGTAATATTAAAATGTTTTCGTATTACACTCAGTGTTGTTCTTTGGAATAAAGTTTTTTTTATTTACTAGAATGTTCACATGCAGTTCCAGTTCAATTTAGGTTCATAATAAACCATGTCAGCTTTAATTTAAGAATTGCCGATAAAACAATCGATTCCTTAAAAATATTGAATTCTTGATTATGTGCCCTTGAAATGCATCCAGCGAAGTTCTCATCGGCAACCGGTTTCGTCATTTTGCTTTCATTTCCTTTACATTTCGACATCCGTTATCTCGAACTGTCAACGTTGGTAGGCATACTGCTTTTTATCTATGAATTTATCTTATCTGCGAGTAATTTAACTTGCTTGTTACGACGATGAAAAATTTTCGCAGGATGAAATCCTGATGATTTTCCTTTACTTCACATAGGTGGAATGTTCCATCAATGTAACTTGTAGTTTCGCAATGATCTTCTGATTGCATTTTAAGTGCGACGAAAGGATTATGTTATTGACGGTAAATAAACGTAATAGGACTGATTCAGTGATCAAGTGTTTTTTGTTAAAAATTGTCGCTCAGGATGTTTGAATTTTAAGTGCCTTCATACTAATCCTCCTAAGGACACAAATACAAGAATAAGTCAATTTCGATCCATATGAAGTGATTTCGTAAAAAAAAAACGTTCTAAAACAAAAATCATGTAAAATGAGTATTTGTTGAGGTTAAAAGATTTTTTTTCGAATTTTTCATAACGTCATTCGAAAAAGGGATTTCAAAAACATCAAAAATGATCATGACATTTTTAGAAATACTGTAAATAATGAAATTGAACGTAAAAAACTCGTAACGTGCCGCAACGTAAAAAAACTTTTGGCCCTTAATGGAATAAATATTGAACACTATTGTCTCGACTATTGTGGAGGAATGACAGGAAACAGAGAGGAATGATCGGAAAATGGAATCCAGTTTTTTAAATTTATTTTAAGAATGTTAAAAATTCATCTACTGAATTATAAAAATTTAATTTTTATAATGACGGTAGAGAAGGAATTGTTTTGACAAACTATACGATAAATAAAAAATAGAATAATTGTATAAATCTTCAAATGCTTTCTTTGATGGTTATATAGAAAAAAACTTTTAGATATGATTTTCAAATAATTACGAAAAAAATGGAACCAATTTGATACTTTCGGAATGCCTCAATTTTTCACTGTAAAAGACAAAACATTTTAAAAGTTGCTTGGAAAAAAAAGAAATTAAAAAGAACCTTCTTCGAACCGAAAGGTCCTGGGTTCAAGTCCCTGCGTGGTATATCAAATTTCTCTTTTTTATTTAAACACAAAAATTATGTGAAAAAAATCTATCTTCAAGATAATCATGATCATTTATTTATACAGTATTTTTACAAGATTTTTTAACAATACTGTCGAGTTTCTGACTTCTCCGAAGAAAAGCACTAGAAAAATGTAAATATGAATGTTGTAAAAATTCTTCTTGGTTAACTAAAATCATTTTCAACATTTTTAATTTATATACTTAAAAAACTTTATTCAACACCGATTTATACATCATAATAGTAGAGTGGATTGCAATATAGGTCAACGACGTCACACCTATACATATGTGTAAGCGGAATCGCGCATCTCTGCACAGAAAGTGATTGTTTTTTGTCAATCGCATTTGCACGTCGTCATGCGATTAAATTCTTTGTTTTTATATACTCAGAAAGTATTTAACTCAACTTTTCGTTGTGAAATGCTGTGGATGTGTATAATCCTAACTGCGCATCCATTTGGTAAATTTTTTAAGATATAATATGAATGTGTACACGAGAAACATTTTTGTGAGATATGAAAAACTCGTGTCTAAAGTTCAATATCTCTGAGGTGTATTCTTGCATAAATAAACGTGAAAAAATGTCGTAGATATAGTTACTGCGAATAATATTTTCTAATAAAAATGAACTTTTCTTATCAAAGTTAACAGAAATCTCAATTTGTACATTAATCTATAAAAAAATTAATATTTGTTGAAAAAATGACGAAATAGTTTTGGAATATTAAGAAAGACCGAAAAATTGAGTACATTACAAATTAGCTCGGATTATTGAGAAAAACTTTAAAAAAACGAATCAAAGTTACTAACAGACAAGAAAGAGAAGTTTATTGTCAAGACACTTCAGCATTGTATTTCTATGTATTTTTTAAAATTCAGATCTGTAATCAGATTGGCTCAAATTGGTGAGAAAAATCATTAAAAAATATGGATTAACGTCTAAAAATTACTGGGTAACGCTAAAGGAAAGAATCCCAAAAGGTTTTTCAAAAGTAATCTGATATTTTGGATCCGTCATTTTATAATTTTTATCAGACATTAGGTTGTATTCAATTACCCCAAAAACATGTCAATTTAAACGTTGAATTCAGTTTAAAAACTGCATATCGATGAAATCGTCAGTATTTTTTTGCAATTTTTTAATATTATTTTTTAATTGGAGACAGTTTTTACCATTTCTTACTTCAAATTCAGAGTCAGCACAAAAAATACGTAGGAATGTACTGTCTTAGAAAATGTTTCCGTTTTTTGCCTTTTTGTTTTTTTTTAGACATTTTTTTAGTTTTTTTTTTAAATTTGAGCCATTCTGACAAATTTAGCAAAGGAGTTCAACAAGAAAAATTTCTCGAAACATTCCGCCGTAGTGTGTTGAGAAAAATTGCCTTTAATAAAAAATTATTACGACTTGGTAATTCGGATTCAGATTCCGTGGGACAAAATGGGAATAAGTAGTCAAGGTGTCTTGAAGAAAAAACGTTTTTTCTTTGTCTTAAATCACTTTTTTGCAGTTTTTGAACTATTTTTAAAGTTTGTTTAAATTCGAACTGTTTGAGTTCGAATTCGGATTCAGCGGACAAAAATACATGCTATCACTAGATACTTTATTTTACGCCTTGATATAAAAAGTAAAATTTTCTGTTGTGTGTCTGAATTATTCATAATTGTCAAAGTAATACCATGAGAAACATTGATCATATAAAATTATATGTAGTATAAATTGTAAAATTAAAGTTTTTTTTCCTTTTTTTCGGTCATTGATAATGAATTTGAAAAATAAGAAAAATTGATAATGAGCAGTGAAGGGTAAGTAAATTAATATTAAAAAGGGTTATAAAGGAGAGCAACAGCTTTCAAAATTAACATAAAAAGAAAAGAAATCATTGTTTGGAAACATAATTAAATAATGGTCTTCTGAAAAAAAACACCAGATATGGTTTTGAAAGAAGCAAATTAAGAAAAATTGTTATTACAATTTATATACTAAAAATAATCAGTAAAAATCATGGTCAAAATATTCGAAAATTATTTATTAGTTAATTAATTATATATAGTTTTGAATACAGTTATATATAAGTATTAATCATTATATATAATTATTTGTTATTCTATTTTGGTATCAATTTATATATTATTTTAAATATTTACATGCTATCTTATATAATTATTTTTTATTATATATCATTTTTATTGTTAATTCTACAAAATAATTTTACAGCCATTTCAGGCTCTTTTTCAGGTAAATTTAACCTTCCTTGTCTTTCTGCGTGTAGGAGATCGTTGCGCACTTGATCAAAGTTTTATGCAAATTCATTACATCCACGAGAGTGTTTCTAAATCTGCATTTTACGTTTTATTATGTAAATTGTTACATTGAGAAAATTGCGATAAAATTCTAGAGAATGCTTTTGCTTGGGTATATGAGACTATTTACCTGAAAGACGTAAAATTAACTATACGGTTACTAACCCAAAGTACAAGAAGATATCGTTAAGAGCTCATTAAGTACTATTCGCAAAGAACTCTTTAAGTCACCCACTAAGAAAATACACAGGTCGATTATAAAAGCTATAAAATAGATGATTTCATTGCAAATTTAAAATTTCAGAAAAATACTAGAACTCTTCGAAGTTATTATGGCTTTTTCATGGCGTCTTTTTCGAAGAAATCTTTGGAAATATTTTTGAAAAACCTTATGAAGTGGTTTGTGCTAATTATGTGTAAACATCGTTTAGTAAGTTTTCGATTATGAAGAAATTGTCTTATTTGTAAAAGAATCTCAATAAATCAGTGTAATGACAACGTTACAATAATTTTTTAAAATTATTATTTCAGACATATTCGTTTTTTTTCTCTTTTACTTTTACTCGATATTTTATTTAATGTTTATAGTATTCTTTAACTTCTATTGGATTAGTAACACATTATTAATTTTAATTTTTCTGTTTATAGTAACACCAATCATTTGTAATAAAAACATTTTTTATAACAAATTGTAATATTTTTTTTTCCTTTTGTTTCTTAGATAGATTTTTTGTCGGTTATTTTTCCTTCCTTTACAATGTATTCAGTTTCTGTTAATGATTTTCCTCAGATTTTATTAGTAAACATTGAAAATGTTTAAATAATTTAAATTTGGCTTTTTATGATCTGCAATAGCAACTGATGGTAATTGCTTTTTTACACATTTCAGGATAGTTGATATATTTTCAAGCGCCATTTGTCGAAATCATTTCGATTACCGAACGCCGTTTTCTTTTTTAAAAAACATTTTTTAATGAAAATGTGACTGTAAAAGTAAATATTTTAAGACAACAGTTGCTATTTTTTCCAATAATTATTTTTATTCTTTGAAAAATTTAGGTTTTATTGGCTTAATTAATTATCCCTACGTGATCTCTCAAAGACAATTTTTTTTTTACTCGGGTAACTGGAAGTCATAAAAGCCGTAGATTTTACCCAAATCAAATTTTTATGGCAGGGGCCACTTATGATAGTGGAGACATGTTTTGTTTTTGACAAAAAACAAATTATTGTTATTGGTTAATCACATTTTTCATTTTTTAACTCAACTAAATTACAAAATAAGCTCAGCGGTGACTGAAAAGCTTGAAAATTGGGGAAATTCTGAGCATTTTGAATAACAAATTTTCAAAAATCTTATTATGTTGAGAAAATCATTAAAAATTTGTTAAAAAACCGCGAGGTTTTCTTTATTTTTCAAAGGAATAATACATGATTTGAAATGGATTCGGTCATATGTCTCTTTTTTAAGAAGTTGAATTTAAAAGTATAGTTAAAAGGTAAAATATAAGTAAATAGCGATTTGTTTGTTAGTCATATGAAAATTATCTTTTAGCATAATTTTATATAACATTTAATTTCTATTAAGAGTCCTAATTATTAGTCAACTAATTCATCATTTTTAACTTTTTATGCTTTTTATACGATAATAAATGCTACATTTCAAAATTGTACCTGAAAGGATACATATTGGGACTTAACTGAATATTCTAAATCATGTAAATAAATAAACACATAACGTTAGAAATGTCTAAAATGCATATTTGTGCAAAAAACTTTGGTTTCATTGTTTTATCATCCTTTTTTGAGTGAAATTTTGAGTCCTTGAATAAGGAACATTCAATTCCAAATTTAAAAAATTGCAGAAAATTCTTGAATAACATTTCGTAATGAAATTTTTAAATCAAATTATGAAATTACTTTATTTACAAAATATATAAACTTTTGTCTTGTGAAGTGTGAAGGCATGTTTTTCTTCGTCCGGTTCAGTATACAGGACAAATTTAACCTTCGATTTTTATCCTGATTGGCTCTAATTACGAAGAGGAAATTGTTGAGGGAGAGTAGAGGAATAATGAAACGAAAGTAAACAGCCAAAGATGGATGCATGCCTTTAAATTCATCAGAAGACGAATAACTCATCTGAGACTTTTTTTAGGAAAGGAAATTTATAGTCTTTAGACATTTTATTAGTTTTAACAGAGGCTGTAGCAGAATAAGAAGAATGAAAGCATCCCAACTACTTACCCTATTTCAAAGATAATAAAACTATTTCGATTCCAAAAATTAGAAGTGAAAACCCTATGTAAGGGGTAGAAAAAGGATAAAACACTTTTTTTTTGGTTGCATAAAATTAATAAATTCAAGTAATAAATTAAGCACAAGAAAATGTAATATATTAATTTCTGTTGATGGTTCTTTCGATAATATTTCGAGACACTTACCCTCAAAATTTATCACTAGTCCGGAAGCAAATTTTTAAATTACTGCTTCTGAAGGTACTAGATTTAAAAGATGTTCTAAAACGTAAGGATGCTGTATTTTTTGCGATTTTCTTGGATTATTAGTTTAGGTCTATATATATCACAAGTATTACTATTGAATCACTAAAATTAACATTTAATCGTACCATTTTGAAAGACTGGGTGAAGTAAAATTACACAGAAAAAATACAGAACTTCACAAAATTGGGGTTTTGGCAGATACCCTTTTTGAGCAGCTAGAAACATTACAATCTATGATTGTTAAAATCACAAATCAGAAAAATACCTTGTTTCCTGCTTTTCTTCGTATGACATAACCTAAGAACGCCTGCTTCCATAACCTTAAAAAAATCAGTTTTCGACATATATTCTAGGTCTTGCAAGATAAAAATCGATATCAGCAACGTAAGAGCACTTGTAACTATTCTAAAGACGTAACACATTTTGTATCAGTAATTTCCAAAATCTTGAATTTTGATAAATGAATTCATGTACGTTAAATAATCCAGCAATTATTTGGTAAATTTTCTAGCAGAGACCTTTGACTTTTATTGGAGTGAAATTCTAAGACTCTTTTCTAACCAATTTCTCTTATCTCACTCTAGACAATTTTTCTTTTTGTTTTTTTTTCCAGTAGATGCAGAATAAATTACTTGCATTCTGTTAACCCATTAAGGCCTAAACGGACACATTTTGAGCATCAGTTTAAACGTTAACAATTTGCATATAAAAGCGTTTGGAAAAATTTTATTCCCACTATTTCTGACGTAAAATTGTATGCTCTTTCAGAATCTTTGAATAAAGTTTCGATAAAATGAAAAGCAAAAAAGTTACACACGTTTTTTTGTAAAGAAACGTGGTTTTTTAAAATTTATTTTTCATTCCAACGTCACTTTCACCTCGAAATTGCATTAGGAAACATAAGGTGAAAATATCGCGTCCATGGATCCTTAGGATTAAAATGTACCATGTTGTAATTTGAATTTCAAGATAGAGACTTCCAAAATGGCGCCTAGATGCTCAAAAATCTTTTTATAACTTAACAAATTTTTTGTTTGTAAACTGTAGACTTTAGAGAAAGTTTGCTAAGGACAAAAATATCTTAGAATTAGTTAAAGAACCTTCTTAATTTTTATCACAATGTATTGATACACTTTTTGGTTTTTTGAAAATTCAAAAAATCGAAATTTTTAAAAAAGTAATTTAAAAAATCTGAAAAAATTTGAGAAGGTTCTTTAACCAATTCTAAGACATTTTTATTCTTACCAGATTTTCTCCAGAGTCCATATTTTTTAAGGAAATAAATTATTAAACTTTTCTAGATTTTAAGACTAATAAGTTTATTTCCTTGAAAAATATGGACTTTAGAGAAATTCTGCTTAGAATGAAAATGTCTTAGAATTGGTTAAAGAACCTTCTCAAATTTTTTCAGATTTTTTAAATCACTTTTTTAAAAATTTCGATTTTTTGAATATTCAAAAAACCAAAAAGTGTATCAATACATTGTGATAAAATTTTAGAAGGTTCTTTAACCAATTCTAAGACATTTTTGTTCTTAGCAAATTTTCTCTAAAGTCTATAGTTTTCAAGAAAAAAATTTGTTAAGTTTTAAAAAGATTTTTGAGCTTCTAGGCGCCATTTTGGAAGTCGCCACCTTGAAATTCAAATCAGCACACGGTACGTTTTAATCCTAAGGGTCCATGGACGCGATATTTTCACCTTAGACATCTTTCCCAATACAATTTCGAGGTGAAAGTGATGTTAGAATGAAAAATAAATGTTTATAAATCATGTTTTTTTACAAAAAAACGTGTATAACTTTTTTGCTTTTCATTTTATCAAAATTTTATTGAAAGATTCTGAAAGAGCATACAATTTTACGTCAGAAATAGTGGGAGTGAAATTTGTCCAAATGCTTTTTATATGCAAATTATCGTCGTTTAAACTGATGCTCAAAATGTGTCCGTTTAGGCCTTCAAAGGACAAACGTGAACGTGTATAAAACATCTAAATATTCAAACATTTTATGATACGTCTCTTTAAAAATAATAAAAATGACTTATATGATGAGTTTTAAGAACTTTTAAGTAGTAATAAATAATGAAAATGGCTTTTTTCAGAAAATTGTATGTGAATTATTTTTAAAAGTAACACAGCGAGGAATTTTCTATAATCAATTTGGCTCTTTACGTTGGTTACGAAACGTTAAATATGTCCAAGTCTAGATCTATGTATAAAGGTCAATGACCTAACTATTTTGTAAACAGAATACGTATTGCCAATGGTGAACGACAATGGAAGCTTCAATTACATATACCGGAAAGTGGTAATTGCTTTTAGACTGTATAACGGAGATAAAAATGAGTTATTAGGTCAAGTTTTAAATATTTTAAGGGAAATGTTTTTAATCTTTTCTGCTGATAAGTTAACTATGTGTAAAAAAAAACGATATAATCGACGTATTCAGGTTTCAAATTCTCAGTATCATGTAAATCGATTTTGAGAAAATAAACGAAGAAACTCGAGAAATATAAAATTAATTTAAGAAAAAGAAAAAACAACAGGATTTTGCAATTTTAGTAACACATTAATAACAAAAATATTTGTCTATTTATTTGTTTCTGTATTAAAATGTTCTCTGTACAGAAAGAGAGAGTTTTTATTACGTATATTCTGAAAGAACATATTTATACTTAATTTAAAAATTTAATTAAATAGTAGAATGATTAATTTCTGGTATACGAGTACATGAATAAATAAATAAAAAGCACAAATTTTTTTTCAATATGATAAACGAAGGTGGGTAAACAAAAAAGAACCTTCCAACTCTAATGTTTTGGAACAATCGCGATTAAATCTAAAGCTGTATATTTCTTAAAATGCATTTCTCACCAATAAATAATTTCCGGTTGTGTTTATCGGAGACCCAAGACATTTCAGACGTATTCATATCAAGTTATTATTATTTGTACATATTAAAGCATGTATTGAGACTTTAATATTTTTCATTAAGTGTGTTTCATAACGAATTTATACACAAAAAGTGGGGAAAACTTGTGGGACCACGGAAAATTCTGCATTAAAAATAATGTATAAAGACACTTATTATTAGATTTGAACATTGTAATTATTATTTAATATTAATATTAAAAATTAATATTCACTTTAATTATTTTCATCAATTAATTTTATCCAAATGTTTTTACTAGTATAAATTCGAAAAAAAGTTTTGTATTCATCGAGAGTCAATAACCGTATTTGGTGCTAGCATTTTTCAACCACTTTTTTCAAATTCTAATCTAGATAAACTTTCATAGTAAGAATAATTTTTTTTGGTTTTCATTAAAAATGTAATATCATGGACCCAATCTCTCAGTTACTCCAATAAAAAACTCTGCTTTTCGACACTGCGTATATCTATACCGAATTTCATAAATATTTTTATTGTTATTGTTTACAAACCCATTTTTTTAAATGAGAATTCACTCTATGCAACGAAAATTAAGTCACAGTAGTGAAAACTCATTACGAGTGAGATTTCACTTTTTTTGAAGTAATAAAATCTCTGGATTGCATGAAAATGCACTCTTGATATTTCGCTCATCCACTAGATTGAACATTCATTTAAAAAAATTTAGAGATTTGAAAAGAATGAATTATTTGTAAATTTGTAAATATGCGTTTTCAATTATCCACCATATTGAATAACTGCCATACATTTCTTGCTGGTACAACCTTACTACTCATTGTGATAAACGAGCCGTAAAATGTAAACTAAATCATAAATGCAACAAGGATGACGTTGATGCGTATTACGTCGATGACGCCATACATGATGATAATGCGGCATAATGATAATGAAGGTATGAGGTAAATCCACGATATTTCTTCTGCCAACTGGATATTTTCGCGTAATGTGAGAGGCGAATAAGATACGGAATACTAAAATAACGTCTAACATTTCTTTATGAAAATTAACATTTCTTTTATTTTTGACCCAATATAATTTTTAAGAAAAAAGCCTTTTTATCTTTTCGGAATAACGAGATGCATTACATTTTGATTTGTATCATAGATAGTGATTAAAAACTGATTTTTCTTTTAAAAAAATGTTTTAAAAAAATGTAGTAAAATAATCCCATTATTTAAAATAAATAATAACATCATTGGCAAGGAAAAAGTTATTCTCTAAATTTGCTCGTTTGAAAGTAAACTTTTATGCAGTAAAAGTTGAATCATTTTTCCAAAAGTTTTTATCAGATTATTTTACTGAATGGACCTACACAGAAAAAAAAGTCTTAACATTCTTACATCTCAAATTAAGCACTGTAAAGGCTTAATTTCAGTCTAAAATTGAGCTAATTTTCTTAAATTAAGTCAATATTTGCGCTTACAGTTTTACTTTCAGATAGCAAAGTTTAATTGTAGTCGAGATTTATGCTTAAAGAAAAATTTCTCGAACTTGTCACACCTAAGTTAGAGAATTCTTATTTTGAACCCGAATATTGACTGAAAGTAAGTTTCCGAAACTAAAAACAAGGTTTTGACCACAAATATTGACTTAATTTAAGAAAACTAGTACAATTTTAGGCTAAAATTAACCCTTTTACAGACTGTTACAATTTGAGATGTAACAATTTTAAGACATTTTTGTTTTCTGTGTAAAATATTTGTTACTATACGGAAAAACTGTGGTTGTTATGAATATGGTAGCCTTGACCATATTATATTAATTAATCAGTTCCAAATCAATGGTTGAGACCATATCCATAAACATTAAAGGGTTTCCATATACAAAGTTCTATTTTCAAATTAACAATGGTCGACCTATCAATATTTTAAGGTCGAAATACAAGGGTTCTTTGGTCCATATGTCCAAACTTATTTTTTCATCTAGTATAACTAACATTTTCAATTACTCAAATACCGCTATCATTATCATAGAAGAATATACTCTCTAAATTTCTTAGACTGAAGAATTTTGTATCCTTGTTGTGGTGTGAATAATTAGTAACCCTTTAAAATATTTTCTGTCAACACTAATGCAGACACGAGAAAAAAATATACGCTCTTTTAAAAAGTTTTGCAAAATCTCTGACACCAAGAGTTCTTGTGTTATTGTTTTCTTTTTTATTGTCGTTACCCAAGATATATTTTGCAAATCAATCTTGTTATCTACACAACAAATAAAAAATTACAATTCAGTGTTAAGCTTAATAGAAATAGAAATTTTTGTCCGCTATATTGGATCCGCCATTTTCAATTTCATAAAATTTTAAAATAAAAATTCCCGCGTAACGAAAATGCGTGAAAAATTATTTTTAGCATATTGTTATGTTCTTGGCGTCGCTAATATAAAATCTAAAAATAAAAATCAAGAAATTCACGAGGCGAATACAATATGGCGGACCTCAAACAGAAAAACAAACAAAATTTCAGAATAACATAGAAATTTTTATATTAACAGAATTTTGTTATGTTCCGCATTAAATTTTGCAAAAAAAATTCTTTTGTTATGAAAACAATGAATCCTTATGATTTAGTTACATCTTCGTATTTTTCCGCTTTCTTGGTGAATAAATTTCAATGGAATTAAATTAAAGATCAGGGAATTTTTATTTTAGATTGAAAAATATTATTCTGAATTCCATGTTTTTAAATATTAAACGCCAAACGCCTCGTAAATATTGCAACATGTGTAGCCTTTTAAATCTTTCTACTTGCTAAACTCATTATTAATACGTGTAATTTAATTCTTACTTTTACCAGTTGGAACTTTTGTATGCTTGCCTTCATTGACTGGAACCTTCGTGTCTTACTTTCATTAGTCGAACGACCATTGTCCATTCTTACTTTTACTAGTTGGAACATTTCTATTCTTGCCTTTATTGGCTGGAATGGAGATGAAATATTGTATCCTCCATTTTGAATTTTTTATTTCGACATCTCGGATTTGTTTAAATTCGATATGATTTTAAAAATACGGTCGCCATATTGGATCCGCCATTTTGAGTATTAAACATCTGATGTCAAATTCGCGTATAGCGAACTTTAAAAACCCCTGACTGATCAGTTTCATGAGTATTCCTGCACTTTTTTACACTTCTTCCCTCATATTCGATCCGCAATCTTGAATTTTTTATTTTTCCACTTAGCCTTAGTAGAACTCTTTTATAACATATAAACGACAATAAGCGACGGTCCATAAATGTATGAAAGTGTGCTTATTTGTTTTTTTTTTAATAGCCGGTTTTACAGTCTGCAGAAGGCTAAAGACGTCATAGCACATCTTTATACAGATTAAATGTGTTGCTTGTGGTACTTTTGCGGATTTAAAACAATGAAAATGTAGGTTACACTCCGTAATTATTCAAAACAAAAGGCGTTTATTGCTGGAAATATAAAAAAGTTATTGTTTTTGGACGGATATCTAGGTGTCTCAATAATGCCTAACGCAGGAAAATCTAACTCATCTGGCAGATAAACCGAGGATAAATCCCAAAAACACCATCGTTGAATGTTTATTATACGTAAGTTTGGTTTAAAAATGGATAAGGTATCTAATACAAACGTATATTGGTATCGCGTTTATTAAACTGTCGCCTAATATACGTTTTTCAGATGCGTATATGATACGGGTGTATTAGAATTGTATTTTGAACGTAAAAAAATCGTTTATGAAATACCATAAATAACATAAGTTTATAAAACGTATCGAATTTAGTTTAATATTCATTTATGACACACGCTAATAAAACGTTCCGCTTATACAATTTTTAAACCAAAAATATTTTAAGTGTTCAGTAACCAATTGTTAAACTAAACAGCAATGCAAATAGTTTAATTACTCTAATACGTTTAGTACACGTAAGTTGGTGTTTAAAAATAGTATAGGCGTAAATGCGAACGTTTTGTGGTACCCAACACGTGTTTTAAACAGTTATATAATATACGTTTATAACACGTGTATGTACGATGTATCGTAAATACACGTGTTTTAAACATTGAAAAATTATTTTTGAAACATTGTGCGATTGACAGAAGCCATTTGATTTTGGGATCATGATTGGTCAACAATCTTTTGTTTTTGTTAAAATGTAAAGAAGCATTGTTGATGTTATTGTCGACATCATTTATGACGTTTACTGTCTAAGCAGTAACCACTACAGGCATTTCTGTTTACTAACAATAACATAGTAAAACCTACCATCCACTTGATCCACAGTACTCGAATATTACCATTTCATGATTGTTGTGTCGTTCCGTCCTTTGCTGGTTTTAGTAATAAGTCTTTTGGAACTACCCTAGTAGAAATTGAAACCAATTATTGTACAATTATTGGACATAAAACATGTATACAATAAAAGTGTCCATAAAATGCCCAAGAATTGGACAATTTTAAGCAAAACATATCTTAAACAAGAAAATCTTACAAAATTGTCTAGTTCTTGGACAAGAAATATGTTCAATAATTGTGCGATATTTTTATCCAATTATTATCCAAGAAAAGTGTTTTAAACACCAAATCTTAGATGTAACCTAAACATTACTTAATATTTGCAGATGATGAACATTATATCACTCGCGTATTTTTCGTTTTGAACAAAAATCGTACGTATAATGTCCAGCGAAACTTAATATTTTGCGTTATCTTCGAGGCAATGATTTTCAATGTGTTATTAATTTCTGTTTTAAAGTTCAGCAATCACGGATATTGATCAAAATTGAATAAGAAGATATCTGAATATATCTAAAAGTCGTTCGAATGAAAATCAAGAGCACACGAGTTTTATGCTTTATTCATCGCATGTCGAAAATGCTTCAATTACAAACCTCTATGAAAACAAAGCGACATAACCTATAATGAATTATTGACATTACCGGCTTATATTCTCCACAGAAATACGGCGAATATATGCCTGAACATAACAATGAACCGAATAAGAAAATCTATCCTGAAGGTCGCTTCGTCCTTCTATATTATCTAGGCAGATTAAAAGACAAAAACATATTCAAGTTCTAGTTATCATTCGATTTGCGTTTTCGTCGGTAAGATATTGTTTGATTTCAGGCGATAAGTTACCGACCGAACGCTATACTATAAAACTTTCTCGAAAGTACATGAGTCCAATGTATTCAGTATATAAGCAACCTTCGACTACAGCATTTAGTGAACGTTTCGCTACTGCGTATACATATTTGTATTTATATGGCGTGGCGCTTCTGTTGTACAATTTCTATGTCTATATGTGATGATGTAAACGTAGAGATAAATAAATACAATGGTGTCCGAGATCCCCGAAATGTGTATTAAAATTTTTATTTTCTTTTGTCTGTTTTTCAATTCATACAATATATATGCAATAAAATTGTGCAAAAATTGTCTAATAAAACTGTCCAATAAATAGCCAACAAAATCTTACATTTATGTCCAAAAATTGCCTAAGAATATTGTACAATAAATGCCCAATAAGACAGCCGGAATTTCTACCAGGGTAACATTTTCTTATTTAACTCTTTTTTTAGTAGTAACTACAATTACTAACACTTGCTTAAAATTACTACTGAAATATACCTATCAAACTTGTTCTTTCTGTGTGAGATTTCACTCATCACTAGCTAAAAATTTCCTCATTTAAACCAGTGATATTCACTCCAGGAAAAAGATTCTGTTATTTATTAAAAATGTTTGAACTATTGATAAATCGTTTTTTCGGGTTAACTATTGTTTGATTTTTTCTTCATATTTACGAAGCTTTCTGTTTGACGTATAGATCATTTAATCTAAGCTAAAAAATGTCACATGTCATTTCGGTTTGATGCACCTGGTATGCGTCGAACATCATATTTCGATCAAGTTCAGCGCCATGAAATACGCGGCAAGTGATTGGCGTTCAATTATCAAAACGATGTTTTTATTTTAATGTACTGGAATGTGCTCTAACGATCCAATATAAGGTCTAACTTCAGATGGAGCAATTATTATTTCAATCAGGCTTTTTTTAAAATGTACACGGGTTATTAACAAGTGCGAACCGATCAATCGTGTTTTCTTTCCTGATTTTTGTATCCTTTTTTTTTAATATAGGAGGAAAACGATCAGTTGTGTAGGATAAACGACAATTCCTGACGTGGAAATGAGTCAAGATTAAAGTTGTCGCCTCGCATCGAGCCGGGTGGCACGTGTTGCATATCCGAGTGAGTTAATTACGATGCCATGCCGGTAAACGGAGAAGCCGATAAAACATGTAGCTTGTCCCAGTTGACGTGAAACTGTCGCCTCATCGTTAATGAACGAATGCCTAAATACATTCTAAAATGACAGTGATTAATTCAAAAATCAAAATTTTACGTAATCGCGATATTGCTAAATAATTTTGTAATTTTTAGCGAGGAACATTTCCACGTTAAAAAAATTCACTGAAATCCCCCACTGCGACAGCTCCAGTTGCAGAAATAGATTTTCATTTCGACATAGGACATTGTATACGTGTTAAAAGTTTGTTAAAATTCTTATTGTATTGTAGCTAATAGTATTTTACACCATATAATAGTGTGGCGTAGTAATATCAGTCACCGTTAGGGGTGATTAAAGCTCTCACGGATCACTTTCACTTTCGCCGCAGAAACGGATTTCTGTTTCATACAGTTGGCAACACTAACAAAGTAGTAAGCGTAGTCACCGCCAAAGGGGATCGCGGTTCTCTCTTGCTATCGTTATAGAATCAGGTTTCCATTTTGTATATTTGGTAACTCGGATATAAAACTGCTCATATGTTATTTTACGAAAAAAATTTCGCATTTGTCACGATTAAACTTATTGTCTGACATTTTGTGTTGTCGAATTTTTATGCTACATTTAAATTCAGCGAATACCTTTATGTACCATGTTTCATAAAAATTTGTCCACCAGGATCCTGCTGTACATTTTTGGACCAGCGTGGTACAGTAGTCCTTCCCTTATTCTAATTTGTCCAGTCAGGTAAGATGGCGGCCTTCTTCCCTTATTCTAGTTTTCCCCTCTCCCCCACTACTTAGATTTCTAGTCACATTTTTGTCTCTTTTTCTTTTGTTGCGAATGCGCCGTTATTTGTACAGTAGTCCTTCCCTTATTCTAATGTCTTCCCTTATTCTAATTTGTTCACTTCGCCTATTCTAATATTTCCCCTCACGCGTTCTCCCCATCGCACCTACAGTACTCCTTCCCTTATTCTAATTTGTCCAGTCAGGCAAGATGGCGGCCTTCTTCCCTTATTCTAATTTCCCCCTCTCCCCCACTACTTGGATTTGTTGTCTCACTTTTGTCTCTTTTTCTTTTGTTGCACATGCGCCGTTATTTGTATTTAGAAAATCCACACGTCAACACATGTCAGTGGGGAGAATGCTTGAGGGGAAATGTTAGAATAGGAGAAAAGAAAAAATTAGAATAAGGGAAGACATTAGAATAAGGGAAGGACCACTGTATTTAGAAAATCCACACGTCAATACACGTCAGTGGGGAGAACGCATGAAGAGAAATATTAGAATAGGAGAGAAGAGAATAAATTAGAATAAGGGAAGACATTAGAATAAGGGAAATTAGAATAGGGGAAGGACTACTCTATATACCTCTCAAATAGTGACAGGGTTATAGTTATTCTCGTGAGTTTGAATGTCTCTTCTAAATTGATCGTGGGAGACATCAACTAGCAAATCGTCTATAGAGTGGAGATAGATCTCGAATGGATAAGATCAATTTAGGTTAATTAAGATTTCCTACGATATCATTATCGTCATTAACCCACGTATAAAATAACATCATAACATTGTTTTCTGGTATCATTTGTCATCATAATGATCCGATTATAGAAACAATCTTTGTCATCTTCCGGCATCATAATCAGCATGCTTCGGTGAGAAAGTAATTTTTTTTTGTCGGAAAAATGTCAATTATTATACCTAGTATATTCTGAGGTCATTATATAAAAGTATTTAATTTAATATGAATCCTTATTCAAAGCCATTGAATTTTGTTTTTCGTTACTATAGTAGCTTAATCAATGCTTATTATGGTTTAGATACCATTCAGTAGACCTGAATAATATTTTAATATTCATTTAAGAAAAGTTTGATTATTTTCAAGGAAAAATACTGTCCATGCATGATCATCTTCGATAGTTATAAACGAGGCTTTGCTAGGAGCCTGACCAGACCCTAATTAGATCAAACGACTTATTCTTGATGAGACTCTGATGTGGATTCAGTCATTTAGACTACTTGATTACTTCTTTTTAATGTTTTCATTTTTAAACGAATTCTAGTAAATACAACTAGCCATTGTTCTGTGCAGTTCGAGAACTGGGAATGCTTTTTTTATTGAATTTTAAGCGGGTTTTCATTAATATATTATTTACACCACTTAAGACACTTCATCGTCTAGAACATTTCATTGTCTTCTATTTCATCGTCTAGAGCATTTCATTGCCTTCCATTTCATCGTCTAGAACATTTCAGTGTTTTCCGTTCCATCGTCTTCCATTTCATTGTCCGAACATTTCCTAGTCCAGGATATTTCATCGTCTGGAAATTTCGTCGTCTAAGACATTTCAACGTCCCGCACGATGATAGAATTTGCCATATTTTATGTTTTGGACCATTATAGAAATAAACGTTTCATTCTTTGTGTACGATGAAACGTCTTAAACGATGAAATGTTCATAGGCTGTGAAATGTCCAGATGATGAAATGGAAGAAATGAAATGTCCAGGACGATGAAGTTACCTCGTCCCCACTTTCGTCTTCCATTGCATCGTCTGGAGATTTCATCGTCTTCAATTTCATTGCCTGCATTTTCATAGTCTAGGACATTTCATTGTTTTCCATTTCATCGCGTTCAATTTCGTCGTCCCCCATTTTTCTATTTCATCGTCTGGACATGTCATCGTCCAGTTCAATTCCTTGTCTTCTGTTTCAACCTCAGCATATTTCATAGTCAAGTATACTTCATCGTCTGAGACACTTCATTGTCCTAGACATTTCGTTGTCTTCTATTTCTTCGTCCCACATATCATCGTCTTCCATTTCATAGTTTAGGAAACTTCATAGACCAGAATATTTTATCATCTAAGACACTTCATTATCCTGAATATCTAATTGTCTGCCCTTTCATCGTAATAAAGGACATTTCATTGCCTGGGCAATTCATTGTTTTCCATTCGCTTATTCGTGACATTTCATAGTCTAGGGCACTTCAACGTCTGAGACACTTCATTGTCCTGGACATTTCATTGTCTTCCATTTCATCTTCTGGACATTTTGTAGTCTAGGACATTTCATCGCCTAGGACATTTAATTGTCTTCCATTTCATTTTCCTTCATTTAATCGTCTTCCATTTCATCGTGAGGACATATCATCGTCTAGGCTACTTCATCGTGCAGGATATTTAATTATCTGCCATTTCATAGTCCAGAACATTTCATTGCCTTTCATTTCATGGTATGGACATTTATCGTTCAGTACATTTAATTGTTTTCCATTTCATCCCCCGGACGTTTTATAGTCTTGGATATTTCATTGTCTTCCATTTCATAGTCTGGACATTTCATTGTCTTCCATTTCATAGTCTGGACATTTCATTGTCTTCCATTTCATAGTCTGGACATTTCATTGTCTTCCATTTCACCCCCTGGACATTTCATAGTCCAGGACATTTCATTGCCTTCCGTTTCATATGTTAAGACACTTAATCGACCAGGATATTTCATCGTCAGGACATTTCATCATTTAGGACTCTTCATCGTACACAAGTAATGACACATAAATTTCTATGATGGTCACAAACAGAAAATAAGACAAATTGTATCATCGTTTGTGAGGCTGAAATGTTCCAGACGCTGTAATTTCCAGACGATGAAATGTCTCGGATGATGAAATGTCCTGGAGGATGAAATGTGTAGACGATGAAATGTCAATACGATGAAATGTCCTAGATGATGCAATATTCAGACGTTGAAAGGTCCCCGTCGATGAAGTATGTAGACGATGAAGCGGAACGCGATGAAATGGGGTACCCGTCAGTTCATAGATAATTATTATGGAAGATGTCAATTTTATTCGCGGTATATACTATGATTTGATATGTCTATTCAGAGTCACATCTCAGTAGATATATGTCCATTAGTTGGATAAAATGAATTTCATAGATAGATATAAGAATTTGTTTTTCACGGAACGTATTATTGCATTAATCAAAAAGACAATTATGCGATTGTTTGCGTCTCCATCGTTCAAGATTTTTTCTTGCACATTTGTAGGATGTCCAATCAATTAAATTACATGGCCGCCCGCGACAGCTATCAGATGCTCTTGACGCACAGAAGCCAACCACTATGTAATTGATAAAGCACACCTACGTACAAAATGAAAGGACGTTTATCCCGTTACTGATACCACATCATAATCGGGAGTGACGCACGTAATTAGGAAATATCTTAATCAAAATCATTGTTTTGAGAACAAGTCGAGGGGCGGACATTCCTGTGCAATTACCAAGCGATTTAATAAGTAGCTTCAGTATCATATGCACTGTCTGCAAAAGCATCTGACGTAGGCATTCAGACACGCAGAAGGTTTCCATTTATATCGTTCTGCTTGGTGCAGTCCTATTGTGGTTTAAGACCCATTTCGTCCCATTAGGTCGTTTGACCTGCAGACTAACGAGGCCAACGACACCGATGTAGTGTGTGCCGACGATTGTTCCGTTTATATTCCGATCGCACACTGTTAGAATCATGCTTTCCAAACCCATTTATCGCGACGGGAGGCTGCAATGAAATTTTTATGATATTATTATTTACGCTGTTTGTTGTCGGTCGATAAGTCTCTCAATGATGGAAACACCGATCAGAGCTGTACGCCAAAAGAAATAATAAGTTTTGTGCATACTAGAATGACAGTGTGTTGCAAGCTTAATTTTTTTTTCATACGAAGAAGATGGCACTTTTTGGAATGGATTTTTGTGGTGCTGGTCGAAAAACCGACAGCCATAAACTGACACATAAAAAAATAGGCACATCGATAGGCGGACAGTCATTTTTTGACTGTCGACTTTTTGATTGTCGGTTTGTTGTCGATTTTGTATCAAACACAAATCAGGGGTCAAAAGTTGGGGACAAAAAAGATGTTGAAACCCGCTAATTGAAATACATATATTTTCAAGATATCACAGCAATAAAGTGTTTTTTAAGAGACTGGCCACTCTTGCAACCATGAAATTATTGCTGCTCACGGTGAGCTTCGATTGAATTTGATCCAAAAGTTCTTGCACCTCGCGGTTTTTTGTAGGCATGTTCCAAATTTGTCTCTCGATTATTTTAAGCCGTAAATGAAAATAATCGATAGAGGGAAACTCGAAATATCTTGATTTTTCGCATTTTTTTCGAGGTTATCGTGAATATTTTCATAAAAATAACGTTTAGATCTAGTTTTTTTACATAAACATTTAGATTCTGACTCTAGAAAGATAATCCCGAAATGGTTTGATTACTTTTATATGTTAAGACTCAAAATATTTACAAAAATACGCAAAAAAACGTGGTTTTTATTTGTTTTCTCTAAATATAATTTGTCATAGGCATCCTGCGACAAAACACCTTGAGAATAAATTAAAGTATACAAAATTATCTGTAAAACTAAAAAAACAACATTGCATTATCTCGTTTGGTTCCCAAGTTAGAGCATTTAGAACATGCGTTTTAAAGAAAATATTCAGTACAATTTGTTTAAACTTTCACATAATGTTGATTGTATTGTTCTACAAACGTCGATGGAAAAATCTGAGAAAACGAGTTCGAGTAGACGAATTTCCGCACAATTTAAACAAAAAAAATCTTCCTATCTATTGTATTTCCAAAGTTAGAAAGGTTTGAAGTATACAGGTTTTACGTATGTTTATTCGACATTCATCGCATACTGCAATTCTTAGAAGAATACACCTTTCTTGTTGCGGAAATCAACCGGAATCTTGGGGTCGCTGATTACGAATCTAATGTTAGATTTTGAAAATTCAAAATGGCTGATTCAAAATGGCCGAACAAAAATACAGAAAGTTACTTGATCTAAATGAAACTAAGTACTCGGGGGTTTTCGGGGTTGCAGATTACGATCCTGATATTAGAATTTGAAAGTTCAAAATGGCGGATTCAAAATGGCCGAACCAAAATACGAAAAGTTGCTTGCTCAAGATGAAATTAATTACTTGAAGGTTTTAAAGGTTGTGCATTCTTACAGAAACAACTTACAACCAACAGCCGAAAAGTAATGTATCAAACGCTCACCGTTTAGTGGCGCATAATGTGTTGAATGTGTGCGTGGTATTATTCTCGCAAGTGGTAAAATAAAACTAATCGGTAATTTACGGAAATTTTGTAAGAATGTTAGTAAGTAAAAGTGAATAATAACGGACATTAAATGACATAATCATTTCACTTGTAATTACGTAACACACAGGACAAAGAATTCTTTGTTAGTGACATTCCCTGATTAACGCCCAAAGGTCAAAATTGGGTTTAAGCGATCAGAAATTCCAAAAGGAAAAAAAATGAGGAAATACTAAAAATATACAAAATGCAAAATGTAAAAAAAGAATTAATAATCATAATACGCCTATTCCCATTTAACAAAAAACTCTTTATACTGATGACCTTCTTGCTAATGAAAGTCAGGTAACGGATATTTACCTTACAACAAGCAGACGGAAAATATTACGACAGAATTTGCAATTCGATACCAAAATATCTCAAACCACATTCGCTATTTAACATTTTTCATAGTAAAGATGTTTATAATATTCGTAATATTCACATGTTTCAATAAATACCAGGCTTTAAAGAGGCGTCCATTTATTTAGTCTGCCATTTTGAATTTTCAAAATTAGTTAGCAGATTCATAATTAGCTTTCTTAAAACCCCATGTATACTAAATATCAGAAACAATCATCATTAGCTTTTTAATTTCGGTCAGCCATATTGAATCTACCATTTCGAATTTGTTTAATTTGATAGAAGATTCAGTGTCAACGACTTCGAAAACCAATGAGTGATAAATAATAGATAGCGTTACTATTTTTTAAAATTTCGATCAATGATATTTGAACCGCCATTTTGAATTTAAAAAATTTAATTACAGATTCATATTTATCGTACTCTAAAATATCTACAGGAATATATTTATTATCAAAATATGAAGATACAAAAAATATTTTCATACAGCGTAAATAACCAAAATATTTCGTATTAATAGTGCCATTTTTAAACGCCATTTTACAATTTCAATTCTACTACGGACCAAGTAGCCGTAGTTAAAAGTAACTTAAAGTGAAAAAGACTATTGAATGAGATTAGAAATCACTCAGACCTCGTATGTATGACAGTGATAGCGAGTGCGGGTTGAAAAACCGACAAATCAAAAAGCCGACAGGTCAAAAAACCGACAGTCATAAAGCCGACAGTCAAAAACCCGACACATAAATAAATAACACATCGGCAAGCGGGGTTCGGGTCGAAAAACCGACAAATCAAAAAGTCGACTTGTCAAAATACCGACAGTAAAAAAACCGACACTTCAACTTCGTCGGCTTTTTGATTTGTAGGTTTTTCGACCCGCACCCGTGATAGCGACAATTTTAATCAATAAAAAAGCCGAAACTCGACAAACCGATGGTAAAAAAATCGACAACACATCGACACATCGATAAGTGGGCAGTTATTCTTTGAAGTGCCGGTTTTTTTACTGTCGGCTTTTCGATTTTCCGGTTTTTTCACTATGGGTTTTTCATTGTCGGTTTTTAACCTGTCGGCTTTTTGATTTGTCGATTTTTCCACCCGAACCACACACGCTGGTGGTTGAAAACACTTGAAAAGCTGATAAATCAAGCGCTCACCGCACGGTGGCGCATACGTATCGCCTAGAACGCTCGCGTCGTATCATTCTCGCAAGCGGTGAAAACTCCATTAGTCAGCAATCTATAGAAATTTGTCATTATTTGTAATTTTTTGAATTAGCAAAAGGAATCTTAGTCGTCACATTAGAACAATTGAGTTCTAAGAGAAAGTGACTTACAAGTTAGACAAATGTGTCTACGTACTCGTGAATATTTATTTGATTGTTATGAATTCGAAATTAACTTTACAATGTTGCACATACAGAAGTCTCAAGAGAGAAAATTGAAATTTACGACATTTTGATGGAATGTCCCAACAAGATAGGATAAGAAGAAACTGGGAATGAATGCGAGACGAAACTATGTCACAAGTCATGCGATCGGTGGCCTGAGTTTACAATAACTGCGAAGGTCTGTTATTGAATGGAGCCCGTTGTACGATATCCTGCAGTGCACCAAAGTGACACAAATGAAGAAAAACTATTTCGATTGTTTTCCAAGTGTAGCGATAATTCGTGCTTTCCATAGTTGCGCCATAAATATCTTGTGCCAATCTTTCTCCTAGAATTATCGCGCGTATCGAACGACTCTGTATTTAGAAGTCTCGGAAGGGCGATAAAACTAAAAGTAGGCCTGGTTTTTATGTGCTCTTTGCGAGCCGTCAATTTGGTCAGATGATTACTTCGTAGGTGTGGGTGGGGAGCATTTAGAAAATGATATCCTTCGTAACGGATGCGGGTGAAATTAAACAGTTTATGATTCATAGTTTATTTTGTATGAGTTATTGGATTATGAAAAATGATACGGAATGCTCGGTAACAAAAAACTCACATAAACGTTTTTGAGGTTATATTCGGAGAATTCTTATGGTATTTTAATTCTCTTATAAAAATATGTTTAACACGTGAGCAAGTTAAGTAAGTAATTTTGAAAAAAAAATAAACAGTTTTTGTCATAATTATGTAATTTGACGTGCAAAAATATAATTAAAAGGTTTTGTAAATGGAAAACAGGAAAGAAAGTACTTTAGTCTAAATTAGACTGCAAAAAATAATCCAAACAATCTAATACGACTGTGTTGGAATATGAGTTCCTGCAAAGAATAGTAGATGGCGCTCCACCCCACAAATGTAATTACTCTGAAATGACTCTAAGTGTACAGATTTATCAAGATATTTCCGACAATTTTATGTTTTCTCGCACGATAGTAGACTTTCTCCCACATATTTTGCTCATCTTCATAAGGCAGCGTTCAAATCTAAGCGCCATTCAAGCGCAGTTTTGTTTATGGGTTGGAGCGCCATCTACCCTTCCTTACGATAACTCATAAAAACATTCGTATTGGATTGTTTTAATGATTCTTCCCATTTTAGTTCAGATAATTGATTTCTACGATAAGTATAATTTAATATTAAGTATTTCTTTACATGTTTTTCAATTACATTTTTTGTTTAGTTAATTATGAAACAAAAAGTCAATGATTTTTTTTTTAAATCCACATTATACTGTTTTTAGGTATGCCCTTTTCAAAATTTCGTACAATTTTTAAGAATTTTGAAGTATTGGGATGCTTCATGTCACTAATTACGAGTCTCTTGACAATATTTAAAAAAGTATTCAAGAATTCGAAACAGGATTAAAAATGATAAAGTTTTGGACTAATAATTTTCTACAAATCTTAACCCTGTTTCTGGAATTTGAATTCTTTTTTGTTTTTCGGGCACGAAATCGATAAAATAATTTCAAATTATTGTCTGGTGTATTAGATGCGCCGTTTTGAAAATATTACAAAAGATTCGGAATCGGAGACTTGAAAAACACCGAATTTCTCAAATAGCTAACGAAATTTCAAATTTATGTCCGCCATATTGGATCTGCCATTTTGAATTTTTAAAATTTGCCACAAGATTCGTAACTATAGACCTGAAAACTACTGTATACCAAATTTCTTAAAGATTAGAAAATTCACATTTTTTCCGGCATATTGGAGATCCGCCATTTTGAAAATCTGTTAAGAGAATTTGTAAATAAGTGACCACTGAAACCTTATTCCAACAGCTTCTAGATAAAAATCTACATTTAGAAGAATTGCATATTGAAAATATCACAATTTTTTTAAAGTTGAGTCATTTTGAATGATTAATCTCACCTATAATAATCTTTTAGCACAAGTCGTTATGTAAAATGGCGTATTTATTGCGAAACAATAGATTTTATCCATTTTTTTTCTCGTTGAAGCAACCATATTGTAAAAGTATCTGAATATAGTACAAAATGGATAAAAAATTCGAATAGAACACACTTAAAACAGAAGAATGTAGATTTTCAAAAAGAAGCATTGACTTTTTGTCTCATAGCTACCTAAACAAATAGCGGCAACATTTTATGCCATATTGAGCGTTAAATGATTAAATATTGAGTAAAGAAAAGTTTCCCCTCTCATGATCCGTTTTTCTATTTTTCTTTAGCAGAATATATATATATGATTTGATTTGGTAGAAATTAAATTAGTCCTGAAGATGGCCCACAAGTGGCCGATATTTTAACAAAAATCCTGACAACATAAACGTGAACTAGAAAATCCTGTATAGATACGATCTAATACCATGCGATCTCAGATGTATAGGAGTCCTGTATCCTATAAAAAATGTACGAAAATACTTATTATTAAATTAAAACTGTCCTAAGAACGAACGATCTAGACCGGACTGCAAAGAATCATTAAAACAATCCAATACGAATCCTTTCACATATGAGTTGTCGTAAGAAACGGTAGATGGCGCTTCAATCCATAAACGAAACTGCATTTGGATAACTCTTAGACCTGAAAAGCTACTTTATGAAGAAGACAAAATATGTAGGAAAAAGTCGACTATCGCGCAAGGAAACGTAAAAGGGGCCGCTTGATAAATCTATAAACTTCAAAAGAATCATTCAAGTGCAATTTCATTTATGGGGTGGAGTGCCATCTACTGATCTTTGCAGGAACTCGCATTCAAATACAGTCATATTGGATATTTTCGATTATTTTTTGCTGTTTAATTTAGACTTAAGTACTTTCTTACATGTTTATCATTTGCCAAATCTGTCAATTGTATTTTAGCAAGCCAAATTGCGCTATTGCAACTAAAAAATGTTTTTGCCAAATCAATTACTTAACGCGTGTTAAGCATATGTTAATGTTTAAAATACCATATAAACGAAATGGTATTTTTCGATATGAGGCCGTAAAACCAGATTTTACAGCTGGAATGCGATCTCATGAGGCCGTAATGTCTTACGGCCGTGTGTCTAATATTATTTTTCGGTACTGAAAGCTGTAAAAATTCGATGTCCCATTTAGTCCGTATGGGTTATGTTTTTGAAAGCGCAGAGTTACACGTGATCCATAAAATCAAATTTTACGGACTAAAAGTAGGCCGTAAAATCGGATTTTGCGGCTGTAGTACCGAAAAATACTTTTTTGAGTCTCAAATATGTCATTTTCAACCTTTTTTGAAAAGCTAAGAGTCTGTCAAGAATTATAAAACGCAATCGTAGAAACAAAATCTTATCGTAATAGATCAGGGTAAGTTGGAATGGCCAATGTCAACTTCGTATTTGGACTATATTACCATAGGAAATAAGTCACAAGCTACTAAGAAGTTAACAGAATAATTAAGAGATCCCCGCAGAGACTAAATTAGCTCGGTCCCGTCGGTAGAGCGGCCAATGGCCGTGGATTGTCAACGGGAAAAGAAGTCGAACCTGGTACGCCGTATTTGGTCACAAGAATGCTGCCAAAGGGGAGCGACGAGACTGCACGGACTCACGAACGGGCTTACGACTTATTCGCCGTAAATACGTGATCGCCATTTCAGATTTGACCGACGGGGGAAGAGATAAACGGCAAATGTCCTACAATGAGCACGAGAGGGAGCGAGATAGAAGGAGTCCATTCACTGGCCAGTGCTCTTGATTCGTTCATTCATTCCTTCGTATCCGTTTACACAGTGGGCCTACAGTCAAGTGTGCGGCACCTGATGCTTTTTCCAAGCTCATGAACGCCGTCAAAGGAGCCCTTGATTTTCACGGTGTGTAGCTATTGGCCACGGGTAGTCAGCCCCGCCAGTAGTAGCCTAAAAGGGGACGATGACTTTTGGAGTATCAAGGATGAGGCCGGGCCAACCGCTCTTTAGGAGGTCGTTTATTTGCATAAATTTTCATGGCAGCGATTAGCTATTGCATAAGGGACTCGAGATATTCAATGTATTAAAGAGGATGAAAAAAGTGTGGAAGCGAGGATGAATAAGTCAGGGATTCATAACTCTTTCTTAGCTGGATGCGGTTTTTTATTTGCTCAAAACAGAATTAATAGTTTATCTCGTTTAAAGCCTGAAAATTGTATAAATTACTTCCTGTTATAACTACAGGCGGATTACAGACAATTCTTTGATGGAATTTATCAAAATATATTTTTTTAATTACACGAGTACACTCTCCTCTATTAATTCTACCTTTTTGCGTTCAATGTGACAAGTTCCGAATGCTTCGATCATATTTCATGTATTTTGTAATTGTATAGACGGAAGAGTGTGTGTAATTGGTGTAATTGACAGGGGTGACACTAGCGAATTTTTAGTATAATCTTATTGAGTCCAAGAATTAATCCGCTCAGTGACGCCAGTATAGTATGGGAGCCCCCTTCTCCCCACACTGCTTGCCCCTACTACTCACTCTCTCGCGGCTGCTGATATGAATAGTGAAGAACCGTTAGCAGAGTGGGGGGTACACAAAACACACTAGCGCAACCACGTTGATTAGTTCATCCATCCTTTTTTGGTCTAAATAAAGTTACACGAAATCTAATAGGCGTACGCGGGTAGTACCTTTCCTATGATGTAATTCTTACAATCCGACCATGTTATTAAATGTAATTGCGCAGTTCCTACCTTCTGGTCAATTATGAACTACATAAGATTTGAAGAAGCGTTCCTAGTATATAATGCAATACGAAAGAGAACATTTTTCTATTAAAATAATTAATTGTCACATTGGAGGAAACGATGCAAATTATTTTACGATTTTTCTGAGTATTTTTTGATTTTTGAAAAAATCTACGTACGTGAAATTCGACGTGCCGGGACTTGAACCGGGGACCTTTCGATTGTCGACCGAATGCTCTACAAAATATACTACTAAAGTAATTTCTGTCCTTGTTTATCGGATAATGTATACTATTGCGTTATCAAATTTAGTAAAGTATGAATATATATTTAAACATTTATTTGTTTACATTAATTTAGGCTTTAACAGGCAGTATTATTTAGTATTTCTCTGATTTATTTTTACAAATTTCACTATATCCATTGTAAAATACTGAAATCACGAGGTTTTCACGAATTATTTGTAATTACATTAATACCGGAATTTAGGCATTTGAATTGCCTTTCTCCTTAAACTGTATATTTTTAACTTGCTTTACAAACTCTCTTTTTTTCTTAAAATCAATATTGTTTATAAATTATTGGCATACAACAAATAAATAAAATAAAAATAATCGTACTCCTTATATTATTATTATATTATTAGAAAAACAACGTAAACAAACCAGAAGGTTGTTTACATTCTAATATTCTTTTTGGGATGGATTACACAGGTTAACATGCTTTTGTTGTTGGGAATCATTTCCGCCGTAATTTTTCTGATAATATTTCAAATATTCTATATTATTATTACACTTTTTAAATATAAAACATATCACAGAAAGTATGTGTTTTAAACATACAAAGCGTTTTAGCAATTTATGACATTTTATCGAATTTCAATGAAACAGCGAATTTTAACGAACATTTTATTCAAGATATTGAATGATCAGGAAGCCAATTTGCTAAACGTACGCAGATTCGATTACCTTCTTAAGAATGTATTCTATTCTAAGTATTTGTTAACTGACACTCCTTCAATAATCAAATTTCAAACCTCTTAACCCATTCTGGAATTGCGAATTAAGATTTTTTTATTGAATTTCAAGCCTCATTATTAAATGAGTGAAAATTTTTGAACGAATACGCGAAACAAAATTTCCTTGAAACTTTACCTCCAGATGGTTATTTTGGGGACAGTCTTGTAGTACAGTCTTCCCTCCGTAATTGTTTCCCTCTATAATCGTTGGCATCCTAATTCCATTTGTAATTGTTGTCTAGGTTCCCCTTCATAATAAAAATTAACAATAAAAATTAACAATTAAATTTATCTCCCTATACCGCGGAAGCAAAATAGCACTTTCTCTCCCTAGGGATCAAAATACGTTTAACAGGGAGCAAATTAAGTTTCTCACACTCCTAGCGCAAAATGTTATTTTGCTTTCTATATAGCGGTAACTAAATAGCATATACTTTCGCCTAGTGAGAAAAATTTACATATTCGGGAGAAAAATTAATTTCTCGCACTCTGAGCGCCAAATGCTATTTTACTTCTTATATCTAAAAATAGCAAGGGTGAAAAGTGTTTGTAGACTCATGCGAATTGCCGTCCTGGGTTCCCTTGGGCGTCAAACTATTATTTTGCTCCCTAGTTTCACAATGTACTATTTTTAAATCGGAAATTCATAATGTTAATTTTTATTTACACATATAATTCTTAAATATTTTTAGTAATTCCATGGTTAATTGTAAAATAAAATTTTAAAAAGTACTCTTATAATGCCGAAACTTTAGTACATTTACAATTAGAATTCAATAGTAGAACATATGACAAAGAAAATGCTATGTATTTTAAACTTTGTAAAAGCATCGTAGAAATAATCGATTCACAATCGATTATTTTTCCAACTGTCAAATGTTCGTTATGAACCAGTTTTCATTTCGCATGTTTAAACGCGTAAATAATTATGACGTTTTTTTGGTTAAGTTGCTCGAAATTTATGTTTCTTGTAAAATAAATTACCATAGCGATGTTTCTTGCGCGATATTATTTCAAAAGTAAGACACTTATTTCATAACGTTTTTAACTGTTTGTTATTGTTTAAATATTTTATAGTATAACTTAAGTTTCCTGATAAGAAAAAAAGTGCGTAAAGTAGGAGTAATTATTCACGTCAACAGCATACTTGTGTTCAATCGTTCAAAAATACTTGATCGTTTCTAATATTACTAAAATATAAAGCAATAATTGCATGAATAAATATAAATTAATGTTATTTTCTTTATTTTTAGATGAACGGGAAGACGTCCAAAAGAAAACTTTCGCGAAATGGATAAATTCGCAGCTCTTAAAGGTAGGAATTTTTATTAAGCAGTTTTTTGAAATTTAATGTGTAATAATTTAACACGTTTCAATGTTTAAAATGTTTTAATTTTAGATTTTTAGGTAATTATTTTTTATTTGTTTTATGTAATTATATTACTACAATGAGCTTTTTTTGATTTTCAAAATTTATATGAAATTTATAACAAATTTGTTATGTGTCTACTGTTGGCATATTATTTTATACAAATTTATTTAAACGTAACTAATAGTAACAGTTTCTTTAGACTACAAAGTTTGAATTCAGCTTTAGGTGTAATAATTGTATAATTGAATAATAGATATCGATAAAAGGAATAATTCATGGCTCGTAACCTACAAATATTCTTTTTTCATTCTTACTAATTGTAAGAAAATATTAAAAATCGACGATTTTTGGTGAATTCAATGAAAATTTGTTTCCGTGTTGTAAAAGCTTACACGAAACAGAGAAATATTTTAATTTACCTCTGTTACTGTTTTAATTTACCTTAATCGTCACTTTTATCGATTTTTCTAAAACCTGTGTATAATTTACAGCATAAATAATAGGAATTATGGAAATAATTTTAGCCTTTAAGCTTTAATATTATTTTAATGTTTCGCTCATTACGGGATATTTCGCTTCGAATATCGGCTCATGTAAGGATATTATATTTGTAAATGCACGTACGTAGTAAACCGCACTTAAGTACTTTGCTGATAATCACAGGAACATAATGCAGGATTAGCGGTACAATTATGCTCAACTTTGACAGTTATAATGACGGGATAACTAAGACAATTAATTAGCGTTGTGTTTAACATCAGATCGCTACTAAACAAATAGTCGTTTAGTCGGCTATCTGTACTACACGTGATTTTTAATAAATTAAGTTTTGTTTAGAAGTTTACGAATACTTTTGTTATTAATCATCGCTTGTTTCCAGATGCACGTAGATTAGTTTAATTAGTATCATAAATAATATTTGCTTTGTTCGTGTTCGCATATAATCCTTTTCCGATGACTGGATGTTATCAAAAATATTTTACAGAACCATCACGATCCGATTTCGGACTTATTTGAGGATTTAAGAGACGGAAATCGTCTCTTATCTTTATTGGAAGTGTTGACTTCGAGAAAATATGTAAGTGCATTTTACCGCCGATATAATTAATCGAGCCTGACTTTAAAATTGAATATTTTGTACATTTTTAACTAGAAAAGGGAAAGAGGCCGTATGCGAGTCCATCATCTAAACAATGTCAATAATGCTTTGAAGATTCTTGAACAAAATAATGTGAGTATTTCGCAAACTTTTGGGAGATTATACGATATTTTATAACTTTTTTATTTACAGGTTAAACTTGTCAATATTAGCAGCAATGATATCGTTGATGGAAATCCAAAGTTGACTCTTGGATTGGTTTGGAGTGTAATTTTGCATTGGCAGGTACGGAATGCATTTCATTTAACAAATATAACGATTATTATTTCATTGAGTTTCTTTAGTCTTTACATAAACTGCGTTATGATTATCAATTTAATATTAACATCGGATTTTTTTTTATTTTGTTATAATTTTCTGATTATTGATAAAAAAAACGAGGACCGCTCTAGAAAAATTCGATGCGCTGGGACTTGAACCCGCGACCTTTCTATGCCCAGTTCGATTTTCTACCAAAAGTAACGAGCATATTTCATCTTGATTCATCAAAACGCAGTTTATGTAGAGTATTGTTACAAAATTTTAGCGGACCTCAATTGAAAAATTGTTTTTCCTACACGAATTTCGCATAGTTTTTCATATCTTGAATACTTAATATTTCTACATATCTTTTTTTAATCGTGTATTTCTTACTGTCCAATTCAGTTCTTCATTATCGTCATATTCAAATTCAAAATTAATAATTTTTACTTTTTTTTTGTTTCAATTTCTTATTTCTGCAAGTTTTACATTCTAGTACTGTTTCAAAATACTAAAAGCTATTGTTCGATGAATTCTAAATGTAGGCAGGAAGTCCAAAAATAACCGTCACACCAATCATAACCCTGAACCTAAGAAACGAACCTGTTCTTTCCATACCGCCAAGTATTCCTCTAATATACGAATCGACCAGATTTCCAAGTTCCTCTTTAAAAAATTATTGGAAATTCATGGAAAGGAAGAAAGAAGCTAGTAGTAAAGATAGTTCGATAGTCCTTGCGATACAGCAGCCATGAGATGCGGATGTCAAAGTAAAGTCTACATTTCGTATTTTCTTTTTTCTGCACTCAATAGGTTCACTACCACCTCAAAGATTTGATGACAGAACTGCAACAAACAAATCTGGAGAAAACTCTTTTGGCATGGTGTCGCCAGACTGCACAGGTACGAGCCATTTTCTTTTTATGTGCAAATTACAATCGATGCAAACAAACCGTCTACATAAAATATGTTTTATTTGCAGAACTATCCAGGTGTTGACATAAAAAATTTTACGACGTCATGGTCCGACGGATTGGCGTTCAATGCGTTGCTGCACAGGTGGCGACCGAACATTTTCGATTTCACGAGCATGGCCCGAAAACACCCGAACGCCAGACTCGAACATGCCTTTCGTCTAGCTCAGGAACATCTTGGCATCGAGCGGCTCTTGGATCCGGAAGGTACGATGATGACGAACTTGCATTATCCGAGCTTGAACTTTAAAGCTTCTCGAGGCGACGAGGGCTTTCGAGGGGCTCGATTTTACAAGATTGCGCCACCAAGGTGTATTTAATGAGGATTTAATCTGCTCCTTTTTGCAGACGTCAACACGTCGGTGCCTGATAAAAAATCGATCATGATGTACGTCATGTGTCTTTTCCAATCGCTACCTCACTCTGGCGAAGAACTTGGGGAAATCGACATTTCTGCCTCCAGCGACACCACAAGTCCAGCTACAACACCATTGTCTGAAGTAAGAACTTAATCTATAAGTCTCAACTTAGAGGGTGATTAATAATCTAGTGGGGTTAATTAAATCTATACTACAATTTAGTATTTTCTTTTAAAATTTGAGATAGTATTCCTACTATGTTGGTTCTACATAAACAATCCTGATATTTATGAGAAGACATTTTTTTTAAGTGATGTGTGATCAATAGCCACTAGGCAATGAAAACCATATGTAATCATTTAAACGATTTCTGCATTTTCAGAGCACAATGTCATTTACGCATTTCGAAATGCCAACGTCAAGACCAATAAGTTTAGCTACCAACGTTTCGGTAGAGCTCGGAGGATACCAAGTAGCTCTAGAAGATGTTTTAACTTGGTTATTAGAAGCTGAAGACAAATTAAATAACGCTTCAGAGACAGGCACATCTTTGAATGTTTTGAAAGATCAGTTCCACGAACACGAGGCTTTTTTAATGGAACTTTCCGGTCATCAGGATGGCGTAGGAGCCGTTTTAGAAGAAGGTGCTAGACTTTTAGGCGATGGAGGATTACAAAAAGATGAAGAACATGAGGTGCGAATACAGATGTCATTGTTGAATTCGCGTTGGGAGAATCTTCGAGTGAGGTCTATGGAGAGGCAAACGAAGATTCATGAGGTAAATATTTAACAAAATTGTATAATTTTTAAAATTCTTTGTGTTAATTTCGTTTATTTGACGCCGATTGTTTGAACCAGGTTCTCATGGATATGCAACAAACTCAGCTCGATTCGCTGAGGGAATGGCTGATGAAGACCGAGGATCGAATATCTCATATAGCAGGTTTAGAAAGTAAGCAAAACTTAGAAGAGCAGCTGAAACAATTGAAAGAGTTGGAACTGGATATCGAAAGCCAACAAAGCGTTGTGAATAATTTAAAAAATATGGTAATAGTTGTGGATGAGGAGAATTCCGAAACAGTTTCGGCTCAGATGGAAGATCAATTGTCAGCTCTCGGCGAGAGATGGACGCACATTTGTAAATGGCAGGAAAAGCGTAGAAAAAACTTGGAAGCTCTTTCTTTATTATGGGAGGATGTGACTGAAGATTATAAAAAGCTGATGTCTTGGCTAATCCAAACCGAAATTACTCTGAAACAGATGGAAGCTAGTCCTGCATCTGAAATGGGAGAAATTTTGGATAGAATCAAGAAACTGAACCTACTGAAAATGGAAATGGATATGACTCAAAAGAAGCTAATTTCTTTGCAGAATTCTATTCAAGATTTTGAAGGACAGAGCTCTTCCTCCGACTTTGTTAATATGTTGGAGAAAATTGAGAACTTGCAAGATCGATGGGAGGCAGTTGGACAAATTATGGAGGTTCAGAGTCAAAGAGTGAGTTTTTATTACATTGATTTAGGTTCAATCTTATTTTGTGTTTATAGCAAACAAGATCGCAATTGCCATTTGATTTGCTCAGAAAGCTTAAAACCATCATCAAGATCGTCTCATTTTAACTTTTCATTCTTAAAATCAGAAATGATATCGTTTTCTTTTAAGTTTTAAGACAGCAAAAATTTATTTTAAGACCATATTCTGACAGTAGAAGAATAAATGTGAAAATAATATTTCTTTGCTTTCAGATAACAAATTCAGGATTTGAAGTAGATTCTAACGATTCACAAATGAATGTTTCTGCTGGCAACGAATGGCTCAACGAAACAATAACGAGCATTGCTTACGGAGATGACCCTTCCAAAATGGTATTTAGAAATTGCATTTAATGCCACGTTATTATATTTAATTTCCAAATTAAAAAACGCTGGTTTTAAAAGCTCTATCAGTTTATATAACGCCTTAAGAGAAATTTTTTCAGTTTTCTTTTTTGTTCTATAGTAGTGGTTCCAGTAAAAACTAATGAAGTTGTAGCCCTTTGAAATTTATAAGAATTCTTAAAAGAAGAAACATAATAATGTCGTTGATTTATATTTGAAAATTGGCTAAAAATAACATAAAATAGATATTTTATGTATACGTAATTTATCAAATCAAATAGAAAGCAATAACTTTCACTCTTTTTATATGAAAATGTAATTTTAACATACTTCAAATATTTTTTATTCCAACAATTTATACATTACAAAAAATCCGGTATCATTAATTCATGCGGGTTTTAAGGCAGAAAAATTAAAAAAAGAAATTCCTTTAAAACATCACAGCAACTTACTCTCAAAATGATTTGACAAAGTGACTCAAATATGATCGGTGATCTCTGACTTCGCCGTCCCTCAAGCACATTCCTCGCCACCGGGCGCAAAGTCTCACTTTACGCCCACCGTGCGAAAATAACTATTTTCACTAATGCTGTGAACGTTTTGCTTAGTAAAGTAGTTTTGGAAAATCTATTATTTTCAAATAACAAATTTTGGAACAAATTCTCAAATTTTCAAATATTCTGTAAAAATTTCAGAGTATTCTTCAACCAATTTTAAGACGTTTTCAAATCTCGCATCTTCGATGATCTCCATTTTGTTAAGTGAATAACTTCATGTACGAATTTTGTTACATTTATCCGCATTTGAGTAATAATACTTTTCCTCACAAGGTGGCACTTATCACATCAAAATTAAATATTGAAGGGCAACGTAAAATAAGATTCTGTGTCATTACCATTGGAATAATAAATTCGACCGATTCTTTACTTAATTTAATTATACATCATTCTAATGACCAGTTTTCTTGTTTTTTTTAGACGACGTCTCACTCGAAGAAACGTAAATTGGACAGTGCAACCAGGCAAGAATTCGAGTCCGCCTTGCTAAACCTGTACAAGTGGTTGGATTATGTTGACCTTGAGATAGGTCGTTCCGAGGGTGTCTTCGACGAGTTGAGCGTGGACGAGAAGAAGGTCGTTTACGAGGACAACTTGGCGGACATCGAAGTCCATAGGGGTGAATACGAGAAAGTTCTGGAACTTGGCAAGCGACTCATTGACGAACTTACCGATGCGAACGAGCCAACCGACGAGGAAGAAATAAAAATAAAAAATGTCGAAAAGTGTTGGGCCGCGACCAATGATCGATTTAAAGAAATTAAGGAAAAAGTAGATTTCCTATTGGGAGTCAAGCAGCACCGTGGAGAACTTGCCAATTTGCAGTTCATGTTGGATGGACACACGAAGTGGTTCGACTCGAACCTCGAGAGCAACCAGTTAGAATTGTTTAGAGTAAGGAATATGTTTTTGGAGAAGTTTATTTTTGACTCGATGTATCGGTTTTTTTATGCATGTAAAATGAAAAATAAAAAATTTTATAAAAACCCAATTGACGTGATTTTCGTCATTGTGTTCAGGTCAAAATAAAATCGGTCAAATCTTACGAAGACCGATTGACCAAATTGACCAAGAATGTCGCGGATTTGAGGGCGAATCCGACGGCCGGCAACGAGGTCATTTCGCTCGAGACCGACACGAACCAGTTCGTTACCAGCTGGAGGGATTTTTTGGGCAGGTAAGTTATCGATCTTGACCAGGATCGAGATCGAGATTTACTCTGAACGAGGGATTTCATTATTGCAGGCTTTACGAGCGCGAGGCGGCTCTGAGCAATGCCGCTGACAAAGTACCTCCTAAAAAATATCACGAGAAAATCGCGACTTTAACGACCTTCATAAATAACGTAGAGGGCGTGCTTCTGTCGGAGCATGCGGTGATGACCGACGAGAAAAGTATGCTCGACCAGGTTAGGAGATTCGAGGAGCTCCAGGAGGCCGTGAAGACTCACGAAGGCAGCTTCGAGTACGTCAATGTCGTTGGTCAGGAACTGATTGGGAAATTGAATGGAGATACCCAGGCAAATAGGATCAAAGACGAATTGCAGGATTTAAACACAAAGTGGAGCGACATTCCAATTATTTTGGAGGAGAGACAGAAGAAACTTGCCAAAGGTGGGATATTGTCCAAAATATTTTTGGAATATTGGTTGTTGCGGTTTCATTTATGTCATTTGTTGTATCCGAAACAAAATCCAAATAAAATGTTTAAGGTTGATGAGGTTTTTGGAATTTTTCTGTTTTGGTGTTCTGTAGGTCTGATATAGTACAATTTTTCTTATGGATTATGTATGGTAAATGTTGGAGAAGTGTCTTATTCGAAAAAATTCACTTTTGCAGGATATTTTTGTCCTTATTCGATTAGTAACAAAAGTAAAAAAACAAATGTCAAAATAAAACACAGTAAAGCGACAGAACCATCTACTGCGGAAGTGCGGAACTATTCAGGTAGTTTATGTCCACGTCGTCATCGGTGAAAATAAGTTTTAGTTTTTTTGGTAAATTATTAATCAAATAGACACTTATGTTTCATGGAATTAGTCAACAGTCGATGATGAAAAAAAACATTTCAATTCCGTATAGTAAGAACATTTTCTTTGGCATTTTTTCGTCATTTCGATCGTATATTTATTACTATTCTTCACCTTCAATAGTTACGACTTTTCTTAGTTGGTGGCGTGGACTCTTTCTCAACACAACGAATAAATCTAAAATATACTGCAGTAATATAATACTCATTTCTTTATCGTTGAAAGACGGCGGCGACTAGCGGAAGCAAGAGTAACTATCTTTGCATGGACTCTTTGCGCGGGAAACAAAATACTATTAATTCAGATGAGTTCAGTAATTGAAGTTTGGGACTTTTTCTGCATCATAGTGGGTGGTGTGTACAAGGGTCCATTTTGTCAGCAAATAGTAGCTTATTAAGGTTATGACATTTCAACGACGGGTTCAAAGTATTTAGAAAAATTTTATAAAAATGGAGTTTTCCTTCATTTTATATTCAAAATAATAGATTACCCCAAGAACGCCCAAGACGGCGTAAAATTTTGTATTTCTTCGTCTTATTTGATTTAATACAAAGCGTTAATGCTTCTTTCTATGCATCTATACGACTATTTTCGGGTGTGCTTCTTACGAATCTGCAATAAATTTGGGATTATATTCAGCCGTTTTTACAATATGGCCGTCTAAACACAAAAAATGTGACAAAAATCTACTTTTTGGGAATAAATTCTCAATTTTTTGTATGAAGACGTTATTCAAATGTTTTTATCGAATGGCATAGACTTACACTCCAAGATTATTATAGTCGCGATTGAAAGCTCAGAATGGCGGCTTCAAAATGGAGCCATTTTTACAAAAATTTTAACGTTTTGAACGTACAATTCATCTTAATTGGAGTTATTCAACTACAAGATATTGAAACCGAGGTTTTTGAAGTCGCTGATTTCAAATCTATCGGCCGGTGTTTAAAATTATAAATGGCGGATCCAATATGGCCGACAAAATATTAAAAACTGATCGGATCTGCTCTTCGATTTGCTTCAGACTTGGTACATGGGGGTTTTCGGGGCCGCTGATTACGAAACCGACCTTAGATTTTGAAAATTCAATATCGCGGGCAAGATATTAAAATTTGATCGGTGGTTTTCGGGGTACCGATTGCGAATCCGACCTTAGATTGTCAAAATTCTATTTTAAAAAAATTGATTAAAAAATGCATTAATGCTTTGCATAAAATCAAATGAGACGAAGAATATCAAAATTGAATGAAGTCTGGGGCGTTATCGAGTTAATTCTAAAAAATTATTTGATTTTAATAAGTATGTATAATCTTCAAGTTGCCTTCGATAATATAGTTCCAATTATGAATGCAAAACTGACAAGAAAAATATTAACAAAATTCGAAAAATGTGTATGTTTTGAAATCCAAAAGTTCTCAGAAAAAAATGTAAAAGTTATTGAATGATTTTGATTAGTTTTTTGACCAAAGAAGGGAAGTTGGAAAATAAATCTGAAGAAACAAACTATTTGATATGACAAAAAAGGTACCGACTTTCTTACAATGAATCAGTCGAATTTTACTAATTGTTTGCCGAATTCGACTAATGGTATTATTAGTAAAAAGTCGGTTACTAACAATTAGTCGAAAACTATAAATTGAAATAATGGAATAATTGAATTATTATTTTCGTCTAATCTTTCAAATTTTTGTAATATCATTTGAATTAGTGAAATGAAATTATAAACGAGAAATTAGGTATTTAATACAACAAATACGTGGTTTATTTATAATTATATTTCATAAACGAACTTTTTGTGAGACATGTTAAATATTTAAAAATTTTATGAGACCTCGAGTTTTTAAATAGCTGTCATACACTTCATTCAATGGCATTGAAAAACAAGTGTAGCAGGGCCAGTGATAAAGTATATAATTACAAACAAAAAACAGAGAAAATTTAGTAGAAACCATTTTTAGTATCGAAATCCAATAAAATAGGAAAAATTTACAGATTTTTATTGACAGTATTCACAATACGTTTTTCCTATCTTTTACTAACTAATTGAAATAGTAAACCCGAAGGACTAAATAATTAATAGAACGATTCTCTCTATTGATCATCAATTATATGATTACGATTCTACTAAATTCCTATGAAGTTTAATAATTCAAATAGTCAAATGTTATAAAATAACTCATTAGTGATATAATAGTTTTTCCGAACAACTTAAAATGTGACTAATTCGAGAGAAACAAATCGTTAAAAATTTAGGATATATGGTTTTAAAAACTAATTTTCAAAGAACTAGTTGAAAAGAGTGATTTTATTTTTTGCTAAATACAAAATAGAGGGCCAGAAATTTCATAAAATGGACTAATTTTTAAATCTATATATTATGTTGTCTAATGAAAACGTTCCATTTACTTCTTTTGAACATTGTAAAGTAAATCTACTCTTTTTGGAATTCTTAAGAAAAATATGTATGACATTAAAAAGTAAACTATAAACAATGGTAGGTTTAAATAAATTTATTTACAAGTATAATAAAAATAATAATAAATCATAGACGTAAAGCCTCCTTTTACATTAATTCAATCTTCCTCGTTAAAACAAAAATGAAGTTGACTATTTTTTCGGTATTACTCTACAAATTTGATTTATTCGAAAACTAGTGCAGTGGTGAAAAAATTCTGATACTAATTGTATGAGTAATCATTTTAACTAATAAAGAATAATAAATATTTAAAATAATAATAATAAACATTAAACAATAACAGAGTTATTAGAACTGGATTAATGAATTATTTATTAGTAACCATATTCCAATTTTACCACCTTTTTACCCCTTGATTAGTAGTTTTGACTAATTCAGGTTTAAAGAGTAAAAAATTGAACTTTTAGTATGTCTAAACTATCTTTACATAGATGGGTTGACGAATTTTACTTGAAGAGTTAGTATCTCAATAGCGCAAATTTTTAATTGTTACAAAGAAAAGCCATTCAGATGAAAAATTCATAATATAATAGGATTGTCTGTTCTATTTAATTCTTAACTATATATACAAAATTTAAAAACTAAATAATTTGACTTTGTCAATGAAAATCTGAGAACATTCCCAAGGAATATGACACTGAATGTCATTAAACCATTTTAAACAAAATACGAAAATCATAATGCAAACGACATTAATTAAGTTGAAAATTGTTTATTTGGAGCTATCTCAGTTTAATACAAATATCATTCTTCAACATAAATTTACTAATCACCAACAATTTGTTATTATAATATTTGGAGTTTGTTGGTTAAAACGCAACGACGAACCTCTGAGTCTCCGATTTGTACAATTTTTTGATGTTTTAGTACTCCGTATCGAGTGAATTTTCGTGCAAGTAAATTCTTCTAACTATATAGCCCTTAAAAATTAATATTCTATGAAATAAATAAACAAATGTTTTTGAAAAATCGACGTATTTCGTCCGAACAATTCTGAATGAAAAATAATAATAATAAATAAATTACTTAGATTCAAACAATTTTTCGTGGCAAAATACAATTGTTCTATTTCAAGAAGTAAAAAAAAACGCTAATTTGTAAATTTTTGTTTAACTTGAAATAAGTTTTTATCATTTATTAAAAAAAAATTCCCCCTCTGTTAGCTTCGGTCTCAAATATTAACGTTAAGGGGTGGGAGAGGCTAAACTAAACTAAATCGATATTTTCTGTTTAATTTTTAGTTTCACAGGTCATTTGAATTTCGTTTTTTTGTTTCTATTTCAAGGATTAAGTTTATATCTTTTATTGAAAAAAAAAATCTCTCTTCATGAGTTTCACCCTCAAAATTTAGAATTCTCTTCTCTGCGGATGACAAAGATCTTTGACATTTTGGACTTTTCTCTGACTGCGGCAAAAACATGATGTCAAAAAAAAGATACAAGTTCTTTAATTATGTTGTTTTTATGATTTTGTAAACATCTTTGTCATGAGCTATGACATCGTATGAGGACAATTTCTGCATTAAAAATTAATTAAATTCGCTGAAATTGTATATCCGGGGGTTTTCGAAGTCGCTGATTACAAATTTGATGATATATTTTGAAAATTGCGAGGAAAAATGGTGTTTTCAATATGGCGGATACATTTTCCGAAAATCGAATCATTTTGCTTAAAACTTGTTACACTCTGGGGGTTTCGAGATTGCTGATTACAAATATGATGATATATTTTGAAAATTCAAAATGGCGGATCCAATATGGCGGGTACGATTTTCAAAAAATGATGTTAGTCTTCTCCCATTACCTTCAATCTACAATATCTACTTCTAAACTTTACTACGAGGAGGTTGGAGAAAGGTCTTCAAAATACACTTTTTTTTATTTATTTATTTTGTTATATTTATGATTTTTTTTTTATTTTTGCTTTAAATTTTTTTTTTATATATTGCAGTTTTAAAATGAAGACAGTAAAATATTGAACTCTAGAAATCAGTGTTTTTTCCACATGTAACACAATGACTCGGGAGTACATACAAAAAAAATCTTTTAAATTTACACGAGATAATCTGTATAGATAATAATAAACTCTGTAAAATATTTATAAAGGCTAAAAATCTTGATTTGCAGCTGAAGAATGGAAGAAGTTTTTGGTACAAAAATAAATGTCGGTATAAATATTCTATAATCACGAGAGTGCTCCTATTGCTTTAAAAACTTGCCACGAGCAGCACTGCAGTCAGGCAACAAAACAAACTGTTCTGCGCTCTTAGGGAAACCTCTGAATAACAAATTGCCGTAATTTTGAACATGCAAAAACTGACATAAGATACGTAATTATTTCGTACTTTGATTAAGGCGTCCGCCATATGGAATTCTACTTTTAAATTTTCGAAATCTGACTTCAAATTCGGATTCGCGGTCCCGAAACCTTCCAGAAACAAGTATCGAGCAAAATAGTTAGAAAATTTGTCCGCCATTTTGAATTTTCGAAATCTGATTCGTAATCAACCTCCAAAAGCCTTTCTAGGTTCAAAATCAATTCGAATTTAACTATAAAAATCATTTATTTCTTTACTTCTAAAAAATGTATTGTATCACACTAAAAAGAATTTAATTATTTATGTGCCATCTAAAAGATCAACCATTGAAATTTATCAACGTTCTTTTTTAACCCATTAAATCCTAAAAAATATCGATACACCATATCCGACATAAAATTTTATGCTCGTTCAGAATATGACCGTAGCCATTGTCCAGTGTCAATGTATGAAAAATTCTAAACAATTTTTTGCCAAAAAGTGCGGTATTTTTATGAAGCAGAATCTCCACCTTCCAGCTTTTCTTTTTTTTGATTTTGTATTAACCCGTTGCGTCCCGAAATGACATAAATTATTCCTATTTTTTATGTAAATATTTTTTATGAAAAGCTTGCATGACTTGATATACAAGTTTGTATCTTATACTGTTAAGATGTGAATTTTTTCAATCTGAAGTCCACCAAAAATCAGGAAAAAAATATTTTTTTGTGAGACCTTTTTTTTTTAAATACCGAAACGTCGTTCGATTTGTACTTGTGGATAGGGTGAAGTAATTATTTGCAGTAAAATTTGCAGTATCATGCATATCCCGGAATTTTCAAAATTAAGTAATTTGACATCGCATTTGTAATCAGAAACCTAAAAAATCCACCTATGTAAATTTTAACAAAACTTTGTAACATTTTTAGTTTCCATATTGGATCGGCTATTTTGAACTTTAAAAATCCGTAAACGAATTTGTTTTCAGGAACCTCAGAAACTCCGCTCTACAAATGTTAAAAAATTCATAAAAAATTTTACTTTTTCTTGCATATTGGATCCGCCATTTTGAATGTTAAAAATCCTTCAACGAATGTGTACTTAGGGGCTAGAAAAATGCTTCGATACCAATTGATATTGAAAAAATATTGATTGACAAATATACTTTTAGAACAAAAAAAAAAGAAAATTATTCTGAAAATTTTTAATTACAGCTTGGGAATAACACTATCTTTTAGTGTAACTTATAATTCCACCTTATCCACAAGTACTAATCTATCAGTCAACGTCATCATATAAAAAGAAAAGTTTCAAATTTACGAAAATGCTAATTTTTTCATAATATTTGCATTTCTGGGTACAATATGGAGAAACGACTACGGATATCGAAAAGTGATTTTCAAATATCGAATAAATATGATAAAAGTTGTTTGTAATTTTATAGATATGGAAGCTTTGAAGCTATTCAATGATGACTTGAGCAGCATAGAGGAGTGGCTCGACAAATCTCTGAGGCATCTTCAGGAAGTTTCAGAAGACGCTTCGGTTGAGGATGTTGAGACGACCGAATTCAAATTGCAACAAATCAGAGAATTGGTCGAAGATATCGACCGTACTAAACCTCGAATCGAAAATCTTCAAACATACACGAATACGCTTTTGGAAAATTCTGAGCCAAAGTTCGCGGGCGTCTTGAACAATAAACTAGAAGCGGTTTCTCGTAGATGGAACGTCATTGTCGATGGAGCGATGCATCAAGGCGACAAGTACGAAAATGCCCTAAGGAAAAATGACGAAGTGAGTTCAATTTATTATTAACTTTCTCACCTTGACACTATGACTTTTTAACACTTTCCTATCCTAACTCTTCGAAATTAGAAAATACGCACAGTCACTTTTAATTTAAATAGTTTCAGTTACTAATTAAAAGTGTACATGGGGTTATGGTAAAAATAACTAGATTTCTATGCTCTAAAAAGGTTTCGCTTTCTTAAATCACACGTCGGTTACCCCAGTAATCGGAAATAGATTGAGGATGGGGTTAAATGGATTCATTTTAACATTTTTGCATTTGGGAGTTTAATTTTTTTAACCCGTTAACACCCAGATATACCAAATTTTTTCATGATGTTAACCGTATTTTACCATTTAATCGCCAACAAATTCATTGACCTTTGCATGAAAACAAATTAGATGAGAATCTTATACCGTCTTGGGCGTTAACGGGTTATATCCAGAATGCACGCTCTCCTATACTGAAGAAAATTGACAAATTCAACTGAGATGTTGAGTCGAGAGTAGTTAAAAGAAATACTTTTTTTGTTAGCATAACATTATTGATGTTGGTAAATTTACTATTTTTAATGAAGTTAAAATTATTTACGCAGTAAACGAAAAAGTATTCCGGATGACTGGAGATCAAGAAATACGATACTATAGATAAAACTCAAAAAGGCTTGCACTAATATAATAATAAAGGAACCGCCAATAGCTGCACTAAAAATATAGCCACTAAAAAACATTTTCAGAAAATCCTTAGTTGATTTGACTACTTTTTAACTATGCATAGTAGATCGATACGTTTCAAGAAAATTTTCTGAGTTGTAGTTAATACCGTAAAGAAGTTAAATCAACTAAAAATGTAGTTCTGCTAAATGCAATTAAAAAGATATCGCTCCGGCATGTTGAATAATTTTTGGTGTACTAGCTAGTTAAACTCTAAAAAAATGTGTTTAAATGTAGTAGAATTAACTGCCAAAATGTCGTTTCCATAACTATATTTTTTGTTGATTTGACTCCTTTATGGTTGTAACTATAACCTATAAATTTCAGTTCAGGACCTACGGAAATACTTTCGGTAGTTAAAAAATAGTCAAATCAACTTTTTTTCAGTGTATGTACAACTTCTGTGGCAGATTACATAATAAAATCAATGCACAGATTGTTTAAAATACACCTTATTTATTATTTTCGATAGTGCTATTTGGAATTGTAACTTCAAAATTGGTAAAGATTGAGTACTTACCCATGATTTTGAGAAAAATATATGAAAAAATCAAATTTTTGGGGTAATTTTTGGTTTAAATTTCGTTTTTTACATTGATATACCGATATTTCTGTGACCAAAGTGAATAAAATGTTTGAACTCAATAGCAATATATGTAGGCATGTTTTATTTCACTTTCAAATATCCAAAATGGCGGCTTATTTCAAGAAATTTTTTTGGGCGTGGAAATGTAACATTTTAAATAAATTTAATTCTGAAATTTTACTCAAATTAAGAATAGAATAGATTCGAATATTACCAATCGATTATAAATAAATTCGAATGTATTAAAATTTTGGCAATTTGGAATTGAATAAAATAAAGGTCGATTAGCGTTGAAACGAATTCAAATAAGTAGATTAATAACACTGTGCAGCAGTCGATGCGTCCTCTAATTTCAATTTTAATTGGACGAAATTCAGAGTAAATACATTTTTGAAATTTTGGGGAATTGAAGCTTGCAACTTCTCATTCATATACTTAGCCTATTAACTCCTGAATAATACAAAATGAAACCCGCGATTTTGGGCTCTCAAATTTTGAACAAATCGCTGTTAGTTTTTTGTGCCCTTAAATTTTCTTCGTGTTTTTGGGTGTGCTCTATACGATGCAATTATTAAAAATAGCGAAAAATGTCATCTTGTACTTTTTTTTTGCAAATTTTCGAAAAAAGTTGTAATTTTTATATACGATATTTTTTAGAAAACGACCCATTTTGACCAGGAAAACGGTTTCTTTATGCAATAAACAGCTGCAAACGTGTTATTAATTTGGATATTTTTTAATTACAAGTATTAAAACGCGTTTGTAGCCATTTATTGCATAAAGAAACCGTTTTCCCGGTTAGGATCGGTCATTTTCTAAAAAAATTCTTATAAAAATATCGACTTGTCCGACAATTTGTAAAAAAAAAAGAGTACAAGATGACATTTTTTGCTTCTTTTAATGGTTGCATCGTGTAGAGAACACTCAAAAACATCAAGAAAATGTAGTGGCATATAAAACTAACAGAGATTTTATTAAAAATTTGAGAGTCCAAAATCGCGGTTTAGTTTTGTGTTATTCAGGCGTTAATGGGTTAAGAGGGATGAACATTTCTTTAAGCGTTTTAAAAAAGGGACGGACACTTTTTGAATACAAACTTCAACGCGATATTGGATAATCGCCAAGAAAAATAATCTGCATACAATATATCTTACGTGATAAAGGATGCTTTTTCAGATTCAGCAAAAAGAACTGGCCCAAAACTCTTCCAAAAAGGATACAACAGTTTTTTTCCAAAAAATCACGAAATTATTAAATATTTTTTGTTATACATGTTCAATTTACACCCGGAAACTGCAACGCAGAAGACTCGTAAATACAAAATAACGAATTAACTTTTCAATATTAAAAAAACGCGATTCTCGGGAAGTACCTAATGTCGAAAAAATCAGTATTTTATCAATTCTGATTAATTTCAATTTTTTTTAGCGAAGTTTGGAATAAATGTTACAACGTTGGAAGTTGTGTCAAATTCCAAATTTTCGGAATGGAAAGGTTTAAAATGGCCTTTAAGAATACTTTCGTGTAGATTTTAAGAGCTCTACAAAACTTATGATGTGTCATGAAATAGGTTTTAATTAAGAGATGTTACACTTTTAAAATAAATGAATTAATTAAAAATAAATTTACCAAGAATTATATGCCTCTAAATATGAGATTTAATTCTGTTGTTAAAAGTATTAGAATTGGCTAATGTAATCATGTATATGAAGTAAACGTCGCGAGAATTCACTTGTGGGTTCGAACGCCTCCTAGTATCTCTAAAAAAAAACTCAAATCTTAAAACTGTGTATGGCTTCATCAAGAGCAAGATGACTCACAATGAGATAATTTGATGATATCAGCCACTAGACCTCATTAAATTTTACTACTTAACGAAGTCGTAAGTAAGACTTCTTTAAGAGCTCATTTTTCATGCTATCAGACATAAAACCACCTTTGAAACTATAATTATATGACCTTTGTGGAGAAATTGGTATAAATGAGGATTCTAGTGTCACCGATTAGAAAATTTTCATTCAAATTCTAGAATTGCCCATTTTGGTATATTTATATATGAGCGATAATACTTGAACTATTAAAAAACTCAAGAAACACATGATTTTCAGCAACAGTCTAAAATTGAAATTAAAAAATGGAAATAGAAACTTTTTATTATTTGCTTATCATTTTGAATTTACTTTTCCTATTTTTTTTTATTTTTTTGGCCTAAGATTTGTAATCGGGGATTTCAAAATACCTTGAAATAGACACTTTTATGAAATCAAGCAGATTTTATGAGATTGAGCAAAACTGAATAACTTGAACGATGATGCCTGTAAGAGTGATTTATTTTTTACATTGCACACTTCCACTTATCGAAAAAGAAATTGAACCCGATCGAGACGACAGGAAGAAAGTTTGGTCCCAGTCTTGCACCCGTGATCTTTGTCTTGGTCTTGCATTTCACTGCGAATATTGATGGACACCTTGCACTTTTGCATTTTGCATTTATATATAAAAATATTTTGAATGAAACTTTCTGCACTACCGTTTTTTCGTTTCTATCTTTTGTTTCATAGTTTCACTAACCCATTTTTCTTCCCGCAAATCTGAAGTTTTGGCTTTGGTCTCGTTCTTACAAAATATGCAAGAAGATCAATCTCAATATTGCGAAACCGTGTGTTATTTTATAAAAAAAATAGCTGCGTCATATAGAGCAGTTCAGGAAATGTATAGAAAAAACTATAATTAGTTTTAATTAGAACTATATCTCCAGTTTATTTAGATAATTTAACACGTTACTATTGTATAATTTTTATCATTACAATTATTCTTAAATTTTCAAAGTATTAAACTAACAAACTAAAGAGTATACAAACTAAGACTATGTACGGGATCATTCTATAGAATCAAAAAATAAATATCGAGCAAGTCGATTATGAACCTTCCAATAAATACATGAAATCATGTTATTTCACGCCTTTTCCCTTTGAAATTAAAAAATTTTCAACTATCTTATTTCAACTGTCATTTGAGTATCACACGAAGACTGGAGATATATTTAAAGAAGAATAAATTAGAATTTGATGATAAGGAAACCTAAAACAAAAGTGAAGTTTTTTATCTCTTCGTTTCTAATCCAATTCTTATTCGATTTGGCTGAATTTTCTTTTGAGCACTTCAGACACTTCTTTCCCACTTGACAGCACTTCTTTATACGGTCAAAAGTCACTACAATTCTCTTGCATGAATCTTTTTCGAGTGATTAGATTTTCTTTCTTAATATATAAGAAAATTCGAAAATGCGTGTTGTTTACATATCGAAAATAAGTATCGAACGTCGAATTCTCAGATCATAAACGGCATCGAAGACTTCACGAACTGGTTATCGGAGTTGGAGCAGGAAATTCCGAAGATCGAAGGGAAGATCACGTCATCGATCGAACTCTTCCAAGCTCGTGGCCGATTCCAGCTGTTGAAGGACAAAATCGATCGTAGAGTCGAGGAATTCCGGAATTTGAACGAGATGGGAAACGAGAAACTCCTAAGTTCCGAAGGATCTTCCGTCCACGAGCTTGGCAGGCGCTTCACCTACCTCAATGCCCGATGGACAGATGTCACTGACCGCATATACGAACGTTACCGACAATTCCAAAATGCCACCCACGAATACGGAGAATTTCGAGCATTGGTAGCCCAAGAAAGCGATTGGCTGGACAAACTCGAAAAGAGACTCAAGAAATCCACCAAAAATGCTGCGGATGCTGAAGAAATCTCTGAGGAACTTGATGTAAATTCTTTTTTTCAATTTTAGAGTCTTTTTTATTTTTTTATTCGTCAATATTCCATACTGAGAGGTCTATGTGGACATTTCCAGAAAAAATTAAGAAATTTGAGGGAATATAGATCTATTTGATCTATAAATGCCTATTGGCATTGTTTGCGTCATAAACTTAATTAAATTGAGAAATTGTTAATCCAAACACAAACTTTTTTCTTCGTATGCGCTGGTACAGTTCTTGCTACACTAAACGTTACGAGTCATAGTGGTAACCCATGTTATCACAGGAGTTCTTTGCATTTTGAATATTTATATTCTGTTAACGTGTCCACATCAATTTTTTGCTTTTCTTGTTACTTTTGTGATGAAAAAAACATAAAAATTGCAAAGGTGACATCATTGTTTATTGTTTCGGGTATATAAATAAAAAAATACGAAAAAATCACATTTTTTTTCGGAAATATTGCCGATTTCGAATCCGATGCTAGATTTACCAAATTCAAAAAGGCGGATCCAATGTGTGGGTTCAAAATGTTAGATATGCCTCCATTTGCAACAGATTTGTTACTCGAGGGATTTCGGAGTTACTGATTAAGAATCTGACCTTAGTTTTACGAAATTCACAAACAGTTTAAAAATGCTTCCATTTTAACATTAATTGTTACTCTGGAGGTTTCAGTGTCGCTGATTATCAATCCCATGACAGATTTCGGAAATTCAATATAAGGACCGTAAGAAATAGGGGAATTAAAAATAAACGCCTATAGCATGTTCATGACATCTGCATCGAAAAAAATTTACACATTATATGAAATGTCTTGAGTCTATTTTGGTAATAAAAGCCAAAATTTTGAAAAACATTTTTTATCTTTTAGTTTCATGTTCTAAAAATGCTTTAAAAATGCGGAAAAATTGCAAATATTATTCAAATTTAGGTCCAACCCTCTCTAAATGTTATTTACTTTCGGAGAACAAAAAATTCGATTTTTGAAATAGTTCCTGAGATATCCTGGCGGTTTGTTCAAAAAACACGAATTCCAGAAACTCGTTTCATACTTTGATTAGATTTTTCTGAGTTATTAGCAAAATAATGTACCTTACAGTTAGTCAACGCCATTGCGCATCTAGCGACATTTAGTGGTGCTTGAAGTAACTATTCTTATCACAGTATGCTAATACAAGCGAGCTTTTCGCAAAGATTGACGCGAGATATTTATTGCCGCCAAATTAATTTTGCTCAATTTTCATGAGCAAAATTTCCACACAGCATAAACAATAAAAAAATACAACATCAATTTTTTTGATGGAAATAGAAGAGAACTTCCACTTAAAATATTTAAAAATCAAATTCTCCAGAAAACGTTATCGTGCATTAATGAAAAACTTTCATGGCAAGAAAATTTTCGACTGATCGAAATTCACTCCATAAATGATGCATAAAAAAAATGCTTTCCAAATGCATCAACACGTATATGTAAAATTTAAAATAAAAAAAATTATTTTTATGTATTTGAGCTACCAGAACGTTTCTGAATCAAATACACTGAAGTGAACTGTGTAAAAAGAAATTCAGCATCTTAGGTCTATGCGTGTTGTATGAGAGTCCGTAATGTTTAAGTGTCATTTTGCTGCAATTTATTTATTACAAAAACCTTATAAATAATGTGAACGATTAGAATTCGTCTGCATTCCATTTCTCACATCCAAGTGAATATAATTTTTTATAGTATTATAAGTTAATATTTTTTATTTTTGCTCTTAATAATCAAAACTCACAATAAATATCACAAAAACTTTCATTGAACTCTGCTGACAAAACCTACTATCGATAAATAATTATAAAAATGTCGATAAGTTGTAATTTATTTTGGAAAATTAGTATCTCTTTGGTGCATTTAAATTTGAATTTATTCATAACGCATGATACATTAGTACAATAAAAATATAGTGGGATGATATCATGTGATTTGCGAACTTAGCGTTTGGTTCCATGAATTATCCCTTTTAGAAGCTAATTAATAGAACTAATTAATAGAAAACATAATGGAAACTATAGTACTATGCTGGATTCTAATAAAAACGATGTTTGATTTTGAGATTAGTTTATATGCCAATTTTACATACTTGGTAAAATTTGGCAAGGGTAACGTTTGTTGATAGTTTTACTATTTCGGAAATATTCTTATCTACGAGTCACGAGACCAATAAAAAAATTTTTCTTTTTTTTTCAAAATAAATAAGTGGTCTATTTCACCAAAATCGTTATTTTTCGAAACTTATTTTTGGGTATTGGAAAAAATATAGTGAATACAATATAAATAGTAGCAACTATTTCTTAACTCACTAAGACAATATATGCCATTTTGTGTGTAGAATCTAAGTCAGAATCGATTGATCACATGAGAATTTTGAGATATTTGAGGTTATGTACTCGAAAAATGCGGGTTTTATGCTACGTTTGAGGTTACGTACAGGGAGCATCAATGTTTGTTGGCCTTTTGCAATATTTGCATCATTTAGTACTACACTTACCCTTAAAATGAGCTTTTATTCGATTACCTATCATTTCGTTTTACAAAGTAACAGCCTTTGAAATTATAATGTTGTTCCTAAAAACGTAATAAGTACACAGAGAGAAGAAAAATGGTTAATGGAACTATTTCATAATAGTAAAACATTCGATAACAGAAAGTAGTTAAATTAACCATTTCTATAATAAGCAAGAACATAATATTGTTCAGTTTACCATTTTCCGATATTGAAGTACGCATCATCGTACGTAACCTCAGATACTCGGTACATTAGTTTCATACTTAAATAGTTAATTCAAACATTACCGAACGGTGAAATGGATATAATAAAATAAATTAAACGAAAATATCCTCTTTTCTTACTAAAAATAATTATTGTATGGCTCTTTTCACAATGTTCTGAATCGCAAAAGTACCACTCTTCGAGCTACAGCTTTTCACATTGTTAATTTTACTATTATTATACTTTATAACTGTTTTTACCATTTCTTCGTGATTCCGTTAACCTTTTTTTTCTCCCTGCGCAGTCACATTACACCTTTAAAATTTGCGTGTTTCTACTTAATATGAAGTTACAAAATAGACATCGTCATTTCCAAGATGGAGAATTCACAATGGCGTATCAAAATGGATAAAAAATGATATTAATATAATTTTGTAGTTTTAATTTATCATTTTGAATTCTACAAATCATCTGCTGAGAAAGTTTGAAAACTGATTTCGATTTTGATATTAGCGAAATGAAATAACCTACAAGTACACATTTTTAGAATAAAATAGTAATGTTACAATTTTTTACGAACTTTCGAAACACCATATACTAATTGTCAATAAAATTAAATAGACGATGATTTAAAAAAACTAGATTTTTACAGTTACTTGCTTATAACTATTTTGTTAAACTTTTAATTTTAAATGAGAAAATATGGACGGAAATCTCTTTTACATGGATTTTTTTTTAAACTTTGGTAATACATCTAAGTGAGATTTTAAAAATTCAATACGCTAAATCTAATGTAATAATACAAATAGTAGAGGAGGTCAAAAAACAATGTTACATTTTTTATCCAACCTCAACAATAACAAAAAATACTCGAATTTTTCAGTACATAACCTCAAATATTTTAAAATCTTGACGTGATGGAATACTTCTGACTTATAATAATACGTCGGAAATGGCTCACAGATTCCCAACAACAAAACCATGTTGACCTGTTTCATTGTTCCTTCTTTATTTCACGATTGAAAAATTGAAGAGTTCATAACCTCAAATCTACCTCAGTTTATGGACAAATAAGGATTTAAATATTCGTGAATTGTAAAATAGACGTAATAAAATTTATTTAAAGAAAAGAACCTGTCGTCATATAATAAATAGAATAAAAATAATTATATCTTAAAACTATTTCTGCTCTTTTTTAATGGGTCCACTAACCCTGTTTGTTACTGTTTGTAATCCTGGTTTACCTGTTGTACTATATTACTATTGTATTTAAAACTTTTAATTTTATTTAAAAAAAAACACATAAAACGTAACATAGAATAATAGGTTATGTATTCTAATCGACCAAAAAGGAATGAAATTCCACGATTATCGATCCTTAAAATGGATAATTGCGGGATTTTATATACACCCCAAATACATTTTGTATAATTTATTTATTATTTATATAAAAGAACTTCACATGTCATTTTCTAACACTTAGCCGTTCAATTATACATAATTTTAGTTCTGACAATTCGTTTACATTTTATATTAGTTTTACATTGCAATCATTTTGATATTAACCCGTTAACGCCAGAAACGTAGCATCAAACGTAAAAAATTTTTTTTTGTAAAGGACAGCAAATGTTTTTGCGGTTGCTCTACAAGATCCCATATTCAGATTTTACTTTCTTTCACGAGAAAACTCAATATGGCTATGTTTTTCTGAAAAAAAATGAAAAATTAATTATTTTGTTTGTTTGAAATCAATATTTCACACCAAAAACGTTATTTAGATGTAAAAAAAAGTGGCACAAAATGGCACAAACTATTTGAACACGTTACATACAATAAATTCAAAGTGGCGGATTAAAAATGGCGATTAGTAAACGTAAATTTTGTTTACGGACAGGAAATATACAAATTTTTCCGCAAAATGTACCAAACTCGGTATTTGGGTGTTTTTAGGATCACTGATTATGTACCCGTTTATGTTTTTTCAAAATCCAAAATGGCGGACCCAATATGATGAACGAAGTTTCACCATCATCGTCAAAATATCCAAAAATCGTAATTTAGGGTTATTTTAGGTTCGCTAATTACATATCCCTTTATGGTTTTTCAAAATCCAAAATGGAGAATCCAATATGGCGGACAAAAATGTAAAATTATTGTCAAAATATGCAAAAATCGGTATTTGGCGGGTTTGGGATCACTGGTTACATATCCGTTTACGGTTTTTGAATGTCCAAAATGGAGGAACCAAAATGGCGAAACAAAATTTTAAACTGTATATTTTTTAGGAGTAGGTTAGTAATTCATGGTTTTCAAATTTGAAAACTGTTGGTGCCGCATTAATTCACAAACGAATGCAGTACTGTTTTTTTAAAACTTTCAATAAATTTACTTTTTTCTTATTATCATAGGAAAAGATACAAGAACCTTTTCTGTACAGTAAGAAATTTCCTATACAAAAGTCAGACCTATAGAACTTAGGACAGCGATCCTAAAAACCCCCAAATACCGATTTTCATATATTTTGACCATAATTTTGAAACTTTGTCCGCCATATTGGGTCCGCCATTTTGGATGTAAAAAAACCATAAACGGGTATGTAATCAGCCATCTTAATAACATCCAAATAACGAGTTTTGTACATTTCGGAAAACATGTGTACATTTTCTGCCCGTGAACAAAATTGTTTGCACTAATCATCATTTTGGAGCCGCCATTTTGAATTTATTGCATGAATAATTGATTTAAAAAAAAAATGATTTTTCGTTTTTTTTTAAACAAAAGCACCGCCATTTTGAGTTTCCTTGGGAAAGAAAGTAAAATCTGAGCATTGGATTTTGTAGAGCGACCCCTAAAACATATAATAACACTTTATGAATAATGATTTGTAGACAAAATTAAAAATAGTTAATGACTACTTGAAGCTACAAATTTAAATTATAAAAATCATGTATTTGGAAAGTTTTTAATACATTATTTTGTTGTTTTGTATAAAGGATTTGGAGAACTACATCAGAAATCATCCAGAGTCGAGGTTCGAGAAGATGCAAGAGATTGGTGTACAGTTGGTTGACAATGAAATAATGATGAACTCGATTAAAACCGACGTCGATAGCCTGATAAATCGATGGGAAGATTTGAATAAACAGGTAATTTGTCAACACTTCTTATTTTATATAGAAACTTTATATAATACTTTTTAGAGTTCGTAATTTAAAAAATTTACAAAATAAAGAATTTTTGAAATTTATTCATTATTAAATTTTATTTTAGACATATTTCTGTTAGAGTTTACTTAATATAAATAAGATAAAATTTTGATTCATTGAAAGTATTTTCAAAATAAAATATATTTATTAAAAAATATGGTACATTTACAATGATTATTAACTATGTATTGTTTTCATGAATTCATATAATACCAGTAATATAAGGGAATAAGCTCATAATATTTATCCCTATCATCGTTAATGGTGTGGTCAAATTTTTGCGATAACCGTTATAATCGACCGAAAGTGGATTGTCGATTTTTCGAAAAATTGTTCGAGCACGTAGCAATTAATTCGATAAATGGTTACGCTTGAAAGGACAAAGTACAGCTTGTCAATAACTGCATGTATTTTGATGTACATAATAATATCCGGTGGACATTATTTGTGTATAACCGATTAATGAGGAACCGTTTCCATATTTTCCAAGGATTTTATTTGTATATGGCTTAAAAATAAATTGTGATTTCTGTCATTATTAAAACATTTTATCAAATGAAATTATAATAAGTTGAATAAAGTAATTACACATTGTTTACAACTGCACTGAAACGACATTTTTCTGTAAAGACACCTTCATTGTCTATTTTAAAATATAAAAGAATAACGTTGACAATAATTGCATTTTGAATTTAGGCAATGGCTCGACTGGTTTGTAAAATTTATGCATATGTTGATATTGTTGTTTTCTGACCCCACATTTTCGAAGTCGTTCGTTTCGATTTTTCAGCTTAGAAAGACTCAAAATTTTCGTAAACTCTCTTTTTCTTACCACGTAAAAAACTTGTGATTATTGTCAGTCTTCGAATATAATCATTACATTTAGATTCTTTAATTCTGATTAAGTAATAATCAAACTTCTTCCTTACTTTTGAATTAAATATGTATTCTACAAATCCAATATGGCGAACAAAATATCATAATGTAAACAAAAACTCGTGTTTTTATGCTGCCAGGTATAAAAATTGTGAATCGACCACGGTGATCAAAATGTTTAAATCTTAATTATTTTTTGATCAAATTAAGAAAATAATGTTTGTTATTATTTATTTCTATTTTTCACGTTGCTTTGTTGTTTTTTTTTAATAGTTTTTTGTAGTTTTTGTAAATTTTTGAAAGTAAAGAAATAAATGAGTACATGTTATAAAAGTACCGGTTATAGTATTGAAATTTAGATTGTAAACCATGTATTGCAACTTACTTTTAAGCCAGTATACGATGAATCCTATTTATTAGTGATGCCTTAAATTTTTAATCGAATTTGGTTGAACAATTTTTGATCATTCAATTTATGCACGAATAAACATTCTGGGATTAATTTTCACATCTACATTGGGACATTTTTACATAATCCCAAAATAAAAAAAGAGCATGTATAAACGTGGTATTCTAAAATAAGAAATTTACTACTATTTTAGTTCCACTATTTTATATCGATAAATATAAATAAAAATATTACTAATAGTTTCACCATAAACATTTCGGACACTTGCACATACTACCAATACAACATATTTTTTATTTTTGAAAATAGCTTTAATTTAAAACATTAAAGTTTAAACAGGTGTAAAGTTTATTGTTAATATAACGTACGGATGATAAATATTATATTTATTTAATTACTATTACCAATAATTCAAATACCTAAAACTTAAAGTTCAAACGTGAAAAATATCGACTTTAAAACAAAATGGTTTTCCATTAACAAGTTTTATTGATTACAGGTTAAATAATGTACGTTTTTATAGTGTTTGAGTCGAAATAAACATGATTACATTTTAGAACAAAACTATACTAAAAATTGGGAAGTTTGTAACAAACTGATTGACATCCATTTTTAATTTTTTCAACATATCGATAATAAAATAGTAAATCTCTTTCACATAAACCGTTGTGATATTAAATAAAAAGGGAGGAAAAACTTCAACAGATAGTTAATATCGACACCCCTATTATTCTTTATATGACGTAGAATAATCATCACTAACCCAAGTCATTATCCTACAATATTACCATCATCATAATCATCTCACATCATCGCTATTCCCTTTTGTACCCTTTTTTATCAATCGAAAATAAACTTGTTCGATTTTTCAAAATATTCCAAATAATTTTCAGTTACTTATGCAAAAAAATACCCTTACCATTGGAACAGTGATTTTCCGTATTTAGGACAACTGCTGTTCCAAAATAAAGCAGCCGTCATCTCAACCCATTAACACTGAAAAAGCCTGAAATCATAGCTGTACTTTGAAGTAATGTCAGATGTTGAAAAAATTCTTGTAAAATATGTGATTACCGTTTTATTGTATTTTTGGGTGCGTTCTACAAGACGCCGTGGTCGGATGCCATACAAAACCAATATGGCTGCTTTATAGCAAAAAATGCGAAAAAATCAACAATTTGTAAGAACACGTAATTTTGTTACTAAATAAAGTGGCACAAAATGGCACAAGCTGTTGAAACTTAAAAATTGTGGAGTAGATTATAATGCAAATTCAAAATGGCGTCTTGAGAATTGAGGATAATTTTAAAAAAATTTGCAATTTTCAAGTATGTTGGATCAAACGTTATCACTTCAACTACACTTAACCCATTAAGTCCCAAAACGGCAAAATATGTAGCTTACGTTTTAGCTCAGAAAACATTGTGAAAAAGTAAGAAAATCTTTTGGAAAATACCCAACCCTATTATTTTCGGGTATGCTCTACACGATAGAATGGTTTAAAAATTTCAAAAATTTGATTTTCAATTGTTAATTAACAATCTAGAAAAAAAAATACGAATTTTTTATGAAAAATTTTTTATCAATCAAAAATTTGAGTGGGAAGGAATTTTTTATTTTTGTCGCAAATATGCTCAAAGGTGCACAAAATACCTAAGCTTTACAACCGGCTTTGGCTTTTTATCGTACGATTTTTTTAAACAAGATAGCGGCCAAAAAACGAAAGCTAAAAAATCAAACGTTCAGTTTACTATTGTTTTTGACGTTTTTTCATTGGAATCGTGCAATTTATTCAATTATTTCACTACTTAAATATAATATTTTTTTAAAAATAACTATAAAACTGGTTAAATATGAAATATAATGTTTTTAAGGTTTTAAAAAGTCGTTTTTTTGCGGTTTCTCGTTATTATTTCAACAATACAAAAACCTGAATATCGTTGAATTTCGAAATACTGATTGATGATCTGATACTTTTAGGATAAAATTCATAATATAGACATAGACATAGACATTGGTCAGATTTACTTGCCACTTTATGCCACCATTTGGCTAATCGTGCAAGGTTCATCATCATCCCACACAGGACGACGCAACATATATACAATTCACATAAAACCGTAAAAAACGACTTTTTAAAACCTTAAAAACATTATTTTTCATATTTAACACTTTTTGTAGTTATTTTTTTTAAATATTATATTTAAGTATATTTTTACTGAAATAATTGAATAATTTGCACGATTCCAATGAAAAAACGTCAAAAACAGTAGTAAAATGAACGTTTGATTTTTTAGCTTACGTTTTTTGACCGCCATTTTGTTAAAAAAAATCGTACGATAAAAAGCCAAAGCTGGGTGTAAAGCTTAGATATTTTGTGCACCTTTGTGTATATTTGCGATAAAAATACAAAATTCCTTCCCACTCAAATTTTTGATTGATAAAAAATGTTTCATAAAAAATTCGTATTTTTTTTTCTAAATTGTTAATTAACAATTGAAAATCAAATTTTTGAAAATTTTAAACCATTCTATCGTGTAGAGCATACCCGAAAATAGTAGGGTTGGGTATTTTCCAAAAGATTTTCTTACTTTTTCACAAAGTTTTCTGAGCTAAAACGTAAGCTACAAATTTTGCCTTTTGGGACTTAATGGGTTAAGGGAACTTGATATGTAAGGGTCTTTGAGGTCGCTGATTACGAATTCGCCCAATATTATTCAAAATTCAAAATTGAGGATCCAATATGGACGACCGAGGTAGTACCATTTTGAGCGAATTTAACGAAATTTAGTATAAATTTTTTTTTCGAGTCACTGATTACGAAACTGGCTGTGGTTTTTCAAAATTCAAAATGGCGGATCAAAATTATACAAATTTGTAATTTTTAATGTATTTACTTAGTCTATAGTGATGTTAGTTGATTACTATGCAGAATTTTCTAAAATGACAATGGTGAATCAATTTCACACAAAAAGAATAATATTCTATATTTTGCCAACTTACGTATTTTGTTTTGTTTAATTAGTCTTGTAATGAAGAAGAGATTTGTTAAAAATTTTATCATTTCGATCCGCCATTTTGAATCTTGAAAAACCATCGCCAGTTTCGTAATCAGCGGCCCGAAAAACATATTTATACTAAGTTTCGTGAAATTCACTAAAACTTTTATTACCCTGATCATCCGTATTGTATCCGCCATTTTGAATGTTGAAAGATAATGGTGGAATTCGTAATCAACGACCTCAAAAACCCCTACACACCAAGTTTTGTGAAGTTTAGTTGAAGTGATAATGTTTGATCCAACATACTTGAAAATTGCAATTTTTGTTTACAAAATCCTCAATTTTCAAGGCGCCATTTTGAATTTTCACTACAATCTATTGCACAGTTTATTCAGTATCAAAATTACGTTTTCTTAATCAAATATTGATTAAAAAAAGTTCCATATTGATTTTGTATATCAACAAACGGTATTCACATATTTTACAAGAATTTTTTCTGCATCTGGCATCATTTCAAAGTACAGCTATGATTTCAGGCTTTTTAGCATTAATGGGGTAATCTACGATCGGCAGCCATCTAACATTTTAAACCGCAGGTATCCCTACTAGCACGTCTGTAATCTTAAATTTCTCTCAGTGAGTCTATCCACAAAAGTACTTCAGAAATGACCCAGATCTACTTAAATATGTCTAGTCAAATATACCTAGACCACTCTTATGGTTAGTTTTTTGCAAATTATCATTTAAGACGGGTCCAATTTCTACTAGGAAAGAACCATGCGCTGGTACCAGTCACGAATATTTTTTGGAATGAATTTTATGAATAGGTACTAACAGATTTGGATGAAATGACATTCAAACAGTTTGATCAACTCTTTGTTTTGTGAAGCATTGTATAAAATCAAATTTCGAACAAATTTTTGAAAATTTACGGCATCAGTTTGTAATTGCTTTGCCAGTGTTGAAACGGTAGACAGTTAGAGTTGTCTTGTTGAGTAGGCCGGGGAACGCGCCAAGCTGTTGGAAGGATCGGTCAAGCAAGCGCAACAATCCGAAGGGCGAATCCTTGCTCTTCAGTACTCCCTAACGCAAGTAGACTCCATACTAACTGCACGGCTTGACTGTGACCTCACTGCTGACGATTTGCCTCATGACTACCAGGTCTGTCATATTCAGTTTCCTTAATCGTGCATCATTAACATCATATTTACAAAGGTTACCATGTAAAAGCTTCGTTCATTCATTTGACAATCTCTGGAAAGTCATAATCAATCATTCTGACATCAACAGCCTGCAACGATAATTATAGGCATTTATAGATCACATGGATGTCTTATAACATAAGGTTGTGATTTGTATAACTTAATCTTATATTTTCTTTCATGTAATATATACATTAGCTGAATTGGAAAGCTGGGCGTTCTCATGAGAAAATGGAGTAATTAAAAAAATATTAGAAATATATGTTCACGGAGAGAAAGAAAAAGCTCATTTAACGATTTAACCTAGGAATACATATGGTTAGAACAATTAGCTAGATTAACTATGCTTTGTAGTAAGTAAGAATAGGTGCATCTCAAAAACCCGACATTCCACCCAAAATGCACTCGTATTTTGAAAGTCTGTTTTTTGAAATGTCTGTTTTTTTTGTAATGTCTGGCTTTTGAATGTGTAGTTCTTGAATGCAGGGTTTTTGAAGTGTCCGTTTCGTGATTTGTCGGGTTCTTGAGGTGTACCACAAAACCCATTTGAAATCTGTTTATTTTTTCATTGTAAGCAAGAGTGAATTACTGTAAAGTGAAATTTCGCTGTGCACATAAATGAATATTTAATATGCGAATAATTCCTCTTGCGTATTTATTAATCAAACGTAAACAAGATATAAGTAGGAATTCGCATATTTAAATTTATTTTATAACACTTGTATATTGTATTTACTCACACGAATACTTACGAAAATAATCCGTACATTCGGTAGAGAATGTGAATTCCTCGTATAAAGAATTAATTCTGTGTTTCACTACTTGCGAGAATGATGCTCAGATTCAATCTGATACGTATGCGCCACCCAACGGTGAACATTCGATAAATAAGTTTCTTCGGTACTATTTAACTCAATAAAAGATAATTCAATAAAAATGTCTTAGGAATGGGCCTAACCTCACTTTTAAGTTATCAGTGAAAACCCTAACTAAATTCAATGTAGTGCAAATCTTATGTTATGGCAGTGAAATCTTGAAAGATGGCGACGTTATTTTCGCAAATAACCAAAAATTTAAAATGTCTGAATGAATTTATCAAAATTTGCAATATTTAGTGTTAATTCTAATTACTACACAGAGAGAACGAAAATGGTTAATGGAACCGTTTTAGAACGTGAAAAAATGGTTTTAAATTAACAATTTCCATAGTAAAATAAAACAAAAAAATTGTTCCATTTAAAAATTTCCAGATACTTAAATATGCAGCACAGTACATAATCTTAAATCTACCACAGCTTTATAGTTAAATAGTCACTCGAAATATTCTTGACTAGAAAAATAGATTTATTAAAAGTGATTAAACGAAAATAACTACTTATCATCATAAAAAGTAATTATTGTATGTTATATTTTACAATATTATGAATTATAAAAATAAAATGCTGTCAACCACAACTTTTCACGATGAGAATTGTACTATTATGAAATGTTATAATCATTTCTATCTTTTCTTCATGGTTCCATTAACCTTTTTTTTCTCTCTGTGTATTGGTGGCCTCAGAAGAATGTAAGAGCGATTAATGGAGAATTGACTGACAATTATTGGAAATAAATAGCAATCACCGATTAATGAAAAATTGATTCAAAAAGTTTTTTAAACACGGCGATTAGCATAAATTTCTACATTATCAGCAAATTATTTCAGAAGCCCTTTAATCTAATGTGACTACTTCATGTTTAAAATTTTACAGCGACAGTAGAGCTAAAAATACTAATAACGTAATAAATTGAGTTATTGTTTGGTGTGTTTACTATATCTTGTAGTCTTAACCTCAAAATGTTCAGTTTCGTTAATCTGATCATGTTTTATTAAAGAAATCTTTATACTTCTGTGACAGATAGTGTACGAAACCAAGATGTCATAGTGTATATTATGTTAAATCGATAAAGTATAGGATTTTTACCCCTAGGAAATTACATTTTACTTCAATAATTGTAGCGTCTACAAGACGTCACGTTGACACAAATAATTAAAAATAAAGTTAGTTTGGCGTGGTTAGTATAGATGTAGGAATTAATACAAATTATAGGAATTTAGATACCACAGCTATTATTGTAAGTAAGTTATGAAGAGAACGTTCAGCAGATAATAATAAATATTAACTTCATCATTTTGGATAAATAAGTACAAGTTCAAAAAATTCTCTGCACGTAATTTGTATGAACTGTAATAAATGTGTAATTAACTTCCTAACAAAAATGTCGAATGAAGTCGCTTATTTATAAAAACTGAACACAATATACGTTACATTTCGACGATACTAATTGAACTTTGACGCGTAGAAATTGATGGAAGAAATGGAGAACCAAAAAACGACTTTGCAAGAAATGTCGTTGCAAATCGAAACTTACAAGTCAGCTGGCAAACAGGAAGCTGCGACGAGACTTCAGGAACAGATGACGCTCATCGAACAAAAGTTCAGCGAGGTTCAGAAGAAGTTCCAGAGGTTCAGGTGTCCTATAAATTTGGAACCGAGACTCTCCCGAGCACTTCGAGAACTTCGAGGTATTGAGGAGGCTACTTGCTTACTGGAACTGGCTACTGAAGATCCCGAAGCTATTGAAAGGCAGCTGACCCATTGTTTGGTAATTTTTTTTTAATATCTTCAAAATCAAATGTATAATGAACTATAATAAATGAACATTTTATATGCGATTATTTCAGCGATTCTTCCAAACCCTAAGTGAAATTAAAGGTGAAATTGAGAGCATCATCGTTGCTGGACGAAAACTAGTCGAAGAGCAAAATGTACCTGAACCAGACAAATTTGCTAAACGTATTGATACGTTGAAAGATTTATACAATAAGGTAACAATTTGCTAATTTCTGTTAAAATCATTAGTTCGTATGAGACTATTATTAATCGGGTGGAAACGTTTCAATATTGACCTGCAAAAATTTCATAAAGATACTGTGCATTCATTTCAGCAAAAAAATTTGCTATTTTATGGAACCAAAATTAGAAATCGAAAAGACATTTGGAAAATGCATTACATCCTATTAATTTAAGAAATATAATTCGAATGTTAGATTATAGTGAATTTGTTTCATTTAGATCTTTAAATTGCTTATTACTACTCAAAATTTGTGCAGGTACAATAACAATATCATGTCAAAAATTTTTTTTCGTTGATTCTACATTTAAATATTTTCAGCTTGGCATGCAAATTACGGAATCCAAGGCAACTTTGGAAACTGCATTGGAATTATCTAGAGACATGTACAAGCAAATGTCGTATATTAACATGTCTATCGAAAGTATAAATAAAGAGCTAGATACTCAGAAAAATATGCCAGATCTTCGTGTTAATGCTATTTACGTGACGGTAAGTTTTTTTGGTTATAAGTTTATTTTTAAAAACAAAGTGTCTAATCTATTTTACTATTTCAAATTATGTGAATTGTAATTCTTTTGTTGTTTTTTTTGAAACGTTATAAATCAAGCTTCATAATATTGCAATATAGTAGTAGATAGATATTTATTATGCCTTCACAATAATGTGCTTACATAGGACTTTACACAAAACTTGATTCCACATTATATTTACCGCGGTTACACAACACATGAATAAAAACAAACATATCAATTACTTAATTATTTACACTCTCTCTCTCTCTCTCTCTCTCTCTCTCTCTCTCTCTCTCGCTCTCTCCCTCTCTCTCTCCCTCTCTCTTCTTACTAGCTCTATCATCTCCATACATCCGATTCCCCTACCATCCTCATTTAATACATCCACACCTCTTTCTCCTTTCTCCCTCACATACTCGCAGTTGTTTCTTAAATGTTCAACATTCTCTCTCTCCTTCTGGCACAATCTACACTTTCTCTCGCCCTCCTCCATCCAGTACCTATTCCCCCTCTCCTCCTCCCCGCATCTCCACATCGCTATTCACGCCAATCTTTTCCCTTCATTTCTCTTGCAGATTCGTACATACGTTGGTACCCAACTCACCCTTTCATAACTCACACATGACCTAGACGCTCTCACTTTCTCCCCTCTCTCTTGTTCATCCACTTCTATATCTCTTTCCCTCAAACGCTCCCATTTATTCTCTCCTCATTCATTCAAAGCTTCCTTACTCATACCTCCTCACCATAAATAAATGCCCCTCTCAACACTCTCTCTTGTTCATTCACTCGTATTATTCTCTCTTTCATCCTTCCTTTTCTCCAACATCCATTTCAAACCCAACTCCCCTCCTCCTCCTTTCTCCAGTTTTTCCTCAAACCTCCCGCCCTCCATCCCATTTCCACCCTCAATTTATTTCATTTCAACTCTTCTCTCACTAAATACCCCGGTGTTACTCTTTCCAGCCCTAAAATCCACTTGAGGTATTTTTTCTTGCAGCCCTTCCACCTCATTCCATTCTTTGTATCCCCACATCTCCATTCCATAAAATAAAATCCCTTTCACTATACTGTCAAACAGTTTTAACCTCCACCTTACATCCCCTTTACATTTCCTCTCTCCGTAGCTCCATACCCATCCCATTGCCACCTTATCTTTTCTCACCCTTTCTCTCACATGTTCTTTTTCCCCTCCATGCCTAGTTACCACATACCCTAAATATTTGTGTTCCTTCGCTTCCTCTATTCTTTCTCTTCCCCACCAATAAAATCTTTCCTTCTCCCTCCCTCCCTTATTTTTAAAAACCATCACTTTTGATTTCTCCACACTCAATTCGAGCTTTTTTCCTTCCATATATCTTTTTACTCCCCTTATCATGTCTCTTAATCCTTCCCCTTCCTCTGCCAGCAACACAATATCATCCGCATATTCTATTGACCTTATCCGATCATTTCCTACCCTTATTCCTCCCCTTTCTTTCTTCAACTCCTCTTCAATATCCGCCAAATATATATTAAACAGGGTCGGACTCATCGGGCAGCCTTGTCTTACCCCCTTCTCGACCGAGAATTCCCTTGATATTTTATCTCCTACTATCACAACACATCTCGTCTCTATGTATACCTCCCTAACTCTATCTATTAACCTCTCGCTTATCCCTCTCTTCCTCATCATACCCCACAACAACTCTCTATCTACTCTATCAAAGCCTTTAGATCCATGAAAAATGTATTATAATATTGCAATATATTAATATTTATAAAATTACGATTTTTGAAAATGGATAAATAAATGTATGATAGACAAATTCTGTACCCTACATTTATTTCTAGTAGAATTAAAAGACCATGAATTCAAATCTCATAGTAACATTTACGATTGTATCTTGTTTTTTTATGTAAGAGTCCAAACTTTAGTCATGATTGGTGTAGCTTAAAATGACTAATACAAAGTATTTAAAATACTGATCGTACCCTAATATGTTTTGTATTTTATTATTTAAAAAAAAATGTAATGAAAAATGAAAAATATTTAGTGATTAATATCTTCTGTCTCACATATGGCAAATTTTTACAAATAAGTATCCTAATAAATTATAGGAAACACTAACGGAAGTGATTCCAAGATTGAACGCAGTCAGTGAAAAGTTATTCCGAACTCAAGACGAGTTTTCCAAACTTTGCGACCCAATGTACCTAGAGCAGTTAAAAGAAAAGCTTTCTGACATCATTTTACGGCTAGAAAGTACAGAAAGACGACTTCAACTCTGCAACAGTGCCGAAGAGGAACCTAACGTTGATGAAATCAATGCATGGTTGGCGCAAATCAAAGAAAAGTTGGACCGACTAGATGCAGTACCGGTTGAACAGCTCAGTGACAAACACTTCGATCAGTGCAAGGTAACTAGATCTTTATTTAACAAATACAGATGGTTAGCTTAAATAATTGAAAAGAGAAAATTAATCCACCTAGCTGAAAGCTGCTCAAGACGTTCCAGCTATTGTTGCTTTGGTTCATATTTATATTACACCACTCTTACGTCGCCTTAACATTTGGCGTTTTATCTATTCCATAATTTTTTCAATCATCTTTAGAACATCTCTATTAAATCATTTGCTGGAGCAATTCGTGTTTCAGTCATTTTGCTACATTTAAGAAAGAAGCTAAATTGACCCAAACAACATATTGCAAATATCTTTTAATGACATTTGATCATGACTACCACTTAATGGTCATTCTATTGATGACAATTTTAGGGCATTCAAACGGAAATGCTGGAAACCAAGCCAAAAGTGATGCAGCTTCAACGATACGCGTTTTACCCAAAAGTGTCCGAAGTCTGCAAAAAATGGGAAGACATCTCCAGCAGAATTCATGTAAGTATCATACTAATAAGTAATCACAATCAATAACCCACTTTGCTTCCTCATTCATGGCTTGTGCTTTAATACCGCAACATTATGATTCCCACACAACATTAATGCTTAGACAACGCGAGAACAGCGAGACAAACGCCATATTTGCCTGTGTAAATGTTCCATGCGACGTTATTGTAAATACAAATGTCACCGTGGTTTGGCGTTCAGTTTTTTAAGTCACCTAAGCGCCCCCTGCACACTACAAACATTAAACAAAATGGAACCCTTTACTATCCGAACGTCCAAGAGGTGGCTCCTTCGCTTGTCTACATAAATATACGTATTGCGTAACACGTCCTCGTGTACCGGAAGTGGATGCACCGACATGTAAATTGTACACCGTCTCTACCCCTCGGTTCTACGACAAAAGGAAGATCCGCTGCGGTTAGTGTCAAAGTGACAACAACAACAACCGTAGAACATTTTCCTACCTGGCTTACTTAAACGTCATTTCACTTTTAACATGCTACTTCACATTAATCGCTCGCTCACGGTGGTGCAAAACGATTTTTTTTTACTCACGGCGATTCGCTACCAGTCGTTGGTTTTGAACGATTTCAGTTTTATGTGTTTGTGTCCAGTCCGAAATTTTGTGATACAGTTTCTATTTTCAGTAAGATGTGAGGTATAATATTTTTGTACGATAGGAAGGAAACGTCAATAATTAAAAATTACGTAACAAATTACAGTTGAATTTCGTGTAATAAATACAAATTATTTATTTTTTCCATTTACTCGAGGAAAATTATACATGAAATCGAAAGTGAAACAGTTTTTATATTTGATGATATCAAGTTATTTTCCTTTTTATATTATTCATAAATCTTTTTAGTGCCCAATAGTATCAATGATGTTAAAGACGTCAACTGATCATCAAAAAGTTTGTTTCTTTAATTCTCTAGAACGAGGGAACTAATAATCTGATAAAAAGTCAAAACAGAATAAAATCTTTTTGGTTTGACATCTTATTAATTCTATTTAAACTAAATTTCTTACCAATATAACGATACTGATCATCTATTTTCAAATAAATATTTTCAAACTAAATTTTCAATTTATCATCTCTTAAGCTTATCTCATTATCGCTCAAGTTACAGAGCTACTTACTTTATTCAGATTGAATCAAAATTTATACTTAGGGGAGAGTGGGGTAATTCGGCCATATTAAGCATTTTCGAGGATTTGCACAAGAGAAATCAACAGATTTGAATGTGATATGGCTTGTTCGAAAGGTTATTTAATTGCGCAACATTGTGTATTATGCTTTATACTGCAGGTGTTGTCATTCGGCAGAAAACAAACACCTAACAAAAAGTTGAAAGTGACCGAATTTCCCCAACCCATGGGGTAATTCGGCCATATCGTTTCATCCGATTCTTGCACAATAAAATACAGTAGGACCACTTTGGAAAAATAAATATTTAACATTTACAGATAAGGAAATCCATTTCTACATTACAAATATACTTTTTATTTGAAGGTTTTTATCCTCTTTGACATAATATTTGTTTTAATTATTAAATCAAACAAAATTTTTATAATAACACTATCGAACCAAATTGTTACAATAAGATTAGATAACTCAACATAGTTCTATATATCACTAGATAACGTATGTAACTTATTAGGTTAAGTGTTTTCAACAGATGTCGAATCAAAAATAACAAGAATAAATAACAAGATTAAATAACAACAGCAATAAATAAACGTTAAAAGAACAAAAAATGAGTTTAAACGACTTTTAAAAAGAAATCCTTAATGGCCGATTTACCCCATCAAAAAGTGGCCGAATTGCCCCACCAATATTTTTTTTACTGAAAGACAATTTTTCTTACAACGCTGCTCACACTCACCACTGCTTACAGGTCAAAACTTTACATACGACTGTAGTTTCCAGACCCATCGCATAATTCATAACAACATACGGTTTTCTCCGAATAACCTTCTGAACAAAACCAAAATATTATAATGTTGAATCGATGAAAATAAATCACTCCCGTTACATGGTGTAAACAAAATAAGAAATATAATGTTTTGGAAATTAGATATACACCATAAAAGTATTTGAAATTTGAGTACGGCACGCTTCCCGCCTTAACCAACACAGAGATAAATCAAGTGGCTAAATTACCCTACTTCACTACATCAACAATGAAAATAACGAAAATGATGTTATCGCAGAAATTTTCACTCAAGATGTTTTCAAGTTTTTCATAAATAATATACATGCTACAATATGCATATCTTTATGTAAAAAATCATTAAAATAACTCTATAAAATATTCTCTTTAAACTAAAAAAAAAATATTTTTTTACGGTAAATATGGACGCCGTTGTGGACAGTTAAATTTTGCAAACAGTAGTCCCCTGAATTGTATTTATCTACATGCTATTCAGGGACCTTCTTTGTAGACAGCACATTTAACATTATCATCCCAATTTTGTTTTAATATTACTATTTTCTACATAAATTATAAACTTCCGGTTGACGTAGGTGTTCAAACATTAAAAATGTTTTCATCCGTATATTATACGGTTATTATTTCCATAAATATGTTGCATATGCCAGATTTATATTGGATTATATTTAGTTTTTTTCAATTTTGAGAGATTCATCGGAATTCTTCTGCTTTATAAGGATTGCATACCGTCCATTCACGATTTTATCCGTTTTTATCCATATTTGGTGTTAATTGTAGAACTGTGTTATACTAGAAGAATATTCGGTTGACTTTTTCAAAGAAAATCTGGATGAAAACTAGGCGGTAAAAATGTAATTCATGTACACTTTCCATACCAAATCAAAATGGCAGAAATCTGGATTAAAATTCGTTAACAAAAATTAAAAATACAATTATTGAAATAAAAAAAAAACTTTTCTTCAAATATCTTTGCAATACATACATTTGAGATCAGCATTTACATAGCAATGCATACCTTTGAGATCCAAGTTTCTTCTTGTGTCACTAGATGGCGCTCATAACCAAATGAGATTTTGTGACATTTATTTCATTCGCCAATCGATGAACGATGCATAAAATGAAAGAATGAGAGATTTTTAATGTCAAAAAATAAATCATCGCAATAACAGCACTCTCCTGACTTGAAAGGTTTTGAAGGGCTCTTATACTTGAAGCAAGTCTTGTTAAAGATCTGTTTAAGAGCTCTATCTAACCGGTTGTTAAGACATTACAGTTTTTACTAAAGAGCTCTTTAATATACATTTTATTGTTGTATGCAGTAAAATGTACCAAATATTTAACTGGTAACAGGTCTAATCAACATTGCCAAATGTTGACATTTGCAATTTCAACATTGAAACACAACATTTGCAAACTCGACATTCGACAAACTCAACATTTACAATTTCAACATTATTTTCATGTTATTGAATTATATTGTATTTTTAAAATCAAGTGTAATAACATTATTCGTAACATAAATTAAATCTTAAAGCTGTGTTAGTAATTATCAATAATTCAAATAATTGGTAACAATTTGTATCAAAAAATTTAATGAGTATTGTGCGTTTGTCCACGGAGATAGTCCATTAAATTCGGTTATGTTAGGTTACGTTAGGTTCAATTCGAACTAAATTAGATTAGGTTAGGTCAGGTTAGGTTTGGTTAGGTTAGGTTCGAACTAAGCATAAGATATTTACGTGTATCGGATCAAAACATTACTAAGGAGAGGTGATACTCTGTTAATGGTTAGGTTAGGCAAGGTTATGGTTAGATTAGGTTAAGCTAGGTTAGGTTCAAACTGTTTATATTCATTCTTATTGTAATGTAATGTTTCATAATGTTATGTTTTATATTATTTGTATTTTTTGTTGATTTAGTTAAATGTTGAGTTCGTAAATTATGAGTATGTCAAATGTCGAGATTGAAAATGTTGAATTTGTATATTGAATTTGTTTTGTGTTGATTAGACTTGTAACCATTTAACTTTTTAGAGTAAAATATTACTCTAATTTTTAACTTATTAATAGTCAAAGTAATTTTTTTTTGTATTTTATATTTTGTATTTCATATTTTGTATTTTGTATTTTTATATTTTAAAATATAGTCTTAATGAAGGCAACTGTTAGCTTGATGTAAATTTATCATAATTTGTGGCGCTCCTGGTATAAAACATTTATTAAATTCGAAGAGATAGTTTGGTGATTATGTTTAAAAAGAAAATAAGGATCGTGAGAATATTTCGTAAAGATTGATCGTTTTTGATAACGTGGTCAGGTATTTAAAGTCATTTAGACAAAACCGAATATCTTCAATTTATTTGTTAAACCCTGAATTTCAGATGTACAGAAAGTTAAAAACTCGGCGATCGAAATACTTGAAGTTGAAAGCTTTGATGAAAAAGTTCTTAGTATATTTTACGACTTTTTACTACTTTGCCCCGGTCAATAAGTGCGAAGGCTCATTTTATGGGCAGTACAAAAAGTTAAAGTAACCAAGAATGTATCTAGTGGAATAAAGTTTGGTAATTCACTTAAATAAATTTGAAGAACTTGCGATTAATCTGTAATTACTCGAATTGACTATTTTGAGTATTTTAATGTTACAATAGCGTGAATGTGTTGATACTCATGTTATTTGATATTTAAATTGTGATATACTCTTCTATATGGGTGTAAGATATGATTTCTTGCTGTTTAATAGACAATAATGTTAAAGTTTTGAACGCTTGAGCCAATGAAGAGAGAAAATAAATTATTTGTTTAAATGGAAAATATTATTTTTTCGTACTAAGTACGAATCAACGAGTACCAAACTGACAACAGTACATTATGTTGATAATGATATTTTTTAATACGACGGATGTGGGGCTTGATAATTTGCGCCCGAAGATTTCGTTGCAGGACGCAAAATTGAGTTCTACTCCCGGACTGTTACAAAAACTTTTTACGCCAGCCCGTGCTGTTTACAATGATGTTATGTCACAATATTATACATATGAATAAAAAGAAAATTTCTGACTTATTCTGAAAAATTTAAAAGTCACATTCAACTCCACATGTACGCCATATGGATAAAAAAGTATTAAATTAGAGCTTGCATATATATTGGTCTCATAGTTATCATAAATAGAAAAAGAGTTTAATCGATGAAAATCAAACTCGATTGAGTGCAAAAGACTTTAATACAAATACAAAAAACTTTGTTATTTAATTTACTATATAAATCCAACATTCAATTTTATTACGTTTATCGTTTCGAAAGGAGTTAAGTAAATTATTATTACATAATTCACTGTTATTTTGTACTTGAAAGTATTTCATTTATTTTAAGACGTTGTTGTACGAACTGCATTCAAATGTATTTTCAAAGATACTTCATTTATAAATAAAACAATAAAACACAACAAAAATAAAATAATAATTACTATTTTTTTAGTTCAGTGCCTGGAATTGTGTTACAGCTTAATAATCATTAAAAATACTACAGATAAAAGTGCATTCATTACCCGTTTCTATCAGTAACGTCCGAGTGTACCGTTCTTGTAATTAAAATAATATTACCTACTATTAGCTTACATAGTAAATGTAGCTTTTATCACTTTAATGAAACTTTTATAATTAATTGAACAAAAGTTAAACAAAAAACGACTACAATAATAAACTGGTTAAAAAGGGCGATATAGCCCGTTAAAAGATAAATAAAAAAAAAGAAATATGCTAAATTTTTTCCAAAATATTTTGTAATTTGAAGTTTTGAACAAAATTTAGATAAAAAAGTGTCAAAATATCATTAAAAGAAACTACAAAAATTACACTTTATTTTTCGATGAATTCTAAAAACTTCTGATCATTTTCATTTAAAAAATTCTGAATTTTTCTATTAAAGAGTTCATAAATTTTTTAAAGAAATTGTCATTGAGCTCAGGGTAACTTTTTTAACTTAGTGGTACTACTATTAAGATTCAAAATCCATGTTTCTGAATTATTTTAGTAAGAGTTATTTAAGTAGAGTTTATATTTTTTTTTAAATGTGCGTAAATAACTGTGAAGGTACATACGAGAAGTAGCAATCACATAAAAGTAATACCAGTTTCAACGAAATCGTATATAATAATTTCTTTCACTGCAAATTCATTGCAAACAATTATTTCAAAAGACGTTTAAATAAATCAGACTTGATTAAAATATTGCAGGTCTTTGTAATTATACACTGGAACTCCAGTTTGGTTAAACTTTTCATCCCTGCATATAAATTGCATTTATTATCGTAACAAATGCGACTGGCATTCGTAACAATTGATTTATTAAACATTTTTGTTTATTTCAATAAGCAAAAAAAAATATTGGGTGTGTATTAGGTACCTGGATTGTTGAAGGACAAATGTTTAGCAACCCAAACGAATCCTTTTTCTCGTTGTCAGGATTTATCCCTCTGTAGTGTTGGTTCCAATATCGACAAAGCCCATCACTTTCACTTTTATAAAACAATTTAAATTACACTGCAAAACTGAAGTGTTTTGGGTTAGGACTTCCCAATTTTACGATAAATTGACAACCTAATAAACTAAAAGAATGCAAACGTAACAAATAATTCTAAATCCTATTTCTTGAACTTGAATACGGGGAGTAGTAAAATCGCAGAAAATATTTTCCAACATCTCTTTATTGATTTTCCATACCAGTTAAAGAATACATACAAGTTATAAACTGAAATCGTTTAAAATTTTCGACTCGTATCGAGCAAAAACTTCGCCTTAGCACTATCACGTTGTGCGTGGCTAACATCGAAATCGCAGTCACAAATCATATTTTCGCAGGACTGGATTCACGAGATCACAGATAATATATTGATTAAGACCAGAACTGCCGATTCATTGGGGAGAGACGATTACTTGGTTAAACGAATACTAGTCGACGAACACGACAAGGCCTATGGAATAGGATACTTGAATCCGGCTTTCGACGAAAATCGAATAGTCCCAGAAAAATGTAAGGATCGAGTCATCGACGTAAGCAGGACCGTCAGGAGGCGTTTGAATTTGAATTCTATTCCGGATGTCGTGCAGATTTCCCAGCCTCAGTTAGGTTGTCGATCGGATGGAGAGTCCTCGGAGTCCTTAGACAAAGGAACTCGAGCTATAAGTGAAGAAGAATTTTTCCTCTCGAAGAATAGCAAGCTCTTCTCCCAGGTCTCCGCAAACACATTGACAGCAAGTCAAAACGTGGAGACTAATGCGTGTCACATCGTGGAGGTCAAGGAGATGGAGATCGTCAAGGGTAGAGCAGCAACCACAGATCGGGTTGTTTTACCAAGAGCAAATTTTGGTGTTGAGCAAATGCCACAAGTGGTCGAGAGGGTGGAGATCGTGGATGACACCGAGACAGAACCCGATACTGACCCCGAGGAGAAAGATAGCAAAAGGAAGATGGCAAAGAAGTCGATGGCCCTAAAGATTAGTATCAACGAAGATCTCCAGGACCTAACTAATCTTCTAGACGAAGCTCTAAAACAGTCACCGACGTCCTTTTCCTCGGCGATGAAGAACACAGCAAGTTCGACAATGTATACGTCAACTCCACTACCTAGCACCAGCAAGGCGAAAGTTGCCAGGACCATGGTCGACAAAGAAAGCGTTGCTGAGTACCTAATCCTGGATGAACAGGCGATTAATAATGGAGTCAAAAAGAAAATCTTGAAGGAACCCAAGGTCAAGAGAGATTTTGAATTCCCCACTGAATGGGGAAGCTCGGCAATGTCGAAGCGGACCAAGATGGTAAACGAGACGGTCGAGGACTGTGACAGCTTCTATGGCAGCGACAAGGAAACTGACGATGTTTTAATATTCTCTGACGACACGGAAGTCGACGTTGGTAGCTCTAGTTCGGAAGGAGAAAATATTATTGTAGACGAGCGCGTCGAACACCTCTTGGACAAGGTAGACAGCGTCGAGAAATTAACTTTACGCATTCATCCTTAACTTTTCATGTCTTGTTTTTATTGATGTTCAATTCAATCGCAGTGGTCGGGATTCCTTACAAATTTGCTTATTATTTCGTAGGCTCAATTTGACAAGCCCCATCAGTTAACGGCCAGCGTTGCTGATCCTAAGGTCCAAACAGAAAGAAAGTTCGTTAGAAGCACTCGTCAATTCTCAAGAGCAGCTCTCGAAAGGGAGATAAGAGAATTCGAACAGCAAGCACAGAATATGCTCAATAGAATGGATGTTATGTTGATGACAGTTGGAAATGTTACGAACGAGAAGGATCCATCCAAAAGAATCGAGGTATGTTTTATGCTTGTCTATTGTTAATCATGATTCACGATGTTGCGTCTAATTTTACAATCGATTGATTACAAATTTTGTTGTTTACGTTTTTGTAAGGTCATTAAAAAAGAGTATTTATGATTTTTTTACCATTTTTTTCTTGGCCTCTCAGTGTGGTACACAACATTTTAAAAGGCTTAACAAAATAATGAAGCGACAAGTATAAGCGAAACAATAAAAATGTTGATAACTATAATTAACGGAAATATATTTAACATGTTGAAAGACTTTTTCAACTAAATAAAGTAAGAATATACACAACACACTGAAACATAACCATGATTTAGAAGGTACAAATATTTTTGGCACCGAAGAATATTTGTGTAACTGACCTTCAAAATCCAAATTGCGAGCTCGCGGTTGAAATTAAGTAGAGAATGCGCTAACTTCAAATATTAGATATGAGGATTTCATCAGATTTGCATCTAGATTTTCCACTTATGCCCATTAAAATAGTTGCTGAAGTAGCGCTGAAGCAACTATCATTTTATAATTTAAAATGTAATGTTTATTACTTCGAATTTCATTTATTCCCTTCAGTAAAACTGTACAAATTTAGCAATGTACACTTCACGTTACAGTATGCAATTAATACGATTGAATAAAAAATTACACGCCAACTGTTTGAATTCAAACTGAACAATAATTGCACCCTGTATTCCCGAGAAGTCCAAAACATTAAGCAACATTCATGTTTTATTTTTCAGAAAATGATATTTAGGAAATGCCCTTGATATATTTTGTTCACGTAATCAATAAAATATTATACACTCTTCAGGGTCATTTAAAAAAACCTCAATTAGAGATGACCCTGATGTTAGCATCCAATTCGTAGCAGATTTAAAGAAAATAAGATTCTCCTTACTATAATAAATAAAGTTGTTCTCAAGTGAAAATGTACCATCCATAATGATAACGACCATCGTATAATGATTTACAAAATTCTTTATCTTGATTAGAATGAAGTTAATAGACGCCTAATCGACAAATAAATCGAGAAACTACATATCTTTTCATAGACATTTGAATTCCTATTACAAAATAAGATACTCTAGTAAACATTTCCAAATTTACAGACTTTGAAAGGGGAAGTAAGTTGCCTAGCTCCAGATGCTGCCAGCTTGATCAGCAAAGGAGACGGTCTCGTAATGACGGTGCACGCGAATGACCCAGAGCGAGCCGAGAAAATTAAGAACGACCACCAGGACAAGCTTCGAAGCAAGTGGCACCAAGTTATGTCGGAGACGGAAGCTCGGCGCTTGCAAGCTCAAAAAGCCGAGGAAGCACTCAGGCAATACAATCAAATAATAAGCGAACTCGAGGACTGGTTCAGGGACGTGCCTCTGAAGCTTGAGCAGGCCAACAATTACGAGGCACAGTTGGAATTGTTTACCATCGAGTTCGACGCCAAACAGGTGCAAATTCATACTTTGAACGAACTCGGTAACGACTTGAAGAAGTACAATGTCAGTTACTCGGAAACGGCTCGCTACAGCATCAACAGCCGCTGGATGGAGATCAGCACGCAATTTAAGCGCTTCAGTGGTAGCAAAGACAAAGACAAACTTGTTACTGACAAAAAGATGGAAATGGTAATTAACACGTCCGACTTTTATAGTTAATATGATTGACTTTAATTTCCCTAATCGAAATCGTCCAAATCTCAGAGTTTGGTTAAGCAACCAGACAGCTCCTTCGCATCTTAAGCTTTTGCTGGGTAAAGATCTTAAAGATATTTTCTTTTCAGGGCGAAGGCGGTATCTCTTCCCAAGATATTATTGCTCGCATCCAGAAACTGCGGGACGCTATTTCACCATTGTCCCGATCATTGTCCACGTCGCCGTTGAAGGGTAAAGACTACGAGCTCTACCCGATCCAGGAGGAATGCTTGAAGAAGATCGGCAATGCGTTGAATGCTCTGAAACCAAGCGTTGAAGAAATCGGTTTCCTCAGGGAAACTCTTCCAAAAGGTCAACCTTCCAAAGAAAACGTAGATCAAGTAAGTCGTCTAGCTGATTCACTCAAAGAAGAGTGGGATGCATTAAATCGCAGCTACGCAGAGAGGCAACATCAATGGTCCAAGTGCACAGAAAAATGGAAGGAGTTACACAACATCTGTTGCACATTCTCGGAATGCCTGGACAAGATGGACGAGGCAATGAAAAAGGCCAATTATGTCGCATACTCCAAAGCTGGGAAGTCACGTATGATGGAGATCGACCAAGAAATACCCAGGATGCAGAGGACGTTGACGAACATCACCACGGTGACGGCAGACGTCGTTAATCGGTCCTCGACCGACGTCGCTGCTGAATTGCAACGCAAGGTCGATGATCTGACAACCCGCTGGCAACGCTTCGTCGTCGAGTTTGCTGCTCAGAGAGAAAGGTAAGATGTTGATTTTATTTGCTACGATTTATATTATAAAAACATTGATACTTTTTGGGTAACAACAAAAATAAGGTTAGTGTAAATCTTCGTTGTAGAAAATCAAATTTACAACGCATTAATCTAATACTCAAACATATGTTACAAAAACTCGAAACCTTTCCGATAAAGGAACAAAATATGATTCTATTACAGCCAATAAACGGAACAACGTGATCCTATCTAAATATGGCGATTTAAATGAAATGAACATCTTACTTAATGATACTACCGCTTACTGCATTTCAACCTTTAAATTTACTGAAGATAGATAACGAAAAAAATGTTAAAACCTGATTAAAATCGCTTAAATCTAAAAACGATCTAAATGAGGTCCTGATTTTGAGACAATCCAGGATTAAAGTCAGACGAGTTTATAACTAAACGTTGATCTTAATCAAATTCAGAATTTATCATTTTTTTATTGCATTAAAAAAAACAAATAAAAAAAAATAGCTACAAGGCGGAATCGAACCCCAGACCACTTGGTAAGAATCCGCGCTCTTAATCACTCGGCTACGCTTCTTGTTGATGTCAGTTGCAAAGGAAATTAATTTTAGGCACCAGATTCGATGTAAAAATGTTTTAAGACTTATTTTCCAACAATATTTTCTGAAGAAAATCGCAAAAAGGCCTGAAAACGACCGCGAAGATATATTTTTAATCGTTTACAAAGCCTAAAAAATATGTAGTAAAGCTCTTAAGAAGTTTTATAAAATCTTAAAATTCACCATTTCTATCATCATCTTGATTAGTGCCTTTTCTAAGACCCATCTTTTTAAGATCTTATTAAATCTTTTATTTTCTTATTTTAATTAATAAATTATTTTGAGAAATATCGTTTGTATTAGAAATTATTCTATACTCTGTAAATGACGACCATAAATCGATATTACAATGTCTACACCGAATATTTTTCCAATTAATATGTACACAAAAAGAACACCATGAAAATGAAGGGTTACAGCATGGTAATATGCTACGCAATGCAAAACAAAAATCGTAACAGCCGACATGCCAAAGTAGGATTTCCGCAAAAACGTTTGGTTTAACCGAACGATTTACATACCTAGAAAGCGCTAAAACGTTTAAAAAACATGTATTATATTTGGCACGTGTTAGGCACGGAGATAGTGACGAAGACATAGAGTTCCTTCTTGGTGCTATTTCAGTTGCAGCTTGCTTCTCGAACTGTAACGATCATACTGCGAATGACCCTTCGATACCGGTCGAACAGTCGTGATTTATAACCCGGTCGTGAATTTTTAAAATCAATTATTTGATCGATTGTTTACAAAAATGACACTACCATAACATCTTGTTTTAAGTGATTGTCGACAAAACGCAAAATTAAAAAAATTATGAAACAAGTATTTTCTTGAATTGTAACTGCTCGGGAACATTTCAGACATTGAGCTATTTGTGCAAAGTTACAAATGTTTAAAATTGTGCGTCTTGCATTTAGGAATGTTGGGATGGAGAGGAAGCCCAACACCGACAAACAAATAGTGGACGCTGCATACAACGTCATCGGACAGGTGAATTCTCTTCTACTTTCGTCAGCCAATCCATCAGACGATACATCGCTCTCAATAAGATTGTCAATGATCAAGGTGAGCTTTTTGATTTAATATATTATTTAAGTAATAAATAATAGTATAATTAATGACAATTGTTGTGTGTGCGTTAGTGTCATGATTGACACTGTCAAAAACCGTTTAGACAAGTTTTTTTAATTTACTATTAATGAGGAATTACAAATAGCTCGAAAACTTATTATTTCAGTAAAGGTAATCGGTTCCATACCGACTTATACGATACCGACGTTCCCGTGTTTCTTAAAGATGAAGCTGCTGTATGAATTGATAGTAGCGTGACTGGAACGCTGCCATAATTTTAATAATTTCTTAATGGGTTTCGCTCACACTTTTCATTTTATATGATGGTTTTCGCATGCGATTGTATTTTGACAACAGTAGAATTAATTTTTGAGCTTCACAAGACTTTTGAGAATAATCGATTGATCCTTTTTTTTTAATTGTAATGTGATTTTACGGGTTTCAATAATTAATTTTGGTTGAAGAAATAATTAGTGTTGCATACAAAAAATGAAACTACATTCATTATATTGATAGATTTGTGTTAGAAATTGTGCTGTATTTTTTTTTGTTTGACCGAAGAAAATGTGCTTTTTCATGAAAGGCATTTTTTCTGCAGTATCATTTAATATTGTGCTTTCAAGACATGCAATTATTAAGGAGGTGCCTATCTTCGGAAATAAAATATAATGACAAACATGAAGGAAATTAAATTATTATAAAAAATAAATTTGTTTACACCGGATCGTTTATAAAAAGTGTTACGAGTTAAAAAAAAATGCATGGGTGCTTTCTTTACATAAAAACGATCCAAATTGCAGTTTTTAAATTCCTTAATTAAGAAAATCGCTTACTTTTTTTAGTGGCGCGCCCTTTATAGAGTTTGAAAAATATAATTGTTTTGTTGGTTTGTTATATTTTTAAGTGGATTTCGCTTATTTTCTAGTGACTATGACACTAGAAAAGGAATAAAATCCTTATTTTATGCGTTATTTATTTCTTTACATTGGTATCACCCTTTATGTTGTTACATGAGTGAATAATTTGTACTTAAATATTGGTATGAGCTTATCTTTTTTCTTATAAATAAAATATTAAAAGTAACGTGGAATTACTCACATATAAGATAACAATATAGTATTTTTTAGATGCATAAAAATTGAAAATGGTTTACACCTATGTCCTACGGCCTCTATCTTTTAATAAATGATACTTGTAAAACACTTACTTCACGCACTTGTATTATAATATACTATTCGATGCATATTACATGTTTTTTTTTCTAAAGCGACCAGATTTAATACTTCGTCCAGACCCACAATTCAAATAAACATTCACTCGGGTATATAATTATTTATTCAGTCTAAAAACATACTTTATCTTTATTTAGCTTTACTACCAACATTGGCGAACACGGAAAAATAAGTAGTCTGGGTAATAACATTAATTAGTACAATACGTCTCTTCGATGTGTAGAAGTAGCTTAGTAGTTACTATCTAATAGTTAGTGTAACGAATATTTAAAACTCGAAATTTTATGAATATGTAATGAAAAGACGATTGATTTAAAAGTACATTATATGGAAAGACTATTCACTTTTTTTGGTTGCAAAATTGCAGTTTTTGTTTTTATGTTTCATCTGTCAAAATTACTTTAAATCATTGCAAAACCTGTAATGAAAAAATCGTTACTGACCTTTCTTGTGCCATAAAATTTCGATATTACGATTTGTTTACGTTTGAGTACAACATAGTTTTTGCTTTTATTTAAGATGATGTGAATTGACTTTAAGTTTAATCTTTTGCCTTAATCAGGATTAGTTATTAGTTTGTCTTTTTAGTCAGCATTTCTACTTTTTCAAAATCAACATCATGATCTGTACTGTGGGCATGTTCAGATAAATCTGTGTTACTGTTTCCTTGTGTGATGAATTTTGTGTGTTCATATGTTCTCCTCTTTAGTGGTATTTTAGTTTGTTCGACAAACTTATTTGCACATCTTTCGTTGAAATTTTTATGCCCAATTAACTTAATTTATAATTTCATCTCTGTCTTTTATTTTAGTGAAAATTGAGGAAAGTCTGTTTTACTTGTTACAAACTTTGGATAAATGATGAAGTCAATAATCTTATTAGACGATCCCTATCAAATGTTTTTTTTTTACTGATAGCATTATTTATTATTAGTAGAAGTTTGTTATTATTTGGTCAGTGATGATAGTTAGGATAATCGTTATCTTTTAAAATCTGTTTAATTAACTGAATATTTTTGTTTCTAAACTCCGAATGGACATTTTAACCGCTCTAGACTTTTGATTAAAATAATTTTCTATGAAAATTTACGATGTGAATAGTAATTTCGGTATCTTCCGTACCAAGTCGTTATATGGTATGAGTCGGTTATTAAAGACCCATCCGTTAGTTAATGAACTTCTACGTCTAAAAATGCAAATCTGGAGTGTCTTTCCATTTCAGTAGTGAATTGAATTTTTGGATGGATTGAGTTTGAAACTGAACTCTATTTTATCTTTTGGGATTACGGTTATGTGATTTAAAAAAAGAAAGTGTGAAATTCAACTTACTGAATGTTATTTGACTTATTTTTTCTCAAACTAGATTCGCTATAACAGGAGATAAAGATCCATTGGATAGCCGAATATTTATTTATAAATTCGGATGTTGAAGGAAAACACTGCGTTCTTAAAGACTGATCTGGCTGCTATTATTATTTATTCTTTCGGAATTTTTATTAAGTTTTTAATTGTCGCAACACAGCATGCAAACAACTGTTTCAACTGTATATCATTTTGTAACCAGTAAACAATGTCAAAGTTGCCCGAGTGGTTAGGTGTTCGCTTCGAGAGTCGAATTACCTGGGTTAGAATCCGAGTGAGAACAAACACTTTTTTTTTTAATTTATTTGCGATTAAATAAACGTTATGAAATAATTCTTTCAATTTTACATTATGAAATGTTTTTAATTTATTTATTTTTTATTTTTATTTTATATCTTTTGCGCTACCAGCGATACTTTTCGATCCACGAGGCATCAAGTATCGCATAAAGTATCGCACTTGTCTTTAATACGAGACTATTGCGAGACATTTTTTTTAATCGGGATGTAACATATTTTTCAACCATTTTTCAGGTTGTCTTTTTTTATGTGATTTGTTTTCTTTGTTTCTATTATATTGCAATTAATATAATTTCATTATTTGTATAGTTCTGTCATTCTAAATATTAAAATTTGACACAAATGTTCCACAAAATTTTTATCGGCCATATCGAATGGTTTGACACGGTATTGGCAATCCATAATCTCAAAATTCCTTAATCATTAAATGTCAACAAATTAACAACAAAATAAGAGAGGGTTAAACCAGTTTCAAATTAATTTGTAATATACCAAATTCAGTTAGATACAATAATTATGTAAACAAAATATATTAGAATGCATTTATGTGTCAATGGACCGAATTACATAAGGCACTTATTCGCGGTCGTAATAGGGAAAAATCATGTTGCCTTTTAGTGTACATCTCACGTGTTTTGTCAGGCGTGTGAAGAGTCGTTAGCCTTTCTGCATCCTATGCTCAAAATAGCAGTTATACTCTAGCGAACTTTACGATAATGCGATTGTCGAAAATAGATTGACAGGGAATGCCTTGTGACACGTGCAATTGATGTAAAGGGAGTTGACTTTCATGATGTATTTTTTTTATTTTCAGGCAAGAGAAGGAGAAATTGGCAATCGCAAAAAGGAAATTTCTGCATTGAAAAGTCAAAAAAGCAGTGCTATTAGTGAGGAAGAGTGCAACAAACTGCTCACTAGTTTGGAAAAGGTATGTTTTTTTTTAATGCTGATAAATACTGTGGTCGAAAGGCATAACAGCATAACAGACATTTTCATGAAATTTGAGATAACTCTGGATTTTTGTATAATTAATCATGCTTTTCAAACTGTACTTGCTATTAAAGCTTTTGGAAGCTCATTTCGGTAGAAAATGTTCCTTAACATAAAGGCATAACTGCATTTTTGCTAACGAAAGACCGGCATAATCGCATAACTGCCAGATTGCGATAAACAATTGACATTCATAAAATTCAAAATATTTTAAAATAGAAATATTGTATTTAGAACTTTTAAAAAATAAAACTTTCGCACTCAACAAATGTATATATGTAATCAAATAGTAATATTTTTGTATTGTAAATTGAACGTTATTTAGATTCTACTTTCGTTTTAGGGTTATAAAATTTGACATTATAAATATCGGAAAGTAGTTAAAAGTTATATTTAATCAAAAATCTTAATAAAATGTTGATCGTATTAATAAGTTAGGTAAGAACTATTTAGTAATAACATATTTACTAACTTTAATAATTTCATAAATACAGTTTCTTGTTAAATTAAAAGTTTAAAGTTTTAATTTTTTCTCGTTTTTCTTTACATGGAACTGTAATTTCTTTTCTTTCGGCATATTTTTTCTTTTGGTCAGATTATTCTTCTCGTCTACATTCTCATCTTCAGTCTTTTCGACTGTTACCTTAACTATATGTTTCCTCTTCATTGGATATTTTTTTTTCTTTTCAGTGTAATTAACATCTTCGAAGTCTTCAACATTTTCAAAAGATGCTGATTTTTTCGCTTTTAAACGTTTACTCGTCCCTGTTGTTTGTTTAATATTTTCATTACTATTCCCTTTTTCAAGATTTGGAATTCTTATGCCAGCTATCAAATCCATTTTGACACTTCGTAATACACATGTAAATATGCTGCCTAGTCGCATAACTACATCGAGAAATGCGGTTAGGCTAGACGAAATACGCTAGATTTTATATTAATACATGCACCTCCCTCAGTGACATGAACGTATTTTAAAATTGTATTAAATAATAAGAGTGAATTATAAATGAGAAACAAATTTATTGATTTTCCGATTTGAAACATACATATTATATAAATGTGCTGCCTAATCACATAACTGCATTCAGAAATGCGATTCCGGTAGAAAAACAATAATTTCATATTAATTTATGCACTTTACTCAATAAGATGAACGTGTTATAAAAATATATAACAAAATAAGACAAAATTCTAAATATTGAACAAATTTATTGCTTTTCCGATTTGGGAGAGCTAAGTGAATATTAGCCGTTTCTCTCGGAATCATGACAGCGTCAGTTATGCTGTTATGCTTTTCGACCACAGTATTATAATGGTAGACAATGATTTTTTAAGTACGTCGTGTGACGTTACTGTTTAACAAAAAATCAATGGTATACTTTTGTTTTGACTTAATTTTGCTCTTCGTATAATAAAGTTTTGGATAAGAGTATATGGTTCAACTAATTCTTCAACTGATGCAATCTAAATATACAAATACCAATCAAAATTGCTATATTATATGTTAATTTCGTTTCTGAACAAATTATATACAATAAAAATTATAATTTTTTTTATTACATTTCTGTTGTGTTTCTACGGAGCTTTAGAACATGATTTGAAATTAATTTAAAATATTGGTATTATATTGGTCAGTTTTAAGAAAAAATGTTTAAAGATAATAATAAGTAAAAAAAGGGAGTATAATAAAATAAATGATTTGAAATTACCACACAAAATGATAAACTTTTAGTACATATGTTTAATTTGAAAAACACTATAATTTCAAGGCAATTTTATATAATTTAAAATCCAAAAAGTATAGTACAAAAATATTCCACTCACAATAATGAAATAAATTATTTAGAAAATCGTTTGACGTGCTTTGATGAAGTATCTAATTTTCAGTCACGAACTATTTTCTCTATATATCTAAAAAAACTTAAGCAAATTAATTTAAAAAAAAACTCTTTTATGGATATTTTTGTATGTGTTTTTCAGGCCCACGCAAGTATACTGGGTCACAAAGAATACGTTGAGAATAAACTGTCATCGTTGAAGAAATACATTCACAGTTTAGACGTTTTAATGAATTGGGTTATGGAAACTCGCACACGTATCAACATTTGTAATGATTTGCCGCATCAAGATCGAGCTAAGGCCATGACAAGTGTCAAAGTAAGTTAAAATATCCATTTTTGTTTGTTTATCTAATATTTAGAGTGTTGTTTCAATCAAATTTTGAAATATTTCAAGATTAAATAATTTCAAAAAGTTAATACATCACATTTATGACATTTTCAGAATTTTAATTACCCCCCCCCCCCCCCAACAAATTTTCGTATTTATGAAAACCTATAATTCAAGTCAAATTAAACAAATAAAAGGCTTTCCTGGGTCAGGCATAATAATTTTGAATTATCTTTTCAGGCCTTTTTGAAGTATCAAACTTATTTTTGAGTAATCATATTCCTAGATTTTCATGAGGGAAGGGACAATTTGAGGTTTCCTGCAATACCCATATATCATTTTTTACAGCTTTTCTAATTCTAGTAGAGTCCTACCTCCGCAATTGTTTCTCGCTATAATTATTGTTGTCTTCCTAATTCCTTCCGTAATTGTAGTCCCAAAATATTCTACAATTGCTGTCCACGTTCCCCCTCCAGGTGCACCGTAAAAAGAAAGTCACACTCGCGCATGCGCACGTACGTTTTAATAACTACATGGAGAAGGGGACGTAGGTGCGGGAACAGCAGACAAGCAATTGAGGGGGCATGAGGGGAAATTCGACCCCTACCGGATCATTTACGGAGGAATGAATGTTATTGATTTTTGTGAGATAAAATGAGCAGTGATATTGCCGGAAACCCACTCTTCATTAGAAACAATGAGTATATGACTCAAAAATAAGCTTTTTTCATACCTTGACAACATACCTAAAAAGAAATTTCGTAATTTACAATGACTACCACGTCGTAAGATGAATATGAGTGGACTAAATCAGTAATACCTGAATGTCAATGTCAAAATTATATTTTCGACACTCATCTAGGTAAAATTCGATTTTGCGCGCAATTTTTACGTTTACTTTTACTCACAAAAAAGGCGCAAGAATTGCACGTATATTTTTTGTTCAACAATTGTTCGATATTCGTGTGTAATTCCATTTTACGCTGCGGACATGATCTTGTGTTGAAAAGTGATACTTAAAATTGTATTTTGCGCCCATGTACCGAAATATACTATTAACCACTTCACTGGTAATGTATCATATGTGTACACAAAAAAAAAGTGCCACGACTGGTAATGTATCATATATGTACATTTTTAAATAACTCCTACAATTTTCAATGAATTTGCACGAAATTTGGTATACTATAGTTTCTTAGGTCGCTGAATATGAATATGAGGTCACCATTTCAAAATTCAATATGGCGGTTCCAATATGGTGGCTACAAGTTACATGCTTTTGAAGCAAATTTTTTTCTGTGCGTGGAAAACGGATGAAATTTGTTACTCGGGGGTTTTTGGGGTCGCTGATTACGAATCTGATCTCAGATTTTCAAAATTCAAAATGGCGGATCCATTATAGCAAATAGAATGTGCAAAATGAATTTGAACCTTACTTTGGCGGACTCAATTTTGAATGTTTCATAAAATGAAAAAATTATGTGGGTGACCTATAGCTGATTAATTATAACGACCTCAGAGTGCACCAAGAGGAGGTAGTGGGAGGATTTTGCACTCCATTTTTTTTTTATTTTTGTTGTTTTTTTGTCACACTTCAAATTCATTTGATATCATGTTCAGAAAACACATTTCTTGTGATAAGAGATGTTTCAATATTGTTTTATTTCGTCCGACAGATTAGATCCATCATTTTGAATTTTTAAATTCTGAGATCATATTGGTATTCGGCGACCCCGGAAACCTCATATTTAACATTCTCATCGAAATTTGATTAAGAAAAATGTATACTTTAAACAAAAATGTATGCTTCCCCCCCTACCCTGTGGGGGTGAAGGGGAGGGGGGAAGTCAGTTTTTTTCCATTAAATGATATGTTTTATGTAAAAATGGAACCCACGTTTCACAGTTTCTCGATATCTTAAAAACTGGCTCGTACCAGTCTTGGCACTTTTTATTTGAAAACGGCTACCAGTGAAGTGGTTAAACGACTATTTTCATCGATGTTGTTATTGTTATTTAATGAATTATTCAATCTTGTAGGCCAGTATCGAAGACAAAAAAACCGAAGTGAAAGACGTCCTCGAAAATTACACCAACATCGAGAAAGAGAGCGAATCGGCGAAGCAGCCCGTCTCCGTCGAACTTCAAGTGAGTGTATAGAAATTAGGCTTTAGATGGCATGCCGGTGAACTTTGCACTATTCGAAATTTCGTTTTCTTCCCCCTACAGGAGAAGTTGAAGAAGCTTCGCGAAGACTGGAACTTCGTTAAGTGCTGCGGGGATGGAGACCAGCAAGGCGCCTCCGACGTGGCTGTTCGTCGTAAAGGTAAGATTTTCGAGGCACGAATTTCTTATATATTTTAAGAGAGAAGCACGGACGTCCCCGGCTTTTCGCCCTATCGAAAATCGAGGATGGCGGACAAATAACCGTATGTGTCGCACACGCGATAGTGCACTTCGACACGACGACGGCGCACAGGGAACGAGTGCTGTTTTCTTAAAATTCAATCTACCCTCGCCTCCTTTGTAGTCGTCTCGTTCTCGATTCGATTCCCCCGTAGCACATATTTATTCCCAACGTCGAAGCTCCGGTGACAAAATGGGAGAAATTCACAGTGGATTTGTCAGGAGTTGCCTCTCTCCATTTTCTAAATTGTGAAAATTGAGCCGTTCCTTTTCCTTTATTTGTTATTCCTGTTACGTGCATTTTTTGCTTTAACGTCGATTATTTTATGCGATGAGAGCTTCCGACAACATTTCGGTTATTAATTGGAGAAAATCGCAATTTTTTCAGTTCATAAAAGTTTTTATCTTTTATTTAAAACAAAAAAATGCTTCGAGTAACTTAAGGGGTGTGTCTAGTAGCTCGCGCCGAAAAAAACGCGATTTTCGTGATTATTTCTTGGGATACTGGATAAAGGTAATGATATAAAAGTTATTAGGCTTAGTAAATGCACTCTTGAAATACATAAAAAAATGTTGTTCTTTTATTTTATACATGTATTAGAAAAGTAGCTAGGTCCGCCTTGTTGATAAAATCTCGGAGCTGTGTTGTCTGAAACAAAAAAATCAAAGTGCTTTAGGTTTGGTATGACAATGGCAATGTCCCCTGTGAATTTTGTTCAATTATTTTAAAAAATAAAAAAATGGTGAAGAAAACACAAAAAATTTTCAAAATACCGGTTTTTTTTTCACCGATTTTTGAAAAAATAATATAGTTAATTTCAAAATTTTTGAAAAAAATTTATAGGGGACATAGCGATAGGTTTAAAGAATATTTGGTTCAAATTTCATAAGGATCGGTCGAGTAGTTTCGAAAATTTCATCAACAAGCCGAGTAAAAGCGTTGTTTCGAGAAAAACGCGTTTAAAGTTTTTTTTATATGAAATTCTTAAAAAAAAATTACTTACACCTAGTCAGCGATGCCTGGACCTTACAAAATTCCTTATCACACAATATTTCTTAATATATTTACTTTCGAAAAAAGTAAAAAACAAAAAACCGATTTTTCAAAAGTGAGTTACTAGACAGACCCCTTAAAGAACAACTCGCTTCGCTCAAGTCTCAAATTTACTCACCAGCAAACCCCTATTACTCCCTTGTTGCACAAAGTATTTTCACAATCGAGAGCTTGTTATTTATCCACCGCGATACGAGGGGCATAATAGCACATTAGGTTGAGAGTATAATAATAGTACATTGTGCAACTAGGGCACAAAATAGGTGATTGTCGACGAGAGCGAGCGTAGATAGGTCGGCAATTTGCACAAGTCTTCAAACACATATGCGATGAACGGAGCAAACTTATTTTGCTCTCGCGTAGATTAAATTTGCTCCCGCCTAACCTAATCTATTTTCTTCGATAGGGAAAAAAACTGCTATTTTGCTCGCGCGATATAGGGAGTAAAATTGAATTTTGCAGTCAGCGTTTCATACATTTATTTTTCTCGTGGATAAATTTATTTTACTCCCGGATAAATTTATTTTGCTTGCGCAATGATTTATTTTGCTCGACAGGGAAAGACACTACTATTTTGCTGCCGCGATATAGGGAGCAAAATAGCATTTTGCAGTCCAAAAGTGATAAAGAACATTTTCTTTCATGATATGCACTATTTAGTACTAGAAGGAAAAATTATTCGCCGTTTTACATTCCGTTTAAAATGGTGTCTCTTTTTCAAAACGAGAAATTTTTCGACAAATTTTCCATGGACACATCGCAATTTATCCGCTTCAAAATACAAGAAATCTAAGTTTAGCGAGGATTTTTTAATTTCAGTATTTTTTACTTCAAAAACAAAACTTGTTCACTTTATAAAAAAAAAATTATTACTTTCTCTATCGGCTTCACTCTGATGTATTGAAATTAAGTCACAAAAACGGATAAAAATTGAAAAAAGCAAACATTACAACAAGTTTTTGAGGAACAGGGATTTTCCCATTTTGAAATAGAAAAATTTTGTTTTTTTTATTTAAATTCGTTAAATTAATTATTTTTTCCTATTTATAGTGTTTCCTACGAAACATGTCTAGTTTGATATTATTATTATTTTTTTGTTATACAAGAGCAAATATGCTAATAAGACTAAGAAAAAAAACAGTTTACAAGAAAATAGAAAAACGAAGTTAAAAAGTTAAAAAGTAAATTCACTGAACAATAAAACTTAACACTCTTACAATAAATACCTAAGATATTGATATTTTTTAATGCCCAAACCACGCTTTTTCGAACGGTGAACCGAAAAATGCCGCAAATTTAAAAATGAAAAAATTACAACCATTTATAAAAAAAATAAGGAATTTTTTATTTTTTATTTTAATTATCGTTATTTTCTATCATTTTTCATATTAGAATACCTGAGATATTTATAAATATGACACAAAAAATTTATAGGCTAGAAGATAAAGTTATTGTAAAAAAATAAATGTCAAAATGAAGGCTCAAAAATGGCTAATAAAGATTTTTCGTCAAAGGTATTCAATCGATTGACACGAATCAAATCACTTTAAACTTGTTATCCAGCGGATTTTGGGATTATTAAGTCCAAATCTGATGTTAGTTTTGAAAAATTCAAAATGGCAGATCCACAATCCGAAATCAGCGACTAAAAAACCTAAAAAAAGTACCATGAATGAAGTGATTTGTATTGATTTCAGTAATTATGTTTGTTATATCGGATCCACCATTTGAATTTTTCACAACTTTAATTGGAATTGTTCAGAAAAGTCTGAGAAACAAAATAAAAAATAGTTAATACGAAGAAATATTTTTTTTTATTTTTCAAGATATTTTTGTCATTTGCAAATAATGTGAAAATAAAAAGTACATATCTTTTTTTTTTTCATTTCCATGAGATTTCTCATTAAACATTGTTTAAAAAAATATTTTAGTTTTTTTAAATCATTACTTTACATGACTGAAAATTCAGTATTAGATACTTAATCCTATCAATCGCCAAATGCGCTCAAATTTAGCATTTATTTTTCATATGAAACAAATAAGAAAAAAATTAGGAATGTGTGCAATTTATTGTCTGACAGACGCACTTTAAAAATCGCAATTTTCAGCATTTTTTGCAGTAATATTTAAAAAAAAGTATATCCCTACAATTTTTGTTTCCTTTCTCATAGCAATTATTTGTTTGAAAACATTTTTATTGACATAAAACGCGTTATAAACGTCTACTTGATATGTTTGCTATAAACCCACATTTTTATTTTATTGTCTTATTGGCAAAATGGATGTCGATACGACGAAATATTTGTACATTAAACTACATGACACGAAAGCCATTCATTTGAACAAAATTCCAACTTTATGGTCAGATTTTCGACATTCAAGATGAAGGATACAATTACACGATTTTAGGTTGCTAATAACGGATTTATGTTCAAATTATTAACATTAAAAATCTCGTCTTAAAAATGACGGCATGGTGATTTTCTTTACTTTGTCTTTGAAAATTTGGGAAAAAGAAAGCAAATTAACATACCTTGGACTCGCGCAATATTGAAATTTTAGCTTTTCGGGGTTTTGATTTTCGGAACTTTGTTCCCCGGTCAAAATTACGGTCACCATTTCTAAAATTTTTTATGCAAATGAAAAAAATGTCAACGAATTATATGCAAAACTGCCATGAAAAAGTGTCTCTTGTGTCATTTAAATTGTACAGTTTCTCGCACCAAAAATTTACCCGAAAAAAACATCCAGTGGCGGTGACCGTAATTTTTACGCCGCCATTTTGAATTTTGATAATCTGATCACAAATTCGTTATTAGCAACTCAAAAAACAGCGCTAATTCTTTGGGTCCGTTATCTTGACTAAACTAATAAGTTGGAAATCAACAAGCCCAAAAATCGCCAGTAACGAGTTTTATTCCAGCATATCTCCGTGCCCGATGTAGTGTAATTTTGAAAAACCCACGAATATTTCGTCACATCGAGCGTCATTTTGTTATACGGTAATAAAATAGAAAATATTGGTTTACAGATTCTTTAAGCAGATTTAATATTAAAGAGGTAATACAAATGTTAAATTTTAAGTTTTTTAATTAAAAATGGCGGATCTAAAATTGTTGATGTGATTGAGTTGGTAATCATTGAAACGGTAAACGGCATTTAATGTCGATGAGAATAAGTTGGATAATGACTTGAAGTTGGTCATTCAAACCTTTAAAGAAATGAAGCCGTCCATAATGGTGATTTCAAAATGGTTGATTCAATCATTTATTGAAAAATTCCTCCGCCATTCTAAATTTTGGAATACGGACTTCGTTTTTGTAAGTCGGTATACTGGATTTCCCGTCCTCTGAAAGTGGATTTCCAATATACCTTTAATCGAGACATACGAATTAATTATAAATCGTTCGACATTTTTTTTGAGACATTTTCAAACGTCAATACAAAAATCATTCTCTGCCCCTGTATCCACCTTAGTTATTAATGCTTTCCATGGAGTACAACAGAAACTAAGGATTTGAAATTTCTTTTAATGAATTGCATCTATATTTGATTATTATGGTGGATGAAAAGTATAGTGCCGTTGAAATTCAGGGCACGATCGATGGACAAACTAAGGAAAGGAAAAAGACATTTACCTTAGGGATTTCCGTATTCGTTGAACCAAAGCCAGTCGTTTATCCCGATATTAAAGGAAAGCCTGCCCAGATAGGAAGAGCGCCGTGAGAGATATTTCGAATCCCTCGGGCCTTTTTACACTTATTTCTTTCAATATTTTTAAGGTCCATACGTTGAATCCAAAGGCTTATTGCGTGTTCACAAAGAGATCAGCAGAAAAATCCAGAAAAGATTTTAGACATTAACATTTAATAATTTTATATCTACTGGGCCATCTATTTTCAAGATCTGATGTTGTCGACGACGTAATAAATCGTTGTTAACTTTTTAAAATTTTATATTACGTTTGCAGTATTATTATATTGTTTATTAATGAAGTTGTTTAATTTTCGATTTTTATATTAATTCATATTATTAAAGCCTGTTTTTTATTATTAATTTCGTCTTCAAGAAATGATGACCTTATCCAAGTTTAATTTAAATACACCAATCACATTTCACAATTATTTTTATAATATTTTTTAAAATTTTATCTTCTTCTATAAAAATTGATAAGTTTTATTTATTTATTTATTTATTTATTCACTGTGGCTTGAGGAGTTCACCTCTCTGGTCAACCAACAAAGTAGATACATATAATATATGTATAAACGTCAGAATTTTTACTTACAACTTGTGCCCGGTCCATAAAAGTTCCTGGAGTGTTTTATTTTTTGGTACACCATATTTTTATTGCATTGAGTGAATTACTGGTCGTCAATAGTGAATCAGTAGTGACCCAATACTATCCGGGAACACTGTCTAATGCTGATTGCTAGAGTCGATCAGTAATTAACCAGTACTGACAATTATTGCGAAAAAACTTGTTGATCTCAGTATTAGTATTTTTTATTATACGATAGTGAGATGCCATTACCATTGTACAACGCTCGCAAGCCACAAAATCTTACTTTTTGATACCATAATCGGTAATATTAGATTTTAAGGACATTCCATATAATTTTCTTGTACAAATAAACAAACACATCTTGGCATTCAATTTTATCCCAATAATAACATCGGTTCATTTCATTGCTCGGGGGATATTTTTTTCTGGAAATAATATAAAGGCAGTTAATTTAGGTTTTACGGTCAAACCTCCCTCGTGTGTTTGCTTCGGCGAATCTTCGAAATATCGCTTTGATGATAAAACATCGGCACGAGGGACGCCCATTCCGTCGAAACCTTGGGGAAGACTAGGAGAATAATGCAACCGCTGGAGCGTGGATTCTGGATGAGCTTTGGATGCGCGATCATTCGGACGCATAATGAGAAGGATAAGCCTCATAATGTAGTCGAGACCCGGCATGTACACCGTTAGTTCTGGGACGTCGTCGTCGACGACGTTACCAAGGTTTATGGCTCTTAGGCCCCCGAGGCGGTGGGTGGCCCTGGTTCAAGTTGACGGATCAAACTTTGCAACGAGAGAACTTGGGAATCCGCCGGATAACCGCAAAGGGACGCTCAGTTGGATCGTGGCATTTTGGACGTCGGTATAATTGTGTCCGAGAAACAACTTGTGTTTACGTCGTTGATGCCTGTCTGCGGACGATGACGCAGTAAACTCAGAAACTTGAAATGTACCTCTGTAAACACTTGGCCAACCACTTTTCCAAGAGAAATTCTCATTTTCGAATTTTACCCCGTGGGTACCGGAAGCGTTTAATGTCTCTGGGGATATAAACTGGTAATTGCAAAAGTGCTCCGACCACTTCTGTGCTGAAAACTGGCTTAAAAGTCTAATGTTAATATTTTAGAATCCAGAAAATAACAAATATATAAGTTTCGAAAGATACGTGGTCTCTTTTCATGTATACATTATTATGTAATGCTGTTAGGTTAGGTTTGGTGGCAATATGCTTGTTTATGTTAGGTAAACTCGTGTTAGGTTAGGTGGGGATACGTCAGATGAAGGAATGACTTGGTTAGGTTAGAAGATATTGTCTAGGGTAGTTTCTAATAAAATTTACATCTCTTACACTCTTTGGAATTATTTCCAATTCAAAGTTCAGTCTGAGTCATTAATTCTAACAAGGCAAACCATCGTTTGTTTTTGTTGTCGCAATGTCCACACGATCGGCCAATATCACTATATTACATCCACGGATACGTCGTTCGTTTCTTGACCTTTATCTACTTTACCCGGTGGAACTTTACCCCGGCTGTCAGTTTTACACCTATTTTCGAACAAATATACAATTTTGGATTGTAATGTTAACACTTTCCAACAGAAACCTCCAGCGTTCTAATCATCAGATGACTTATTAAATCCCACTTCTGATAAAATTTGGTCAATTTCTGGATTTTTTAATTTTGATGGATTGCACTTGAAATATAGCTGGGCAGATTTGTAATCTCGCACGCATGATTAACATCCCGCAACATCATCCGTTTGTTAATTCCCCGATTTATGTCCCGTCGCAGTGCAGCATTCGAGTGACTTGTTCCTAATGCCATAATGCGTTTGGTGGCACACGATCCGATTTACGGTTCTATGTTTATTCAGAGTATCGCCGTTCACTAGCGAATTAGGGGAGTTTCCGACTGATAAGGCCACGGCAAACTTCGAGTCCAGCTATCAATTGCAGCAAATAACTGTCTCGTTAGCGAACCCTCGATGATCAGGTGAGATCGTCAACTCGGGGTCACGAAAAAATCAGGGTCATGGCGGTCAGTTTAGAAACAAAAATTAAATATTTGTTACGGTTCTCCAAAGAGGTTCTCCAGACCACCTTACCGTAAATAAAAATTGATGGTGCATATTTTTTTGTCGGCCTGTGCAATTAAGTGGGGCATGAATGCTACAGGTTTCTCAAAGACTGACGTTTTTCACCCGATCTTAAACATTCTCCATAAGAAATTTTTTGAAAAGGGAAAATTCTTAATCGGGCAACATTGGAAAATTACTCAGAATCGGGTTAAAATGGTATTCCGGAAGACGAGAGGAGGATATCGAACGTTAAGTGCACGTAATGAAAAAGATGCGAAACGCGTCGTTGGGTAGAGCTTCCCTGAATAGACGGCTGGGAAATCTCGTCACAATAGATTGCGTATCGGTAATCCACTTCCCTCAGTTAGGAAAATCCGCCCAGGGCTACGCAACGACCGCTTTCCCTTCGTGAGCAAATCAGAGGCGGACTTGTCAATGGTAATCCGTTTATCCGGTTCGGATAGAGCACGCGTATCTGCAAATTTGACGTAACATATAGTCTAAGTGAAGCTGAACTACGTAGGAAATTTCTGAGTTTGGAGGAAACTTCCAATTGGCCAAATTAAATCAGCTTATTTACCTGCAGATCTCATCATCCTGGCACGTAATCTACTCGTTTTCCTCGTCACTGAAATATCTCGATTATTAGCTGGTTACGTGTTCACTAATTACAAGGTAGTTTTTGCTAATGCGTTTGATCCAGTTTACGAATGTATTTTCCATTTTTTTTTGTGGGAAAGCTTAAATTTCATTAAGTTTTAAGCCACTTTGCCCGGGAGGGCGAAAATGTTTATATTTTGAGTATTATATTATGATTTCGACTATACCAAGACAAAAATTCTTGCAAAGGAAAAAAACCGGAGAAAACTAGGGCACCTTGAAAACTACTATATAAAAAAGAGAACAATACAGTCAATATGAGATTTGAAGTGTAGAAATTACCAGAAATTTACCATACATTTCTCTAATCTTGGTAAAATAATAATTAACATGTATATGCTCATAAATAACGGTTCCTATATTCATAGTACTACACTAATACATGTATAACCTTATAATCTGTGTTATAGTATAAATACAGCAGAATCGCGTCGTCTTTTTCTATATTTTCTGAAGAGGACTCAAATCAAAGTAGAAATGTCAAGTTGAAAATTTTCTTTCCTCCATTTAGACCCCTGCTTCATTTTGTTTATATAGTAAAATCTGTTGCCCTCCACTTGACTCTTACACATACACGCTTTTTTAATTCCTTTGTTATTCTATATTTTTTCATTTTAATTAAATTTGTTCTCCCATCTTTAATATTTATTGAAAATAACTAATGACCGATACATACCAAAACTATTTAAACAATATTATATATAAAACGGTCGACAAATAATGTATTGATTTAAAATGAAGTATATTTTGAGTTACGAAATTTGTCGCAAATTCTACAGAACGTTTGCCATCTTTAAGCCGACATTTTGAGAAGGCGGTACCTTTTATAATGTTCAGTATCCCCTTTTTCAATGTCAAAAAACGAGAATTTTGCAAAAACCATTGAAAAAATCGGTATTTTTTGTCGGATAAAAGTTCATAACTTTTCTCTTTGAATCTGCTGGCCGATTCTGACCGTGGAATTTGAAAGAGGAGGTCGGAAACTATTGACTTATTTCAATTTTGTTTAACACCGTCTGGAACAAAAGTTACATCGCTGAAAGTTTCATCCATTTTTTGGACTTTCTAGATCTTGCAGGGAACTATTTCCCGGGTGATTTTCAAAATGTTAAATACTATAAGAAAGTCATATGATGAAACAATCTTTTAATAAATCCGTTTTTTGGATGAAATTTTCTCGGATTTTCATTTGTTATTACTATTATTAAATTTATCGAAACTTTTTAGCAGTTTTATTTACTAATAAGTCAAAAGTTGTTTTCTTCAATTTCGGCGTTATTAGTTTCGAATTCAATTTCCTGTAAATTCAAAGACAGCTGATCCCTCATTGTTCGGTTAATGATGGACCATTCGGGCCTATCCTGCCAATCGTTTAACCAAATCATGTAGAGTCTCGCGGTGAGTAAATATTTTAGTTAGGGGATGCGCCCTAGTTGTCCGGAACATTGCTAAACGTGGGATTCTGCAGGTGTATGTGTGTGTGTGAGTTATGCCGTTGGGGCTCTAGAAGGGGTGGTTTTTACCCCGGAGCTGTTGATGACATCCGCCCTACACAGCTGACCCCCCTATTATTTCCCATTGCGCCTCCTGTTATCTCCTCCAGCCTCCCCGTTAGAATTTGCCGAACACGTCGGGACTGCGGGCGATGTAATTCGATCTCGACACTGAGACTCGGGCGAGCTTTTTGCATTCCGTACTGCAAATACCGTTCGACGTGACTTAAGAAAACAATGCTGAATCGGGAAAATATTCTTGAGGATCTCACAGTCAACTGGGCTTACGATCGGTAGTAGCGGATGCTGGAAAACGCGAGACTTGTTTTGTCCCTAGTTTTTATCACTCTCGAGTGCTCAACAATTGACAGCGGTAGTTCCTTTTTCACTGCTTATGTCGTTTTTTGTGATATATTTGTATATTTTCAGAAAAACTGTCATTTTCTTGTAACGGTTTCTGATGAAAGAGGTGGATATAATGTATGGAAATCTTTATTGTATGACCACTGAAGTCACAAAAGATCTTCAGTCTAAAGCAAAGTGTAAAATGTTATTAAAAACTTATATGAATCAGTAAATATTACTATTTTCTTAGAATTTTCGATAACTGTATTTGAAAAATAATGGAGTAACCAGCCCCTGGATATACAGACCTCCCTCCATAATTATTTCCCTCCATGATAGTTGTCTACCTAATTTTATCCTCAATTGTAGTTCCAAAATATTCCTTAATTGCTGTCCAGGTTCCCCTTCTAGGTGCATCGTAAGATGAAAAACAAACTCGCGCATGCGCACGTATGTTCTATTAACTATTTCATAAATGGGGAAGGGGAATTGGTGACCGCTCGAAATCCCCGAAGTCAAAATCCTCTACTCCTATAATCCCCGACTTCAAATTCCCTTTCCACAAAAAACTCTGAATTTACAATTGAAGCTGTATTAAAAGTTGATATTGTTTATTTTGTATTTAGAATTAAAATATATTATAAGGTTAGGTTAGGATAGGTTAGGTTAGGTTAGGTTAGGTTAGGTTAGGTTAGGTTAGGTTATGTTAGGTTAGGTTAGGTATGATAGCTTTTCTATGCTGTGGGATAGTGTAATCTTCCACCACTTTGGTTGATCGTTGGTGGGACGCTTATTGGTCGAGAACGCTACACCTTTATACTTCCACCTTGGACTGAGGTAACTTAGTTAAAATAAAAGTAGATGTTTTGAAGGGTGATTTGAATGAAGAAGGGGATTCTGAATTCGGGGGTTTAGTGGTAGGGGATTTTGAACTTGGGTATTTTAGTGGTAGGGGATCTTTAATTCGCGGATTTTGTCGCCATGATTTTGTCGTCGGGGATTTCGGATGGTAACCGGGGAAGTAAGGATGGGAATGGCGGGTAATAAATGAGGGCATTAGGAGAAATACGGCCCGACCGTTAACAATTACGGAGGGAGGAATATACTTTCTTTTAAAGACATATTCGAATGAACTAAATGTAAAAACGTTGTATGCAGAAGAAAAGGTAGTTAGTACTGTTCTGTACTTATTTTGATCCATAGTCTGAAAAAGTGCTATTTTGCTCCCTCGCTATAGGGACAAAAATAGCAGTTTCGTTCACAGTGTAAGAAACGTTATTCTCTATTATTATTTATAATTCCACAGCTATTTGTATCCCACTGACATCAAGCCATCGAACCTATGGTATTACGGACTTTTCGATTTCAGTCTATTGCAATTAGGCGGCGTAATGTTTTTTCCACCTAGCGGAAAGTCAGGTAACCATGGTGAATTGTCGGCAAGGTAGATTCCTTCCTATATATTTGGTAAAGGGATATTGTATATGTATACGCCGGAAATAGTCGATACTACGGCAAGTTCTACTGAATGATTCATTTATTTAAAGTTAAGGAGAATCTTAAAGCAAAAAATAGTCTATTTATAAACAATTATGTTTAATTTAGGGAGTCTTCCAAATTTGCTATCTTGTCGAGATTAAAACTTGTCAAAACCCTTAAGCTCGACTCTTCTTCACCAGAAACTTATATCTAATCTGTGTACACAAATATTATCAGCATATTGAACAACGCCCTCGTTATTTGGAACATGTATTAAAGACCGGCGTGCTCGGAACAGATAACGTGGAATATTTGAGTGTTTAAAACACAATTTACTTTGGGACGGAGCAGTTTTTTAAGAAATTCTTCGAAGTACTCGCAAATGCGGCGTTTGCGATAAGAAAAGGAACAGTCACGTGGCAGCATCCGTATAGTATCCCGGTCGGTGCTATGTAACAAGAAAGGAACTGAAAATACAGATGAAATAATGGGGAAAAATGGCTTCAAGTGACGTCTATGGAGGCGGCACGGCACGGACGGCACATTACGTGGAATACCGTATACACCAGGGTGGCAGAGATGCCTGTTCAAGTGTGCGGTTTATGTGCCTTTTCGGCTTGTGTATTTTCTCCGATGCGTGTGTATGTGTTTGTAGCCGATCAGTGAAAAAAATATACGTATAAGTTCGTATTAGTGTTTTAGCAAGGGTCGGTTCGCATATTTTCAACGTTGCCTGCGGCAGTACAAAACATCGTGCTAGCGATAGACGTATACGGGTTACTGTAACAGTATTGGAAATATAAGGTACTTAGATGTTCGAAATAAAAAAATTATTCAATCGAACGTTATTTGTATTGTTTTGTTGTATTGTATTTTCTAAATCTGAATTAGTAAAAAACTATGCCCAGACATTAAGAGGTATTTTTGTTCAACATATAGTGTCATCTATCGATTGTTTCATTAACCACTTCGACTATGTAGGGGAAGTAGGGACAAAGTGGGATGGTTTTGGAAAAACTTGTATACAAAAAATATGGGGCATAAGAATGGTTAGGTGTGGTTTAGAAACCCTTATTTAGGTCCTCAACTAACTTATTATGAAACGCATTTAAAAAAAAGTATCTGTTTAATATCTCAAATTTCAATTTTACGAAAAAACATTTTTTTGAGAAATCTGAAAATCTAGGGGCAAAGTGGGACGGGTTGTTAAAATTATTTCTGGAAAGGTTTGACAGAGAGAGAGAAAGAGAGGAGGGAGGGAGAGAGGAGCGAGAGAGAGGAAGGGAGAAAGAGAGAGAGAGAGAGGGAAAGGGAGTTCTTACTTATCTCTGTGAACCTAAATCAAAACGGAATACATCCCACTTTGCCCTAAAATAGAATTTTTTTAAACACGTCGTAAAAAATCATCCTCAACCTCAAATGAAACAAATAAAAAACGAAAATTGAGTATAAGAGAAGACTATTAAGTCATCCAATTCAGATTTTAATTACGCTTACTTTATTGATACTTACTAATCGATTGAAAATATCTATGAATTTACAAATTGACTTCGACTTCCTAGGTCATGTTCGAGCGGTTGGTAAATACTGAATGGAATCTGAAATATGTTTCAAAATTTGTATTACGATAACTCTTTTGTAAATAAACAATGCAAACAGACACATAGGAAATGTTCTAATACAGCGAAACGCCAATATCCCACTTTGCCCCGTATCCCACTTTGCCCCTACTTCCCCTACCACCTTTTTTTTCTCGTAAAATGCCGGCGAAATTGTTAATATGATTACTTTATTACATATTTTATCACAAAATAAGTGTTCGTAAAATGTTCATTATTCACTTAATTGGTTAAGTTAGATGAGGATAGGTTAGTTTAGGTTTAGTGAGATTATTTGAGGTTAGGTTAACCTAGAATGCTAGAAATTTCCTCACAGTACACACATGAAATTCAAAATGGCGGCTAAAAAATGATGATCAGCACAAACAAATTTTGTTTACTGGCAGAAAATATTCACATTTCATCCCGAAATGTAGAAAATTCAGTTTCTTGAAATCTGTTTGAAGGTTCACAAAATCCAAAAATTACAACTACAATGTTGGTTAAAATGTATGAAACTTAGTATTTGGAGTTTTAGAAATTGCTGATTACGAATCTATTGACAGTTTTCAAAGTGAAAAATGGTGGATCCAAAATGGCAGACACAGATTCAACTTTTTTTTATCAAACTGTACCTACGTAATTTTTGCAACCGTTGACTACGAATTTGTTTACGCATTTCAGTATCCAAAATGTCGGATTCAACATGGCGGACAAGGAATCACAACTTCTTTCAAAATGTTGGTAACTCGATATTTGCGTGTCGGAATCGGTGATTATGAAGTCGTTTAGCGTTTTACAAAATCCTAAATCGTGGATTTTGTGGATGAACATTTAAAAGTATCTATTTAAATTTTATTTAAATTTTATTTCTGTGTTCTTTAGTAAACAGAAAACTGTAAATAATTTCGTAATCAGCAATCTCAAAAAACTCCAAATACTGAATTACGTACCTAAATTTTGAAAAACATTTGATCTGTTGTCGGCCATATTAGATCCACCATTTTGGACTCAGTGATTGCAAAAAATCCTAAATACCAAATTTCGTACATTTTGGGGTGAGATTTGAATATTTTAGAATCTTGAACAAAATTGTTCTCCTGTAATCACTATTTTGAATTCATTGCATGCATTAATGCACATTTTGAACGTTTAACAAGTTTTATGCTATTTTGCACAACTCTTTGTTACTTCTAAGTTAGCGGTTTTGAATTTTTCTCAAAAAACCACCGCCAATTTAGGTTTCCTAGTGGAAATAAGTAAATTCTGAGCATGGTATCTTATAAAGCGGCCGTAGAAACAGATAATAACACGTTACGAATATTTTATTCTATCTTTGATGTTACGTCAAAGTAAGACTACAGTCGCTAAAATTTGTGGTTGGTGTTTATGAATCTGGGTCCAGATTTCTTAAATTCAAAATGGCAGAATCAAGATGGGAGATTAAAAATGAAAAAAGTTTCTTGCTCTAATTGAAATTTGTTACTCGGTAGTTTTTGGGGTTTTGATTACGAATTTGATTCCAGATTTTCGAAATTCATAGTGGCGGATGTTAAACCGGTTATCAAAAAAACAAACGCTTTATCGCAATAATAACGCATTATGACACGACTGCAAACACTTTACGTTACTTCCTCCGTTGTGTCCGTCTTTATCGTCTGGTTTCTCCATATTTTTCATATAATTAACCTTAATTTAGTATTTTGAACATTTTAGTTACAAAATCTGTTTTCAAGGAGCCCACTGTTTGGAAATCAGAATGGTTTCTCCGGCGGGCGTATGATAATATTTCAAGCATCTTATGTTTAATTAATGTAATTACGACCTTTTGAAATTACAAAATATAAGCCACCAAATTCAAAATTGTAATTATTATTAGTATAATACCATCCTGCAAAAAAATGTTCTTAATTAAAGCAAGTCCAGTCTAGCAGGAACGTCCTTGATTGTAGTTCTGATTTCTAAGACCGTTGTCTTTCTATATAACCAAAACAGTGGATTTAATATGAAGATAAATGTTATTAAAATATATTTTTCTATTTTACTCTATAAATTTCTTGGAGTCATAATAATATCTTTAGACGATGAAAATTGAGTTACGATTGAGAAAAGTGAATTTCTACTATTTGCATGAGAGATTTCATTTCTGCATTTGCTGGATTTTGGGAAAACTGTTTTCTATTAAACTATTAAAAATTCTCAATTTTTACACGATTTTTTTCTAACAAACGAACCTTTTTGACAATGCAAATGATTTTTATATGCTATAAACGGCCAAAAACGTGTTATTAATACTTATACTTGGAAATTATGCAGGTAGTTTAATTGCAACACTTTTTTCTCGTACATATGAGTCTTTAAAAAAATTGATAACTCTACTCATATTATTAGAACTCAAATTACCGTGCGTAGTGTACACTGAAAAAAATAAGTCTTAATTTAAGATCATTGATAGGTTACATTTAAGATGTCACAAAAAGTGAAACTTAAGACAAACTTATGCACTAAACATGGACTAATTTTAAGCCACTTTAATTTGTAACAATTTTAAGACTTATTTTTTTCTGTGTAAATAACATAAACCGAATGAGGCAGTAAACTGCCTCCATACTTTCGAATTTACAATTATTAGTAGTACGTTTTTAGTTGTTTATTGCATAAACAAACCATTTCCCAAGTCCGAAAGGTTCGTTTTCTACAAAAAAATTGGATAAAAATCTAGATATTTTACAATAATTATATAGAGCACAGTACAAGATGACACTTTTTCCTTTTTTAATGGTTGCATTAAATGGTTCTAGAGCATATATATCCAAAACCACATCGAAAATGTAGCGTCGTAAAAAATTAATAGCGCTTTGATTAAAAGTTAAAGCTCATAATCGCTGTTTACATTTCTGTTACTCAGGTTTTAATGCCTTTAATGGTGATTTTGATACAAATTTAATTTTAATTTTTAATGGAAAAGTGAATATGAAGAAATATTGGCCGCTAATGGCGCATGAACAATTTCATTCTGCGAAGATGATACAAAACACAGAGAATCATGATACCGATTCATAATTTGGAACCTAAAAATTACGGAATTTCATAAAAAGTCATGTTTATTCTTAAAGTATAGTCGGACACAATCGATGGAAATTATTAAATTTTAGTCCCCCATGTTCATTAAAAATTCTTTATTAGAAAAAAGTGCCCCATAGGAAGGAAACATTTTTACGGAGATGTTTTGGTATTGAAGCCGTCATTTTGAATTTTTGTGAAAAATGAGGTCACATTCAGAAAGAGTGTACTCAACAACTACAGGATATAAAGTGTCGAATTTCTTTCACCCTTTTAATATTGAAAAATCACTGTAAATTCTAATGCGTAGTTTCAGTTTGCGTTTGTGATTTTTAGTGACTCAAATAACATGTCACTTATCTGAAAAATCATCAAGTAAGAAATTTCACTGATTTTTCATGTACAGAAAATTTATACTTCAAATGCTTAAGAAATAAAAATTCCTGCTTCAACGGAGATTCGAACTCTGGGCACAGATTACAAAGAAACGATTTAAACGCTAATATAATTATACTATAGACTATGTATCAGTATTTTTTATATTTCTAATATAGTAATATAATATAGTAAATGTGAAATTGTATTCAATAGTTGGCATTTTGTGGTCTGGTCCAAGCATTCAATAAGGGTAAATTTACTAGTCACAAAAGTGGGCATACTGGTCAATACAAAGGGATTTCTACCTAGTTTCTTCAAGTTTGATAGGTCTAACCAGTACATCGCTAGTATTCTGTATTAAGTAGGGAAAAGTCGGCTAATTTCTATTTGGGTAGTGCATTAAAAAAATTAAATTTCTATTTCATATGCGAATTACATTGTAGGCAAACAAAATTGTTAATTCAAACATTTTTGCTCTTACCCTCCGAAGAAAGTTCTAATGTGATGTTTATAAAATATCGAATGTGTATTTTATTTATATGGGAGGTAAATTTATGGCAGAATTTCAACAAATGTGCCTCTTACCTTCATCCTTATACGTCTACCATCTGCTGCATTATCGTAATTTTGGTAATATTTTTCAAGCGGTGATATATTCCGGGCGTACTTCAGTGTATTTGCATGCCGTACGTGCGAGACGGCTGAATCCAAAAATGTTGCGGAATTAGGGGAGCTATCTTGCGCCTCGGGGATTCCCCCCTTTCGATCCACTTGGCGGTGTAGCACCATCACACCGGAGGAAAGCGTATTTCATCCGAAGAATATCACGCTCCGTAATATTAGGTCGTAACTATTTGTCAGGTCATTAGTTTTCTACTTTAGTTTAGTTATTTATGTGGAATTTATCTCAGTTATAAAAATGCGCTTCCCTGCGTAAACGGCGATATTGTCAAGAACGTAAACTTTCGGCTCAGCCAGTGATATTAATTTTGTTTCTATTTCTATTTGGACAATTTTTCACTTATATGCCGATTTCTTTAGTAATATCTGTACTAAAGTTTCATCTAGTTCATTCTGCGTAATGTTTCAAATCTATAGTGACGATCATTTTCCTGGGAGGTCTACTTAAAAAATCGATTTTTATCGATATATATAACTGAAATCTCAAACGTGAGACGAAGAACCGGTCATTTCGAAAGTTTTTCGACGATGAACCAGGCATTTCAGAATTTGCGGTGAAGAATCGGACATTTCAGAATTTGTGGCGAAGAACCGGACATTTCAGAATTTTCGACGAACAACCTGACATTTCAGAATTTGCGACGAAGAATCGGACATTTCACAATTTTCGACGAACAACCTGACATTTCAGAATTTGCGTCGAAGAACCGCAAATTTCAGGATTTGCGGCGAAGAACCGGACGTTTCAAGATTTTCTATTGTGATTTAATATATCGTAGCAACTTTTGAAATGTCCTGTTCTTCGTCCCAAACCCGAGTGGTCTGGATTTTCGCCACACGTTTGAGATGACCGGTTCTTCGTACCTGCCATCGAAATATTTTTCAAAAGTAAAGAAGTGTATTATTTTTGTTGTTCTCTTGGCAATCAAAAGTCCGTTTTTCAATTCCCGGCGCAGCGAATATCTCGCGTTTGGTCCTATTTTTTTTCATAAAAATATTATTTAAAAAACAATCATTAAAATGTCTACCGCGACTTCTATTTTGATAATTGAATTTTCGCATTTCTGTATTGTATTTTTTAAAAATATAAAAATATGTGTCTATATAATTTTAACCTGTGTATAGGTTATGTAAAATTTAATAAATTATTCTTGATAATTTATATGTTCTAGAGCTTATTTAATTTGTAAGTTCTAGTTCATACAGAAATTTGTTAAAAAAACACTGAATTTTCAATCTAATTTTAAAAAATAATCCATCCAATGGATACAACCATTATTTTATGAAATCTTTTATTATTATTAGAATGAAATATAATGGAAAATAATTGTTTGATGCGTATTTATTTAAGCAATAGAGTGACGATAAGGTTCCAATTCCTGTGCAAAAGTATTTCATATTACATTTACGTGAAGGAAAGAATACAGATAGTTAAATTTCAGTAATTATTTTTTTAAAATCATTTTGTCTTCTTACATACGATCAACGATCGTAATCGACTGGAAGCGGATAATTAGCTTCCTTTCATCAATCGGACACGGTGATAAAATCGAAGCCCGCTCAGCAAGTTTGAAACGAAATTTTACGAAGCGGAAAAATCTTTCAAAGGAAGTCACTAATAGAAAACCTTATATCAGGAAGGAAATTTAGCTCGGAAAGGAACTTGGATCGGTATCTTTTAGTAGAAACCTTCCCGTTTCTCATCTCTTTCACGTATTTGTACCGATCTCTGGTTTTGTAAGGGAGATGTATAACTTTTTAAACGAGATTTTTTGCTTTACGTATTTAATATATCGTATGGGATGTTTTTTTAACTGGAGATGCAAGTTCCTTTAGCGGCAAATCATAAATAGTTACTTTTTTGCAGAGATATGATATTTTTCATAGTTTGGGTACTTTAAATGGATGAATGTCTGGTCTAAATAATAATATATCGCAGGACAGATCGTTAATCGGACTTTCATAAAAAATGATGTAAATTTTGGACGTTACTAATGAGTCTTTCCAAATTTTGAAAGTTTGACTTAGAGCATTAAAATTGGCATTAAACATTGGGAAAGTTGATTTGTCTAATTGGTTCGTTGGAGTCCTTTTGATTTTCATAATTTTGACTTTGAATTTGTAATCATTTTATAACCGCAAGATAAATAATCAATATTCATTGTTACAAGTGAAATTGAATTTCATTCACAACAAAGCCCGAAAATTCCGGCGAAATTCATAACATCACTTAATAATTCTAAAGTTACCAGTTGCTGGTTGGCATCTCGTTATATTAATTGAATAAAAGTCGTGTCGAACATCACCGCAAGAAGATGCGTGTTTCTTTGGCAACTTCGAGGATGCAACCCTCAGGAAATTCTCGAACATCTTCCTAGGTACGTTAAGCGGAGAACAATGATATAAAATGGATCCGCATCGATAAACTTCTGGTAGACTCGTCGTTGAAAAGCCGCCGGCAAAATTTTCCAATTATTTTCGACGATTATTACGCGCGAGATATATGCGGATTTCGCACAATAATTTTGCTAATGGCTGAGGAGCCGATTGCTTTCGAAAGCAGACGGAAAGTTTCGCTGCTGAATTCTAGAGCATCCGGGAATGTCTTCTAATCGTCTGTTCAACTTCTGGCGGATGGCTGAAGTTGGCAACTCCGGATATCTGATGGGTTTCCGAGGATGTACTATTGCCCGATCATCCCTACGATCTTCTTAATGAAACAGTGGTGTCAAGTCGTTGCCTTCGTATTTCCGAAAAGTGTGAAGAAGTTGGTGAGCTTTGAGACTGATTGAATTTGAGAAATTGCCTTAATGACATCAGAGGATAATTTTTGATAATTTCACATTTAGATCCTAAATAAGTGGCATTGATCAAAATAATCTAGAGAATAGAGATATAAAAGAAGAAATTCATTAAATTCAATAAACGAAACCTTCAATTCCGATTGGCTGAATCGATCACTATAGAAAGTAAAAAATGAAATACACGAAAAAGGGGATTTAGTTTAAATTTATTTAATTTTATAACAATAATGAATGGATTCAGGGGAATTCGTTTAACACAAACATACTTTCCATTTTGAAAATCATAAATCGATTTCACTGAAGGTATTTAAAGCAGCTCCTCTCACTCCAAGAAAAAATTTTGATCGCCTTACTGCACTCCTGCAGTTATCAATTCCAAACGGAAATGGAACATAACTTCTTATTTTCTATAATATTGTCACGAGGCACAACTTTCCTTAAAAAATGCATAAACCCTTTCGTGTGGTTGGATGTGATAAAAAATCTGCTCACCAATATCGTCGGGTGACTGAACATGTTTCGTCTTGCAAGACGGTTATTGTTTATGTTGTTTACTCCTCTTGAGTATATGTCTCAAAAAAGATCGCAATTGTCGTTTAATGTGCGCCTTTCTTGCGGTCTGAAGAAAAATTTACCCAAAAATCATAAAACAATCATCATGATCGTCACATTTTAAGCTGTTAATAAATACTACTTTGGGTTCATCGCGAACAGTGCTTGTTCTAAGCCATTTAGTTTTAAAATGAGAAATGCAAATGTTTTCTTTTGAAGTTCAAGGCAGCAAGAATTTGTTCTAAGACCATATTCTGATTTAATGGCTAAATTGAAGTCAATTTTTAAAAGAAGTCGGCCCTGATTGTAAGACTTTTTATCTCTGTGTATTTTTACCATTTATGAAAATGTGGAAATATTTTTTTAAGAATTCTGCAAAATTATAGTATGTTCCGAGATGACCCTTTAATTGTTCTTTTCAATTATTTATAAAACTTTCCAAATTTGAGGAAAAAATAAAAGTGTATATACATAAACATAATTTTGAGATTTTTTCCACGAAAGCTAACTTTCCAATAAAACTTTTATAAAACACTGCGAAATAGGTGAAGGCAAAGAGTAATACAACACGTTTATTTTGTTAAACATCCAATAAATTCCGACTTTTGATGAGCCATAAGACTGTGTAGATTAACTTGATAAGCATTTAAATGAATAGTTTGTGTAATGTAGATTTGATTGGGCTGACTACAATAGTTATCAAAACTAATAAATGCTTGACTTTTTATTCTTTTAAAGTATTTTCTTAATGTTCAGTTAGTATTTTATTTAATCAGGTTACCAAAAACGTATCACTTAACTTACAGTCCCTGGCCACATTATAAGACCCATGATGAACAATATATTTAACTGAATTTTTATTGTTTTATCGCAAGATAAACGTTATCGTTCGTTAGTAGAACTTTTAGTTTAATAATTATGGTAACATTTTATGTAATTATTGTTCATACAATTACCTCATTCAACCAGTCACCTTTAACATTCTGACATGGCAATACAGAATTTACTGTCATCCAAGTTCTAACTTAATTTTAACTTTGTTTTCTGATGAGGACCAGCATGGCCGTCGAAACGTTAAGAGGAGAGTTTTCTTTTATCTACCTTTAATTAATCATGATCCAAAGATCGATAAATTCTTTTCAATATCAAATTACTTAATGATATTACCGGATGATAAATTCTTAACATCATATTTAACATCATATTACCTCGTTCAAACTGAGATGGTAACAGTTCTGTTATAAAAACGTAAAATAAATACTGCTAAAGTAATCCTTTATTAATGATAGTAGAATTGGCAAACTTGTCGATATGCTTGAAGCTAAAAACATGAATTTAACTAAAACTGACTAATAATGAACGTGTTCTGTAGTTAAGCAAACTAACAAAAAGGTGATTTTTCAGCAATATTTCTGAAACTTAAGATTGCATTAAAATATCAAACAAAATGTTTTCCAACTTTGTGAGTGAAGTTCAATTTCGCACACTGCTGTTAGTGCACGAAGTACTCTATTTGCTGACTGTACTTCAGACCCTAGTGTAACACTCAATCAGTGTGCGAAATAACTCTCTTACGAAGTTACAAAACTCGTTTCACTCGTGCGTGAATTACCCAGTTTGCGCACTTGTGTAACAATGTAATATTATGCGTATTTGATAAAGTTTTATTATGAAAAAATGGTTATGTATAGATCCCTAATAATTTTTGCAATTATTTATGCAAATCTTTTATTTACTGGCAAAAGCCTCAAATAAATATAAGATGAGCAATAACAACGAATAAACAGGAGCAGACATTTTTACTTCAATACCAATGCACCAAAATGACAACGTCATAACGGAAAATTGTAGTTTTTCTTAATAACATAATTTAAGTATCAATTACATTGCATAATTTGTCATTGTTTTCGTGTTCTTGAATTTGTTACAATGAACGGTAGTTATAAGTTGATTTATCCATGATTTTCACGTGATCCAATCGACAAAAGCTGCGTAATGTGGTAGTAAGCTATTCGTCTTGTGTAGTTTCGCATGCTTCGCTGGTAGCTTAATCCTCAAAAAAAAATAATCAACTAATAAGACGATAAGTTGTAGAATTCCATAAACTATGTACAACCATCGAATGTAATCATTGGTATATTTTTCCGTTTTCTTTTCCAATATATTTTGCGACATCTGTGAAGAAAAGTTTATATGAAATTAAAAACATTCTTTAATATCTCATCCCCATATTTTTTAATTTGGTACATCACAATAATATTTTAATAATTAATTTCACATTAAATTAAATTTTAATTAAAATTTAAATGATTAATAAAAAACTACAAGTATGACTTAAATGAAAATGGAAGGTGTTTAGTTATTTTTAATAAAAATTGCAGTTAAATTGCAGAATATTAAGTATTCTCTGCCATATCTCAACAAAATTTCAACGTAACTGAGGATTGAACGACAGATTCGTGTACTAAAGTCAGAAATACGAACTTTTCAGGTATTCAGCGACGCAATCCCCAGCCATTTTCAATAGATTGCAAGGAAATCTTTCGGAAATGTCATATACGTTATTGAAAATTGTAGTTATTGCCGGAAACTCGAAAAAATATTTATATACTTTCTATGTCAGACTGCTGATTTCGAAATATTTGATACGGTTTATTTATAATTTTAAAACTTCAAATATTAATTATTGTTCACTTTGTAACCGATATCTTTTTTTATTATACCAAATGAAATTAGCAAAATCAATTTGAGGTTTAAAATAATAATCTGATGAAAGTGTATCATTAATTATTTAATTTAATAAATAATATTTATTAATGTTTTTGATTGCTAATGTAGTTAGGAATATTACAGTACAAGTGTAAGTCAAATGGTACAAAATGACGATTACAATAATACATTTTTTAAATTTAAGAAACAAGACAAATGATGAGTTTTGATCAAAAGGGTTTCAAATAAAATTCATTTTGAAGAAAGTTGGAGATTTAATTTTTTTGTTACGTTAGAAATAAATGATCAAACATTGTGATCCTAAACATCAAATAATGTAAAATTTCAACCGATTAGAAAACTTCCAGATTTTAAACAACTTTATTAATAATAACGTCTACACACATATCGACAAATCATGAACAACATTACTTATTTTTAATTTTCCTGTTTGAAATTTTCTTCCCTTACAGTTTCATTAAATGTTATGTCCTTTTTTAAACAGTGTAGTTATTGTCTGGTTTATCAACATTTTCAATATGTATACTTCTAAACTACTTATCTTGGCTAGACAATGGAATCCAATAAAAATGGTTAGAATTTCTACCATAGATATTTTGATTTATTGCACAATTTAAAATAAAAATGCTTATTTTGCAGTTTTTACGATTAAAAAAAATGTATGCATGGAAAATAATTCAAATTAAAGGGTTTGATATTATTATATTATGCAAAAATAGTATATCATGTTGCACACGATATTTTTTAATATGATGGGTGTGGGCCTCGACAATTTGCGCCCGAATATTTCACTGCAGGGCGCAAAATCAAGTTCTACTCCCGGAGCGTTAAAAATCTACTTTGTGTGTGTCGAAGTAAACACGCTAGGAAGTGACGTATCTTAAGAGAAATCTCCCGATTATAAGAGGTTGTGATAAATAAACACATTCGTGCTAACACATAATATATCTAAAAATATATGAAAGAATTGAACTTTACAAAGTCCGACCGTACAAAAGTTTATTTACGTATATTAAATTAGTTTAATTTTAATAGAAATAATTAAAAGCACAGAGAATGTAACTAAAGGTACAGTTGACATTAAACGTCAATTTGTAATGAATATTAATTATTATTAGAAATAAAATGTTCAAATTATAATACAAATATTGTAATTAGTCTTATATATTAAATATTTTCTTTCCTTTTGCAGGTAAGTTTCTTGCTGATACACCTTTTCGTTATCCTGCTCGTAGTAAGTTGCACATTATTGATTTAATTCACAAGCATGTAGTGCTGAGTAAAGCAATGTAATATAAATCAAGATAAATTCATATCCGGATATAAATTTACCATTTAAACTCGTATATGCAGATTTGGATCTGTAGTAATATCATTTTTAATATTTATTTAATTTGTAAATTCATATTATTGATTGTAAAATAGTTATGGTGTAATGTCATAATTTGAGTCATTTACTAATTTTTAAAATTTTCCATCCTAATGAGGGATACAATAATCATTTGGGATTTATTAACGGTAATTATAAGCCGTCAACAGTTTAAGAACTAATTTTAAATTATGAACCAAGGATTAAAAGCAAATATTCATTCAAATTTATGTATATTAATTGTATGCACTATTAATTGTGTTTTATTCGAATAATTCTGATTTTTACTAGTGTTCGAATACTTATCGACATGTATCTAGTCAAGTTTTATAAAAAGTAAAGTAAAAAATACTTTCTAATATTTTCTACAGAGATTTTGAAAACTTGAAGTATTTAGATATGAAGAAATTTAATAGAGCCTTGTTGTAATTGCCGTTACTATGCGTCGCCATATGGTTCGGCTGAATTGCCCAGAACAGTTAATTCGAACGCCCACCGTAGGGTGGCGCATCTAGTTGCGATTCAAACGCCTTTCTCGCAAGTCGTAAGAACACCGGGAGTTTCGAACACAAGTATAACTTTGTTCTATTTAATCTGTTGTATTGCGTGAATTGTTTGCTATAAAGGAATGCAGTTTTAGTAATGTAGGTAATAATAGAGAAAAATTCGATATATATAATCGTATATGAATGCGAATTGAAAATAATAAACGGAATTGCTGTGAGATATTTATGTAGATAATATATTTTCAATTTCATTGAAATTTAGCATGGTAATTTCTTCCATAATTAAGTTTGCAAGTGAAAAGATACTTTTATATGTGAATTACTTTTTCGGGATTATGGTTATAATAAATGATATTTCGAATGATAAGTCATAATACTTCCTTGTGGCCTCTGGGACAAAAAGCTGTAGAATTTAAATTCAGAGTTATTTAATGGGCAGAAGAAATCTCGCGCGATTAGCGAGCGAAGCGAATGGATTCATTCAGATCTCTGTTGAATACTTTAAGCTCGGTCGTCGACTGGTCTCTCTCAGTAGATAATGAACACACTCTCATTAGCGTGCACCTAGCGGAAAGAGACTAAGGGCGAAAATAAGGGCTCAAGTAACAAAGCTGCCACACCGCTTTCGACTTTCGACAGGGAATGAAAAATTCCCTGGATCATTAAATGGATGTCTTGTTAACAATTATAACGCAACAAAGAAAGCAGAATTTATTGCTAAATTTCCCTACGTTTGACATAATTAGCGTCAATATTTTGTAGTTACGAAAGTCAGCCACATTGACAAGAATAATCGTTTTGATAATACCATATACTGAAATTTGAATTTATTGAGATCTTGATTTCTAAAAATTGTCAATTAAAAAATGAAATATTATTAATCGTTATTCATTATTCATTCGGATCTATGATGAATGTAATCGGGTAAATTGGTTCTAATTATGCGAAGTCAATATTATCACAAATGTGTATTGTATTTAAATGTTTTATTGTGTATGATGTAAACGAATAGACATTAAAATGCCTACTCTTAACAGAAATTTAACAAAAAAAAAGAAATAATAATTATTCTTAAAATGATGTTTAATAATATGTCGAGAAACAAACTGTATAACTGAAAATTAAAATAATTATGCAAATAATTTGTAGGATTGGTTAACCACAATGTAGCTTGAGAAGTATTTAAGTAAGTATTACAATTACTTGATAATACCTGCATTCTAATTGTAAATAAATTAATCTAGCATCGATTCATTTCTCTCCTACCATTAAAAGAATTTTTTGCACTATACTTTATACAAAACTAACCTTTTTCGGATTTCGTCGAGGTTAAATTAAATCTTCTGTTGCAATTTTGTAATTCTGAAATTAGGGCTGGATTGTGATATTTCTGAGAATGTTGTAACTGCATTCATTAATTGCAATTACGTTCCTTTTGCAGAAGAATCGTTGTTGTTAATACTTTGAAATTTTGATTGATGGTGTTAAAGGTTATATTATGGAATTGACGTTCGAAATTTCGGTTCTGGTGAATCCAGTAATTATTAACGGCGAGTTAATTTTTTTAATTTGAAATCAGAATTATTGACTTTTAAGGTAGTTAGACCCCAGAATATCATATGTTGACGAAAAATATTTGTTAACGTTTCGAAGAATTTAATTTTCATTATTAATGATATTGTTGAAAAGTGAAAGCATTATTCTTCTTGAAAAAAAATTGAAATGCGCAAAAATAATTTGTTAAGCCACTTTTGTAATTTTTTCAAATTTTTTCTTCTCCACTGTTACGAATTTTTTAAAAATGAACGATATTTTTTCGGGAAAAAGATTCTCTACAACTTTATCGTAGGTATTTTGAAATTTCCGAAGCCGACGATAAATTATTTCTATTTATTTTTAAAAAGAACTGTTACTTTTAACGAATTTTGAGTAATTTTCGTGATCAGACAAAGAATCTTAAAAAAATTATGCGGTAAATTTAAAGAGAATCTTTTTCTAGAAAAAATAAGCCTTCATGCGTTAAAATCCGTTCATTTTTACAAAATTCTTAACAGCGGAGAAGAAAAAATTTAAATCAATAAGAAAAGTGGCTTAACAATTATTTTTTCACAATTCAATTTTTTGTTCGAGAAGATTAATGCTTTCACTTTTCAACAATATTATTTATAATGAAAATTAAACTCTTGTAAACATTATTAAATATTTTCCCCCAACCTATGATATTCTGGGGTCTAACCACCTTAAGTAAATAATTGCGATCTCTTCCCTTTTGTACTGTAGGAGGAAATAATTACTTATTAATATTCCTTAGTTTTGTTACGAAATATGTTTTATTTGTATGCTAATTATATAAAACAAATTGTTTTAAAACCTTACTCCGAATTTTAATTAATCAACTACTAATGAAGGTGTGAAAACTCGACCAATAAATGAATTGGTAATGATATTTATTATTATAGATTAAAAAGCTACTAATTCATTAGCAGCAATTGCTAATCCAATACTCAAATTGAACTTATTCATTTTAGTAAGAAGGTATTAAAAAAGTCAACGAATAATTTGAAAACAATAGACCGTGTTTAATGAATTATTAGTTTTTTAATGTTTATTAGTAAAAATCGTTATTAATTCAATTAATCACCAATGACTGCTTGATTAATAGTTTCTTACCAATATGGATTTAGCGATTTCAACTATCAACAAAGATTTGAAAAATTTACTTTAACAATGTACTTTCGTAGCACTCATGAAAGTGAATATTTTAAAAATAGTCATCGTGCATATATTAAGGAAGACTTTAAGAGCAACAGTGTGGTTCCTGACTTATAAAAATTAGAAAGTTAGTATTAACTCAAATTCATAATTTTCAACCCCTAGTAAATCTCCATAAAGAAGATCTGCCTAAATAAAAATAATGAAGATCAATTTTTAAATAATTTTCAAGAAGGAATGGAATCGTAACCTTGGATTTGACCTTGAATATCATTTTTAGGTAACTTTAAGGTTAACATTAAATTTTTCAAAATAAGATATATTTTTAACTTTGGAAAATTGAAAGAAGCGGATTTTACGTCCAAATACAGTATTAAAGTGTGGGGTGCAAGTGATACGAAAGGGTCAAGCAGAGGCCTAATTCATTTCTGCGTCATCCCGGGAAAAAATGGATTATATATAATTATATATAAATGTAGATGCAATTATATATAATAATATATAATTATATATGTTTATTTACGATTATATATAATTATATACAATTTTTGATACAATTAGATCCAATTGTATATTATTATATATAATTATATATAATTATATATGGATATTGGCCGTATATAATTATATACAATCGTATATAAACATATATAATTATATATTAGCATATATAATTCTGTATAATTGACGACTTTGCATATAATTATATATGGCCAAAATCCATATATAATTATATATAATTATATATAATTGGATCTAATTGTATCAAAAATTGTATATAATTGTATATAATCGTATATAAACATATATAATTATATTTTATTATATATAATTGGATTTAATTGTATGAAAAATTGTATATAATTATATATAATCCATTTTTTCCCGGGATAATGGAACCTGATAGAGAGTATTGCCATTATTTTCAAAGATATTCTATTGATTTAGGTTAGGTAATGCCAAAGTATCCGATTACCTTTTTAATGATGACTTTGTGGAGAGATTTCAAGGACAATTTCTTCAAATACATATTTATAGTTTCATAAACTTATTCCAAAAATTCCCTCGGAAAAGTACCATTCCACGAATTCTAAATATACAAATAATTATTTTGAAAAATTGACAGTTAAATGTGATCAAAAGGTCAACATTAGTCAAAATTTACCTGGTAAATTTCCTTGAAATCACATTCAAGGTCACCATCCAATTCGTTGAAGAAAACTATTTGAAAAATTAACTCGATTATTATTTTTGCTCTAAAGCCACAAATAAACAATGACTGAATTAATTTTTAAAAATTCTGGCTTTAAAACGATTATTCTAACTACTACATACAATGTCCTAAAAAAATAGCAAAGAAATAATTTGCGGAATAGTCGAGAATTTTCGTAAATGGATGATTTTTGGTTATTGGCGAACAAATATCAATTCATTTCTTCATCTTTTTTTTAAAAACCTTATTTAATATTTAGAGATATACATGGTCTGACTATTGAAAACTCGATTCATCTTTTTTTCAATTTACAGTTTTCAAAGTAAAGTTCGACTTTATCGGTAGACCACATTGTTAAATTCGCTTTTACGAACGTCGTATTTTCATTAAAAAGCACTCCTCTCAGATGAATTCATATTTTAGGATCTATTTACGATTACGAGCCACAATATTTATATAAATAACAAAAGATTAAAACCACAATGAATGAAAATTCTCAAGAACTGTTTGATTAATACGGAAAATTATTCTGGCAAATTCTAGCTCAATTCCGAACCGATCTTGTTCAAATTTGGCATCTGTTCATAAAAAGCGCATAAAAACGCCAAAAAAATACATTTAGACTTGAACAGTATTGTTTCGGTTTTATTTATACTTTTTGGGTTAGAAAATGACGTTTAGGAACATTTGAAAAAATCTCTTAACTTTTTGAAATCGACATCATCAGTTTTCGTTCTGTCGGATTTCTCAAATATACTGTTATGGATTATGTATTGGGGGATAAACGCCCAAATAACGGAGGACCGACACGGGTCGACCGTTAGTGCTCTTATGGCGACACACGACGCCCAGTAAACGGCGTGACCCTTGCGGGTTAACTTTGTGGGATAAAGGGGTTGGGTGAAGTTTCAAGGGAAGAGGATTCCCTTTTTACGAACTAAAGTTAGATGAGCTTTCCCGTCGTGGAAACTCGTCGTATTGCACTCAGGGACGCACTTCTTTCCGACGACGCCCAACCTCTCGATTTGCTTAGGATGTGCCCTATAATGCAGTTGATGACCCACGAGTCGCTCGAAAACTTGTCTATATTGTTTACAAAGTACACTTACGTGCAGGAAGGAAGTTGCGTTCCGAGCAAAAATTGCGAAATTTGAATAGATATTGGCCAAAGCGCGCCATTTTCATGGCGAAACGCAAGGAGGAGCCTTCGGAAGAAGTTTTCGTTTATGTTCTTCTCGTATTTTCATCATCTTCGACAATATTAAACTCTTCGATGGGCAAAGTGGAGTTTGTACCGTATTTATAGGATGTAAATTTAAAACATCATAAGTATGGACAATTTGAGAGAATCGATAAAGATAAATTTTTCTTCATCCATGGGGTGGATATTTTAGCATATCTATTTACAATGTTTTTTAAAGCAGTCGTAGAAACACATAACCTAATATTAGTAATGAAATTAATTTAGCAAAATGTTAATTTTCGAAGACATGAGAAAAATTTAGTTCTTGGATGTTTTAAGTCATCCAGATTGGTTGATCAAATTAGCTAAAATGAAGAGTCATATTTGATCCTTATCTAAGGTAGAATTGGCCCGATTTGATCTTAGTGCAAACATGGTCCCAGCTGGGATGCAGTCTGGTTAACCGGATTAAAGAATTAACTAGATCTGGCTCGAATAAAAACCATATTCTTCATTCGAATTTTAAACACAACTAGGGTGACCTGGTCAGGTTTGGACCATAGACCGGTCAGTACCTCAAATCTGACCGGACCTAAGTCTAAGAAGATGGCGAGCTCGGTCTAATCCATAATACAACAAGGGTAACCAAGCCGGATTCTGGTCAGAGCCCAATCGGAAATTCTACTCAGGATTTGATTAATTGTTCTCGATTTATCATAAACATTTAATGCGGGATTTTTTATTTTTGTTTTCTATTTATTTTGATCAATTGTTATCCGAAATAGATTCGGAAAAGTCTCAAAACGAATGTCAAAACCGGTTTAATTTCTTTTTTTTTTGGATCTCCATTACTTCTGTAGTCGTCGTTGGAAACGTTTAATTAATATCATTTTCTAGGACTTTTAGGAGTCATATTAAGAAGTGTCGGCAATCAATAGAGAATTTCAAGATCACAAAAGTTTTGCAATCATATAAAAGAAAAGTGGGAAATTGGCATCCTCGTTATCGCATTTGGGGATTGCACGCCCTGACATTAATTTCAATTAGGTTTTCGGAAATGTCCTCTTTCATTTCAGTAGGTATTTCATTATTGAAGAGATGAGGAGGGGAGGAGGCGCTGTTATCGGTCGACAGGATGGCCTTTATGGCTCTTACGTCCCGGTAATATCGGCTGAATTAATTATCCCTTGAATCGCGTACCATCCACGGAGCTCTATTCATAGGGACCCTGAGGGTCCCTATCTTTTTCAACGCTCTTTCAACTTTCAACATTTTTTGGAATCATACTTTATCCCTACATTCTCTCGACGATGATAAAACTTTAGGAACTTCTCAAAGTGTACAATATATCTCAGATTGCTGAGATTTAAATGCAACTTATATGCTCATTATTTAAACGTAAGTTTTTATTTGTGACCAGCAGACAATTTGTCCGAAGTCATTATTTTTGATAAGGTCCAACGATAAAAACCCTGTTTAGGGAACTACATTACGACATATAAAAATAAACAATACACAATTACCATGCAACTGATAACTTAGCAATATTTCTGAATTTTCTAAACGGGGATTCGAACTCGCGGCCTAGAAAAAGGAGATTTTTATTGTACAATAAAATGAGTATTTTGACGAGTATTTTGAATTTTCAAAAACTAACTTCAAATTCGGAAAGAGCAAGCCTAAATTTCGATTGATTTCCATAAATTCGTCCTCTATATTGGATCCGCCATTTTGAATTTTGAAAAACTAACTTCAAATTCGGAATCAGCGACTTTAAAAAATCCATGGTACCAAGTGTAAAGTGATTTCACTCTAGTCAGTCGATTGAGTACACGCGACTATCATTTTGAACAAAAAATTGACTTTAGTATCAATTTTTGAGCCGCCATTTTGAAAATTTTTTGTTTAGTTACATCTATCTTCTAGCCCAGAGATTTTTGACGCGAAATTTATACCCAACTGAGATATTCGGATAGGGTAATGATAAAATAATTATGATCAGTGAAAAGAAAACCTAAAAAAATCGTGATTTTTGTTAAATAAATGCTCGTAATTTGTATGTATTTTAATTTGCAGCAATTTGCGATACACCATTCGAAAGAGTAGGGTTTGGGCAATAAAAAACGCCATTCCATAAATTTTTTCATTGCGTTTTAATACAAAAAATTACTGACAAACTTCATGTTAAATTTATGTACATTTGGTCCTTCATGGATTAACGACGGAGAAAAAATGTTTATTGACCGACAAGCATTACATCTACACTTATGCTATTCATTATTAAAAGTGGACAAAACAAATGTCTATAATGCTTTATCATAATTTACTACAATATTATGACATTTACAAGCCAGGAGTATATGATGGAATAACTTACATTACATTCAATTACATCTGTATATTTTGATGTTGGAATCCTGTTAACCAAAACCCCGTAACTTATTACACTCAACGAATTGGTGACGACGTGTGTACTTAACAATAGGAATGCTTGGAATGAGAACAAGTGTTAGTCGCAATAATTTGAAGACGGGGATTCGTGTTTTATGGTGTACTACCTACACTTCGTTCGATGTCATATGCATCGAAGCATAAAAATACTCTTTAAAGGGTGTACAAAAGGCCAAGGGTGCCAGTTTCAAATTAACGAAATGCAAGGAAACGAAATTTCCTCAGAGAATAAACCAAGTAGAATATATGCAGGTGAGCTTTTAATGAACATATAGAGAGGGTGTGTGCATGAATGTGGTGTATTCATTAAAAGTGAATCTTGCGAAAATAAATCCAGACAGAAACAGAAATTTATATATATAAAATTTTGAGCTTCATTAAAAATTGTTAAGATTATGCTGCTTTGACTTTCACGTTTAAATTAGTAAATTTACGTTGTTTACAGCAGTAGATTTACTAAAATCATGGATATTTTATTAATTTGCAAAAAGTAGCATTATTTCTTTATTTAAATAGCCAGTTAATTTCATCATTAGCATTTGTACAAAATGTCACTATTTAAATCTGATAAAAGGAAGTTTATTACACAGAAAAAAATAAGTCTTAAACACTTGTTAAATCTTAAATTCATCATTAGATGAGGCTTACTTTTAGCCCAAAATTGCCTTAATTTTCTTAAATTCAGTCGATATTTAGGCTTAAAGTCTTACTTTTAGACAACAAAACTGACTTTCAGCCGATATTTTGGTTTGAAATAAGATTCATCTAACTTAGATGCCATAAGCTCGATAAATCTTATTTTATCCAAAACATCGTCTAAAAGTCAGTTTTGCTCACTGAAAGTAAGACTTTAAGCCAAAACACTGACTGAATTTAAGAAAATTAACACAATTTCGGGCGTGAATTAAGCCTCACCTGATGATGAATTTAAGATGTAATAATTTTAGTTACTTCTTTTACCATTAGTAGTGGTTCTGACAATCGCGACCGTGCTTTTTCGCAACCGTTAGAGAAAATCATGTTACTTGATGCAAAAGGCAGCTTGCAGTCTTGAGGCAGGTCGTACATTGCTTGTGGAAGGCGCAAACATAATTAATTAACATTTAGACGACTTTAAGTCGAAATCCAATGAATTGTTTAAAAAAATCCACGTTTTCGCATTTGAAAATTTTCCTTGAAAAGCAAGATTTTAGGACGCTTTTATCCTTTTTTTTAGGAATGTTCAGCGAGAACAGTTAAAAATAAAAAAATAAAAATAAAAACAAGAAAAAAGTGTTTTACTGTTACAAAAATTTATCTTTGAAAATCCTCACCATTTTTTGAAGCAATCTAACTGAAACTGGGTGTACACTCATAAAAAATGCATAAAAGCCCTCTAAAATAGATATGGGGTTCAAAATATATCTGATTTCTGTATAATTTGAATCATTTAGGTTATGAAGTGAAGTTAACAAAGATATTGAACAATATTTAAAATCCATTGTTGATTATATTCACGCACCTATAAGTAGTCTACAAAACACAATTTTCGTGATGTAAATTCATGTAACATTTTTTTCACTATAGACATATTAAATAGCGACTTTCATTAAACGTTCCAACAGAATTTTTTTCCATACAATAGAAAAGCGAACATTCACGCGAATGAAATGCGTTCGATATGCATTGTGCCAAAATGCTAAAGGGATATCACGTTCGTATCTCCTATATGAATCTCAGGGAAGAAAGCGACGTGGATGGGAAAGAGGAGTTACCTGGGATCGAATAATGCGTAAGGTATTCCAGAATTTCGCCAGTGGGAACAATAGCCGAGATTAATAGCCTAGCGGCGAATAATCGCGGCGGGAGGTGGTTGCATAATCCGTCTTGCAATAATTTCGAAAAGCTCACTTTTGGCGGGATATTAATTTTCCATGCACGAGCTTTCAGAAATTCTCCGCGATCACGAAAATGACAGTCGATTATTTTTGATGGATTGTTCGGTACCGCTGAAGTCATTTGTATATGATTTTAACAAGAAAAAATTAGGTAATGTCTCTCATAATGTAGGTGCTGCTAACATTTTTTACAAAATTTATAGTGAATTTTAGATATAATTCTATTCATGCATTGTTTGTTTCATAATTTTAAGTCTAAGAATGAAGGAAGAATGCAGGAAGTCCATATTGGATATTTCTATTTCTTAACCCTTGCAAAAAACAAAAATTACAAAACATTTTTTAAAAATCGTTCAAAGACAGTACTAGCGAGAATTATATATTAAATTTTCCTTTTCAAAAATTATATAAATAAAAAAAAGTGCATGAGTTGAACATGGGTGATTTTATACAAAATCACAATTTGTCGAAAATTAAATATTGGTCTGTAAATCTGAATTAGTTAAAAACTACCAACATGAAAATCAACAGTGAGTCACCAAATGAATTAATAACCATTTTTGTTAATAAAAAGTTAAAATCTACTAATTTATTAATAATTCTATAAACTATACTAAACTAAAAAAGTCAATTCTACTTATAGATTTGCAGAAATTTACTGATGAATTTGTGTTTTCGTACGATTTGCCATTAAAAAACTCATTAATTGATGGTAACCCACTTTTCGCTGTTGTTGTTGTTGATTAATTCAAGTTGAGAGAGTGGTGCTCTGATAGAACGGTATAGTTGTGAGGATTAGAAGTATAGTCGATTTTCCCTCCTAACCCTAAGTATACTACGCAGGCTCACAGTATACTTATCTTACTGTTTTTCTGTACATACGCCGTTTTATTTGTGTCAATTTCTTGCGTCGACTGCTTGACATTAAATTAGCGTCTAAGAATCTATAAGTTTTTCATTTATTAGCGACATTTTAGTAATTAAAGTTTCGGACAATTTCAAAGTAACTCTAGATCTTAATGTTTTCGAGGTCGCTCTTTAATTTTCCATTTTCTGTGCCAAAATCGTGTTCAGACTAAAGCAATTCTAATATAGGGCGTATTTTGAAAAAAATTGCCAAAAAATTTCGAAACATTTATTATTATCAATTTTTTTTAACCAATAGGACATTAGGATTAGATTAAAATGTGCACAATGGCGCTCGGAATTCCTGAAATTTAAGAAAATATTTCGATTTCTTTGAGTCATTTCATTTCAACGTCATCAAAATAGCGTCCACAATAAAAATGTACTTCTGTAACTGGAAAACTATGTGTAGACAATTTTTGTTCTTCAGTAGTAGGCTTCTTTTGTAGATATCTTTGAGAAAAAGACAATCTCAATTATTATAGTTTAGGATATTTGATATCAAAAACTATCAACTTCTAGAAAAAATTACTAAGAACAGGAATTAGATAGATTTTACTAGAATTTTTTAAAAATTTTAAAAAGTTTTTAGAAAATTTTAGGTACAAAATGTCTCCAGCACGAAAAAATCCCATTATATTTCACGATTAATTCTACGAAATTTTTTTTCTTTACTACTTTTTGGATGCCAATGCCCAAATTTCCAGCTTCAATTTCGACCTTTTAAATATCTGCAATTATCATATATCAACTTAAAGATCTTAAGTTCTGAAGTTCTTCTTAATATTATTAGTCAATTTTTAATTTGGAGCTCTTCTGTTTTCCAAATCTCATTCTTCAGTTCTTTCAAACTTTACAAGGTTAACCTTTAGTTATAGGTATAAATTGAAGCGTTTGACATCTTCGTTGAATTTTAATAAAAAATAAACATAATCAACATTTCACATTAAAATTAAAATTAACTCGTAGTGTAACTGGGTTCTTTTTAAATGTAAATTATATTTTGTAATATACTATAAAACAAAATGTATTCGGAATTTCATTAGTATTTGTAATGAAAAGTGCCAAAGTGAGTTTTTCATGCTTTTTGGAAGTATCTTTCTCAAATTAGAATATTTTGCTATCTTTTTTGGTTGAATGTTCCATGAACACGTAGAACGTGTCATATTTTATACGCCATGTTGGATTTTTTAAAAGATTAGAACTTTTTTGAAAGCATTTGACCACACCAACATTTTGATCAGTCAAATGTCTCGTTAGGTTAATCCAAGTTTGAAACGTCCCATATGCAAATGTTGCTTTTGTTGTGCTGATTCCTCTAATTGTTATATAGGTACTTTATTGAGTCAGGTAACACATCAATAAACACCTAAACACCTATTTTCTTATTTCAAAATTAACATAAAATTCGACAGTGTCAATATTTAAGCATGTCTTAAAACTGATAGTTTCTTTATTATTCTCCCATCTTTTAGTGGACGATTACTAAAATCTGTCAATAAAACGGTATTAAAAAATGACAGTTTATTTCAATTGTTCACAGTTTCTTTATTATGTCAGAATTTGCAGTGCATCTATTTTTAGATCTATATAACTACAGTGTTACTTTCACGCACTTTCATTTGAGGTGAAAGCCCTTTCATCATGGAATTAGTTTTCTTTTTGTAATTGTGGTCGATATTCCGAGTGTAGAATCAAAGGGATTCATCTTGGGTTTGATTCGTTAACTCTGCCTTAAAAAATAATTAAAGACCGTACTCTATGATAAATTCGGAGATGGAATTTGAAGTGTAAAAGAAGTTAATAACGTTATCGAATTCCAATAACTTTTTTATTTGAAAGAGTAATAAAACGAATCTAATCAACTAGAAGCATCACGAGAAGATTGTGTGTATTGAAAGGTAAAGATGCCGAATGCAATATTGCAAAATATAAATATTATCCTTAAAAACCAACAAATTTTTGAACATTTGTTTGGTTGGAAGTAATAGTTATAGTTGGTAGTGAGTTAAAATACTGTTTGAAAAATGTAGATTTGTTAGATATTAAAAATGCTTCGTAAAATTGTATAGCATGTAGTAACACATTTGGCCACCAGGGTCGTTTGCAAAGACTCTATTCTCCGTTTCTCGCAGACACCCCAACGCTTAGTACGTTTTCATGGCTCAATGGACATAAATCATATATTCGTTACTTTTAAATCTTTATTTCGCGAAATACAACAATTTCATTTGTGAACCGTTAAAACACCAGATTTGTACGAGTCAATTTGTTTTCTTGGCATACAGTATTATCCACATTATTAGGTTAATTCTGTCTTAATGAAAGTATTTTGAGAAGAGAAATGCCGATTTAACGATTTTGTATTTTTCTGTTATGTTTAGTCCTGGTGCTTTTTAATATCTAACCGATGAATGCTGTCGGCTGTTTTTTATTTGCGAACCACAAGCTCTCAAGAGCCATCGAATGGATAAAAGCGAATCCGACCACGATCAAACTGAAAATTTCAGCAGCAAAACGGGAATTTCGTATTGGGATGCGGGCAATTTTTTGAATAACGTTACATGCAATACAGCTCTATCACCACTGCAACCGAACGGCCATTGCGGTATTCTACAAATATTACTTTATCCCAATAACTCGGCCACTGTCGATTGTAGGGATATAGGACCGATTTCGGCTATGCAAACGTTGATGGAATATAATCGATATGGAAAAGTAAATTATGTTGACATGTGCCTATTGTCTTTTTGCTTATTGTAAACATACGAGAAACTAATTGGCTAGAAATGTTTTATGAAATTCTTAAAATAATGCTAGTTCGGAAGTCTGAGTGGAAGGGTTTCATTAAAATGTTTTTAAAATTTCCGTGGATGGAAATATTACGAATATTTTTCTGCAACTAATTGCAGCTTTATTAATGCAACGAAGAGGATGAAAGAGTACGAAGTTGCTTTGATTTCAAAGCATAATTGTGTCTTTAATTTATTCTTTGACTAGTGGAAGCTTTTTATTTAAAATGGAGACTTGCCAATTTTTGTGTGACATTTTGTACCGATGAATTATTATAAAAAAATTTGGAAAACTACGAGTGATAGAACGCATTAAATACAAAAAATAGTGGTTTTTGTGTGGTCAATATGAAAATAAAGACAAAATAAAAACAATAATTGTTGCTAGATCATTCTATACTTGAATTCGCTACATATAAATATTTCGTTGGTTGCATAACAGATTCCTATAGCCGATACATGTACTTGTTTATGATACATTTTAAGTCAACAGAAATGTGTTTTGCAAGAGTAGATACAAAATTGGGACTGACCACGTTTATTTAGATTTTTGTAAAAAATATTGAAAATTGTTGTTTTAATTTAGTGCAAACTTTAAACAACAAAATCCAAGTACTTTTTTTAAACATTTTTGTCTCATTTGCTCTATACGTGTTTGTCAATAAAATAAGATCTTTCTTGATAATCTAGTGTTCAAGTACAACCTTTATTCAGAAGAAAAAAATTATTTTTTAAATTTAATATTAGACGAAAAACATGAAAGTCGGAATTTTGTCTGACGTACATTTTTAACCATAATTTTAAGTATAATATTCCTCGTGCATTCTCAGGGTGTACATGCAAGGAAAAGCTGCGAATTCCTTACATGAAATGTTCAACAGTAGTTACCCTTTGTCCTGGTAGTAGTTATGCTTAGTATTTAAGAAGATTACATACAGCGGCTTTATAAATCCATTTTGAATTTACGAAAGCCTACAAAATTAAATTAAATGAAATTGTATAAGTAGACATTCCCATCTCAATCATTTAAAATGGAGAGATAAAAAATCAATGAGATTGAAAATTTGAAAATGTACACGAGTGGAAAATATTAATTAAATTGCACATGAAGAAGGTATACCCGGATGTATCCATAATATGGTTGAATTACAGTAATATGCAAAATTGAGTTCGATAAATTATTATATTACTTGCACAAATTTAAATTTTAAACAGTGCTGGTGCAATGTCATAGTCAGATACGTTTTCACCGTAAAAAATCTGCTAGACACCCTCGTACATTTTTGAAACTAATAAAAGTAAAATGTCGAAAATCTGTACTATTTATTTCTTAAAATGAATAAGACTTTACTACACTGAAGAACCAGAAACGTTAACACCTTAAACGTAACACCTTAACTTGTAACCATGCAAAGAAATATTTGTTTCCCTTTAAAAAAATCTTTTATAAGATTTTGTTTTATATGTTTTTTTGTCTACAATTATTTTCTGTAAAATCAGTTGTAGAAAATAAATTGCCAGGAAATATTTTCTCCCCAAATCTCCGTGCAGTCGAAAAATAGTCTACGGTCATCAAGTTATAATCCTAGGGGGATGATGGGATACTTATCCCAGAATACGGAGATAATGCTTTAGAGGTGTTCCATTTTTCATGTATAGTGCCATGTCATTGTCATTCGTGTCATTTTTCACAAGTATCCGGATGTTGTGTGTTGCCACATGTCGTTCTACTGCTATTGAAGTAAATTAATGTATTTCTAGAATTTTGTGTTAATAGAATTCATAACATGTTTTTATATCATTCATCACTTTCAGGAACACACATATGAAAAAATCTTCTTAAACCTTTTCAAAATATTCAATTTATTTTTCTAATCACACATTAACTAAGATTTATTCATAAAGAATTCATGCTTCCACTCTTTAAGAAACTTTAATAAAGTTTTCAAGATTTAATCAATAATAGGATTGCTACATCACTTTCTCTGTATAAGAGAGTAAGGAAATGCGAACTACATTTGGTTTGATTCTCGAGTATGTTACGAATAAACAAAATCATAATCATCATTGAAGGACCAAGTATTTTTGCATTTATCTGAACAAAACTAAGTTAGCCTAAACAAATTTTCTAGAGAATTTGTCAAGGATTACGGTAAAATTAAAGTTCAAGGTTATAACTTGCGATATTGACTTTCAAAATTACATTTACATATTGTTTTGTTCGAAAAAAATTAAATTTTTTATTATTCACAAAGTACATGTTTTGAGCATTAAAATGAGTCCCGGTTGAAGTCTGTACATAAAAAAAAATCATTGTCATGAGTGTTAGAAGTTGTGAGTCTTTGCCTTTTTTATAAATTTTGTAATGGTTATAACTTTTAAAATTCAGTTAAAAATATAAAATTGTTTGCTGTACTTATTTTGTAAAAAAATTAGCGACTAAATCCGTGACCTTAAGTCCGAAACGGATCCCGGACGACGCTGGCTCTATAGTAGTAATCTCTAAAGGAAAATTTGTCATCATCTGTCTCACACTTTTCGAAATTATTTATAGTGTACACGGGTTGCAATTTTACACTGTTTCTCACAAAATAGTCATAAAAGTTCAAAATGTGCGCACTTTTTAAGATTGCTTGATGCCTGAAGAACTAGGTTGTGTCGCATGAGCTTTTTTCAAGGCATGCGAATTGCTGATGGACTTTTTGTGGAATGTGTTCTCGACTCGCGACCTAGCCTTAGAACGAATGTGTCGTCTATATTTACGGCGAATTCCGCCGTCGGAACATTACACTTATGACGGCGTGAAGAATAGAATATTGAAAAATCCCAGCCTTTCATTGAGATCCTCCCGCTTGCTCGCAAGCTGTTGAACCCATACTAACGGAGAATGAATGCAGAAGGGTGGCAGGTGTGCTTCGTGAATTTATCGCCTCCGTACCTCCTCCTGGCTTTAGCAGACCAGAGCTTTTTTTGCTTGCCTTTATGCTGGCAGCCGATTTCACGGGCAGTCTGAAAAAGCTCTCGATGATCAATAGCTCCTCACCTAGCGCAAAACGATACCTCCATTCTTGGCTGCGAGCTTTTTTACCAGGCGGGAATAATGTCGCTTCGTAGCACGAAAGCTGCCTTATCGGTAGGGACCGGCAATGACTTTCGAATTCTATAAATGATTGGTTAATCTTGAATTGTATATCATCGGGCTTTGGTGTCATCAGAGATCACGGTGCTGACACTTCCTGTGTATCACTACGATAATTCGTGATATCATCGAAATACAGTGATCAATCAATACGCACGACGTTGTCTGTGTCTTCTGGCCAGAAGATCAGCTGGTAATCTAAAATTGTCTTCTGGTTAATAAAAATGTCGAAGATCCTCGACTGAGTTAGGAATGCTTATTTGACGATTTTCAGTTATTTATAGTTTTCCTTCGACTAACTGGTCTTTTAGTTACTATTTGCCAGTGTCAGGCATGTGTCAAAAATTAAACTGCCATTAACAGTCTGCACATGAACATTAGAAAACTTTAATAAGATACCCTCCAAATCTAGAAATCTAGCAGTAATGGAAATTTAAAAAAGATACATGTTTCCTTCCAGTCAAGGACTCTTTTGTTGACTTGGATGTACGTTGCCCATTCTTTACTATTCATTGTTATGACGGTTGATTAGTTGAGAAAATTTTATTGATGTCAACCCTAATTTGATATGCAATCGTGTTTCATCAAATATTTCCACTTTATGTTAAATCACGCAGTAGATGGATTATTTGCTGATTGTTGATTACATTTTCAAACGTGAATAGTAATAAAGTGAGTGCGAATCACATGTATACAGTTCTCTTCACTAAATTGGAAAAAACATTCATTCATCACGCATCGATTTTATTAGAGAAGCTTTCGTTCGACAGCAGGATACAAAAAAGAAAAAAAACGAAAAATTCGAACGGGATGAAGAGCTTTGGTGCCTGTCTACGCAAAGATAGAAGATGTCTCTGTATATATGTGTTTGTGGATTTCTATTTGTGTGCTGGTATGTGTTTGGTGTGACTGTGCGTGTGTGTGTGTAAAGGGGACAGAGAGAAAGGGAAAGGTCGAAATCAGTGCGTGTTTCCGAGACCAGTCGTAAATCGTATCGGTAGGCAGTGTCTTTTCTCGACTCTTCCGTGCACCTCGTTGCACGCAAATCCGAGTAAATCCGAGAAAAAGCTCATTGCATCCCAGTTGTACAAAACAAAACTTTACTTAGGTTTATTTAGTCGTAAAATGGACTCCAACAAAGCAACGACGGCGTACAAACTTTTAAACTTTTATGTACGTTTAATTATGCGGTTAAAAAGATTTTACACTTATCGCTTTTAAAGTTAGGGGGATGGGTTCAGATAAAATGCAAAGAAAAAAGCACGAGCGTACGAGAAACAATGGAGTGAGGGATGTTTGATATAGCTCTTAGTCTAGATCTGAATTTCTAGCTCCATCTTCGTCTTGATTACGTAGATGGCAGTACCTGCGGAACGCTATGAGATTGTGTATAACCTTACTGAGGAAAAAGTGAGGATGAACTAATCCGCAAGGTTGCGCTAGTATCTTTTAGTTACCCCCCATAATGTTCGCAATTTCTATTCGTATTTTAGATGGAAAAACCAAGAGGGTGGGAGGGATCAATATCAGGAGTAGGGGTCCCTCAGACGATACTGGCGCCATCTCACCAGATTAATTCTTAGGCTTGAATAAGGTTACACGAAAAATTTGATTGTTCCATCATCCCGTAAATAATCCATTTCATTCCACTTCATAAATCTGAGGGATATTTAAAATTCATATTAGAAGGTTACTGAAGATTCTCAGTAAAATCTTTATAGATTGAGATCTTCAAAAAAGAGCCAATATTGGAAAGATTCGAAATATAAAATTTTCATTGCTGTACGGATAATACTAACAATAGCAATGATATAATAATAATTGATATTTGTTAAACAAACCTTGTGAAATACCCTTTTATTCCAATGTGTTACCGCTGAGCATGAAAAATACCCAGTATCCACTAAGAGAAAAACCTGGTCGGCCAGCAGGGCAGCAAAATAAAAAAGAGGATTTTCTGTATTTGAAGAAAGCTTAAGTGACGAGTTACGTTATTATGAAATATTTTTCCGCCGTCTGACAATTACACTACCGTAAGTACAAGCTCGTGCTTACATCTGTACTAGTTGGCCTGGGGCAAGACGAACATTTCGTTGGACGGATATTATATTACTCGTCTTGCATACCGGAATTGTCTTCTTTTTCTGTTTGTGCTTTTAAACATTAACTTTAGTAATTATGCACTTTATTACGAGAAGACGAGGAAATCCAGCAAAGTATCTTAACAGGTTGCAATTACACGGAGAACAATTGACTTCAAAAATGACCATGATATCTTTTATGGATGGTATTTACTCGGAAAATGAAGACAATACGTGGAAAAATAAATAAATAAGTTGATTGGATTGTATTATTTTCATTTATATTAATTCTTATTCAATGTTTATCTACTATTGATTCGCTCTTATTAAGAACATTTCTGACGTTCTACTGTACAACCTAGTAACTTTAACGTTACTAAGTTACAACATTTTTCTATTCAGAATTGATGTAAAAATGAAGGTGGCCACTTTTTTTCACTTGCAGGCTAGCATCCCTCCATTTATCCATTATTCACATTTGTCTACTTGTCGATTTTGCTTGTTTTTACTTACACCACCTATTCATGATTTATCTTCAGTTTCGAATTTATATTCGATCTCGATGCATTTGTAGTGAGACGCTTTTAGTTCAAGCTTTTTAGTATGACTGTTTCGTATACGCTCGATTTTAAACGATGTAAAATATGAATTAGATTAATCGCATTAAACAATTTGCTAATGAAAACAAATTTTTGTTGAACCACATTTTTATGCTCATATTGTATACCGTACAAATAAAAGATCTCCGTATGTCTCATTTGAAGTAAATGAAACACATTATATCAAAAATCTTTTGGTACCAACTCTTTATTTTTTTAATTTTAAAGGGAGCAAGTAGTTGTAAATATCTTTATGCAGAAGGAAATATATTATAAAAATAATATGCAGGATGAATATATTGGAAGTTTTTGTTGACCTTTCTAAATATAAATATTAATTTTTTTAATCGTGTATAGGGAATGTTTGAGAATTGTAATTTAGTTTTTAAAATCACTTTTTCAACTGGTTTGAGTCCTCGAAAAGATTATAAAAAAAGCTTTATTATATGTAAAACTAATGGAAAATAAATAATTCTAGAAAATTATAGAATTCAAATTATCGACCCATATTGAATTTAGACTCGGTATTCTATACACAGAGAAAAATTTTCTTGTTTATTTTATCATCACAGATAGTAATTTTTGGATATATTTGTAAAGTGGAGAATACTGGAGGATAAACAACAAATTTATTTTTATAGATCGAGTATTAAAAGTGTCGAGGAATTACGGATTGTATATGGATATTAACATTTATTGTTGATTGATAACTTAACTTATACATGATTTTAATTAAGAGTTTATTGACCGATGAATGGTCGAGAAGAAATGAGTACAAATACACGGTCATTGACTTAAAACCAAAACAAAAGATCTATTGTAAATTTAAATAATATTATGAATTTAAAATTAAACGGGAGGGTTTAAATAAAAAATAATTTTAAACAAAAGAAGGGACAAAAATGAGATAAATTTTGGTAAAAATTAAATAAATTTCCGGCCAGGAATTATGGCCCTCTTCGAAAAATATATATGAAGCAATCCCTATTGGGATTAAATTTTATTTAAATTTCCGTATTATTTATAATATACCGAAACTTTACAATAAATTTTTTGGTTTTAAGTCAATGACCGTGTATTTATACTTATTTCAGCTTATACATTATACTTGAGAAATAATATCTTTATTCTGTTTAAAAAAGATAAAGTTCTATGTGATCATAACAAATTTAATAATATTATATTCAAATAATTAAATTGTAGAATTTTTGTATGATTAATTTATTAAATTTGTGAATGTATTTGGTACTTATGAGTCAGATTCCTTTTATTTTTCAATATTTGAAAAAGTATATTGTTCTTTGGTTGGAATTAATTTGTTATTTATAAAATTAAAAATTATACTATTACCTGGTATAGAACATATTTCACCAAGATATTGAATTGATAGTAAAAATGAATGAGATTTTTTTGATACTAGAACAAATGTCAACGTAAATTCGTCTACAGAAAAAAATTAGGATTCTGCGTGATACAAGTCAGTTTTATTTTATTAATGTATCATCACAGCGTGATATAAGTAGATGATTTATATTTTAAACTCACGAATTTGGACAGGCTATTGTTCAGTTAGGGGAATGTCGAAAAATGCGAAGGGGATGTAACGACAAGTTGTTGGAGGATGGGGAGCTAACTGACCACCCTTACAAGTTGTACCCACTTGGAATCTTCACTGTCCAAACGAGCCAACAGCTATGTATACACGATGTGTCTGTATTACACTTCACATCGGTGGTAAAACAATGGACGGATTTTTGACAATAGCTGAAGAGAAGCTTATCCATGCATCTGAAAATTAGCTAACTTTATACCTTTTTTATCGAAAATTTTTTAAAATTAAAATGTTTTTTATCGGTCTTGATTAACATTTTTAAAAGTTTGACTTATTTTAGATAATGTAATTAATTAGTATAAAAGTGATGATGTTACACAATGATTATAAATTAGTTGTCAAAGCAAATTCGGTAATTTTCTAATTAAAAAAATTAATTAACATTCTTATTTAAATGAATGTTGAAGTACCTTAATTTTTTAGTGTTTCTTAAGTATTATTTAAAATTACTTCAATGGGTAATAATCGTCAGTTTTCAGAATTTATTTCCAATTTTTTAAATGCATTGAATATTGCATCAGTTTTAAAATATAATGAATAATATGTCGTACGATTTCAATTTAAAATGTAGCAATTTAATAGTTGTGTATATATCGTTTGTTAATCATTTGAGATCAATAAAGAGTAAGGACTCCAAAACAGTGGTTAATGAAATATTCTTGTTTTAAATTTTCTAAAAATAGTCTGTTTATTGGTAGTCGAATGACTTGATTTTTAAATTAGAATCTTCATTTTTTAAATTTCTTTAAAACAAAAGAATTAAACCATTGCTTTTGCTTTAGTACATAAGTTAACGTTTTTCTGCAACATAGTCATTTGAATGAAGGTTATTCACTTTCTCTAAGAATAAAAAATGTACGAACAAAAATAAGTATTGTTCATGCTTGTCCACAGATAAAGACGAGATGAGTGTATTAAAATAATGGATTTTATAAATCTAGGGCAAATCAATTATTGCCAAAAATGTAAACATTGATCAAGGATTAGCGATATGAAGTATAATGCAGTCACGATTAAATCTCTTAGTTTTTGTACTGAATTTTTTGTTTGAACCTACAACAAAAGAAAATGTTAGTGTCACGAAACCCAATTTGTTTAAAATTTTTAATTTTGATCTACATATTTTCCACAAATTACAAAAATGTTAAATTTCTAATGATTTTTTGCACTTTATTTATTTGACATCCCCATAAAATTCAAATATTATTTTAACCCTGTAAAACAGTACGGAGTAATAGCAAAAATCAATTATTTAATTTGACCGTTAATATTGTCTTTAACTCTGAAACGTGTGAACTAAATATTTCATAACTCCTTGGTTTAATTAAAATCGTACATCTTTCGGCAAATTCAAATTAAATAGTCTTCGTTCACATCCATTTTCTGGCCATGCACGAAATTGAAAGGACTAATTTTTAACAATGAAACACGACCGGCGTAAAAACAATTAATGTGCACACAAAGTTCCTGGGGCCAGCTTTCCAATCATTTGAAAATCACAATGGGGAATGAAAATCGAACGATAATACGACGATCCACGAGAATGAGAGTTTTCAGTGGAAAAAAATTTAAATAACGCCAATATATGGGTGTAAATCGGGGTTGGTGTAAAATTTCCAATAGCCACATATTGCGTGACTGACAATCGTACTCTTCAGTGCAATTGTTCTCTTCCTACGGGTCTAAATATGCGTCTTTTTTCCTTACACTTACATTGACTTTATCACGCACTTTCTTGTTATTTTCCTATCTGCAGTACAGATCTTACTTTCCCCCTTCATTTTATGGCAGTCGATTTTCCTTTCTGCACGTTTTAGTTACCGCGCAAAGTTGCTCTTTGTGTTTTGCAAGATTTTGTTGATAATGTGAATATGAAAAACATTTTTGCACTTAATAGTATTTGCGCAAAAAGTTAATTTTTCTGCCGTCTATGAATGATTATGATAAATAAATTCTGTGAACAAAAGAAATACAAAAATATATATATAACTTTCCTTAACAAAAAACAATCAAGAAACAAACGACATAAACAGGAGAGGTGGAAAGAAATTTTGAAAAGCTAGTTTATATTTTTGTATTTATTTTGTTCACGGAATCTATTTATCATAATCAATCACAGACGACAGATAAGTTGACTATTTACGCAAGTACTATCAAGTAGATATATATTCATGATGATCTACAATTCATTTTTTGTTATATTGACCGATAATGCGTATTACTCAAGTTACAGCTAATTGAATACTGAAAAAGCACTTATTTTGGCGGTTTTTCTCATCTCACTCTTTTCGGTCAAGAGATATCAAAAAACGACCGAATTTGGAGTCTTTCAAATGCACAATTACAATTTTTTCATCATCGTAAACTTGAAGACTTTGAAAGACAATACTGGGCTCGTTTTTTAACGAATCGACAAACGTTCATTGATCCTGGCAATTTTTACTATTTTTTGATCGAAAAGTGTGAGACAGGAAAAGCCGCCAAAATACTGCTTTTCTTGTTGACTGTTTTTAGTGAGTAGCACATAGTTTTGTCGATTTGAGTTAATAATAGTAATAAAGGAAATTATGCAAAAAAAAAAAATTTTTATTTTTTAGAAGCAAAATTCTTCGGACTGTTATGTTACACGAGAAGACGTTACATGTGCGATCTTCGTTTACAGAAAATTATAATTGGTAATTAAAAACGTCTTTGGTTATTTAATATCACATTAAATAACATCAATTCGGTTTTCTTATAATTACATATTTAAGAAAACCGAATTAGTAAATATTAATTTAAATTTGAAAAATTGGCTAGATCGATTATCCGAGTTAAGTCAATGATGAAAAAAAGGAACACTTGGTCTTGTTTTGTTCAAGTAGTCGACGTTTCGACAGCGTCACTGTCATTTTCAAGACTATCTATATATAATTTGCAAAAATTAATATTTTACATTGTCGCAGTTTTATAATTATACGAAGACTGATCTTCGACACGAATAATCGATCTAGCCAATTTTTCTAATTTGAAAACTTTACCGAGTGTTAAATTCGCGAATTTTATTAAATATTAATTTAATTAACATGAAAAAAAATAAAAATCCAATAATATTTCAATTATTTCTTAAAACATTGCACCTCTAACATATAAATAATCAAGAACCTGCGAAATTTCTAAATAAATATTTTTTCCGTGGTTCGTTTTTAGCGATTTTTACTCTATGCGGGACGATATTGACACTTTTGCGATAGATTTGTCAATTAAGTGTACGTAGGATTTGTTTCCGAAAACAATTTGTCGAATGCATAAAAGAATACTTCTAATTCTTGGCGATATAAATATTTTCGTACACTCAACGTTAAATGATATACCAACTCACAAGTCAGATAAAAATATGACTTCTGGGTATGCACATTCTATTGGTATAGGTTAAGATGTTAACAAATCTCAAAAATTCACTCAATTTTTAGATGAATAACACGATTTTTTCGATAAATTTTCTGACACACGGTGTGCTTAAATGTCATTCAAACCAAAGTTAAAAAGCACATAGAATTTTCTTTTGTAATTCAATTCCAGGACATGATTATACGAAAATTTAAAAAATAGTTACAGCCAGTTTCGTTCCATTTTTGAAAAATCAAATTATTGAAACAATAAATCACTTCTCGACTTACGTCTTCTTACCTAATTTGATTTATTAGAATGAATATCAGAGCAAAAATTGTCGCAAATACCACTTAGATGGTGAAAAATTGTCAAAACCCCATAAAAATTAAGATTGTTAGGATGCTTCTCATTTATTTTCAAACATATTAAAAAATTTAAAAAATGTCTGAAATGAAAGAGGTATATAGACTTTTTATATTTTATGCACTTTTTGCTTAGGCTGAAAACAAAATTTGGGGCATACTTCAAACTGTTTTGCGGTCAGACCAATATTGCAAATGAAAATTTATTTAATCTACGTGAATTTGTTGATTATTATATTTCTTACAGGTGTATAATAAACAATAAAAAACATTTCAGGATTGCCATTAATTTGTATTGCATTTATGATTTCCTACGAATTTTGATAAGCGGAATTCGAATATAATAACAAAAATTGGAGTAAATTCAATTTACAAGGTGAAAAACGTGGAAAATCCATACAAATTATGATTTTTCAGCACTCTTCTTGTTTGTTTCGTTAAATATTGAAACTCTGAAAAATATATTAAACGTAAAATATGTATTTCGAACAGATCTACAACTTTTATTCAAAACATTTTTTGACATTTTTCTTTTTTTTTTAATAAATAAGCGCGAAAAAAACCACAAAAATCAAAATTTTTATAAATTTTTCATGATATTTTCCATGTATATTACATTTATGTCAATTTTCATTAGGATTTTCCTTCTCGGTACACTAAAATACGAAGAAAACCATGGATGGAATAAAAATAAATAAATCCTGATTTATTTTTGATTATTTATTATTTTATCTATAATTATTCCTGAAATTCATTGTCATTTTTCTTAGTTTAAATCATACCGTCATAAAAAAAGCACTAAACATAAAATGTATATTATGAACCGATGTACTACTTTTATTCAATACATTCTTCGGTATTCTCAATGGTTTTGCAAGGAACGAAAAAAAATGCAAAAAATCATAATTTTAGTCGATAAATCGCATTTGGGTTAATTTTGACTATGATAATCGTATTTAGCACATCGAATTATGTAAGAACAAAAAGGAGTACTATAAATTCGAGAAGCTTTCATATCCTTTTTTCCAGACATTGATTTTAAAAATAAAAATCAATATAAAACGAAAACAGCTCCTGAAATCGAACTAAAAAAGAAAATTCGATGTGCTTTTTCACCTTTAATTTAAATACCATTTAAGCACAGCAAGGACAATTAATTGTTGACAATTCAATTCTTTAAGCATCCGATAAAACAGAAATTTTCGACGTTTCACGACCGTCGTTAATAAATTAAAAAAAAACTGAAAAAATGTATTGTCCAAAGTCGTAAACGGATTAATCGATCGATTTTTTCATTTATCTCGCTCTATTTTTCGCGAAATATATTTCTCTCGTGCAGCCAGGTATCTGGCGATCTCGGTGCTCCTGCCGGTACTCTATAGCGTTATCAGGCCTGGACTAGAGCCAGCAGCAGCAGCAGCAGCAACAGCGGGGATGCACGGTGACATTGACCGCACCGGGCTGGGGCTGGGGGTGTGGGGCAAGGGAGGATTCCACGAGGGGGTTGACTCTTGAAAGCCCTTGGGCGCCTGCGCTCAGCCATCTCGCTCCAGCTCGTTGCCCCGGATACGTTGTACCCGCTCCCTTCGGGTATATCGGCTCGTGCGTATCCCAGGTTGTACGCTACGAGGGGTCGAGGGGCAAAACAGTACACCCCCAACCGTGCACGGGGTACGATCCAGACCCGCAGTTTGCTGCGAGCTACGCATATCGTTCCTCGTCACGATATTTTTTAACCCGGGTATACCTCGCGCCTTATAGTTCATCGCCCCGGAACGTGCTTCGACCCGATTTTTGGAAAAAAAATTGAATACCCCTCCCCCCATTTTTGAGTATATTTTTTTTTAATTGCTCGTGGGTGAAACAGGCTTTTACAAGTGTGTAAGTGAGGGATGTATAGTGCCGGTTCATTCATGCGGTTTAACGCCAGTGCACGAAAACCGCGTGTGTGTTCGACGCAGTGAACGTGCTTTGTGAATCGAAAACGTGACGTGGGATACGAGGGGGCAATGCATTGTGCAGCACGTCATTGTGTGAGTGAAAATTTTGTCGTAAATTAACGATCGTTTGATTTATTTTATTATGAGGATTTAGCCAAGGAAAAGTGGACGGTTCACCCGGTGCGAAAATGAGCTACGACCTTTGTTTTTTGGATTTCTACTTCGCTGATGCGGAAAAGCTTCGCAATCGCTAGCCTAAGTGTCACTTCAGTATCGAAACGTTTTTTTTAGAGAAAAAACCGTGATAAAGTGATGATGTTTACTTTAAGTGTGCTATAAAATTTTACCACTTTCGATTTTGGCTGCAATGTAATTTACAGCGATTGTTCGAATCCAATCGTGAGGAAATGGTGATTTTGTTATTTGTATCATTTTAAATAACAGAAATAACAGGTGGGGAGACCATGAAACTTTACAATTTTTGGTAGCACAATGAGTCTCAAACAAAAATGAATTTGATGGAAATGTCAACAAAAAACGGCTTTGAGAAATAAATTTGAGGTTGTGATTTCGTGCATTACAGTTTCGTGAGTGAAAGTTTGTTGGAATCGAAATCGGATCTGTTAACAAAAATGATTGATTTTGTTTCTGTCATTTCTAGTTGGAGTATCAAGACTTCTGATACAATTACATGCACAAAACTATTTTAAACCCTTACATGCTGGCAATGTATAATTAAATATTCGTAAATCTGAACTGTTTTTGCTGTTTTTAGAGAAATATGATATTGCTCTAGTATTCAATGCCGACATTATGATTTCTGCTAACTGTATTGCGAAATAAGAAACTTTTAATGCAAAACGTAGACACTGTAAGTCACGAAAAACTGAAAATAATATGGTTTTCCTTATTACCCCGAAATTTCGTAAGAAAATATATTCTTTACAAACACAAAAGTTATTCAAAAGTGAAATTTTTATTTATTGTTTGTATCATAAAAACGCGAAAACCTGGAAAATGTGAAATGAATGAAGAATGGTAAATGAATATTCGAAAGTTTTTCATGGATGCCTTTCATTGACGTAAATCATATTTAGTTTCACGCCTGAGTAACCAACAGTATTCTGAATGCGAATTGATGGAGCGTTTGAAACATTTTTCAAATTTTAAAACTCGCGGATCTCAAATTGCAACCAATTTCATTCAACAAAAGACTTTTTGGAAGCAAAATTATATGTATTTTCAAACCTTGAATACGTATAAATGTCAGAAATCAAATTATATCACCAAGTAGGCAGCTAATTGAAAAATGAGTGAAAAATGTTGTTAAACCCTTTTCTTCCTGTCAAAATGAGTAATAGTCCATTTAAATGGCTTATTCTTCTTCTTTCAAAGTGTTAAGGAAATTGAAAATCGAATAAAGAATGACATGATTATGTTTTTAATCAGAAAACGAAATTTTGAGTAAGGAGAGGGGGATTATCTCGATATTTTCAGTTTTTCATGGCCTACAAATTCTAATATATCCTGTTAAAAGTATATTTACACCCTTTAATCAAATAATTGAATTATATTAATTTAATATCAAATTGATATGTAGAAGACAATGTCAAAGAGACATTTTTGAAACTGATTTTGAAAACTTAATGTTTGGAATCAGCCATATCCAATGAAAAATTTAATAAATTAAGTTTTAAGTGCAGATTAAACTTCTAGTATACGTATATAAAGTAGCGCTTTTATCGATAAATTAAACTGTAAAAACACGAAGAAATTTACTTCCAGCACATTCATTAAATTTAATTAAATGTACCTTAAATTTAATGAAACTTTGTTAAAAGTTACTTAAATTTAATTTAATTTGATGTAAGTGCTGAAATATTATTTTAAAGTGTGGCTTACGTGATGTAAATAAAATATTTACTTGATTACATATTTTTAGGATACATATAAGAAAACTTATTTTAAATTTTATTACATTATGTTTATTTCATGTCCTCTGAAACTTTCCGCTATGAGCAAAGCAAGTTGTACATTGAAGGAAAAACAATATTTTCTTCAAAATTACAGTATTAAATATTACATAATTAATCGAAGTGAACATCCAAATATTTTGTACTCCCAGACTTTAATTTCAATAACTATATCCCTTAAACAAGTCAGCGAAACAGAAATTCCAATAATTAGCCACCGTTTGCTGGAATCAAATTATCGAAGTTCTCTAATATTCTCTAATTTCCATTAACGCACACTATTGCAGAAATTAACGTTCGAATTTGGGTTCTCGGATTGCACCTAATCTCGATTCTAAACATCAAAATTAAACTGCATCCTGTTTCACTTTCGTTCGTTATGTTGAATTATTATGAAATTGATTGGGAGCAAGAGAAATGAACAACTAATGAGATACCTTTTAGTCAAATTCGGATTACACTAATGGCCATATTGGTATTAAATTTTCTTGAGGGATATTTAATTTTTAATAATACGTTTCAACTCACGTTTCTCGACTGTCATTCTAGACATTCTGCTATTTTTTACATTATTTCATTTTTGTAAGGTAAAATCCACAGTAAACTTGTCCGCTTGTTTAGAACATTGGCTTTTAACTATCCAGAAGTTTTATTACTATTTCGATATTCTTGCCTGCAATCTCCTCAATTTATTAACTGTTTTTACAATTAATTAATCAGTTACCACTAATGATTAATAGCATATAGGTATCACTAAAAGTCAGTAATGTAATACAAAACTAGTAACGTTAATCGCAATTAAAAAAAAAATGGTAGCTTTCAAGAAGAATTTCAAACTACCTTTCGATTTCAACATAAAACTAGTGTAATTTATCCTGCAGTAATGTTTTGTAATGACAAAATTATTTTTACATAACCAATGAAATTAAATGTCACTGTTTGTTAACGTTTACCGCTTATAAATTATCCAGTACGACGACTTTTTAAATGGTTAACGAACTTTAAATTTCTTTCTTCTAAACTTTTGTGTTTTCAATTTTTCAATGGTGTAAAATGCATAATAAAAGCAATAAAATTTGAATGGTTGACTTATAAGATATAAAAAACGAAAAAATATTGCGACAAATAAAAACTTTGTGCGTTAGTTAGTACTCTATATTAAATGTAGAGTACTAACTAATGTAAACAATGTACGTAGAAAGTTGCAGGATTTTAATTTGAAGTAAAGTGTTGTAAATCTCTGTTAAATTTGACTTTTCAAATCTGACGATATCAGATGTATTCAATTTTTTTTTTAGTAAAGAAGTTTTCTATTTCTTTATGCATTTTGTATTATTCTTGTCTTTAGCGAAAATTTTAACCTCCTCATAGTTAAAATCGTGTCCAGCTTTGATTCGATGAAATGTTCAACCTGTATAATGTCGTTTATCCTCCTTAATATTCTTTTAATCTTTAAGTGGTCTTTCGATTTGTCTTATGTAACATTTGTTAGAATAAAGTCGTGGGATTTGATACTCCACATGGCTATTTTTTAAAATTGAAGTTTTTCGTTGTATGATTTCATTTATAAATTGCAATGGATGTCCATGTTTTAATAATGTAAATCTTACAATATTAACAGTTTTTATCCGAATCTGATCTCGTATAAATTAATTGCTCTGTCAATTAGTACAAACATAGTGCTCTTTTTAAATTGTAATGGACGATTAGAAGTAAAATCTAGATATTTCAACATGTCTAAATGTTGATTATTAGGTGACATTTTTTATAACCTAGTCAGGTTTTATTACCATCATTTTACAAAACAGTGTACGAATTACACTTTCATCCTTTACCGACTGTTTCCAGGTAGCAAAATAGAAAAGAGTTCAGAATGATTTCGAAATGTGTTCTAAAAGATATACAACTTTCTGAGGGTTTTCAGAATATGAGGTCATAATGATCTCTTAATGACATTATGTTCAGGAAACCCTCAGAAAGTGGGACATCTGTCTTCTTTTAGATCACATTTCGAAATCATTCTGAATTCTTTTTTATTTTGCTGTCTGCGTTATGACTGGATTAAAAAAACATTTGAAAAATATCAGAGATTCACAATGCATTCCTTAAAAAACTATTAAAATCCTCCAACATTCTAAGTATATTAGTTACATTATTTAGTAAACTACAGTTAATACAGAGTACTATCGAATGCACAACGTTATTAGTTTTTTGTGCCATACTTTTTCCTTGTTTATACATCTTATAAGTCCACCTTTCATATGAATTCGTCCTAAACGATTTTATTGTCTTTATTATTTTACATGATGCCAATATGGGAATAGTATGAAGGACATTATTGCCCTATTCATAAGCGTCGATTCTGATAGGATTTTTTCTCCAGAATCCAAATATAACCTCAAAAATAGCCAATTGATTCTAATTTTCAAGATATTACAGATCAAAGGTGTAAAAATCACCTTTCAGGACATTTTTCATACCTATACTAACCGGTACAACACAAATTATCTAGCTAGGTGGAAAAAAAATTTTTATTTTTTCATACTGTGGAGTAAGGTCTCGTATTTCATTAAGGTCGTGAAACTGTCTTATGTTCAATCTGTGTACTGAAGCTGTTTTTTCCCGAGTGATTTAAACAATTGCGGCACACATTTTAAATCGCGAGAAATGCTGCCAACAATATCATATGTCAAGATGTTACTAGGCTCGCTGATTCTGAATCTAAAGTAAGTTTGGCGAAATGCAAAATGGCAAATCCAATATGGTAAACGAATTTTTTTTTTAAATTCATCGAATTCATTTCAAGCTCGTTACAGTGGGGTTTTTCCGGTCACTGATTGCGAATTTGGAATCACTTTAGAGTAATTTAAAATTGCTGTATTGGACAAAGTTTTAAAATATTTTAATGTTATAAATTTATTTAACTTCTTCAAATTCGTAAACAACGATCCAAATAGCCCGTGACGTCATTTTAAATTACGATAAACTGACTTCGAATTAGGAATCAGCGGACCTTGGTCTTTAAAAAACGAATTTCTTAATTTATTTTATGTTACAGTATTTGTAACACAAGTATGACTTTACGCGTTTTTTACACTTTATACATATACGTAATAACAAAAATTGTTTGGCACGTTTGCAAATATATAATATATTTTATGTTTACGATTATACTATAAACGATAAGTCGATCAAGAAAAGTCTGCGTACACGCACAATCAGTGTCCACAACACGATTTTTTACCTTTTTGACCTTTAATAACTCGACAACTAGAGCCAATGGGATATTTTGGCGGTCATATTTGGATTTGGGAGCAAAAATCCTATTAGAATCGATTCTTACTTATAGGGCAACATGAAATTCATAAAATTCTTAATAATCTTGTTTGGGAATTAAAATCCGAGGTCTAAAACACTTCAGAGTTAAACATGTTCAAATTTGATCGATAAAGATCAGTTACTAAGTTAAGCAATTAAAAGAATTATTTAAAATGGGACTCTGAAGTAAGAAGAAGTAGCATTCGTAGAGATTATTATTTGCTGTGGGTATATTCGTGTTTATCTAAGAAGTTTTGAAAAAAGTTATATTTCGTTGCAGCGGTTTAAAAGTTTTTCGAATGTGTTGTACCGCTTATCCCGCGGTAATATGAAGTTCGAAGGGCGCCATCATTGCCGGGAGACTTTCTGGGTCGTCTGACAGAAACTGTGGATACGAACTTTTCTACTTGCAACTGTCGCCTTGTATCACAGTTTTTATTAACTTCCTCCTGGTTTCAAGAGAAAGATTTGGGAATTGGAATAAGCAAACGGTATTTATTGTCTCGGTAGGGAAATTTAATTCTTTTCTGAATTTATAATCTGGGTTATAAACGACCCGAAATCTAGCTAATGCAGATACTAGCCAAAACAGTTGGTGATTTAACAATGCACGAAAACATAACATTATTTATTATTATTATCGTATTTTTTATTTAGTTCATGGATATTGTTTATATTTATTTTATTTTTAATGTCACTATATTGAATTCTAATTTAGAAATCGCTAGAAGATATAGCATTAATTATGATTGATCAGTAATAATATTATTATGTATTTTCTTTGGATGTAATTAATAGTTTAATTGCATAATATTAATATAAAATATAAATAGTTAGATTTATCGATCCGAAATAAATTTTCTATTCTGTCTTTATTATTCGAACGTGAAGTTCGTGGCGAAAAATATTCAGCTCAGTTTAATTACATCAAAATAGAGATGTTAAGCTGGCAAGATAAGTCGTTTATAGTAAGCGGATTTTAAAAAACAACCGTGTTATAATTAAGGGTTATTGAAGTTTTTCAAAGTAGAAAAATTCCACTATTTTAACTTTTACTGTACACTTGGGGTATATTTCACCCCAGAGATGGCCTCTTTTTTTTATGGCACATAATTATTTGTAGGAGCCAACGAAAAATCAGTGTGCATAGTAAAGGTTAATTTAAAAAACAACATTCCTAGATTTTGTAAATTGAAATGCATAAAATTTAGTATTGAGTGCTTAAATTAGCCTTAAATGCGGCCTGAATTGTTACATGATTGTTATTTAATATTCGCTTATCTATTATGAAGTGTGTAGCCAGTTCAACGTTGAGCTAACAATTACCCCTGATTTTTTAAGTTAAATAACTATTGTTGTTATTGGGATAATTAGCCTTATATAAACCCACAGAATTGAATCCTAAATGGAAATGTTTCATCAGCTTAATGTACCTCGCTATAAAACTTTAGTATTTTATATTTACATTGCTGTTTCCTGATAATTGAAGTTTTTTAATATGAAAAAATTAAAATATTTTGAAGAAGAGTTGTAATCACCTACTTCGCGCATTTGTATCGTAATATACTATTATAACACTTCCAAGAATATAGTTTTTATTATTAATGATATTGCTGAAGAAAGAATGATTATCTTTAATCATGTGAAAATAATTTGTTAAACAACATGTATTACTGGCTCAAATATTCTTATTGCATAAAAAAGAAACATTTTTAAATAAGAATCGATTTTAACAAACGACAGTTTATTTTTTTCAGAAAAATATTCTTTAGAGCTTATCAGAACGAATTTTTCCAAATCTTTTGCCTAATCATTGCAATTATTCGCACAGTGTAAAGATTAAAGATTTTTAAAAAGTAAAGACATATTCATTGAGTTTAGAAATTTGTAAAAATTGTTCGGTTAAATTGTAGAAAATCTTTTTAATAAAGATTTTTTTTTAATAAAATTTTGAATAAGTTAATAAGACGAAAATTTGATAGTGGTCGATATATCAATAGGTACAAAATATTTAATGGTTAGGCAAAATTTGATGTTTTTACTGTAAAAAAGATAGTTTTTATATTACTGGAACCATTGTTAACCTTGGTTAATCGTTATTAGCTTGGAAAAAGCGGTATTTCAACTTTCGTTTGGAGTAGAACCGAGGATTTTCTACGTAACTTAATGGACTGAATACGAAAAAATACTGAAAAAATCAATGAAGTATCCTTAACCTTGACAATGCAGTGAAGGTCATGTTATATTTGTTGTGTAAGCGAATGCTTTTCGGTGTCATTGATGCACTAAGGGGAAAACAGTGAAGAAAAGCTTGAAAGAATCTTGGATGTTGAAAATGTCTGGAGGTAAAATTTTAGTTTCAAGGTCAATGATGTCTGGTGGCATTTTTTGCTATGTTTTACGTATTGAGCGCATCAAACTACATGCAAAACCCTTCTAGAAACATTGTTCATATTCATTAACAAACAATTATGTATGATGCATCTGTTTTGGGGCAGTTGCTAGAAAATTACTATGGCGTGATTCAGGATAAACTTGTATGAAAGACATTCTAAATTCCTGTTTATAAATCCAAAATACTGGCATATACTACTTAATATAATTAGATTGATTTAAAAAGGTACATGTAAAAATATGTTATCTGCAAACAATGTTTTAATGTTGATAAACAATTCAATAGATTTTAGGACCTTAAGGGTGTTCTAAAATGGTTCGCCGGTAAGGTAGGAAATTTCCCATAAAAAAACTAAATTAAAGATGACTGAATAAGATTTTCAAAATTCAGGTTTGTGAAGGCAATTATCATTACTGTAGACGGTTCCCTAAAAAATACCGAAGACATTATTTTAGAACTTGCCGAGAATTGTCGGAAATAAATAAAAATACTTATATCCGAAAACTCTCAGGCAGTTATGCATTAATTTCTTTGGTATTTTCTAGGATACCGGCAATAGTAATTAGAATTATCCTTGCAGAGCCTGAATTTTGAAAATGATTCAGATATTTTTCATTTACGATTTTTTTGTGAAAATTCCTACCTGATCTGCAGAGCACTTTAGAACCTCTTTAATGTAATATTTTCCAATTTAAATGTCATGATATACAGTTTGAAACTTGGATCTTTTCTAAAGTTTTGTTACAATTGCAAAATTTTATTTTGTTTTTTATTTGGAAAGCTTACAGTTACTTAAGAATATAACTGCATATATTCATTCTCTTTAATATCTAAATATTTCTATACTTTCCTGTAACAATTTCTTTTGTACACCATGATGATTCTATAATACAAGTGATTATCATATTCATATTGCAGTTATTTTCTCGATCGTTTATAAAAATATACGTTTAAAAATAGTAATGATGTATTTCGGTCTATTACAATAAAGAAGAAACAATACGAGTATTGAGGGTTATTACTTTTTATAATACGGTGGACTATTGATAAATTAGAAATGTTTGTCAATTTATTAAGAGGCTTATTATTGTATAAGTGTGTAGTACCAATCTTAATAAACTGACAAACATTTCTAATTTCTCAATATTCTATAATATTATAAAAATACTAATAACTACTTGCCATCCAGTGTCCGTTTTAATCCATTTACTTCAACCGAGACCATACGTCTGGACAAAGTATTGAATTTTGTCAGTTCTCGGAAAAAAATTACCCCATAGTTTTTCATCAAATGTCGACGTTTCAGACCCTAATGATCTCAAAACAACAATAACAAAATTTCTGTTCGTGATCTTGTGTGTACGTACATATGTACAACTCTTACACACGATATCCCGCGACGATATCCGTCCATTACTAAAAAGACATTAGCCACAATTACGTTTCTTCGAAGTTTTTTGTATTTATTTTGTGAAAATGCAAATCTTATTGACAAATATTTCAAACAAAACAGATATAGCATTAAATTCTCAACAAAAAAAAATAATATGCATTAGATTTAATTCCACTATAATGCAAATGTAAAGAAACTGGTATGGGCCATATAACTACGTCGACACTGAAACAAATATGTTATTTATTAATATTTCGGCTGAACTATGATAGGGGTTGAAGTTTTGAAAATGCTCATTTTCACTTTTTACATATTTAAGGAACGCTAGGCCTACCCCCCTCAAAACAACAAAAAAGTGAAAAGCTTCAAAGGTTCACCGCTGATAATTGTTCATTTATCCTTTTAATGGCGCCTGAATAATAGAATAATAAGGAATATCTTACCCATATTCATGATCTTTTAAAAATCGTTCTTTAAAAGAAAAAAAGAGAAAACATTGTTCACAAAAATGTGGTACTTTGTAATGAAAGACCAGAAGAAAAATCGTTGTAAAATGAGGACACGCTTATCAATTAAATAGTTCCCGGATTATTCCGTGGTGCTAAAGTTAATACCAATCATGCCAATGAGTATATTATCTCTATCCCATAATTTACCGTTTATGTGGAAATACAAAATAATGGACTGCTATTGAGGTGGTCGACATTACCGGTACTTATTCTGTATATCGACTGATTTTTTTAATGCCTGAATATTATTGCCTGTTTTGATTCTCGAGGATGAGAGAAATTTTCAAAGATTTTGAACTTGGCCTGCATCAAATTTTGGAATATTTTAGTGATTTTCATAAAAAGTTGGTAATTCAACAAATGTTTCCAAAAACATTTTTAACTTTTTTCAATACGATCAAAATCTTCCTAAGTTTTCCTGAAGATTGGTTAAAAAAATATTTTATGGTTTCTTCTGTCCTCAAGATTTGAAGTTTAATCATTTTCTCTCGGTAATGATTTGCTTGTATATAAAGTACCAAAAAAATAGGAAACTGAAATGAAAAATAAGAAACGAAAGTTATACCTTTTTGTGTAAAAAATGACACGACAGAAATCAATGTCATGTGACTTCGAAGCTTGATATGCGCAGTTCGCAGTGGCTCTATTTCTCGAGTGCACTTTTCAGATGATAGTTCCCTATTTAATTTTCCAAAATTTTCGGAAAATTGATTTGAAACAATGACAGAGACACTTTCTACCAGTGAGAATTGATCAGCAGTTCAGTGGCCACTAGTTGAACGACTACATGAAATTGTCAACACTATAAAACGACGAACTGCCAAGTTTCCATTAATCAGTAAAAAGTCGCATTTTCCATTTAGTACCCCCGTAACGATCTTGTCTTAACTCGACTATCGGAGCTTTAAGCAGGCAATTTCCCATAATGGGGTACCTTGGTATTCCTTGCGTGTCTGGTAACGCCAGTAAAAAAAAGCTCCGGATCTTTCGCTCCACGGTCACTCAAGCTGGATCGGATTCGAATGCATACGAGAACGCAACGAAAATTCGGATATTCGTATGCAGCCACCGAACCTGAGTTCCCATTGGTGAGACACTAGTTAATCTTTATCGTTGATTTCTGCAGGTCCTTTACAGCGATATGCTCTCTCCTTCAAAATCGATGAATCCAAGTACGACCATTTTGAGAAAGCCCCGAAATCTCGCGGAAATTCAAAGTCCCTTATTGTCTATATGCTGGTATACTGTAATTATACTCTAGAATTTTGAATTTAATGAATCATTTCCGAAGTAATTTTTTGCACACCATCCGAATCCGAAATCAGCATTCATCTAATCATGCCAGAATTTTGAGATATTTGGGGTTATGCACCGTTTTTTGGATACTTTTGAGGTTATGTTCAGAAGACAACATTTTGATGGAGGTTTCCATCGCTTGGATCATATTGTAGTACTTTATCGCTTTAATTTATCATTTTAAGTTCAATTATGATTTGAGATATATCCCATTAATGCTATGGACTGTTGTCTGAAATAACATATCACCTTCCAGTATTTTGGGAACCTTGAGTCATTCAGGGCACATAATCTTAAATTCCAAACTAAACCGACGTATGAAATTTACAGTAACTTTTGCATAATACACACTCCAGCGAGTGCAGATTGTTCTGTTAATCCCCCTTCAATTTTTCTATTTCTCAGTCTGCATTTTTTTACTGGGCTTCTCCAAGCGACGTATAAATAAAAAAAATACCGTGTAACACAACATCTTTATGGCGAGCCATTCCACCGTAAGTGATAAGAAGCGCAATGGATCGGACAAAGGGAGGAAACTCGACGTAACGCCATTACAACACGTTCGATGCTATTATTTACTTTTCAGATCTGCAAAGAACAAATAGTTCCAATAGTAGAGGCATTTTGAGCGTGCTTACTCTTTGGTCACACATGTTGTACCTTATTGATGTCGTCGTGGAATTTGGACCCTCTTCTAACGAAGTTTCCAGTTTAGCCAAGGGTTGCCTCGCATTTAGCTCGAACCTTAAAAGCGACCGGCTGATAAAGCGGCCAAACGACGACTATACGACAACGAAAGCACGACTTACAAGCGTCGTTACGAGCAGAGGGTGCGAGACTTTTCAGGGGCGAGATCATCGTACACGCGGCGACAGCTATCTTGCTGTACCAAAACCCGCCAAACCCCAAACCCTGACAGTAGGCAACGTGCCAACCGTGCCGTCGTTCATCCGCCTTTGTGCGTAACTATTTCGAAAATTTTATGTTTATCCAAAGACGTTAAATACTCCACTAAATTCCATTCTGGTTCAGCAGTAAATAATTAGAAGAGACAGTTCCTAAAAATGCTACAAGAAGTTGGGTATTTTCGGAATTAAAAGCCAAAATGCATCATTGCATTCAATGTTGGTATTGAACAAAAAAAACGAGGAATAATAAGGTTAAATATATTAAAAATAAATTTAAAAGTGTTATTTTGCTCCATAAGAGCGGGAGCTTAGTAGCACTTTCTCTCCCTAGGGCGCAAAATAAGTTTCTCCTACGATGACCTCAAACACCTAAAGTAGAGTCCCGGCATATTTCCTCGATATATATTTGGCAAAAGAAGGGGTTCATCGCTTCTCCCACTCTCTTGAATCGCCCCAGACCACAAGGTGGGGGAAAAAGAAAGCGGCCACAAGTAAATATACCGTGACGCAATTATACCGGGACTCTACTGTATTTTGGATCCTATTTGTACAACTATTATTTTCATTCGAAAAAGAATTTAATCTATTTTCGCATACAATTACTCGAATTACGCATATACTCGCATTTTGATTGGCTAGCAAAAATAGTGTTGTAAATTTCAGTGTTGACGATGTCATTTTCGATAATTTTGCTGTTATATAGACCGTCATAAATTAAAAATTACTGCATATTAACGTAGCTTGTATTAACAGCAGTTAGCTACTGCTTGAAAAAGAAATCGAAAAATTTGTAAATTTACACAATAAATAAATTATTTTGGCAAAGGTTTCTTTAACTCCCAACGATGTGTCAATATGATTTCATTAGTATATCTGGAAAATTATATATTAAAACGCATCGAAACGAAGTGCGAATATAGAAAAATCGTTACTTTATTGAAACAAGGTCATCGTTTTAATAATAGCCTGCAAAAGTATAATACACGTATGAGAAACTCGGTGACACAGTAAAGCAGAGATTCTGGAGTTAAATCTGCTTTTTTCTGCTAATGTATTCACATGACCTGTGCACCAAGCAAACTGTAAATTTATTCATAGATTTGGAAAATAAATTATGTATGGATTTAAAAAATTACTTCAGCATTTCTTTGATATGTTTCACAATCATTTATTTTGCTGTTTCCTACTGGATTTCCTATATCCGATGGCTTTCGATGGAAGAAGATTTTTATTATTGACAGAATTCTTCAAGTGTGAGATATTTTTCAGTTGTATAAAAACTCGTGTTGGAGAAGAAGCAAATTTAGCCTCGGGAAGATGTCGGTGAACATCTTGCTTTTGATGTAAATTGTAAAAATTTTCGATTCACGAAATGGTTGTTTTATGTTATTTATGCTCAGTCTAATCATTTTATCATTTTTTTTTAATATATACTTCGTTTTTTTTTGTTTTGATTTGTGGAACAATTTGAACACTAAGGAAGTCCGTGAAAACGACAATGTTGCGAAATTTTTTTATGATTAGATTAGGATTGATCGCTGTAGGTTCAGGTACAAAGAAGGAAGCCCATTTATGAATGCTCTGTTTAAGTGAAAAGTTTAATTTGCTACGTATGAATGCTGTTTCAACCTCGGTGCATTTAATATACTGATATCGTCCGTAAAAAAGGTCAGAGCTTTTTTGGAATCAATAACTTCCATAACTATTTTTATTAAAATCTTTTCCATGTTGAGGGCATTCCTGAAAATAAAACGGATGTCTATGTTTACGGTTCTAGTTTCATATTTGTGTGGAAACTTGATATATTTATTTGCGAAATATATGTATTGCTAACTGAATTTTTAGAATAAAAAGAATATTTATATAACCGAATCGTATATTATATTATACTTGTATGTTTGTTATTTTAACCCATTAAGGACGGGAGACGCACATATTTACGTTGATTTTCGACCTTCATTTATATTGATTTGATGATTGAATATTGATTTGAAAGTGACCAATCCTACCATTTTCGAGTATGCTCTTCCGATTGGCGTGGTCAAAATTGTATTTAAACTGCGTTAAAAATCAATATGGCGCATTTAAAAAAAAATGAACAAAATTTCGTGTGTGTCGTTGTTTGTGAATTTTTTTTCGTATCAATAATGTTGCCGGATCGATGTCTTTCTGCAACCAAAAGTGCACAAAATATATGAACTTCAACTACGAATTTTTTGTTTTGCCCCGAATCAACCTAACCTCTTCAAAACGTCGATATCTCGAAAAAATAAACCTTATTCTATCAATTATGAACATTATTGATGAAATTCGCATCTCTAGTGGTATTATTTTCCCTAAAACTGAGGTCCAGGAGTTTTCGAAGTTGCTGATCAGCAATTTGAAGTTAGATTTTTAAAATTCAAGATGGTGGACCCGATATGGCCGACCATATTTCATGAAATAATTCAAAACCATCCGATAATGTTTATACCCGAATTTTATCGGTTTATGTTTTCGAGATATTGACGTTTTGAAGAGGTTAGGTTGATTCGGGGCAAAACAAAAAATTCTTAGTTGAAGTTCATATATTTTGTGCACTTTTGGTTGCAGAAAGGCATCGATACGGCAACATTATTGATACGAAACAAAATTCACAAAAAACGAAACACACAAAATTTTGTTCATGTTTTTGTTAAATGCGCCATATTGGTTTTTAAAGCAATTTAAATGCAATGTTGACCACACCAATCGAAAATGGTAGGGTTGTTGAAAATGAAGGTAGAAAATAAAAAAAAATATGTGGGTCGCCCGTCCTTCATGGGTTAAATGACAAATAATATGGAACAACTAGTTACAATCTACTTAATTTGATTTTTAAAATATCAGGTTTCTAAAGTAAAGTAAAGAAAATGTTCAGTACAAATACATCAAATTATTACGTATTTGCTAAAAATCACCGAAATGATACAAAGTTTTCCTGAAAGATTACTTAAAAATATTTAACAGCGTCTAATATCCGGAAGTTCAGCCAAAACTACAGATGTTGTTCTTTTGAAAAAATCGTGATAATTCTGGATCAGAAGGGAGTTATGAATTGACTTTTTATTTATTTTGTTAGGTTATGTTTCATTTTAATTCAGAAACTACAACCACATAATTTAATAGATCATCGATCACAATTAAATATTATACTATCCGATGATGATTTTTTCCGTTAAATAAGAAAAGATTATAAATTTGTGCGCCAAGGAAACAATCATTAATATTTGTCGGAACCGGAAACCGCCTGGAATCACCTATGCGGTTCACGGTCATTGATCGCACAGTTCAAAACGCCGAGAATTTGTTAAATCGCATCCGCTCCCATTAAATTCACGACAACCATTCATCGTCCGAACAACGACGCTAATTCCTTCTGAATATTTCGCATTGTTATTTCGCCATGCCCACACGAACGATTCTCCAGCAATGATTAAATCGACTAAACCACGATTTTACTTGTAGGGCCGATATGGACTGATTTATTTCGTATTATTGGAAACTCTTCGCAGCAATAATCACCATGAGGTTTTATTTGTTCCGATGAAATGGCGATTTACATAAAGCGATGAAGCTCCACTTTAATCTGCGGGAAATACCGATTTTTCATTTGACGTAATTTAATCTCGTTGCTTTTTATTTAGTTCTGTAATTAATTTTACATTAGTGAATATTTAGCTCTAATTGTCTCCGAGTACGAATAGGTAACCGCTTAAATGTAATTTGGATCAATTACACGTTCTATTATTAAATAATAAACTTTAACTTTTAATCTCTTAAAACGGATAGCGACATGGAAAGAAATACATTTAATTATCTACTAAACGTGTTGCTTTTATTAGCTTTTAGAACTAATCGATTGTGGATACAAGAACCAAACCAAGTTAGTTGCACAAATAAAAAACAGTTTTGGTTATGAGTATCAAACCTGTTTGGTTGTGAGCATCAAATCGGTTTGGTTATGGACACCAAACCGGTATAGTTGTGAACTATTTCGGTTATAAAAATAAAAACGAATTTGTTTGTGAATAATAAACCGTTTGGTTCTGATATATCCAACCGCACGGTTGACATAATTAAACCATTAGGTTCCCATAACCGAACATGCGTACCTTAGTATTGATCATTCAGCAGTGTCTTATTCTGAAATTATTATTAATATTTGGGTGTTCATTGGGTGATCAGTGTACACTACGTAAACCAAAACAACCGAATTGTTCATAACTAAACCAGTTTGGTTTTGAGCACCAAACTAGTTTGGCTGTGAACAATTTCGGTTATAAAAATGAAAACGAATTTTGTTGTGAAGAATAAACCGTTTGGTTTTGACATATCCAATCATACGGTTGTCATAATTAAACCATTAGGTTTCAATAACCAAACATACGTATCGTGGTTCTGATCGTTAAGTTGTGTCTTATTCTAAAAGAATTCTGAATATTTTATGTGTTCATTGGGTGTTTAGTGTGCACTATGTTGACCAAAACAACTTCTCCAAGCAAATTTGTTCAGGATTGATAACCAAACCGTTTGGTTGACCTAATCGCAAACTCATTACTAAAATCCAAACCTTTTGTCGAATGAACTTTTGGATTTTTTCTTTAGCAAAGTTTCTTTAGCAAAAATTCAATCCTTTACATCCTTTATAGGGAGTTTTGGAGGTTAATCCAAACCTAATCTCGAATTATTTTCAAATAACACAGTATTTTAAGGAAATAATCGACAGGAATATCGATAACACATAAATCTCAGGTAAATGTCAGTTTAGGAGCATAGCAACAAATTTTGTTGATTAATCGGGAAACATTTTCCCGACTCGAGGAAGCACAATGCGGTGGAATTTGTGCCAGGGATTGCGATTCCGTCGCCGTCCCCTTAAACCGTAAAAACTCTCATAATTCCTCTGGTCCGTTAATTTCACGTTTCGCCTCCACGTACGAATGCGGCCATCGGCCTGCATGTGTAGTTCAGTTTCCGCCTTTTAATTCATGGGAGGGCGTTGTCGTAGCTGCTCGCATGGTGCGGGAAGAACTCATTACGACCCATCATAATCACGAATGATAAAAAGCTCGTCTCCGGAAAACGTCGTCAGGTTTCGGAAATGTCAATAATCTTAGGAAGCGACCGTGCCACCCGCCAATGAAATGAAGCGGGAAATTGGATTTTTGGTGTCCTCGGAGAAAACTCGTATACAGGGTGGTAAAAGTTATTTTCACACATTTTTCTTTTCTTCTTTAATGGGTTTATTTTCAGATTCATGATTCGTAAAATTTCTCATTTCCCAAAAGTTATTTTTTTTTCACTGGATTTGATTATAGTAGCTTATGCACAGGTTTTCCTTGCGTAAAGTAGAAAATGTGTGCACGTGATACGGATTTTGCTACTTTATACAAAAGAATCTTCGTTTAATAGTACACTACGATCCAAGTGCGAGACTACGTGAAATTTTTTAAAATAGTACCAGGGAGAAGTGCAGATCTTGTTCGTAGCAGTCTGGAGTATTGTTCGAGTTGAAGGCGGTGCACTCTCGCAAAAAGGATTCGTCTTCCTTTGTCCTTTAATTACAAGGTGGTCCGATTGTTTCCGCAGAATCCGGGTCCGAATTGCTTAGTTCCATTAGTTACCCATCGTTTTGGTGGGATCCAAAATTACATTAGGTAAGTAGCGCGATGCCGGTCGAACGGATGGCCGATCAAAGCGGCCACAACCAGGGGTGTATCGACCTCCGGGACTGTACTGCCAAGTTCAAATTGCAATTTCAGTCATGGCATGCCGAGGATTGCACTGCTGGTCGTCTGGTTTTCCTCGGAAACATTCGTGCAATGCACTACATTTTGGACACAGGACAAAATATTTGCTTCTATACACGCCCTTGTTTTCGGGGTTGCAATTTCATATGGTACAGCTGCGCCACTAGTTGCCGAAAAAACATGAACATGATGTTCTGTATCAATATCACTTTTTTATTGATGCAAGCATTGAGAAATTTATGAAACATGATTTCATAACGTAATTTTTCGAACTGGATGGATAAGTTCGTACTATCTGACTAAATTTTTGATGATTTTGATATGAGGTCTATTTTGGACCATTCATCCTTCACAAGTTTATCGAATACAACAGGTTACCGATAACTTCTTGCTATACAAACGTTTATTTCGTATTTTATGTCCGATTTCAAAACAGTCGATGGGTGGCGAGTAAAAAGAACAGAAATCGAATCGTCGATGTTTCATCCATGGGTGATAAGTGTGACGTCATGTTCGAGCAAGCGTATAGAGATTGCGACGATGGGGATTCCGCCAAGATGAATGACCTTCAGCTTCGACGCGCCGTACACCTGTTCTTCATGTCATCCATTTTGAACTGGTTGGGTTGATCCGGGTTCGTACGTGACAAGACGACCGAAGCGTTAAATAAAAATTCTTCAGAGATTGAGGAGACATGTCTTTTTCGTTTGTGAATGGATCACGGGGTCATTTAGTTGCCGAAACGTCTACGAGAATCTGATTGAGGTATTGACAATGATATATAATGTGAAACTCGAATTCGGATCGTGGATCATGAATTAGGATATATTGTCTTCAGCATTATCCTACGATTTCTTTTTGTCAAATAGTCAGAAATAAATGGGATAATTGTGTACTCCATATTCCAAATTGCATAATGTAGAACTATTTTCCACTTTACTTTCGGCGTATTGACGTATTTTATTCGCGTGTTTAGTCAATAGTATTTTGTACTGGGTCGATAGTCTATCCTGAAAAAAAAACACTTTCATCAGGTGAGTCTGGAGTCGTCTTTGTGTTAAACCTGTGTGTGAGTTCTTTTGCTGTTGTGTCTCCTTCTTTTTCTCCGCCAACCTCTCATCCAGGGTGTTTACCCATTGCGGTTCGCTTCCTCCACCTTTTATGAGATCGATTCTCGTTGAAAGATTCCCAATAATTAATTTCGTATATAAGAATTACAAATTAACAGATGTCGCGCGTTTTACATCATCGTTTGAAGCTGTTAAATAACTTTTGTTATCTACTAATTATAATATATTATTATTATACTCAATCGAATACTATTAATAAGTAGTGTTGATGAAATTGATCCTTTCCACGTTTTATTGTTTGTCTCTGTTACTAATTATTGTTAATGCAGCAGTAGTAAAGCTTGTAATCTTGTTGTCAAGATATTTGATAGGCTTGATCTCTTTGATGCTTCCCATTAGGCCAAATTAGACCTCGGTGTAAGGATTATATGATATCAGCTTCGCCGTCGAGAGATTTTCAAGCACTAACTCTGAAAGCTGTAAATACGTTTTAATAATTTCAATTTCATTTAATTTGACAATTTTTTGTGGAATTCCGGGTACATTTTCATGTATCGGAATAACATTAACTTTAAAGGGGATGAACTAAGATATTTCATGACTACAATTGAGCTATAATTTTTTATTAATTCTTACAATGAACACTTTTGAATCTGTCGAATTATAAATCCATCAGTATTCTAAAATAAAAAAATGTAGGTTTCGTTCGTCATTCGGTAAATTTCAACATTTTAATGTTTCTTTTATATTGTACATCCAAGTCACGACTGCTATTTGGAAAATGTTCCACACATAGGATCACATGTTGACATTCTTGACATGGATTCTTCATTACAATACAAATCTGAAGATTAGAAAGACCATTTTAGTCATTTTTATTACTAACAAATTGTTGTTACTGAATGTCTATTTTTAATTCCCATTTTAAATATTAAACGTTCCAGTAGTTATTTTTTTCAGTGAATATCTCAGGCACTAAAGTGCTATTTAAATTTCATGGCCAAATATCGATTATCCCAATTCTTCATCAGAGGGTAGACTTTTTTCTCATTGTCTTTATTGAGAACAATTTATATAGGACGGATTACAATACTCCCGTTCACATATACAATGGAAACGGTTGCAAATAGGACACCCTTCCATTTTACAATCTCAAAGGAATTACGTCATTTAAGTGCCGTTTCTTTTTTTACTGGCCGTCGTCATCCGTTCGAATCACGGTCGACTGTCTGTTTACAATCAGGCATTCAATAACGAAACTAGAGCCGTCGACGTGCGAAACGAGGATTCTAGGGAGGTCAGTCGTCGAGGGATGCTCGTCGAGAATTCTCTGAACAATAGAAATGCTCGTACGTTTCTCTACGGAGTTCTATAGGATGTATTTAGTATGCCAGCACCTGTCTTACAACCGGAGCGGGCTGAAAATGGACAATTTCTTGGCCCATTGAAAGGTACGAAGCTGGAACGTAAAATAGGTGTGTTCTCTTGTATCGTCTCGGCAAATTGAATTGCTGCATAATGGGCCATTTCAATTTGAGAGTTGAATAGGGAGCTTTTCGCTTGATAGTTCAATTTGTCAAATTTATTTTTGAAATATAGCATTTTTTTATGATATCTCTCTAGAAACTCAATTGTGTTGTCGATAACTCATTAAGTCCCAGAGTTTAACAAAAAACGTGATATCCGATGTAAAATTTTATGTTCTTCTAAAATATCATCCGCGAATTTACGTAAAATGGATACTTAACAAGTTATAAACCAATTTTTTTTTTCAGAAAAATTCAATTTTTCCTATTAACAACAATTTTAGATCTAAAATGAAATACTTATAATTTTTCACTTAGAAAAGTGATTGCTAATTCTCAATTTTAATAGGTGTAGGGTCTGGAATAAAAAAATCAATTTTAAAATGACATTCAAATTGAATATTTTTTTTTTAATTTCCAGAAACTCTAACTAATAACTTCTTTTAAAAAATTATCAATAGTTCTCGGAATTAATTCCAGATTTTCCAGATATTAATATCGATAATTTGACAAATTTTTTATTTGGTATTTTATTGAAAATTCAGAAACATTTATGAAATGGAAGAAGTATATTTTCTGATAAATTCCAAGCAATTTTTATTCTTCTCAATTTTATTCTTAATGTTGATAGTTTGTTTGGATTTTTGTCTCAAACTATCAACTTTCGAAAGATAACCCAGAAAAGAATACAAAATGATTGGAATTTATGAGACATGTACTAGAATTTTATCAGAATTTTTCGTAAATGTTTTAAATTTTCAAAAAAGTCAAATAAAAAATTGTGAAAAAAGGTAAAAAGTTTTCCACGTTTGTAGGTTACTTATTGTTTAAACAATATAAAGATAACAAGCTCAAAAAAGTCTAATGTATTCCTCAATTAATGCTGTGATTTGTTTACTCTTATTATTTCTTTGAAGAAGCTCTCAATTTTTCAACTAGTAGGCCCTGCGATTTTTTAAAAAATTTTAATTTCGGATGACATTTTGAGGTTTGTCATATTAAATGTTGTATTCCAAATCTTGCACAGAGAAAAAGAGCGTTAATAGAACCATGAAGAAATAGTAGAAACGATTTTAACATCTAAATAGTAGAATTAAGAACATGGAAGGTTCCAGTTGATATTTGAGGTTATGTACTAATGATAAAACAGTAAATGGAACAATTTTTGTCTATCTATATAATAGAGCTTTCGTATGTTTTAAAGTATTCTGTAGAATTTTCACGAAATTTCCGCAAAAGTGTCTGGTCAGTCGTAATTCCTAAGCTCTTGACTTTTTTTAGACCAAGGATTTACTTTCCTTTTTGCAATCTTCTGAGGATCTTCAGACCGATTAACGGTTTAGATGTCCTGCGCACAGCTGATAATAATAGCTAGGGTCTACATTTAAGTACACCACATTAACCACAGTCTGGTAGACAAATCTTTCTCCATTTTTATAAATCCGTCAATTCCCAATTGCAAATCCATAGTTATTGATATGGATACGATTATTTCGAATCGATAGTGCTGTACCATTCAAATTGAATAAAAGCTTAAGCAGAAAAAACATTGTTCTGAGCGCTCAATGTGGCCATCTATTTTCGCATAATGTTGACTCAGTTACGCCCAAATTTCAGCTGTTTGTCTATTCATATCAGTAACGTGTCTGGAATCCAACTAGTTTGTCCTTTTTTGTTCGGGAGCCAAACGGGCCAGACCGTCTTAGTTAAGCTATGCTGATCGGAACACTGCCAGAACCCTGACTTTATATATGATAATAGTGTATTGTGCAACTAGGTAGCAAAATTGGTGTTTTCCGACGAGTTTGACAGACAACAGTGATTTTTCGAAGAACGGAGAATAAGATGAATTAGAATTAATGACACTCCATAGTAGAATGACATATTTGACGAAAAATATAATATTCGTTAATTAAAATTCTTTCAGAACCGAAAACTTGTATGAAAAAGTCTTCTTTAAAGCACTCGCCATCAGGACGAAAGAAAGTTACGTGCACGGACATACAAAACGGTTTCAAGAATAATTTCACGAATTTCAAAGAATATACGAAATTTAACAAAGGGAAAGTTGGTACACCGGAAAAAAATCATGCGCAAATCGTCTCTTGGATTCAAACCTTCGCAGGATATATCTTGGATGAAAAGTGCACCGCGACGGTTCGGTCAGTACATAAATGAAAAGTCCAACATTTTTTGTTTGTTTCGTTGGGGTACAACTCGTGGACGACGTGTATGAAAGTTGCGCACGTAGTAGCTTATTCCGTATGTAGGACGGAGTTTCGCCCTGTTGCTTTTACTTGATGAACTGCCCCTATTTCGTACGATGGAGCTTTGTACCATTTGTGTGTATGTGTATATGTATGTGTGTGCGCGCGCGCATACCGAATCCGTCGATCGTTCGGTGTCGCATGGTTTCTCGCTCTGTTTCGGGTATATGCAAATGAAACGGGGGACACCCGAGAGGAATTTTTATTCCTGTACGTACACGGAACAGCAAGTTCTCCCTATTATGCAGATGACAACAGATCCGAGTAGATTAAAATAATTTGTGATAATCTGAAATTCCGCCGAGCAGAATGTTATTTGTGCATGTCGAAAACTTTTTTTAGATAACCCTGATTTCTGTAACGATATCCTGAAAGTTCAGTCAATCCAGTGATTGTGATCAGTATTGGATGATGATCAATATGATCGTGATGATTTAGCGATGATAGTGTGTTTGATACGTTATGATTTAACATATAAACTTGCCCATACAGCACATACCTTTTAAAGAGGTCGTCCAGAGCTTCGTCCAGAGCTTCGTCCAGAGCTCCGTCCAAAGATATCTGAGTTATGATAAACTATAAAACGAGCTCTTAGAGTTGTCTTACTCAGGACTTCTTAAAATTGTAATCTCGAAGAAGTCTTACGTTTGAGGTCTTAAATGTATCTGGTATTAGACCACCTGTCTTTTAGTAAAGGGATTCCCAGAGTTGAGATCTGCGTTTCTTCCAGAGACACTAGATGGCTATTGAATCCGAAAATGAGATCACGCGATATTTACTTCATATGGAGACCGATAGATTATAAGCTACAATGAGAAAATAAGTGCTTTTACGATATTTATCAAGTGTTATCACCATTTTTTGTATTACTATTGTACGATCCCCATTTTAATGAATGAAAGCACCATCCAATATATAAATACACAAACGAAAAAAAGGAACTTAGGTAAATATTATATAAATGAATAATTAAAGTACAAAAATAAAATCTATAATTTTCAGAAACTTGCTTTTCATTTATATTATTCTATTTATATCTCAAATAAAACCTCTTTTATGAGACCTCATATTAGAGAGGTCTTGTAGAACTCTTTTAGTCTTCTTAAAGGTCACTTTAAGAGCTCTTTCTTAAAAGTACTTAAGACATTTTGCAGTTTTTAAGACTTCTTAAAGAGCTCTTCATGATTTCTTTTGGCTCCTAGGGTGTCAGCAACAGTGCAATCGTCTGGTGTCATATTAACCCAACTTGATCATAAGTTTGCGTTGCATTTATCCTTATACATTAGAGTCCCAGTATATTTGCCCTCTCGGTTCCGCACCTCCCCCTCCCGTCTCCTTATTTTTGTCAAAGAAGGGGATCCCCGCTTCTCCCACTCTCCTCAATCGTGCTATGCTCATGACATCACAGCAGGCCCTTCCTGAGGCCGCTGCCCGCAAAAGTGGGAGAAAAAGAGAGCGGTGACAGGCAAATATAACGGGATGGAAGCGGGCAAATATGCCGGGACGTACAAATAGCGAGATGCAATTATTCCGGGACTCTACTGTAATTTCTTATGAAAACATAATAGGGTATTCGTCTAAAGCACATTTCTTTCGCTCTTTCTGAATCCCATGTCGGAAAATAACTGCTGATATGGATTTTTAACAGCTTAAACAAAATTCTACTTTTACTCGTCGATTTTTCTATAAATCATTTGATATTTTTTTCGATAACGAAGTCGTTTATTATTGGACAGTATTCTAATGTGGTCACCAAATGCAAGTCTTAAGCGAGACTGTTTAAAAAAAATATGTAATTAGTCTACGATTTATTTTTTCACAAGTATAATTAATTATTGACAAGTGTTTTAAATGCACGAGACAAATCTGCATTTAATTGGTAATAAAAAGTGCTGCTCCGAAATTGAATGGTGAACATTTAAAGTCTATCACTAAGAGCCCACTGAAGGCGCCATTAAAACGAGCATTAGCTCGATCATCGCGTGCAACGCCGCAAAACGGCTCTAAATCAATGTCGGTGTAATTAGCTCCAACTAAAGCTCCAAACTTTGGTTAGCCGATTGATTACTTTTAATCGGATTATTTTTTCGATCCATTTTTTTAAAATTGTTTTTGTATGAGAAACCAAGCAAAAGGTTCCCACATATGTTATTCCAAAATTCAGTAACATAAAGATTATTGAATTAAACAAAAATCCTTATTTCTTAATTATAGAACGTTTTTATGAATTATTTTACATAAAACAAGTTTTTTTTGTTGTTTACCTTTCAATTGCTCCAAGTTTCTAAAATAAAAAAAATTTAATCATGCTTTTCTTATAAACATACTCATAATTTTGGTAAAAAACATCCCTAAAAAGTGGGTAGCCTAAAAGATAAAAATTACCTTTCAAATCCCGTCAGTTTTATTACCCTACAGTTATTTATTTACACCGTTTTTTATCCCTAGAAAATAAAATCGTTTAGATCAATCTTTGAAAACCCACTCGATTTTTGAATATAGGATTATTATGCCTACAGACATGAAACATTGAAGTCTAATAAATTACTATTTATACATGGCAAAAATTAATATGATTTTAGGTTAGAATGGTTTCAATCGAGATTTTGCTCTTTAGATTTTTTATATTACGGATTTTTAAAATGAAATATATTACATTTCTGAAGTTATATAGTTACCAGAAAATTCATATTTTGAATGTTTATACAAACGTTTTAATAATAATAGAAAAGTTTTAATGTATGAAAAAATATTTTTCTGTACTACCACAAAAAATTGAAATGCGGTTTCTTTTATACTAAAATTTTATTCCGTATAACACATTCAAATGCGTGTTTGGAAACATAGTATTCAAATATTTTTAATAATACATAATATAACAATTTTTTCGTATGACATCACAAGAAAACAGAAAGCGATTGATTTTAATGAAATCAACTATGTTCCATAATCAATCAAATATGTCCCAGTTGTGGCGCTTAATCTATAGAAATAATAAATAAAAATTCAGTAAAATGTTAAAATATTACTCTTAAATGTAAAGAAATAATCTCCATTTTTTTATTCCCGACTCTAGAAACAGGAAGAAAATTGCTCTGATTGTTATGATAAATTTTCTTGAAAGGTGGCGCTATTCGGAGGAGTTAAAAAAATATTCCAAAATATTTATCAATTTTAAAAATGCGTATTCCAACATAAAATTTTCTGCGGACTACGAATCAAGTATACAAAATTAAATTTTGAATATTTTCCGATGCTTTACGACATCGTTTCCCAATCAGAGTTCATAATTTACACAAAAATCTACAGATAAAAATAGTATTTTTTTTATAATGGTAAAAAAGCTGTATTAAGAGTGTTTTTTTTCATAATTTTGAAATGGGATTTGAAAAGAGATAATAGGACTTTTCTGTTAATGACTGGTGGAAAGGCTTCAAAATAAAACACACAATTTTATCGGTCGACAATTAATGCTTTAAATTTCGAGGTGAAGAACTGATCGCGACGAGCACTTCTTAACTCTGAGGCCTAACGTCCTGAAACACTCTGAAAACCCCGATCATCACTTTTTCACATCTTAGTTCGACATTTCCATTTCTCGAGCATTTAAACGAACTAAATCATATTAATATATATCGAATATTCAAATGACAAATAATTTTGTCGAGATCGTCACCATTTCGAAGGGCCATTGCATAATTTTTCTAACAGGACACCTTCATTTTAAAAGGTACCCCCATTAAGGTGTGCAATGGCGTAGGGAAAACCACCGTTGTGAGAAAAAACCTACGCCGGGTACCGCATCCATAAAACATTCTGTCCGTAAAATATCCTACAATGTATTTCTATATCATGGTCCCAGGTTCAAATTCGCCTGGATCAACTTTTTTCAATTAATTTTTGTTAATGCTGTTACAATGATGCATTATAATGCCTCAATTTGCATTTATTACAAATTTCATTACAGCTCAAAATGAAGGCTTGAAAATAAACAATTATGCACAATGATGACTTTTCAGGTCATAGTTGCATGTGTTAAAGCCTCAAAATAATAATTGGTAAAGGATGGTAGGAATAAGAAGCTTTGTCTAACTTTTTTATATGGACGACTATAACCCGAGAGTTAATCTCCCTTTCGTCGAAGAAGGAAAAATTGCAGTTAAGCAATAAACATAATCGATTACACAAAGGATATGAAGTATTGATAATGTCTCAAGCCTGAAATATTTAGAAACCGAAAGTTGACGTTTTATTCAGAAAATAGTCAATGCTACTGGGGAATGTAGCTATAGATAACCTTTCTGCGAATGGAAATCATTACAAATGGATATATAAGTTATATTTTCTGTGGGTGATCAACAATATTTTTTCATCACAGTCGTCATAAATGGGAAGTTATCCATTAATCACACATGCCGTGAAGGCAGTGGTGTCAATAGTGATGTGAGTTCATAGTGTGTATTTGTTAGACAGGGTATCCGAAAAATACACATTGAATTAAAAAATAAAAATATAAGCATGCATTGTTTAAAAAAGGTGCTTTGGACACCTAACCTAACACGACCTCTCATGACAATTTTTGATTGCAGAATTTGCTTCTCCATAAAATGTTATGTATGTTTTACGTCGCATTATTCTCTAAACTTGATTTAATCAAAAACGACATATTTGCATCGAAAAGTGGGTTACTATCAATTAATAAGCTTTTTACGGACAAACAGTACGAAAATACTAATTCACCAGTAAAATCCTACTAATCTACAAGTAGATATTGACTTTTTGAGTTTAGTACTTTGTAGAATTCGTAACAAATTAGTAGATTTTAACATTTTATTCGCAAAAATAATTATTAATTCATTCGGTGACTCACTTTTCATTGTCTTATTGGTAGTTTTTAATTAATTCAGATTTAGAGAGTACGTTTAAACGTAACCTAACCTAACCTAATTTTTGTCAATAGGAGGCGTTGTAATTCGCGAAATTACAAAAAAAATGATTAAAATTTTTAAAAAATGATGCACTAATCTGAAACTATTTTACGTATTATAATATATTTTTAATACTATGTGGAAGAAATATTTTCTCTGAATACAGCGTTAAGAAAACGAAAAATGAATGTCACGTGCAGAATAAAAGATATTTCATATGTCACCACGTAGGTGACAATGATTGTACTTAAGGCGATTTCGAAACGCAAACTGCAGTTTCAAGAGTCATCGGGAGCGGATTTTCCTAAGTCTGCAAGAGATGTGCGTTATTTGTCCGTGACGCTTTTCCACCATTCGGCGTACAATACAGCTTCGGACCAACCCTCGGAAAAGCGGCTTGAAAATATTCCGCAACCACGAACGCAGCCGCCCAATTCCATTCTCCAACCCGCTGCGAAATTCCCATTTACTCTGGATTATATTTAACGAATGTCGCTTACCCCCTGGGACTCGGGGGCAAATTTCTACGGCGCGTCCTTTGAAATATGAAGCATTTTCCGCTGGTTTCTGCAATAGTGCTTTTTTACTTCGGCACCCCTTGCGGAATGCAAGCTTATGGATTTGATAATGAACATTTACGATCGATGGTAATGCGACAATTAGAAGTTCTAAACAATGCCAGGCACTTTGGTCGCTTGGGACATCAAATTATTTCGATTCCAAATACAGTTTTTACGTAACCCTTTGTCTCACAATTTGCATAGTGCCTGGTGTTTATTTAAAAGCTAGAGGATTCCATGGTCCCTAATTGCAAATGTGTTACTTCTTTTCACTCGTTGGAAATTTTGCAACGAAGCAGATATTCTTTTTTACGGGGACAATATCAGAAATTTGTTATTCTAGAGCTTTTGGGGTTGCTCATTTGCAAATTGCTCTCATATTTTAAAAATCTAATTTTAATTAGATTTCCGATTCACGAAAATACATTTGGGCTGAACAAAGTGCAAGATAGATATTTTATGAACGTACATCAGTACTATCAGAAGGATCGATAAGGCCTATTTTCCGCCCTTTCAAAATTTCGTGCAAATGATTAAAATTCATTTTCCGTCTACGAAAAATTATATTTTTATGGTTCAAGGTAGAATGAGGATGTTTTGTGCATATTCACCTTTAAATAATTTTTTTTTAATAAAAAAGTGGTCAAAATTAAGGAATAAACAATTTTTTTATTTTAAAGTAATTTCTTTGGGGTTTTTTAGGGTTGCTAATTACGAATTGGACGTTAGCTTTCTAATATTCAAAATGGCGTATTCAATATGACGGACGACTTTTGACAAAAATGAATAAATTCTTTCGAAAATCGTTACACAGGGGTTCTCTATTTCGAAACTGCGAATCTAAAGTTAATTTTCTTAAAGCAAAAATGGCGCTCGTAGAAAGAAAATAAATTTTTATTTTATCATTATTTTTCCATTTTGAAAAATAAACATCAGATTCGTAATTAGCAACTCTGAAAATCATCGTGTAACGATTTTAAAGCCAATTACTTGTAGTTACTTAATCTTGATTTTTTTTATAAAAGAACCCTTCTTATTTATTAGTTGCTGTGCCCAAAACTCCCACTTATTACATTTAATCATAAAAATATAATTTTTCACGGAAACAGGACTTATCGACCCTTCTCCTTATTATTGTAATAAAAACAACTGTCAATTTTTTAAACTTCGTATAATTCAGTAGTTTATACTTATATCTTCAGAGGAATTTTGTTGACCAATAATCAATAGATTTTTTTACAGGATTTATCGATTCTTTTTTTGAGTGAACATTATTTAAATCTACATTTGTATTCAGTGTATTATGAACGAAGAATTATGAGGAAAAAGGCAGAACCGTGTATGGGTCTAAAAGGGCAGATTAGCATTCAAGCACGTTTTGGTGTTCCAATCCCAGAAAATCCTTAAACACGGTTTTGAACTTGAAGATATTACATCATTTGAACCATAAGAGATCAACATCAATTTCTTTCATTGTTAAAAAAAATGCGCTATTTTAGAGTTATTTTAGGTAATTGAAGTTATATCAACATAAATTAAAATTGTGCACTACATAAAAAGAGTCTTTTACGAGTTAAGAATCAAAATTCATTCTTGCACTAGAGTTTCACTCCATAAAGAGAGAATTCTCATTCGAAGAAATTTATAAAATGGTGTCATAAAACTGAGAAATAGAAAAAGAGAATTTTTATTTATTATTAATATTGTTGTGCAATTTTTAGAGTGCTGCAATCTGTGAAAATAGAAATCAGTTTTAAACATTTCAAATCAAAGTTTATAAAAGTTTTCACCTTTACTTCTTCAGTATTTTAATTCAAAATAAAATAATTATGCCGATATTTAGTGCCTTTCTTGGTAAGTCATGTTTTTAAATGGGAACCCCAATTTTTCAACAATGAAATCTCTCAGCATTAGTTGAAGCTGTAGCTCTGGAATAAGATCTTAAATATATAAAGAATTTATTTCCAAATCAGTACTTTCAAAATCGCTGCTTACAGAATCATTTACTTTCAATTTATTTATTAACGATCCTTCTTTTCTGTTTCCAACGTGAGAGTATCATATTAAGGTTTAAAATTCTATTTTTTAGGTTTTTCTTTTTGTAACAAAAACTTTTCTAATTAATTAATTATTCCAAGTTGTTAGAAAAATTTTGTATTTTCAAAAATCACCAGAAGCACATGTGCACGCTGTAATCGTATGCAAAGTTCTTTTTCGTGAGTTTCATCGCAATAAACAGAAGATAGCGAAATTGCATACGCGAACTCATTGTTCGGAATGGTAATTGTTTTTTTGCAATTTGAAATAATTTTTTAGAATTTCCCTGCACACGGAAATCGTATGCAAATTAGTTCTTGTTGGTTTATTTTCGATAAAGTATAAGAATAAAATTTGGCATACGCTAACTAATCGTTCAAAAACAAGTTTTTCTTACAAACAGTGGATTTACACTGTTACAATTTACGTTTACAACACCGCTGCACGCGACTGCGGATTAATTAGCCATTTACAATTCTTAAAATACCCATACAATGTCCCCCTTTAAGTTGCATACATTTATCTATCATTCACATTTTTTGGTCACTAGCTCCTAGTCTATTTTAAGAAATTATGATAATAGGTGTAGATATTATAATTATTATTGGAGTTTCTCAATATATCTCCATGCAACGTGCTGCATCTCTGTTAATGCAAATTTTGCTCTATTGTTATGTCGAAGCCAAAGATAACTAAAAGCTTGATTCTAAATGTGTCGAGAAAGTTTTTTAACTTGAAGATTAATTTTTTTCATTTTATAACGTTTAGAATAATAAAAAGTAAGGAAAATAAAGATTATATTATTATGCAGTCGTCCATTGTACTTTATTTTTTCAATTTTTCAATATGTTTTTCAAGTATACATTAAACAAAAAAAATTATGTCCATCTTGAACTGCCTAATTGTGACTTATATAATAACGTTTGCAGTTTACATGCACCCTTAAAAGGGTTCGGCACCATCCTCAGTATCTGCACTTCGACAAAGCCAGTATTCATTTCGATTGCATTCCACAAGGCCAAAAAAGGTCTATACTTCATTCTGAGCGTACTTAATTTCAATCTGTTTCTCATTTTCGATACCGACGACATCGTCGAAAAAATATTGCGATTCAAAGCACGTTCGAGCTTTTCTCCCCTTATTCCCTTCAAATAGAAATAGCGAAAAAGCGTAAAGCTGACGGATGAAAGAAAGAAGGGTCAGAGTTGACCTCGGGGTACCTACGATGGAATTTGATGAAACCATTTATCACGCTATAAACCTAAAATCCAGAGCGAGCTTGAAAGCAGGAAAGCACGGAACCGGTAAATCACGCGGTACGAGTTGCTGTCGATCGGACCCGCCATTAACTGCAGGTACCGTGTGCCGAAAGCGCAGACACAGGACCAATGCAGCTCCACTCGTATCGTCCCCTTTCCCTGGGATCTCTCTGGTACCAACTTGGGGCCGATATGGAAGATTCCAGTCCAACACCCGGAACACCCCCATCGACCCCATTAAATAGGTGAACAGCAGCTGCAGCTGGCGCATATGATGGCTTATGGAGCCTCGCTTTCCCGGAAAGCTCATGCACGAGTCATAAACCGTTCAGAAAGTAACTTGGAAGCTCCTGTACATTGGTGGGATAAAGACAACTTGGAATAATCGTGAAGGAACTTTCTATATTAAAAAATGGTAACTTAATACGTTTCTGCATCTTCCGAAACGTAAATTTTCATATGAGGTTGAATGGAAAGAAATTTATTTTGAAGCGAAGCACCTGTACCTGTAAAATCATTACTAAATAGATATATTCGAATAAAAACACTATAGTTTAATATAAATTTATTATACGAAACATGTTTCAGATGTCAAAAAATCGTTCGTGAAATACTTTGAAAAGCATACGTTTAAAGGGCGTTTAACCCTTAGTTCCGACGGCTATTTTAAGGCCTTGTCACTACCTAGGTCAAATATGTCCTGCCGTTTGAAAGTGCTTACTGTTGTGCAATTTATAAAGTACAATTTGAATTTTCTCTGGATCGAAAACGACACTGGCGTCGGGATTAATAAAGGTGTAATACTGCATATAAATGTACATGTATGAATATTATTTTTCGAGAAAAATACATAACACCATCATTAATAACCGAAAAAAGACCGATATTGACATCACTCCAAAAAAGTCCGAGGGTCTTAATATCGCATCTGTGACATGTGGTGTGAAAGTATGATGTCGTTTTCATTGTGTTTTATAGTTCAAGTTTTCTTGAAAACTACTAATTTTAGGGGTGGGGGTCGCATGCAACAAAAAATGTACTTCTCAAGTAGATCGTCAACTTCTTTTAAAAATTCTTTTCGAACTAATTCGAGATAATTTCTATGAATTACAATACGTAATGAATCCTTAATCTCGACGCATGGGTCGTTTTCGACCCAGAGAAAATTCAAATTGTACTTTATAAATTGTACAACCGTAAGCATTTTCAAACGTCAGGACATATTTGACTCAAGTAGTGGAAGGAATAGCATTTAAAATAGCCGTCGGAACTAGGGGGTATTTTTAGGATTACGAAAAAATTCCTATAAATTTTTTATGGAATATTTTCTATTTATTTTTCAGTGTATATTTGGTGGTTTAAACGACGCATTCATTCGAAATATAATTTATATCCAAATTCATGCCTGTGAATCCTCAGTGACTGTGTTGTTAGCCCCTTGGGGCTTTCGCCCCGAGAAACCGGGCTCGACCAAAGGCGAGAGACCGGGACTTTAATTAACTAGAGAAAAGCTATTACCGTAATTTAATAGAACGCGCCTTCGAAGGGACATAAGGGGGAGATCCTAGGGACGTCAAGAAGAATGGGGGTGGTTGGCGGAGATGAAAATATGCAGTCGTTTTCTATGGTAGCTTGCAATTACATTGCACTCGGTCGCAGCTTTCGCGTTCTTTAACCCTCCAAGATTTCACTAAAAATTTACACAGGGTTACATAGGGGGCTCAGGCGAGGAAGGAATAGACATTGGTTGCACCGAATGCCAAGATTTTAGGTAATTCTTCCGTCGTAGCAGGGATTTTCGAAATTATGCGTGGCGCGGATTTTCGGAAAATTACGCAAGAGGCACAAAGCTCTGGGAGAATTGGCGGAACGATCCGGCGGCAAGCTATGTCGTGATTTAAATAACAAAACGAACAGTTATTCTATTGCATTATTCATGGGAAATTTAAGGGGGAAATATTATTCTAGCTGCTGAAATTTTCCTAGGGCTTTTCTTTTAAGTGCGGTTACCGTTTTTCGATGCATATGGATGGGCTGCTGGCAATTTTGTTTTGCGGCTTCCTCTGTTCGTATTTTGGATCGTCAAATTTAATCAATGTATGCTGGTACCCGTGCAGGGTTGTATTATGTGCCTAAGTTTAATTAGAACGTGGTTATTTGAGGTATTGTGCGCGACCCTTATGGATGGAGCTGTGCAGTTGACAATGGAAAGGTTTCTTTGTTTTTGAACAGGTAATTGAACGTTTAGTCGATCAGTGATTGGTCAAATGGAAGGAATAGTTAGTATAACGTAACAATTTAGGGAATTAGTATTCAATCGTAATTAAACTAGAGGTGAATGTAGTTAGTGTGGTTAAGATTAAATCCTTTCAGAGTCGCGAGGCACTATAGACAAATTTTATAAAATTACTGCAGTTTAATAATCAATTTTTTTTTTAAAACAGCAATTTATTTTCCATAAGTTAAGTAAAGTTAATTAAAAGTTATACGGTGAAAACAGAAAGCTTGTTGGTGTTATTTCCTATGATACATTAAAAATGTGTACATACACAAATGTGACGTCCAATGTTTTCATTGGCAAAGGGCATTTTAGCACAAAGAATAATTTTTTGCTTAGTTATCACCGAATTTTTAATTACAGGAAATACTTAAAAAATAAAGAACAATTTAATCATAAGAAATAAAATATAATAATTTACTCAGTCCAACGTCATTGTTGTTATATCAAAAATAATATAATCAATTTTGAAAATATATATCTTCATTTTTTCGCACGGAATTCATAATAGAGTTCAGCATATTTGAAAAAGTACCTTAGGCTCAGTTGGAAACCCTTACATTCACAGAAACATCTTATAGTCACGTGTATTTAAATGTACTATTTCGAAAATTAAAAAAATTATTTTTAATAATTGCAACCACTTTTTGTACATTCGGTACTTACACTATTGCATTTTTAAGATCTAGGGCGATATTAGAAACTATCATAAACCAAAATGGATTGTTATTCATGTACTTGTTTTCTATTATATCCCGGTGCATAAATGATACTATTTTTGATTAGGTATTATACGCAGAATTAATAGCTTCCTATTACACAAATTTACAGAGTCAACAGAGCTGCACGTTTATCTGCTTATAATTTAATATTGATTCACTCATTTATGTGCACACTAAGCAAATTTTTATTAAAAAATTCTATACTAGATGCTTTACATGAAATATACTCGACAAATGAAGATATTTTCTATACTTTTAAAATACATTATTACGTAATTACGTAACTGAATATACCCATCAATTCTCATACTGGAAGTAATATTTTATGGGAGTAATTATTTAATTAAAAAGTAGAAAGCTTAATTTTTGGAGTACATCTAGCATGCACACATCTCAAAAACTTAGTCATTTTATTTGAGAAAGTATGTCAATTTTTTTCATTTTTCAAATAACCATTTAGAATGGAAAAATTTGCTAATTCGTTCGCTAGAAAAATGACTTCAGTCGACTTAAGTTTTGGAAGAAAAGTTCAAGTATGTGATTCACTTACAAAAATGTATATTATTGAAACTATTTTTTTTTTAAAGATATACTATATGGTAGTAATTGAACAGCTAAGGTCAAGTTACTAAATAGAGGGTTGATATTGACTTTTTTGTAGGAAATTTTCTACTATAAGAAAGTTTCAGGGGAATTTTACTATATCCTTGAACTATGTTTATTAACTAAATAAATTACTGGAATTTTAAAAAATCCTTCTAACTTTTTTTGATTATACAAAACTCAATACATTAGAAAATTCTATTATTTATATCCTTAAAGGTGTTTTATTAACTATTCCGGTTTCTCAAGTGTTCAAACAGCAACTAACGAACGAAATGAAGTATATCATATCAGAAAATTCGTGGCTTACAAGGTGCCCAATTACGTTGTCTAAGGATGAAAATCAGACATTCTTTAAATATATTTAGTAACAAAAGTTCAAAACAGCAAAAGGACCTCTTGAAGAGCTGTTAAAGTGCTCTTATAAAAAAGACTGAAATATTGCTCAGAAAGTGCTCTTATATTGTTCTTTAAGAAGACTCACGTGTCGCTCTACAAGACTTCTCAAATATACAGTCTCCAGAGCTCTTAGCAGAAAATAGTCCTCTTTAAGGGGTCGTTAAATGGTCTTACAAATTTTAAGACTTTTCAATTACTAGGAAGATCTTTTAAATTCATCTTTAAGAAGAATTAATCTATTCAAGACGTCTGAAATATAAGATGTTAAGTCATGGAGCAGCTCCAAATGTCGGATAAATCTAATTCTGTCGACTTTATGTAATTTCGTTCATTACAATTAGATAGTTGGGTTATATTCATATAACCATTTAAAAATAATTGGGATAGAGCGACCATCTTTTGCACTTGGTGGTTTTAGTTAGTCGGTGGGATTACACGCATGTCTCACTACCCTGTCAGGTATAAAACATTGCGGATTACGTCATAAATCTACTAGAGGAACTCTCAGGAAAGGTTTTAAGTTTTAAAAGGCCTTTTAAATTATGGTAATGACAATATCAAATCATCACAAAGAATACTCAAATTTTATAAAATTTAGACTATGATCCAATTGTTGGCCTCATTACTACTGAATTAAATATTACATGAAACTGTAGATTTTTGTCATCTAAGTCTTCATCGATGGTGCTTAAACTTGTTTGCCAACTACACATCATGTACCAAATATAGCCTTATTTCATTATAGACTTAAAATGTGAAAATATATATATATATAATATAATTGCTTTTTAGTTTTAATGTGCAAAGTTAGGTATTGACGTATATTAATGGCGTTTTTATTAACTAATTGCTAAAAGTTACTACATTTCCAATTTATATAGTTATAGTTTTTGATGCATTACTTGGAGTCATGTATATAATCACAAATATTCTTTGGATAAATTGCTGCTACACATTTAAAAAATATGGATTTCATCAGAAATTACATAATGCAATTTTACATAAAATAATACAATTTAATTCAGAAAATATTTTGTAAAAGACAGATAATAGTTTTTTTATGAATTTAGTCGAGGAAATTGATTTACATGTTCAAATAATAAAATGTATTTCTAAAAAATCATTGGTTTTTCAAAATACTTTTTTTTTTAATCTGTAATTTGTCCACTGAGAGCAGATGTTGTATGTTGCTTATTATGATTTTGAGGTCGCATTTTCGAAATTCAAAATGGTGGATGGAATATTTCGGACGAGATTTTTAAAATATTAAGGGATTTTCTTCAAAATGGTCACAACAGATTTTTGGGTTCGCTCAATGCAAATACGCACTGCGATCAATCAATAATAATTTTAAATGGATTAGTTTGATCTTCTTTAATTATTGAACGTTTAAGCGGTCAAAAATATTCGCTATAAACTTTATTGCCGTTACAATAAAACAGATGCAACAATCATAAACAAACGGTAAAATATACTTATTATTATATTATTTATTTTAAGAAATATTTAGAAAAGTGAAATCTTTGATTTTTTCCTATTACCTGTTAATCTGAAGACATAAATTTGGAGTTGTGGAGCAATTGCAGATTTAGAAACTTATTTCTGTTGACTAGCAAAGAAATAATATACAAAAACCGCGCTTTGAACGGAATTTAAAGGTCGCCACTTTGAAATTTTGAAAGGCATGTACCATTACGGAGCTAAAATATTTTGCTGTTTACGGGTGTAAATTGCAAATTTAAGAAATAACTATTTTATTTTGGGAAAACTCATCTGTATATTTTTTGGTACAAGTTTTGGACCAATTCTTTTGACAGAATCTGAAAGAGCAAACTTATTCAATAAAGTTTACGTTCGAAAAGTTTCCATCCCGTTCTTAAAGGGTTAAGATCATTTGAATCCTTCGAATATTTTGTATGAAATAACAGAAAAAATAGCCTTACGAAATGACCAGTAAAAAAACATTATAAAAATTCTGTTCCACATAATATTCAGGATAATTTAAGTTTTGAAAATTTTTTGTCTACCACGTGATTCTTTTAAAGTGGGCTGTTCATTTTCAAGGGATACAGTCACAGAGATGAAGTGAGAAAAGAGAATATACAAAGGGAATGACAGAAAATAGGAATGGAGGGTCGGAAAAGTTTTACATCATACCGCAACACCTCTCCATTGGACGACTCGGCAGTTTTCCAACGTGCGTAACTGACGTAATAATAATGACGATACGGTGCGACGTGCATTCACCGGTCGACATTTATGCAGGAGACGTGTAATTACGATTTTAATTAATGGGTGGAATTTTTGTACGATATTATTCATTTATAGTGATATTCCAAACGCTAACTTCCCCATGGGTCAGCGCTGACCTGCACAGAGGGGCTCATTGTGAAACTCGCTTTTAAAAACTTCTCGACCATAAAAAACGTAAATGAGGAAAATATGTATCAGGGAATAATCGGGTTGCATATTATATAATAATAAAAGCACACAATACAGGGTAATTTATGTAAATAATTATAAACAAAACAAATCAGAAGTCACCGAATCCCATTCTATGTTTTATTTATTTTTCATGGTACACTGGCTACCAGAAATTTCATTTTTTCAGTAATTATTACATCAAAGAGGCGGTTTTTAAATCAATATTCTTTAAATAGGAAATGGAGGAATTTTACTACTTTCGAGCCAATTTTTATTATTTGAACATATAAATCAATTTACTCAACTAAATTCATTAACCCTTTAACGCCGGGATGGACACTTTTTTCCAACTATTTTCAACGTTAATTTTCTTTACTGCTATGGGTGTAAAATAAAATTGGAATAACCATGTCTTACGTATTTGGGATCGCTCTTTCAGAATCTGCCAATAAAATTGCAGAAAAATGAATTTTCAAAAAGTTGTGGCCATTTTTCTAAAAAAAAAATAGGAATTTTTGCCAATTTTGTTTCAAAAATGAGTTTTTGTTTCATACGGCAAGTAACCAGAACACTGTTTCACATCAAAATATCGCGTCCGCAATGTCTAAGCTTCAAAATGGTGAAACGTAATTTTGAAAATTTCAAGATGGCGGATCCAAAATGGCGACGAAAGAATTTTTTTTTGCCAAATAGTAACATTCAGTGTGTCTCGTTAAAAAAAATTTCTTTTTAATGACACTGTGTATCTATATATTTTTTGGGTCGCCGATCACGAATCTGAAGTCCGATTTCAGAAATTCAAATTGGCGGATCCAATATGGCTGACGATATTTTCAAAACTGATCGGATTATTTTAAAAATTACTACTCGGGGGTTTTTGAGGTCGCTGCATACGAACCTGAAGTCCGATTTCAAAAGTTCCAAATGGCGGATCCAATATGGCTGACGATATTTTCAAAATTGGTCGGATTATTTAACTTTAGTAAAGTTTACGAAATTTAAGTGATTGTACTACTTGACTTTCCTCGTTTCTTCATAACACTTAAATTTTCATAAATTTGTATTAAATAATTGCAAAATTACAAAATAAAATAATAAAGACGAAAATAAAAAAAAATATTAAAAAGGAAAATTAAAAAAAAAATAACAAAACTTGCTCTGAAAATACGAAAAAAGAGAAAAAAAAACAAAAAAAATGGTTCTTCAAATCCCGTTTAATATCGTCAGCCTATTAGATTCGCCATTTTGAATTTTTGAAATCGCACTTCCGATTCGTATTCAGCGACCTCAAAAATCCCCGAGTAGTATTTTTCAAAATAATCCGACCATTTTTGAAAATATTGTCCGCCATATTGGATCCGTCATTTTGAATTTTTCAAATCGGACTTCAGATTCGTGATCGGCGACCCAAAAAATGTATAGATACACAGTGTCATTAAAAAGAAATTTTTTATTAATGAGACAGACACTGAATGTTACTATTTGGTAAAAAAAATTCTTTCGTCGCCATTTTGGATCCGCCATCTTGAAATTTTCAAAATTACGTTTCACCATTTTGAAGCTTAGACATTGCGGGCTCGATATTTTGATGTGAAACAGTGTTCTGGTTACTTGCCGTATGAAACAAAAACTCATTTTTGAAACAAAATTGGCAAAAAATCCTATTTTTTTTTAGAAAAATGGCCGCAACTTTTTGAAAATTCATATTTTTTCAATTTTATTGGCAGATTCTGAAAGAGCGATCCCAATTACGTAAGACATGGTTATTCCGATATTATTTTACAGTCAGAGTAGTAAAGAAAATTTACGTTGAAAATAGTTGAACAAAAGTGTGCTTCCCGGCGTTAAAGGGTTAAAAAAAACTATTATATCCCTTTTACAAAATGTTTTCTGTAAGAAATTGTATTATTTTATGTATAATAGCATTATGTAATTTCTGAAAACAAAATTTTAAATGTGCAGCAGCAATTTATGCAAACAATATTTGTGGATATATGCATGATTCCAAGTAATGCATAAACAACCGTATAACTAGTATTGTTTTGTAATAGTAAGCTATTATAAATACAGAACGGAAGCACACTTCTCTAATGGGCGCAAAGTATTGCATTAACAATCACGTCACGGACTTGCGGCAGTATGAGTAACTATATAGCTTGTAGTTTTTGTGCGATCTTTTTGGGACTGCAAATACTAATATGAATATTCACATCAAACTACTAAAAAATACAGTGAAATTAATCTTTTATTTAAGATTACTATATCTGGTACAATTTCGTCATGGTTTTAGAAAGTGAGTTAATGGTATAGAAAACTTCTGAGAATTGGGATTATTTCACTAGAGATTTATATCATATGATTTAACTAATTCGTTAGTCCCTATAAGTAATTTGGCTAATTTACTAGCATTTTATTAGTCAAAATATGTGTTACCAATTGAAGTACTAAAATTCCAGTATTAATGTCGAGAGTAGAGTAACATTTCCATCCCCCAATTTTTGAGAAGGTTATTTACCGCAAAAGATATCCACTTTTTTAATATTTATTGCAATTGCTCTGGGTTTTAAATAATTTTAATAATTATGGATATTTCACTAAAGCAGAACGTCAGCTGCATCTCGTGGTGGTAAATGCCAACGCAACCTTAAATTCGAAATATGCTCTTGACTTTTGATCTAATAAAATATGAGTTAATAAATTCGAAGATATAATATACAGGTTATGTTCCTTTGTTTTCATGTACATTTTTAAAAGTTCTATCGCAGATACCTAAAACTCCGACTGTCAGATCCAATCAGTAAATAGGCGCATATAAAATTCCAATGGGAATCTCGAGTTTATGAAATTTAATGTTTCTGTAAAAACGATTATTCATAAATACTGGATAGTAAACTTCGCCTTTGATGTATTAATTAATAATAATGAACTGAAATGGCCATTTTATAACTATTTCTTTCTAATCATTACACTGTCTGTTACTGATTTTGCCTTCCACAACCGAAGTATCATTTCCGAAGTATTTTTTCGTTCTGAAAACGATGGCGCTAGTGGAATTTGCTATCATGTCACACTTTGGAGAAAATCGACTTTTAAGCTAATAAAATATTAGTTGATAAACTTATAGATATACTATACAGGTTGTGTTCCTTTATTTCCATGTACAATTTTAAAAGTTCTAAAACACATACCGACGATAATAATGGGTGTCTTTCGCCGTTTATCTGTTCAAATTTTACTATTGTCAGTATAATAGTTTGAAAGTAGATTGCAATTCTTGGCTCTCACTTTTCTAGTAAATAATTTGTGCCATATATGTTTATTTTTCAACAAAGAAATCAATTTATATTATATAATTAACAAAAAAGTGAAAAAAAAAGATTTTGATGATGATACTTTCACTCAATTCGATGAATGTGAATTTGTGTTTGTATTTTATTAAAAAAAAATGTATATTAAAAAAATTCATATCTTGAAAATCTACACATATAAAAAATGTTCAGCATGATTATCGAGTTTAGTAGATCTGAAAACCTTGACCTTGAAAACGAAAATTATATAATTAAATATATATAGATATTTTTTAATTTTGTAAACTAACATAATTTTTCGTAATTGGTAGTCAAAAAAACTACAATTTGTCTTACATACCACATTAAAAATGTATGACTCGTCACTAATTCCTAAGTAAATTTCACTATAATGTCAAATTGAGGTGGTAAATAATCCAAATAATGATATTTTCCTGATTAATTAGTTAATATTATCGATTTTCAATAATTCAAAATATCTATTGCATTTGGTTGCCAATGACCATTTTTTAATGGCATTACAAAACCATCGGATTTTTGTATCCGATGTCTATTTTAAGTATTTTTCGGAAGTGAATCTATACGGGGAGTAACTTTCGAGTGGCGTCCACACGCCCTGAAGCCAAGAAACTTTACGAGCGAGCAGTTCGAGATTCGGTTGCTTCCGACGGATCGGTCGCAGGATAGTTTTACAAACCCACAATGTCGTCTCCGATTTCACTTCCAGTCTTCCCTTTCGTACACAGATTTCAAGGATATACCCGTCCCTGAGGAATTTAGTGTCAAAATTGTTTCATTTTGGTTTTAAGTAATAACAGACGTGCACATTTATTTTGAAAAATATTTTTTCATTTGTTAATATGAATTATTTCGCATACACATGAATTTTTCAGTGTCGCTATAAATTTGGAAGCCATCAAACCTGTGAGCCCATCCTCATAGTCATAAGAATTCGGAAAAAACTATTTGTTGATTATATAATAATAAATAAACGAATAATGGAGAAGAAATAAGTATAAATACACAGTCATTGACTTAAAACCAAAACAATAACAAATACGAAAACAAAAGATCTATTGTAAAGGTATATTATAAATTTAAAACTAAATGGGAGTGATAAAATAAAGAGTAATTTTAAACAAAAGAAGGGACAATAAATTTAGATTTTTAAAAATATTTGTTAAAAATTAAATTTTAAATTTTCGGCCAGGAATTATGGCCTTCTTTAAAAGAAGTGAAAAAATTTTATATGAAGCAATCCATCCACTTTGATTCTTTCTCAAATTTTCTTATAAGTTAATTAGGGATAATTGTATATATAGGAAAGAAAGAATTTAATTAGCCATCTGACAGAAATAATAAGAAGTTAATGTGAAAAACAATTATTTTTTCGTAAGGGTTCTGTAAATCTCTGGAAAGGACCCCGCACAAACCTTGTGGAAAGTGGCCCTCGGTTAAATTTGTTCAAACTGATGTATGTTATAGCTTTTGATGTTCCGATGAAAAGTCCCAATTACCACAAGGCTTGAAAATGAATAGTTTTTTCTGTACGTGCATCCAAATTACTAGTATTTTGCTATAAAAAAGAACTATTTTTGCTATAGCTCGATTTGTTTTAAAGATATTTCATCTCGTAAAGGTTCATTTTAAAGCTTTTTTCAAACCGTCATTCGTCTTTATCACATTTTGGCCTACAATGAAGATTTCTTTAGTTATAACGGCATAAACGGGAAAAAATTCTAATTTTTGAGATTTTCCACTTTTAATTCATTTCGCTAAATATTTAACGTAATATCAACAAAAAAGTTGTACAGCTCAAAAAGATTAACAAATTGACCCCTTATGTGTTTCATTTTGATAAAAATTGAGCCCGTGAAGTGCGTCCTAATGTCGTCGAATTGGCAATAAATGCGCATCACCGTTACAAAACCCGATTTTCGTAAATTCTCTCAAATTAACGGATTCCTTATGGGCTTCATTTTTATCAAAACGTAATGTATAAGACGCCATATTTTTCGTCTTCAATTTCTATAACTTTTGCCAGTGTGATATTACGTTAACTACTTTACGTTACGTTACGCCTAATGAGCTAAAAGCGGAAAACCGCAAAAATCGGGATTTTTCCCCTTTATGCCGTTATAACTAAAGACATTTTCATCGTAGGTCAGATATCATTTAGACGAATTACAGGGCTTGAAAAAAGCTTTAAAATGAGCCCTCACTCGATGGCTATCTTTAAAAGGAACTGAGTTATAGCCAAAATAGCGATTTTTAAATCAAAATATTAGTACTTTGAATACACGTGCAGAAAATACGATTCATTTTCAGGCCTTGTGGCCATGGAGACTTTTCATTGGAACATCAAGAACTATAACATACATCACTTTGAGAGAATTTAACCGAGGGCCACTTTCCATAAGGTTTGTGCAGGGTTCTTTAGATTTTTCAAATCCAATATAGACAGTATTTGCAGTATTTTTGATGAACAAATTTTCAATTACTTTTCTTTTGAAATTGTTGCTCTCTAATGCAAGAATTTGGACATAGGTATAGTCAAAACTATGCCCTGTCTCAATGCTATGCATAGTTAAGCCAGTATAATTTTTTTCATCTCCTTATATATTCCGTTGGTGTTCTTTGATGCGTGTCTCTAATCGTCTTCCTGTTTGTCCTATGTAAACACTACTGCAGAGTAGACATGGAATCTGGTAAATTATATATTTGCTATTTTTTGTATATTTCATAGTGTCTTTTCCCAATTTAATACCACCTATATTTTTACTAACAGGTTTTGATACTAAACGGGTATTCTCCTTTCTTAACCTAGCTGTTAATTTTTCTGTAACACCATGTATATGTGGTATTGACGTCGTTTTAAGAAAGTCATTTTTGTTGCTTTTATTATTTATTTGTATGGAGTTGTATAATAAATGAACTCTCTTTCCAATACATTCGTCAATTAAACTAATTAAGTGTAAGTTTTTATGTCTAAATCTAATAATAATCTCAGATAGTTTAAGTGCTCGGTCTACTAAGCCCAAAGCAACACTAATTTTGATGTAAAATAGATGTAGAATAAACGAATAAGTAGGATGTTTGAATATGTTAGTGTATTCAAATCTACTGAAAAAATTGCTTTTATAAATGAGCCGAAGGATGTTTGACTTATTTCGTCAGCGTTTTGGACCTTTTGGATTTCCTCCCATCCGAAGAAAATGATCCTGATTAAACAAAAATAATTAATACCAAGATTATTGCCATAGTTTATAAATACCAGTCATTAAAGCATGTAACTCTTTAAGCGAAGCAACTAACGTTTAAATTTAGAGTATCCATTTTATTTGATGCATTAGGATGATTAAGATAAAATAAAAATTCCCCGTATATGTATGAAGGAAAATATTTCCCGCATGAAAAAGCAGTGTGGGAAATGCGAATTTTCCGCATACTATTAGGAAAAACATCGTTCGTGCGGGAAATCGCATTTCACGCACTAGTAAAGAAATGTACTATTTTAAATCTCCGGGAGTAAAAGTGGATTTTGCGCCCTGCATTAAAAATATGGTATGGAACACGGGCGAAATATCGATCTACGACGAGTGTAATTGTCACCATCGCTTCCCTCGTACGACAAACTTTGCACTCGTTGAATATCAGTAATTGCGCCCTTGTTACACAATATGCTATTACAGTACCCAAAAAAACTTCGTTAATTCTTTTCGAACTCCTCTAATAATATGGTATACATCTGTATGAAAGTAAGAAAGAAAATTCTTATTTAATTTTAGAATATCAAATTGCGATTAAATCGGTTAAATATGTATCACTCGAAGTTGGTAAAAATTTAATTAGTGATTACAATCTTCGTTAAAAAAGCGCATAATAATTATTAGCTCATAACATAACAAATTTAATCCATGAATTATCTATTATTTGCTTTAATAATCTTCTTTTTTAATTTTCAGGTAAGTTCAACTATGATCTGCTCTTTCCCATCAAGTCCATTTCTCGTAAGTTACAGAATATACTGATTTACTTCATGGAGTTTAGGTGTATAACATAAGTTTAATCCAAAATTCCACAGACAAAGGTTTCACTCTAATTTCTTGATAATATATTCCATTATCTCGCGTGTAATCGTTCCGGTACATTACGAAAGCACTTAGAATATTCATTACTGGATTACACAAGTCAACATAAAGGAAGTATCTATGATTTATCATCGGTACTAAAACATTATTTACTTCTATAAATTATTTATTAACGAATTAAAGTAAAGGATTTTATTGACAATATCATATTCCCTTAAAACACGCGGAAATGAAAATAAAAATGCCCACAAACTTTTTTTCTTAAATTTATAGACTACAAATACTCTTTCTTTTAAGGTTAGGAAATGTTTTTCAATGTTCGAAGATAATACTTTGTTCACTAATGAGCATCTAAATAATAATACGTCATGTGTAGGTAAAGGAAATATATTAATGTGCAAAATAGTAGAAGTGACTACATGGTTTAGTAATTTTTATCAATGCCGAATTTCAATGATCGATTCACTCAAATATATGTCATTTGTTTTTGTTATCCTTCCTAAAATGAATGTCTAGCCGAGTGGTTAGAGTTCCAACTATTTTATTTTTTAATTGATAATTTTAACACATTATTTTAACTTTTTTGTTCATCCCTCAATAATTTCGCGAGATGAAACTTGCGATTTTTTTTTACTATAGTTCTGGCAGTATAACCATCTTATTGGAGACGATGGTTCTACTGACATTTTTCAATAGTTATACCGTCAATTTACTGCACTAGTTAGTCATTTGTTAGTGGATTTTACTATTTTTTTTTAATGTTGTGAATGGTGGAATTTTTATTTACTAAAAAAACTGAAATTCATGTTTACTAGAAAATAATAGGATTTTATACATTATTAATGCCAAATTAAGTACTATATTACTAACTTGATGTTTTAATTTTAATTTTAATGTCTTTGAGCAATTTATTATGAGTTCGCTGGTATCTAGACGGGAAACACAAATTGCTTCTGTAAATAATAAGTTGATATCAAGTGGAAAATATGCGGTATAATATGCAACAAGTGCATTACTTTCCCGAGAAAAGCAAATACAGTGAGATACATACATATAATTTTAATTCCATACTGTGTAATAACGAACATTTTATTAAATGGTTCTGGACGGTGTTACGAAGATGTAGTTTTCGACAGACAATGTATTATTTTTATGTGATTTGCATATTTATTTCTTCTTTTCGAAAAATGATGAAAATGTATATTATTTTGAGCAAGAAATCGTAACGTATGAAACGCAGTAATATTAAACAGGGCGTTATGAAATGGTCATATCACATTTTTCAGTTGCCGGGATTAACATTTCTTGAATTAACATTTTCAATTATTTACATTATTCTTTATTTACTATTTTCTTATGCATTTATTTATTTATATCAACATTTTTAATATAGAGATACCACCTGTAATGAATTAAAGTATGTTTTTACTTGTACATTTGCCAAAGTAAAAGTCGATAAAAATTATAAAAAATGTTCTAAATGTACACCAAAAAATGAACATGAAAATATGGTATACACTCCCCGGCAATCACTTTTGTCATGCCAAAGCCAAAATTTATTAAACTTCAAAGTTTAATATTTTGCGAAAAATTATCGTAGCTTAAAAAATCGAACGGCATTTCAAAGGTTATTGCAATAGCTTTCATTTGAGCAGAGAAAAAAATCGAAAAGACGCAAAATTCAGATTTTTATCGATAAAAAACCAACAAGAAAAAATACGATATTTTTTATCTTTAGTTAATTGTTTGCCAATTAGAAACGAATAATATTAGGGTAATGAAACTAACGGGGATTTAAAGGTATGGTTTTTACCTTTAAAATGATCGCTCGCCCATTTTTGTGCGACCTTTCTGACCGCAGTAATGACTATATTACTTTTGAAGGATATAACAATTTAATGTCTGAGGGCAACAATATACATTTTCTGGTAAAAGGAAGCTTTTCATTTATTGTTTTTGTAGCGCAATATAACTTTTTCTTAAACTCGAGCTTCATAATTACGCTGCCGTATTAGATTTTGAAAATCTGACTTCAAAATATAAAAAATAAGAAAATATCGAAAAAGTTTAGGCACATTATGTTAATTTTTCGCAAAGTATATTAAAGTTCCTTATTCGCATGAGCTTTTCTGCTACTGTTATAATTCCTAAAATAATTTCTGCGTATTTAGTAAATTTTCGACTTTGTAAATACGTTTACTGGACCCTAATAAATCAGAACCACCACGAAATTTTACAAAGTTCAAGGTATAAAGTTTAACCAGGACGCCAGGCAGGGTGAAGTTGGCCATCTTCAAATAAAGAACCCTTTTCTCGGTGGTATGGAGGGTGGTATCCCTGAAATATGCATTCTAGCTTCCACTCCCGGCAACCGGCGCAGACGGGCTTTATTGCCGAGATACTTTCTTATAACTGTCGCATTTCACTCTTTTCGTTGAGTTTCGTTAAGCCTGCAAGGACGATTCACCGGTTGTTTTGGGAAAGGGGAAGGGTAGCTATAAAATCCCATAAAAACGAGTTTATACTTGTTCACTATTCGTGAAATAACTCGGTGTTTATTTAGAAATGATCCGTTTGATCGTAATTCTTCTGTTTGATCCATTTCAATCTTCCTACCAAAAAAAATACAACACTCGAACAGCTCTTCTAAGGATTATGGAGGCGTCAAAGTGGGTTGCTGATGAGTGAAAAGTTAATGTGGTGGTTTTCTCTGACTTTTCTAAGGCTTTTGATACAGTAGTCCACATAAAATTATTAATCATATTCAAGCGTCTCGGCTTTTCCATTTCATCGTTAAACTGAATGCGATCGTATCTCTCTCATCGCCCTCGCGCGGTTCTTGACGATCGCGGAATTATATTTTCTTGCTCTTTTGCAAATAGAGGTATTCTACAGGGTTCGGTCCTAGGTTCTTTACTTTTTATATAATTGGTTTCCATTATTGTAACTATAATATATATGCTGATGGTATTCAAATATTACAAGTCACAAATATCCAATGCCATACTATTCATAAATGATGACATAAAAATAATCGTCGAAGACTTAGACCATGTTCTTAATAATATTAAGAAACTCCCAACAAATCAAGAAGTCAGAAAATCAGTGTCGATACTAATATTCATTTTACAGACTAAGTATTTTACCTAGGCAAGCTGGTTAAATCCGATCCGTCTTGGGGTCTAGAAGACTGCCAAATGAGTAGGAAAGTTTGGAGCACTACATCAGCTGAAACTTGCTAGACGCATCCTTCCACAAAAATTCGATTGCAGCTAATTACTGTGTTCATTTTTCCGACTTTGGGTTGTGGTTGTCTTTGTATCATGAACAAATACCAGACCTTAATGTAAAGAGCCCTACGTTCTCCTGCGTTCGTTTTATCTTTGGTACCAGGAAGGACGAGCACTCCTCTCCTTTATTGCAAGAACTAAATTGCCGCTTTTTTGTGAACGCAAGCAATATTTCCTGTACTGATTAGTCTTTACGATCATTAAGACAGATCATCCTTACTACCTGTCCAATATCTTGACTGTTCGTAAACAAAATGACCTCCGGACCAGTAGAAGAGATTCCTTAAAAATGGTACCAAGGTGCAATCTGGAACTCTATTGGCTGCAGTTTGCCAGATGTGGACCAGATTAACGATTACAACAATAATAATAACAATGATACCTTTAAACAATATCAACGATAATATTTTCGACTAATATTAGAAATTTGTTTACGAGTGTGACTTGTAAATCTATTTTTTTTATTTTAGCCCATTAATGCGAAGATTGAAATATTTCTTACATCAGTTAGAACCTTGATAATTTGTACGTAAAAGCAGTGGAAAAAATGTTAGCCGACTATTTCTGACGTAAAGCTTTATAGTCTGTCAAGTTCTTTTAATAAAATTTCGATAAAAAGAAACGCAAAGATGTTATTTTAAAAAAAAATACGCGATATTTAAATTATTTTTTCAATTCAAACGTCACTTTCAGTTGAAAATCGATTTGATATGTCTAATATGAAAATATCCCGTTCGAGGTCCCTTAGGATTAAAATGTACTACGCATCATTCTGTAATTTAAGATGGCAGCTTTCAAAATAGGGGATACACCATTCAACATTATGGTAATATCTGCATTCTACGAAAGAATGAAATTCAAGTATTATGTTGTCAGCATATCGGAACATCAATGGTAGTTTTGGAAATTACTGGTTAAGAATATGATGTCGGAGTTTCAAATTGGCGGGCACCATGTTACGTTTGTAAACTTATCGATCATTTATTCACAGTTTCGATTGAAGAGTTTCTGAAGACATCTATATCACAGTTTGATCGCTCACTGCAATTTTTGCGAAAGTTTTGAAAATGAGTCCGCCATCGCCAGCGAAGGTTATTCTCATCAAAATAAGAACCGTACCATGGTCACTATTCAGGAGGCGTTAAATAATATAAATAACGATTCTGCTATGCTCCAGCGATTCATAATAACAGATGAGGAATCATGGATATGTGGTTATGACGTCAAAATTAATATATTAAAATAGTACAACCCAGAAGAGACACCAGAAAAAACACTGATCAATTATAAAATAACAATTTCGAAATGAGAAACATTTCAGTATTTTTGCATCTTGATGATACAATTGTTCGTTCATCATACGGTCATGATATTCACTACATTTGGTGTCCAGTGAACTTTTTTCTTTTCCCAAGATGGTAAAAACTTATTTAATATACATGATGTGCAATTAATTAGGAGGTAAAGAATACGTAGCATATACTATGTAAGAAATCGAGGCTGTGACAAAAAGTGCTTCAATGTTTAGGAAAAGTGTTTGAATAAGTGCTTTATGTCTGAATTTTTTTGAAGGAATCAACAAGAATACTGACAAATAAATAAAAAATATTTTTGAATTAAAAAACAGTTACTTTATATTAAAAGGTTATATATATAATAAGTAATTGAATTACTTATTCATTCCATTAATGAGTCATGGAAAGGAACATGAACTATATTTTTAAAACATCCAGTTTTTTTTATCTTTTTATGAAGAACGTCGGATATGTAGTATCATGTTTTAGTATTAGTGGGTTAAAGAAATAGTATTTAGCCCTTCTGAATACATTATTATATTAATGTGTAAAAATATTGGATTAGAATATTTGACAATTTAGAAGGTGAGGAGATATATCTAATAGTCACTATGAACGAAAACGATTTCAACAGTCATAAAAAAAGCTAAATTCTTTTACGGTCTAATGCACTGGCATACTTTGATTTTGTCTTAATACGCTGTTAACAAAATCTGTTAAAAGGTTTTACATTTCTGTATCCATATCAATATTCATAAGAAGATCCGAAAAGATAGCGAATACTTAATTTGATTATCTAAAAATTGTTAACAAGGTTTATCTAAAAATTGTTAACAAGGTTGTAACTTGTAATAGAGGTAAAGAAGTAATAAGCTAGTATAGAAAATTAAAAATATTATAGAAAAGTCTTAAAGATTTAAAATAATGTCAAATTTGATCATGTCTAAACACATTAAAGACATTTTGAAGATGGTCATTTTTGGGATAAACTTTTTTGAAGAATTTTTTAAATATCTTTTTATTTTTATGCAGATGGGGTTAGCACGAAGTTAAATTTACGGTTCACGATTAGAGTAATTAATAGTAATATTCTCATCGCAATTACTAGATATGCCACTAATGGTTGCAAAACAGGCCATTACGCAAACATTGTCTAGTGTCGGAGTAAGGCTGTTTTGGCCGTGCGGCTATAAATGGCGATTAAAACTCGAAATCGTTAAAAAGAAAGTTTCTATAAATATATACACCTTTGTTATATTATTAAGAACATTTGTGTATAATTTTTAGACGTTTAAGTTATTTATTGATTAACTTTATGGTTTGCAAACGTTGTCAAAAGTAAACAAATCTGTACTTTGTTCATTTTAAAGCTTCCGTATCGAAAATGGTGCAAGATACGACAAAAATGTACTGAACCTTTTTTGTAGTGCTTTCAATTCTCTAGAAAAAAGTCCTGCAGAGTTCGTGTCTAAACTTAGTAGGTTAGCTATGAGCAACGCTTGAATTTGCGTCAAATATCAGGGATTAGAGAACGGCTATGGTCAACTTTTATGTTAAAGTTTCTAGCGACTAATCTATTAACTTTAGACTAGGCCTCTCTAGGACTTTTTTGTAGAAAATGTTGTACTCTACAAAAAAGGATGAGTACATTTTTGGCGTATCTTGCACCATTTTCGATACGGAAGCCTTAAAATGAAAAGAGTACAGATTTGTTTACTTTTGTCAACTTTTGCAAATCATAAAGTTAATCAATAAATAACTTAAACGTCTAAAAATTGTACACAAATGTTCTTAATAATATAACAAAGGTGTATATATTTATCGAAACTTTCTTTTTAACGATTTCGAGTTTTAATCGCCATTTATAGCCGCACGGCCAAAACAGCCTTACTCCGACACAAGACACGGCCGAAAATGTTTTCTTGTGTGGTATGCCACGGTAGTTCTATATTCGACTCTAACGAATATTACATTTTTAGCACATCGACCAATATTATACCATTACAATTGTTACAAGGGGTAAAAAAACCTTGACCACTTATTTTTTAACAACCTTATTTTCGTAATCCAAAAAAATAGAAAAACAAACATTTGCAACATTTACAGAGTTCTACACACATACTTAAAAGAAATATCTGTGGCTATTTTCATGTATTTTTGAATCCTGATTGAATAAATCCTGATATCGTCCTAATAAAAATCTGTGTCTTTTTTTTAGTCTTTTGCATTTAGTTTCAAAAATACAAATCAGACCATAAATGTTTTTCTAATCAATAAATCGGGGTATTGATCTCGGGGTTTTACGCGTGTATGTATACGCGACCTCATGACCGTGATCAAGATACAATGATAACATTTTTAGTTCATGTTTATTTTCTTCTGGTAATAAGGAAATAAACAGTAATAAACTGATCATACACCGTATTGAATACTCAGGAAAATTAATTTCTAAAAAGTTGGATAAGGATAAGAAAGTCATTTCACGAACTGGTTCAGAAACCAGAAGTGTGCTTTTAAAAAAGCATGATTTTCAGTTCGAGTGGCCACAATACAGTGCAATGTTTAGGACACCACGGAAAACTTCACACACATTGCACACACATAAAGAGTTTCATTTTTATTTTCTTTGCAAGAGGAATACCTGACACAATGTGAAATTGAAATATATTAAAAGTTTTTTTTTAACGAAAATGAAAAATTGTTTCACTTTCAAACGGTTGCGCATGTTTCTGGTTAAATATCTCGACAATCTCAACTATCTATGACAATCACACACTAAAACAACTAATTTTTTGTTAGATATCATTTACAACAATAATATATTTCACTTTTAAGATGTTTGGATAAGTGCTTTTTTTAACAGACATTAAATGAATAAAACTGTGATAAGTATGCGTCAAGAAACTATAATCAATAAGATGACAATTGGTTCGGAGGCATACAAAGAACGTTTTTAGACCTTATAATAAGTACCTTTTTTAATTGTCACAATAAGAAAAGTTCATTTGACTTTCATAATTATTGTTTACTTAGAGGAACATAACCTTTGCATTTTTATGCGTAATTAGCTTCTCTGTTATGTGTATATATATCTGTAGTTTTTCAGAACTTGGCTGTAAAATTGGCAGATGTCAATCATCAAATGTATAATTCAATGATAAATTAATGATAAAAAACCAAAAAGATATTGATTTCGTATATTTTTACCGACTTATCAGCAGTTTTGTAAAACTTGGAAATTTTCGATTCATTCAACATTATAGTGCTTTATTTCCTATATAAAACAACAGAAGAATTAAATGAAAATAAAAATGCATAATTTTCTCGTTTCGTCACCATATTCCAATAACGACTTCTCAAAATGTGCTTGTCCAAAAATATGATCACAAATGAATTGTATATTACGTGCAAATATGTCGATCTGACAGTGCAAGCAAAAAATAATTTTGTTTGTTTTTCTTATGCAGCTGACGTTGGTTGCATTAGTCTATTAGGAAACGTTTCTACTAGACGATTAATTTCACGGAATACTTGGAGGAAAAGCTGGTGACTTTTAAAAACCTCACCATTTACCATTAAGTAAAGAGCATTTTCCACGGCCGTGGTGACTAGGGTCGCGAAAATGACCTCGCGGAAAACCACGAGTAGGCACATAATATATGGACAAACGTGCGCCTCGTATGCGGAAGCCATTTACCCGGGTTCGGTACGGCTGCAGTAATGCGGCTTGGAAAATACGGGTAGCAAGAGAGGTGGATGGGTAATGGACCGTAAGCGAGCTTTTATCTCGTTTGCCAATTGGTAGTCCGATCAATGAGCAGAAGAGACTGACCAGAAAGTTGCACGACTCCCAAAGCTTCTTGTAAACAAAAATGTTAGGTACAGTAACAACATTTCGGGCTTACTCTTCATCTTGGTCTTAGTTTTGTATGGACAAAATGAACTTCGGTACAAACTGAAAAGTTGTCAGAATAGTATTTGCCACGCCAGAAAATTTCTAGAATTACGGAATTATGGTTTGTTGCCCTAACAATATTGAAATGGTAATTTTTGACAATATGACCTACAAGTATCATAGTTCGAGCAACTATTAAGAGACTATAAACTTGACTACTGTTTCAACAAGCTGCTATTATTTAGATGTGGCGAAGTAACTATTTACAATTATATGACGTGCTCCAACAGCTTAAATTGTAAAACATAACTGCTTTCCTAACAGGGCCTACAAACTATTTTATCTTGAAATAACATTTGTTACAGAGTTCTATCGTGGTTTATTACTAAAGCCAAATTATGGTACTTGTATTATTTTCATCAGTGGTTTCATTGAACATTTCAGGTAGAAATATTGACCGCTTGCTCATATTAGTGTCAAGCGGATTCCTACAGGCGATCTACCTTCCAGAGTACAATTCTCAAACAAATTTAAGGATCATTTCAAATATTCCCAGTAGTATTTCTTAAATCTTTTTAGTGCTATTAATTTACCAAAAACAATGAGTAAAAGAAGTACTTTACTACATAGTATCCGGAGCTAATTCTAGGTTGGCTATGCTGACTACCAGTACTAAGGCAATACTTTGTATGCTTATTAGGACCAGAATTATTTGATTTGTTAGAACCTACAGCGGTTGCGGATACTGGTTTTAGTACTTTAACGGGAATCTACTCCAGGTTACTATTTCTATTGCACTTCCAGTATCCTATATCCAATCATCAAAATATTCAGACTTAATAATCTGGTCTGGAAAATGGGTTTTTATATTGAATTGTCATTAGTTATTCTCTGTATTGTAATTATAGCTGGTCTTTTGTCGTCTAAATAAGGTTCTGCATTTTTTGAGGCTTTTAAAAGTATCGAAAACTTTATATTGATCCACATGGTTTTAAAATTTTTATACATTTTTATTTATTTCTCAACTAACCTGTTAGAAGTTACCCGATCAATTGATGATCTTGGGGTCCATCCACACTTGACTTCTACGTATTTTTCTTAAGAATTAAAACTATAATACTGTTTTCTTGCAGATCACTGCAATTTGCCTAGAGCTAGCTGGGAAGAAATTAACCCCAAATCGAAATTTGAGCCTATTGCTAAACACAACTAGTCTATCCCCCTTTTTGGACTACGTAGAATCACGGAGTATCACGTAAGCTCTAGACTCAAGGGTAGTTGACGTCAGACTACTGCTAGACAAGTCTATTCTAGCTCCTGTTTAAAGTCATAGTTATAAAAAAAATAAGCGATACCAAACGATTGCAGATCAGCGATAGGAACTTTCCTGTTTTGCTAACTGCTTACTATTAAAGATAATTCCAATTGAGTATTTCTAATCTTTCGTTACTTTCATTTGGCTAGATGAGTTAACTATCTGAATCCAGTACTTTCTAGTCCCAGATTTCGTGGTTTTTGTGTCAGGATACTGTTATATTTGCGGTGTTTTTTTTTTCCCTCTTTATCCATGGATGGACCAAAAGTTTTATAACTCCGAACCTCGTCTATATCATCGCTGACATAGAACATTCCCAAGGCGGTTTCATTTTTACAAGTGTAATTATTGTTTGCATTGATAAGACATTGTGTCGACTATTGACTCATAGCTTGCATAGCATTTGCCTGAAAGAATCTGACATTTGTTGATCTGGAACAGGTTCGAATTCTAGCTCCCAATCACATAAAGGGGATCCCGGATTATCGCTAGTCTAGCACAACAGTCATATTCTACTATTGACATGACTGGAGTTTCATTTGAATCCTGTTCAGGATCTAGTCTAACTAACTCGGTTGGGACTTAACCAGCTAGCTCGTTTGGATCCTGAAAATCAATACGATAGCTTGGTTGGATTCTAACCATAATACTTCATTCAACTCTGCAGAAATAGGCGATGCTATCGCCGTTAGGCACCTACGTACTTAGGCGACACTGCTTGTTCTCATTATAGACGTGGGTTTTTATTTGATATTTCAGAAAATCAAATGAAATGTAAAATATAAGTTTTTTAGCGATAATTTTAAACAATAACTAAAATAATCCATCTAATACATACTAAGTGCATTAAAGTACAGCAGGTTCTGACTATACTCGATAGGTTCATGGTCTAGGACATGAGACAACACTATAGACACCTAGCTCCTATAGTTACAACAGCCTAATGGGAAGTTTTGTTACATCCATGTTGTGGCTAAATTTTTTTCTCTTTCTTGATAATCTTAAATATTATTCTGTGTTCAATAGCCCACGGAAAAGAATACTAGTGTCGACAAGCAACAACACGTTCGTGACAGTGAAGTCATACATTGCACATATCAAGTATGAATGTACGACGGTATATATGGGACTGTCGCGTAAGAGTGGCAAAAGCTCGACGGAGGATGAATTCAAAGCAGGTCTCCAGCCTTGTTTATCGAGCAAATATTGATTCAGAGGGGCATGCACACCTATTTACTTTACGCGGGTGTTCACCCCCTCAACCCCTCAACTTCCTTATCACCGACCTAACCATCATTGACTTTCGCGAGTTGCCCTTCGCTTGTCTCTCCGTATGCACGCTCTACCCATCATCCACCCTTTGGCGGTTTTGCGGTCCTCGACTTTGCAGTTCGGGTCGAGTTCTATTTCTACGCCCAGTCTCTTTCCTACCAAGTATATCCATGCAAATTAACATACGCGAGCATCCAAAAGTCGTCGCGGTACCAGCATGCCAATTCGGAATAACGTCGTCACACCCTTCGGTGAACACCCCTGGTAGTTCGTTAAGGATAGACCCTGAGTGATTGAGGTGCTGTTCAGTTTTTGAAAAAATGGTTGGAAATTATGTGGTGTGTAACGTTTTGTTAACTAAATAAAGTACTTAAAGTGGTACTACTGCCCGGCATACGCCAATTTCTGTTTTGGAGATCTGCATGCATTAGGTTCCAGAGATTGTGGTCATTTCAAACTTCGCGTCTGGCATGGCTACAATTTAAAGTGGTCACAAATAAATAGGCGTTCGCAGGTCCTGATTAATGGAATTGCTACTAAATGATGATTAACAATCTGTATCCTGTAACCTCAAAAATATCCAACGAACCCATTTATCGAGTAAATAATCTAAAAATCCGGACATGACTGACCAATTCTAACCTCGGATTCAAATTCCGAAATAACCCAGAGATCTGCAAAAATATCTAACTTTTTTTAAACCTGTGTATTACTTTGCCAATACAAAATAGGTTTTAATTTAAAATCCACGAATTTCATTTTTGAATGTTACTTGGCTAATACCTATCGGCTTTCGGAACCAGTATGCATCGCGTTGCATTATAAGTAACGGGCGTGAACGACGACGGAAACCTTCCAACAGCCGAGGATTATATGCACGGGGAACTCGGGAATCTAATAACGACTGCGAATGCACCTATCGTCTCTAACCGTGTAAACGTCCATTAAAACAATGTTCGCGGTTCAGATACGGGGAGTTACGATGCTTGTCGACGCGGTGCAATCGACCCGGTCGGTCTTCGGCACTTTAACACGCCATTAAATGATTATCGGCATTTAGACCATCACGACCGTCAATCCTGGCATCAGCGCATTAATGGTCGTTATGTTCCGCAATAATGTTGGCCATTGTTTTCGATTTTGGTTGTTTTCGTGGCCACCCACCCGCTATACATGGATCAATAATGAGGATAAGACGATTTTTAAAAACGAAGTTCGTAAAGAAATGGGTATGGGTTTATGATGGGTACAAATACAAAAGATTATATTAAACTATGTTTCATTATTTTCAATTTTTCGTAGTCGCTGTTATTAGGCCGACGAGCTAAATCGAGCCACCCTTTTTCAATCGTACATATGCACCGGCTATGAGAGGATAAATATGCGAGATGTCGTAAAGGGAATAGTACATCCAGGATGAGAGAGGGTCAACTAGTAAAAAGTAGGGATCGCACACTGTTAGAAGCGCCATCGTGCGCATTGCTTCATACTTGCGGAACTTGCCTCAAAGCAGGCGACACAAGTTTTCGTAACGCAGCATAGAGAGTAACAGGCCCGTGATCTTTAGCGACTAATCACACATCTGATGTCAATTATTGATGCTAAGAGTACATTTTATTTTTATAAATAATTTTAATTGTAGAACACTTTAATAACACGATCTGGAATGGATATAATATCATGAAAAGCAGAACATATTTTTTGGTGTAGTATTCAAATATACAAGAATACTGGAGGTATTCGTTAAAAATATCCTAAGTGTTGAAAAAGAAGAAATATACGTAACCACTCCTTTAAGATGCAGTAATGGGTAAAACCCAAAAAGTGACAGCGTTTTAACGCAAGCTCGACAGGTGCTTTTGTTCCGCCATTGCGTATCTTACTGCCGTTTCGTGCAAAGTAGGTTAAAAGCTTCCGTGTTTCGTAGTGCAAGTACCAGCCTCGTAAGTAAACGCGCCATCGGTTTTCGAGTGCCGGAAGATTTTTCGGCCAACACGGCAAGTCTGAGTAAAAAGTATCAGATTTCAGTAACAACATCTGACACTCGGGGTGTCATAATGTAGAACGCGGATATCTTATTAACGGGGAGATGGTGAATAATCGTACGCCAGTCAAATTTAGGCGCGAAAAGCTCTCGGGGTTCGGTGGATCTCATTGTCGATTCAAGCCCGATTTAAGTCACGGGAAAAAAACTTTTAACGACCTCATCTGGTGAGCGTAGGGGGAGGTAAGACGAGACACCGACGGCGACAATTCGAAGCGAGAGGCGGACGCAATTTAGTATCGTGCCAGGAAGTCCTCTTATCGCCTCCTCGACGGCTAACGACATCCTCACGTGCAGTCGCTTGTGGGATTTACAGGAACCATGGCCAGGGACAAAAAATCACCCCACGGACAAAACATTCTGTACATTCCCTAAATTATCTTAATGAGCTTTTCGGAGAGCTTTCGGAGATGAACAAATGGAGCTTGCACATTTTTCAGTTCTAGACCATGCTCTTAAGTAGATATGAATAGTGGTGTTTGGCTAATGCATAGTTGATGAAATTATATTATTTACGTAAGATGGAAGAATTGATTTAGTATTTAATGTCTCAAAATTATTAATACTATTTAGCACCTGTTTATCTTAATATTGTAATTTAATTTATCGTAATGATACCTGAAATAATAATATTAATCTATACTCTAACGCGGCGTTCGGCCGCTTACAAGAAAAATAGCTTGGCAATTTAGAATTTTCGTTCGGGCCCCACGTTGGGCGCCATTTATAACGTGGTCTTTTCAATTTAGACTGATAGAAAAGACCACGTTATAAGACATGTTGTATCTTACGGGCTTCTAATTAAACGATGAATAAAGACATGAAACATTTTATCATAAATAATCCGCTTTACCGAATTTTCATTATTTTCGGAATACATTATCCAGTAATTCGCATGCACCAGCAGTATTTAAATTTTAAATTTGTTTTTGTGATTAAAAATTTAATATGTTTAAAACGTATTGTCTTAATGAGCTCAGGTAAGGGCCGTAATTTTCTCGTTCGCGAACAAACCTAAAAAAAAGCTCTCCCGAAAAAAGAAAACGAAGATGACGAAGCACGTAAAAGGCAACGTCGTTATCTCTAGCATGATTTCATTATCCCCTGAAGCTGTTGGGTAACGGAATACGGAATATCGGAAAAAACTCCAGTACGAGCTTCAACGAAAGCTTCAACTATAATGAAAAGTTAATAAGGGAAATCGAAAGGAATCATGTAACGACATTCGCGCTTGACCTTTGGAAATACACATATTGAGCTTTCGGAAATCAAAATGTCAATGCTCGAGGGCCGTTCCTCTTTTCGATCGGAAAAGTGGCAGCTGGCGCTTTTTAATTTACGAGCCTCGGTTCCTACGCGATTTTTATCACCGTATGCCGTTTTTCTATCCCGAACTTGCCCGATAACCTATCGCTGAAATATTTTCTGCCTGGCATAAAAAACAATAAACTTCCTGTCCGTTTCGTTTATTCCGACCTTATTTCGTTTAGTAAAATTTATAAAAGATCGCAAATAGTACGTGAATAATAGGAAAATATTAGTAACATTAAATTGATATGAGTCCGTTGTGTATGACTTGAAAACCTAATCCTGATAGTTCAATTCATTGATTTTTGATAAATGTTCCAAAATTGAAAATAAGAAGCAATAGATCGATGCTACCAGAAGTACACGATACTTTTGATACTTGTATACTACTACAAATAACCTTGAGTTAGGATAACCTAAAAAGAATAATTTATTGTTATGATGCAAGACCTAAATCTTCCAAAATATTTTCAAACGAAGAGAACTCGAGTAAGAAAAAAGTATCATAAAAACTTCAATTCGGCTAACTAAATTTTGAAAAAGTCACAGTTTAATATTCACACAAACTTTGCTTATCATCCTAAATTACAGTTTCTTACAATATAAAATGACAAAAAAACCATATCGAGAATTAAACCGATAATCAGTAATACCCTAAGTAACATACTTGAGCGAAAGTAATAATCCATAGAGTATAATTCCTGTATGACATTCAACCATTTTAAATGAAATCTCCACTTTTCTGAATTGGAACGTGATCGCAGTTTAAATAAGCTTTAGAATGAATCCTAGTACGACCACTTAATTATGTTAATTTACAGATTTAAATAGTGGTAGAGGTTATTTCGCGTACTTCGAACGGTGTTGGTAACGAATTTTGTAAGTACCGACCTAAGTTCTTTTTTCTAAGTTTGTATAGAATGTGACTTTAATGGAGTGCTTAATGCTACATAATTTACTACTAATAAGTGGAAACGGTTGGACTTTGTCAGACTACCTGTACGGTTTCTCTCCATATGAAAGGTGTAATATTCAAGTTTTTAATCGCCGTATCAACAAAATTAAAAATGGACTAACCTCAATTATTACAGGATTGATTAATAATAACATTAAAATTCATTGTTTTTAAATTTTTTTTATGCTCAATCGACGCCACTTTTTGTCTGCATTAAAAAGAAATTTAATAATGTTAATTAAAAGTAAAAATTCCGGTCAGCATCTAATGTTTAGCCAATTAGAAAATGTTAATTGTTTGATTTGAGGAGAATTTTACTTAATGTTGACCAGTTTTAACACCGAGATTATACGAGAAATTAATAGAATATGGGATTTCAGAAGTAATTATTACATAAGTAAAGATTATTTTTTATCAGGAATTTGAAGCAAGAATGATAAAATCCAAAATGGCGGTTTAAAATATGAATGGACTTACTATAACAAATTTATCCGCTTTAGATAAAACCCCTCGAAATTAAGTATTTTCGTACATTTTGGTGCAATAATTTTTTATCACACACGTTTTAACCGGATTGGATACCGATTTCATATAAACATTTAAGATTCTCTTGAATAAAAATAAAAAATTTCATGTATTTTTTGTTTTTCGGCAGTCATATTGAGAAATCTATCAATTGTAATAAAATATGATTTAGAATTAAAAAAAACACTGCCGGATAAATATCGGGGTTAATGTCCGACGGAAGAATTTTTTTCAACACAACGAAGTGAGGACCTTTTTTATGGCATTTTGGGGTTCATATTGTAAATCTATTCTTCTTATCAATTTATTTACTGGAAATTTTTGATAATTTTGTTTAATGAAATATCCTGATATCACATAGAATCGACAGAAAATCGAAAAAATCGGAAATGCATAATTTACCGAATTAATTAAATGTACTTAAATGTTTTTACAATATATATCGTCAATCTGAATTGAACTCATTATTTTTGAAACTTTATTTCACTCCTGCATCATACGTTCTGTTGCATTATTTTGTAGAAATGATTAAGAGATTCAATGTTCAAATTGGAATAAATATTTCGATAATGAACTGAACTTCAATGCACAGAATGCAAAGAATCAATTAAAGCCATAAAACCTTTTTCGGTTTTCAATTTGAGAAAAGTTAAAGAATGGTTCATATATTTTTTAATGGAAAGAAAAGAAATGAAATTCATGAAATACATGAAGATATTATATGTAGATGAAAATGTATTAAATGCATTAATATTTTCAAAAGGAATTTAAAATACCCGAATTAACATCTGAAAATGCATAAACTGAATTTGCAGCCTTTCGGAGAAATACGGGTGTTTCAAGAGGTATTATTTAAAATGTTGTGTACGATTTAATTCACTTTATTAACCGATTTTAATTACATTAGGTAGGAAAATTTTCAAACATGGGTATTACTTTTATTTATCGTATAATTTTTAGTAGGATTTTTATAAAAATATCTATTAAAAGGAATATTTTTTAAATAGTTTTGTTGGTTCTATTATCTGTTATTTTTAATATTTGCAAAATAGTATGCCAAGTGGTTGAATTCTGAAATTTTCGTTTTTAATATTTGGTATTATCCACTTTAGGTAATTTTGACAAAACTCAAATGCTCAAAAAATAGACAATTGTCTATATATTGATAACTTGCTTAAACAATATGAGAGTAAACTGAAAATTGTCCTACTGGAAATATCGATTGTCTTCAAAATAAGACATATCATACCCTGTAAACTTTAGTAAATTGACGCATTCGTCATATTGTTGTACACGAATATTATAATAAATAAATAAATAATATTATTTCAATAAAGTTTTATTTATTAGCATTTGTTTGTTTGATGTCTGACTGTTGTTATTTTGAATAAATATTTGTTATAGTTATAACAGCGTACTTTGCGGTATTTAATGAATTTTAAAGTACCTTATATTTGTTTCTATTGTTTTCATTCGTTAAAATGCACAGAGTCATAAAACATTAAAATTTATTTAATAACACATTAACAAACATTAATGACGTAATTTTATTGGACATTCTTTATGTTGCAAACAAAAACATACTTTTTGAACACGAACAATGTGAAAAATACCTCAAAATGTATTATTTGAAGTACTAACCTCAAAGCTCAGAAAAATGAACAAACCTCATTCTTCTGTGATTTCCTGATTTATATATTGCATAGAATGGAAAAACGATTTATTCTATTTATTTTCTTGTGAGTTCGGCAGTACATCGATAGTTTAATTTTCATAATCTATGAAGTTGAATATTTAATAGTGCGATTTTCTTACTTTATTTTAGCCTACTTATTCTTAAAATATCCCAGTAAATACCGTTGATAAAAATAGCTAAAGTACTTTATACCACTTAATAGTTATCGCAGTGCAACTATAGTCTTGTAGTGTAAGTCTTAGAATGACGATAAAACTGTACTTATAATTTGGCTTGATTCTGAAGTACACATATGTTACTATTGGTGTCACTGAAATAGTTCTGTATATTAACTTAGAGACCTTTATTATATAGATATGTATATAACGTGAAGGCACGCAGAAAATAACTGAACGATTTCCAAGTGGTGCAATAAAAAAATGTTTTATGTTTTTCACAAATAATGAACAAATTACGAACAAATTCATATAATCAATTTTTTAAGATAACTGAAATGTTTTTATACAACAGGCGGAATCGCCCTTTTACACAGTTTTTTCATATTTATATTTATTTGTAATAATTGCAAGAGCTGCAGAGCGACTTAAGGGGGTACTAAAGCGGTCCACCGGTAAGGTAAGAAGCTTCACTGAAAAGTAAATTTAAGATGACTGAATAAAATTTTTAAAATTCGGGCTCTGTAAGGGTAATTTTAATTGTTGTAAAAGGTTTCCTAGAAAATACCAAAGACGTTAATTGGTAACCGATAAAAATCACTTATTTCGGAAAATTCTCGGTGAATTCTCTTTCAACACCCTTTCTATGAAAATTATTTAGCTAATAAACGGCGACAATTTATCCCAATTCAGGACGAAACGGCTTAAAGCCTTTCAACCAATTACTTTCCAGTAATTTTTGTGTGCACAAACTTTTCATAGTTAAAAAGTGTGTTATAATTTTTCCTGTTTACATCAATGTTGTGGCTAACTGTTCATCTGAAACTAAAAATACCAATGGAATTAGTTAAATAATCGTATACATGAATGTTTGTTAGATAAATTTAACAAAACATGCATTTTTGATAAAATGACGGAGAGTCAATTTCATGCTTCGATTTTCTAAGAAAATAAACGTTTTTTGGGCACAAAATGAACATTTATTTGAATAAAAAATGTAGTCTTCGATGTATTTTGTACATCAAATTATCTATTTTTACGCGGCTTTTTGGTTGTTAATTGTCAAAAAAACACAGGTTGATTTTCTGTAGGTATGAACATATTCTGAAAATGCTTTTAAAATGAATAAATTTTTATATTAATTAAAACTTGTTTTTTCAAGTGCAAAAACTAACATTTCTGAAAACTATCGTAAAATATTAAGGTATGACTTTACTACCTGCAAGTTAACATTAGATGCAAACTTTTTTCTGTACGGGACAAATGTTTCTTTAAACAAAAGAAAAAAATTGTCAAAACCATATGACAAACCGCATAATTCAAATGGCAGAAACTTAAATAAATAAGAACGAATACATAACAAAAGGTCTAGATTACTTCGAATCAAGTCTAATTTATATATTGAATTTAAAACAACTGTTTAAGAAATATTAAGATTAAGAAATATTAAAAAATATTAAGACTTTTCGGCACTTTATCCCAGCATAAACAGTCATAACGAAAAAACAAGCACGATGCAAAAACACATTAAAAAAAAGCATCTGCATAAAAAACTGACACAAAGAATACACTAATATGAACACTACGTTTCAATCAAATCAACGGAATACACAGTATGTTATCAGTGAGTTGTGAGCATAACACGAAAATATTCCACGTAGAAAATAATCAAGAATTCTATATAGTTAGACTAGATAGTTTTAATGGCGCGATTTAAATAGTTTGCAAACTATGATCAATTATAACGATGTGATCAATATAATTATTATATATTTTGAGTATACAGAAAGTAAATCTCGTATATAGGGAGAATCTTTTACAAATCTAACTGATTTTATAAAAAATATTGCTCAACATCTATCATTTATGTCTAAATGTCCGGGTTTTATTAATACTAATTTAGAATGCACTACTTTGTGTTTGGTACTGAGAATGCATCAAATTTCAGTCTTAAAATAGTTCTCTTGAATCCTCTTATCGCAAGCAGAATCTACTAGTGGCAAGTAGAAATCCACGTACGGCAAGTGAATTAATCCTCTCTGCAAGAAGAATCCAGTTTAAGAGTGTTTTTGAATTTTTAACGTTCGGGCGATTTCATTCTTTAATTAGCTAGAAATTTATAAGCTGTTGGTAAATTTGACATCTTGAATCTTATATTAGCGGTATTTTATCCCTTTTTAATAAAAAAATATTTTATAAAATGTTATCGTTTTTCCAATTCTATTTTTGTTCTAATATCTGTTTGCAATCAAAATCGTGTCCTTTTTCTAATCTACGATTTGTTAATCCAGTAAAATTCTCCTCATTTGACGTATACATAATTCTTTTCCGTTCTTTTAATCGAATTTCTGAAGTTCTTCCTCACCGAGCTATATATGATTTTTACAATGCAGGGTCGGTATTCCGCACTTCTCTTTGTTTTATCTGTGGGATTTATTTCTGTAATTTTAGTTTTGTATGGTGTGAATACTATTCTTATGTTTTTTAAACAGTCGAAAAACAAAAATCTACTATAATAAGTTACAAGGATTTTTAAACCAAAGAAATATCTATTTTGTATCAAAACGATCAATTAAATCGTGTCATAAATAGCAAAATATTGCTTAAAACAAAAATTAGATGTACACCGACCACCGAGCATTTAAAATATCAATAGTTCGGAAAAATGACACAAAAAGTTTTGGATTAATATCAGCAGTGAACTAATGAAAAATGCATCGCGCGTACAAAATTCGTTTAAAAACGAAAAACATGAAAATTTATTTCAAACTCTGATCAAGCAATGTATTTCACCCGGGGACTACAAAGGGACCGAACTTTTCGGTTTTATTGGAAAAGTCAACCGAGCAAAAAACGTGACGTGCTCGACGTTCCTCTCCATTTTTATAGAGCGTTCGCTTATCAGGTTCTACCTCGGGGAGTGGATTCCCTTTTGATGGCCCGGACCTACACCACCGGAATCTTATTATGATTGGAATGATGCATCCGCCACTTACCTACCTACGCCCATCCAAGTTCTCCATTTCTATGTGGCTCCTCGTAAAACAGACAATCCAAGATAAAAATGTCCATTCCTCCTTCGACATATATAAAAGCGTGGGTGGACCCAGTTTACCTACATGGATATCGCAATTTATAAAAGTTTTGCGTTTTTTTTAATGCGATACATTCGGAGTAAAAAAATAAAATGGTTTTATTTTAAGGGGAGGGTATACCCACAAAGTCAGCTCTATGAAATACACGTTCAAAAATTTTGAAAGAATCATTTCTTTAGTAATTTTTTACGAGGAATACAGTGGTGCTAGAATAAAAGGTGTAAAAAAATTTGTTGACCCATAAATTGTACCGCGAAGAAAAATTTGCCTTTTCGAAAAAATGCTTCTACATTTTTCTAAATTAATTTAAAAATACAAAAAAATTGGGGTACCATATAAAGGCATGTTCTAAATAATTACGGCTGGATTTTAAAAAATTCCATTTTTTTCTAAAAACAAAAAAAAAATGTTGTTTTAGGTTAAAAAAAATGTGTACACTTTTCATTATAGCACCATTGAATTCTACGTAAAAAATTACTGTAGAAAGAATTTTTCCAAATTTTTTAAAGGCGTATTTCGTAGAGACGATTTTGTGGGTGTACCTTCCCCTTAAATTCAGAGAAGTGTATGCATAAATATCAATCTTAAACAGCCTGATTTTTCCAGTTCATTGTCGCAACATTTATAATCTCAACAAGTAACGAAAAAAGGTAAAAGAAAAAAGGAAACAAGAAAAAAGGAAAAAAGAAAAAAAAGAAAAATTATATTCATAACTATAAAGTTAATACGATTTCGATTTGACAGTTATTTGGAATGGACTGGTATATGAATATGATTGTCACCCATGCAGACATACAAAAACACATATGCACACACACTCACACAATTTTACAATAAATTTTTTTCTTGGTTTTATATCAACATAACTTAACAATCAATCGGAATTTCGATTCCTAAAAAACGGGCACATTTTGGGGTCACTCTTTGATTTCTCAAACACAATTATTTTTTTTTTATAAAATAATTTTGAGTAATAAAAAATACTTATAAAATAAAAATTATATAAACGTTACACCAATTTAAAAATGAAGTAAGCTGTAATAAATCGTCAAATTATTTATTTTTACTTTAAATACGATTTACGTGAACGTGATGTACTAACTTCTAGAAGCTAATTTTCTATAACGTGTATAATAAACGTGTCATTTAAGTTTAAAAAATAATATATCAACACGTTTTCCACGTGGTCATCGAAACGTGAATCCCAGGTTTGTACTAGACGTTTATACCCGAATTAAACGACTATTAAACAATTCAGTTCATCCAAATCAATCCAGAGTAAACTCTGATACTCTGTTAAAAAAATAGCCGCTTATTTTATCAAAATAGCGACTTTGCTAAAATTGAATCAAAGAAAGGTGACTACGCCATGAGAAAATTGTAAGGTTTTAAGTTACATCGGGTTTTCGCAACAATAAGCTCCTGTAACGCAGTCACTCCTTTGGAAGTCTTTCATCTTATTACGCACGTCTGGGTAGTCCCCTGGGGGTGCACGGAATCAACCTAGTTTTTCCCTGTCTCATCTTCGTCGAAGTCAAAATCAAATCGGAAGCTTGGAAGCTGCGCGAGTGATTCGACTTAAATCCGACATCTGCCCTAGCACGGGAAAAAGAAGGTGCATCATCCGGGGAATATGTCGGAAAAAGGATGAGAAATCTCAGCGTGAAGTTGGAATGCGTCTTGCCGGGAATGGCTGGTTGATAAACTCGAATTATTCGCCTTCTTCTAAATCTTCTATTTTTCAAAGATAAACAGTGCGCCGTATTTGCTGAAGACAGAAATACTTCCAGGTAATCCAACAGGAGAGTGATATCTTATTTTAGCAATATCGCTCGAGGCAAATGAAAAATTGCTTTATGATTTTTTAAAATAAAAAGATAATACGTTTTTAAGTCTGCTACTTAGTTTACAATTATAGAACCAGGATTTAGGTATTGTAATTATTAACATATTCTACTCTTTATTTGTGCCAGCTTCTATTACTATTGTAATAGGTTGTGTAATTAGTTCTAAATGTATTTTAGATTTACTTCTTTTTTTCATACTGAAGTAAATGTTAGACGAAAATAAGACTGATAGCAAAAACTTGTCACTTTAGTAGTTAATTATAACACTTTTGAGGTTTAGCTGCGACTCATGACTTTCATGATCTCGAAAATTCAAATTGAAGTACTATACAAATTGTTATATTAAGTTTAATTTTTTACAATCTTATAAATTATATTAATGACATTAATTTATGTTTTTCTACGTAATGATGAAAGTACACGGGAGTAAATCCCTATATTAACCAAGTAATGATGTAAGCTGGTAAATAAAATACTTTATCTTTCTTTGGTAAAATAAAATGTGACGACCATTTGTTATTCCATTGCAATCTATTTAATAAATCGTTTTTAAATGACATTATCAATGGTCTTCATATTGTATTTTCCCAAGGAAAAATAAACTACTTTATTTACCCGCTTACGTCATTAATAATATAAGGATTTACTTCCATATACTTTCATTATTTCGTAGAAAAATATAAATTAATGTCATTAATGTAACTTAAAAGAATGTAAAAAATTAAATTTAATATTACATTTTGTATAGTACTTCAAATTTGAATTATCAAGATCATGAAAGTCATGAGTTGCAGCTAAACCTCAACAGTATTATAATTTTTTACTTTTCGTAACTTTTCCTAAGAACTTTTGAATCGACGATAATGTCAACGCAAACATAAATTTAAGTTGGAATTTGTGGCTATGAATCTTTTTCATTTATTCTAGTCGTGTTAAATTTTCATCCAGTAATTTTAATACACAGATCTTTTTTATTTTCATAAAATAATTAATTACAATATATTTTTTTCAACGCGTCTATTATGACTGCGGAAATATATTTCAAATGTAATTAATGAATCCATTCGTCACCATGAATTGCAAACTTTCAGGATATTTCTTGATCATTTCCGGTTTTTGTATATGCTTCTTGTGGATCAATATACTTTAGATGTATACTGGTTCATTCGCTGTGAATTAGAGTTTTATCATGGAAATTGTAAAATTTACTTACATTCAAAGGATATTTTAAATGTTTATTATTTATGTATCGAAAATGAATATTCAAATTTTACAACTTCCAGATACAAATTTTTGTTATCAAAAATTGTTATCATTTTTTGGAAACTATATTACAAGACCATTGTGCAGTTTTTTTCCGAATTATTAAACTGAAATTGAAGAACTTTTATTTAAGCAGTGTCAAAATAGACATAAAATGCTTTTATTCAAATAGTATTTCGATCAATTTTCACCAAAAACAATTGAACAATGTAACTATTTTCCACATTCAAGAAAACAAAATTGCCAATAAAAAAGAATGTGTATTTTCTTAGTGTAATTACTATTTCAATAAACTAGTTTACATAAATAGAATAATGGTTTTCTAAAAACTAATATTTTTTTTGTAGTATACTCTTTATGGGGGTTCTAAAGTAGTCCGTCGGTAAGATAGGAATGCAAGTTAAAAAACATAAATTAAAAATGTCTTCATCAATTTTTCAAAATTCGTGCTCTCTATAAAGGTAACTTTCTATATACGGACTCATACAGTATGCGAAAGTAGTTAATTAAGAATTGATCGAGGGATATTAAAAATAAATAAAGATAACCTATTTCCAACATTTCTCTTTCAATTCTTAATTATTTTCTGTGGACTTCGTTAATTAGCCGTATGTAGTAATTAGAATTACCCATACAAAGTCTGAATTTTGACAAATTGTTTCATTTTTAATTTTCGTTTTTCAGTGTAAAATCCTACCTTATCTGCGGAGACTTTAGAAATGCCTTAAGCTGTTGCAAAAATCGTAATTATTCCAATTAAGTGGAAATTTCAATGTTAGTAGTAATAAATTCCAATAAATCGCTTTAACTATTCAGCTTTGAGCGATAAAGCATAACAAGAAAAATGTGATATTAAAAAGATTTGAATTGAAAAATAGTATTTTATTTGTAAACAAATATTTTAGGTTAGTAATTGACAAGCGCATAATACAGTTATAATCTATCATAATAAATATCACCACGAGCACATTCGAGAACAAAGATAATAATATCGATTAGACGTGACTATGTTGATGACTAACTAATGTTGGCTTAATACAGCCGTAGCAAAATTGGTTTCATATTTAAAGCATGCGCAAAAAGGTGTAGAAGGACGTAGATTTAACTTTTTATTTAGTATTGTTTTACTTTCATTTTTAAATATTTGAAATTGACCTGGAAGTAGTAAAATTTAGGGTATCTTCAGTAAATTTTTCGCAATTTTTCTCCATGTATAAGATGCTTTTTTTAGGCTGTCAAACACTGTCATGGCAGTTATTTCTACCCTATGTGGCATTGTCTTCCCTGTCTTTTCCTTTCCTTTATTTTTGTTGCAATTTGTGTAATAAAAACGAGGAATTGACAATTTTATCTCCCTTCAACATGTCGATGCTATCCCTTATTTTTACCATTGTGGTACCGGTGCTTTGCTGGATACTGAATTATGCATCCGGCATCAACCCAGTACTCGTTCGCACGACAGTGCCTATTTTCACATGGTCCATAAGGTCCCTAGTATACGCCCTGCTTAAGACTACCTAGTTGCACATATAGATATACACTCTGACGTCACGGATTGAGAATTATTGATGGAGCTTCAACCCGTGTACCTTGTCGGGTTTATACGACCAAAGCAATACTCGCCTCAATCTATTCACACCAGTCATCGATGGAAGAATCGTCTGAAGTAATTTTCGTAATATTACCCGTAAAGATGCCCTGGATCGTAAAGAAAGGCACGACTTTATAGATACCAACCTCACGGCATTAATTAAGATGCGGTTTTCAGAGAGATGCTAATTTTTTCGCAATAACTAGCTCCAGGGCGTTTGATCTTGTTTTTTATACGCGAGTGCTCGCTGAATACGAAATTCGAGACGGTTGGAGTACAAGCGATCTTAAGTTTGCTTTATGCTAATACTTTCGTTTTCCTAGTGGAAGAAATAATTAGTCTAGTTGAGTAAAGAAGTTTGCCGTATTTTACGCTTTTTTACCGGGAGTAACAGTTGTTTGTTTTATGCGAGAGAGGTACTTATCTTTGTTTATTTTTCTTTTTACGACGAGAAATTAATAGATGATCTAGAATTTGTACAATTTTACGGCAATTGATTAAGTACAGTTTATATATAATTTATACTTTAAGGTGATATCTGAACAATATTCTCTTATTTCTCTGATATACAACCTAATTAACCGCTGCTGTTTGTGTTTATTTAACATATCAACTTCCTTGTATTGACTGGTTATAATGATGGTACTCCAACTTTCACATAAATAATATAGGTAACTAGTTTTGCCTCTTTTCTTCGGAAATATACTACAGAATGTTTAAAATTTGTGGATATTATTTGTCATATAATAGCATTGATAAAGAAGAACATGGATGTCCATAATATATGCCCATTTTCTGCCTAATGAGTACTGTTGTATTACAGAATCTTTTTATTTTCTGTATTGAAATTCCTTAATTCGTCCGTTGATTCCGTCCAAAGTTTGATACTTCCTAGACGTTGATATTAGTAAACACACTGCAGTTTGGACAATCTAAGAATTTGAATTAATGTTTAATATTAACGTAATGTATATTATGACATAAAAGTTCTTAAAAGAACTTAATTGTATGCAATATTATAATACTTCATAGTTTTTACAATGATATTTTAGGAAGCATCTTAACATTATGGAACGTTTTATAAGATAGCATTCGATTGGTATTTAATCTATTATAATTTATGTTATAAACACGAAAAATATTTTCATTGTATATTTATCTTAGCGAAGCCTCCATACGAATACTGTCGCATAATTTTAAATTATTGCATGAAATTTTGGATTCGCCATCTTAAATTGTCAAATCCTAACCTCAAATTCGCCATGGACAAGATATTCTCACGATTTTGAAGCATTATATGCCTTTCGGTAAACCATATTCGATGCATCTTGAATTTAAAAAATTTAACCTCAAAATCATGAACGATTGTCAACTTCATGTGCGGGAAGTTATAACACATTAACAAAAAAATAAATGCAAAAATAATGAACATTTCAAACAATTCATAATCGCATCGTATAACATTATAGTAAAACAACATAAAAACAATGAATGACTAGAAAACTGGTAGAAAGAAACATTTGTTATTCAGTTGTATAAAAATGCAATGTTACATTTTTAAAGTAGGGTAAAAATGTCCACTTATTATGTTTTATGAGAAAATTAAAGATGTTCTATCTTGAAAAATATAAGAAATTAGACAATACTCAGGTTTTATATAAAGTTATTCTGATTTACATAGCACAATTGGTAAAGGTTTCTTTCAAAGTCAAACAAAGAAAACAAAAAAAAATGTCCATCGAGTCGAAAAATATTTTGTAACGTCTCGTATGAATTTATTTTCTTTGCATTATATAAAACAATACTTTTAAAGACTGTTTAAGGTGTCTTAATTACTACTCTAAAAGAGTTCTTTGAGATATTTTAAAAAGTTTAAGAAGTTTTAAACACTCCTCAGGAAGAGCATGTAAAGTATTCTTTAAGAAACCTTATTAGCTCTACAACACCTCTGAAATATGAGATGTCATGAAAGTGTTCTTATTTAAAAACTTACATTCTCAATTAAAAATAAATTCAATTAAAACATTTAATTAAAAATTAGATTCTTTACGACTTAGATTCAATTTTTGTGCGCCCTGTTTATTGCAATTAATTAATATTTTGTTTGGCCGACTATTATTATGGATAGAAAGGCGATAATACAATAAGATAGCGATATCATTCATTACACAGAGAGAAAAAAAGTGTTAATGGAACTATGAAAAAATAGTAGAATCAATTTTAACCTCTTAAGTAGTAGATTTAACTATATGTAAGGTTAGAGTTGATATTTGAGGTTATGTACGAACGATTTAACAATCGGAAAATAGTATGTGGAACAATTTTATTGTACCGTTTACCATGGAAATAATTAATCCAACAACTTTTTGGCTTTACGCGTTTTACTATTACAAATAGATTCCGTTAACTATTTCCTTTCTCTCTGCGTATATGTATATCATCGATCGGTCGGCATACTGTGTATGTCACGCGAATTCACTTTTAGATTCCTACGCCACCTTGCGTCTCTAGAAAAAACTTATGTTGTAAAATTGAGGATCGCTTTACCACAATGAAGGTTATCAGAAAAGAGACAAATTTATCGCAATATTTTCTGTATTTTATAATTTTCTATTTACTTGTTATATTTTCTAGCATCTTATTGTGATTTTCTGTAATTTTTTATTGGTTTTCTCTATATATTTTCCAATATTTTATACCATTTTAGTTTGCTGAACTGCAAACCGGTTTCAAGATGATATGACACACTATTGGAGAAAATATTTGACCTATTTCCTCTGTCCTTATGAACTTGATAGTTTTAGTAACAAATTCCATACAAATTCAAACAATGTTGAAAAATTTGTCCGCCATTTTGAATCTTGAAAGTCCGTTTTTTATTCAATTTAAAATGGAAAGTGGGAAAACATGATAATATAAATATTTTCAAACTTATATCGAGGATAATCATGAGGAATACTCGGTATTATCATTATTCCACGATCGCCATTTTGAATCTGCCATTATTGAGACCGTGAAATATACTAAAGAATGCCTCGAGTTATTTAATCTGTCAACGTGTTATACATTGGATGACAAAATTTCAGTCGCCTTACATAAGAATTATTCAACAAAATGCGTATATTTTCCAAAATTTTCCGCCATTTTGAAAAGAGTAAACAAAATGGAGATAAAAAAAGAAATATATCTGGAAAATACAATTATAATTATTTTAAACAATGTGTACTACTGAAAAAAGTTATATAATATCTTAATATCTAGCTATTTTATATACTATGGCTACTTTTTGGCTCGCTGATTATGAATTTGCTGTAAAAATTTCAAAATTCAAAATGGTGGATCGAATATGGCGGACAAATTTTTCAAAAGTTTTTAAAAAAGTATTTATATTTGCAAAAACTTTGTTACTAAGATGTTTTTGTAGTCGACGATTACGAATCTTCAGTCAAATTTCAAAAATTCAAAATGCCGGATCTTGTACGGTCGAATAGTTTGAAAAAGTGCACGAATTTGCTTAAAACTTGGGACTTAGGGGTTTTTGGCATCGCTGATTACAAATCCGGAATCAGATTTCAAAAATTCAAAATGGCGAATTAGTTTTTAAAGCAGTTTATAAATTTACTTGTTATGAAACACTCTGGTGATTTTTTTTAGTTGAATACGAAACTGGTTAATGCACTTTTTGAAAAACTTGTCCTCCGTATTGGACTCGCCATTTTGAATTTTCTTTTTTGTTGCGCATATGCTTTTTTCGAGTAAATATTCCAAAATTTCACAAAGCAATATTTCGAAAATCGAAAGTATCGCTTTTGACGATCGCGTTACCCGTGCGGACGTCAGGAAAATGACCGTTTCACATATATTTTCCGGAATTGCGCGGAACGTACCGCGTCGATAAATCATGAGCCGCGTCGCCCCATGCATGCGATCCATTTCTCGCAGTCCCGGTCGGACGCACATTTCGATATATCAAATGAGATAAACGTAATTCGCGGTGATCCTTTCCTACCAATTTGCATTGCCGTCACGTACCGAGGTGAGAGCAATTTTTTCCTCTTACTACACCATGGCCTGGTGTGACACGCGACGAGGATGGTGATGAGCAGAAACGCCGGCGGTGCACCATCCTGAGATGGGTTTTGAGGCATATACAATGTGGCGTGTGCTTCTCATTCCTTCCGTTGATAAGCGAAATTCATGTCGATCAAATACTGACGAGGGACTGGTTTCATTAGGCGTCTTCCACTATAATGAAGTCTAACGGCATACTCATGGCGAATGAGAATGGTGTAGTCATTTCACGGAAATTTCGAATCATGACATCATACGAGCCAACGAGGAAATGGGAAAATTCGAGTTGATTCTTCGAAGGAAGACATATTACTCACTCCACATTTTTTTAGGAGCATTTTTCGTTTCCGTAGGAGTGAAAATGACCATTTTTCCAAATGATGACTTAGCAGAATATCCATCTATTGACATAGGTTGCGAAATGTCCATTTTAAGCCCGCCAAAGAGGGCGTAAAATGGCCATTCGGTAAATCTTCGGAAAGACTGCTTCACCTGGAAAAAATATTTTTTATATGGTTTCCGACGTATTTTGGGTCGCTGATCACGAATCTGATGATAAAAATTGGCGGTCGAACGTATCTTGGCCGCTATCTCGAAAAAATACCAAAAAAATGTCATTTTTTTCATTTTTTTTTGCATTTCTTTCGAAAATTGAACTCGCACGAAAAAAAGTTTCAAACAAAAGTTGTAGAGCGGGATATTCCCTATAAAAAAGGTTATATGCATTTTTGTCGTATCTTCTATAAAAAACGCGAAATAAACCTGAGATGGTATGGCCGACAATCTAGCCACATGTCATATGGGTTCGATTATATCACTCATAACTGTGTGGTTAGAGGTTAGGTTAGTATAAAAAGGGGGGTCTGGGGGGGCGGAGCCCCCCAGCACGCAAGCACTACTTAGGTCACGCAAGGGCATCCAGGACGTAGACCTAAGTAGCGTGTGCGTGCTGGGGGGCTCCGCCCCCCAGACCCCCCATTTTATACTAGCCTAACCTCCAACCAACAGATTTTAGTGATAATCGAACCTACATGTAGTATGTGTCGCTCTGAATAACAATGTGTAGACCGAAGGATAGTATAAATGAGGAGGGGGTGGTCTGGGGGGCGAAGCCCAAGCACACAAATGGCCTTAGGTATACTTTAGTTCTACGTAGGTTCGGCAGTAGTTACGGTGGGTTAGCATAAATTGGATGTTTAGACCCATATGCGAGTTTGGCCATTTCTAGGTCAGAAATCCCGCTTTTATCATTTTTCTCATATTTAGGGCTTTATTTAAGGGGTTTCTTTGCAATTTATGAAAAAAATGTATAAAACCTTTTTTGTCGAGAATTTTGTGCTCTACAAGTTTTGTTGGAAACTTTTTTTCGTACGAGTTCAATTTTTCGAAATAAATGCAAGAAACTGAAAAAAATGAAGTTTTTTGATTTTTCGATTAATTCGTGATCAGCGACCCAAAATACGTCGGAAACCATATAAGAAATATTTTTTCCAGGTGAAGCAGTCTTTCCGAAGATTTACCCGGATTTTACACAGGAAGAGGCAGTAATGTAAGTAGTAACAGCGAATCCGTTACAAACAAATCACGATGTGGACTGTTACTACTTACATCACGCATTTTCCTCTGGAAATCCGCTACTTCAATAAAAATTTTTTAAAGTTTCTCACCTTCTAAAATAATCGAATGTGGTATGAGGTGCTACATCTCATCATACTCTGTCCGAATTGGACAGTTTCGGAAAAAAAATGTCAAAAAAAGAGGTACCCCTCAAAAACACGAGAAATAAAAAAACAGACATTCAAACACCAGACATTTGAAAATACAAACGTTCAAAAATAATACATTTCAATAAACAGACTTTCAAGAACTCGACGTTTCGGGTACACCTCAAAAACCCGACATTTAAAAAAACAGACATTCAAAAAACCCAAAATTTCAAAATACAGACATCTCCGATTGATGCATTCCCTGCACAAAACAGTTATCTTGGGACACCGCCTTTGTGGTCTCACTGAATGTACTTGAAGTTCTGAACGTTCAAACAACGATTTTTCAGAGGTGGTGGAGTATTAAAATGCGCATTTAATTAAAATCAAGGTATGGAAATTGTGAAATTAGATATTTAATATGTTTTAATGCTAAAAAACCAAAATTATACCTTCATTTGATATTTTGTCACAGGAATATCTGTGGGAAATCGTTCAATGAACGTTCTACAGGTACATGTCACTGGAAGGTAATTTCAAGGTAAAAAATATCATATTTTCATTTCAGTATTTTCAAATGTTTGTTTTTTTATTAAATGTCTGGTTTTTTAACGTCGGGTTTTTTTATATGTCTGTTTTGTGATTTGTCAGGTTTTGGAGGTAAACAATCATATACTAAAACTGTAATTAATGACTGAGTTCAAAATGTCCTTTATAATCCGGGGGTCAAATTTATTTGACCTTCAAGTGACCTACAAAATGATTATCTTGGTCAAACATTTTTGACCTTGAAATGACGTTCCAGTGAGACCTCAAAGACGGTGTACCCAAAATAATTTTTTTATGTCTTGAACGTACTAATCGGAGATGTCGAAACGCGTCGGGATCTTGAATGTCTGCTTGTTGAAATGTATTGTTTTTGCATGTCTGTATTTTGAAATGTATTGTTTTTGAATGTATGTATTTTGAGTGTCTTTTTTTTGAAGTGTATAGTTTTTGAATGTCTGTTTTTTGAAGTGACTGGTTTTTTATTTGTCGGGTTTTTGAGGTGCACCCAAAAAATGCAGAAATAGTTTTTATGAGTTTCTTCTGAGTTACTAAAATATTAGAATTTTATTGAAATTATGGAAAATGGTGAAAAGGAGAACGGAAAAGTTCTATAAAATATGGTAATCAACGTTAAATCCATGATATCTAAACGGATTGCGGAGTAGTAAGCTTCAACACCGCCAGGCGCGTTTTCGAAATGTCACAGGCTTATTCCGCTCTCATAGTAGCAACGGCGTTTCATTTCATATATTAGTAGAATACTTGAATTTCAATATGGTCATATAATTACGCCTCCGTAACGAATATTATTTGTTGATTAAATTTAGCTAGTATCGAATCCGTTTTAATTTGATACTTTTCTATAAGGAAATACATTTCCATAAACAATAAAGTAGCTCGTACCACATCATCATAAAATATGTCGTAGTACCGAGGAGATAAAAGAGGGCGATATACGAGAAGCGGATTAGAAATACAGGCAATAATGAAGATGCATTGTAAGTGAAGGAAACGTAGGGAATGCAATACGAGTAAGGCCAATTCTTATTTAAGTTTCACGAAGTGGCACGTAGAATGACTCCTATTTCCATAAATATTCTTACAACCTTCGTATATTTGTGGTATTGGGGTGTGAAAACTGCATACATCAGAGAACCGTATCTATTTAAAAATGATGTAATACAAAATTCAATTAGTAGTACAATTTATGAACAAATCCACGGTGTATTTTTTCCCAACAATTTTTGTACGAAACAATCGATCGAAAAGATTTTTAAAACATTTCAGGACTTTTTAATATATTATATTAATTATATCATGGAATCATTTGTTATATTAATAAATCATGGAAATTAGATCAAACCTGGATAAAAATTAAATTTCTAAAATTACACTAATGTAACCTGTTTTAAATTTGATTCGTACACAGCTAATTGCGATAACACTAAGTAGATGGGACTTAGATCTCATTTTAATAAAAATTGAATTTATTTTCTGTGAAAATCCAACTAAATTCAACTTTTCTTTATTTCCGATTACAGGATTGCGGTTGCGACAATTTCTTCAAACAGGAACAAAATCAGCTATTTTGCAGATATAAATTTATAAGATTTTAATTTATTTTCATTCATAAAAAGGTGATCCTTTTGAGAATTCAAATCGAATTAAACTTTTTATTTTATATATATCCATGTTATATAATCATTTTTTTAAACCGAAGATACAAAATCAAACCTTTAAACTATTCTATCCATTATCTAACATTATTTGAAAAACCTTTTCCAATTATAAAAGGCAGGACTGTAGTATGAAGGTGCCGAAGTTTATTACGATTCACTCACTGTTCCATGTAACGGAAGTATTCGGCGGCACTTCCGGAAGCTAAGTAGCCCATACAGTTGGAATGTTTAACACGCCACTAACTCCGGTAGAATTACAAGAACTCTTATTATACCAGTCTTTAACCAACCGTGAATTTTATGAACCACCGTAGTAAGAGCAGGTCTACGTATTTGCATACCGGCTGCAATTTTTAGTTATTTTAGATATAAAAATTCATGTAAAAAATGTTATATACAGTTGTATGCTTGTAAATTATATATGGTTGATTGGGTATACATAGTTCATTCATATTGCATACGGAGTCAGCATTATATTTTGTTTTTTCAGTTGCCTTTAAAAACTATTAATTTATATACAACACGATGTACCCAATAAAAAATAATTATTAAGGAAATATTGGCATGAATTAATTGATTGCCCGGATGCAAAAACGCCTTAGCCGATCGGTCTGACTCATCGTAAGTAGTAACACCCAGTTTCGTAGTTTTTTGCATTTATTTCATTTTGCTTGATAGATAGCAATGTGCCGCCAGTGACAAAGTTGTGGGTATTGAAAATATCTTTAATTTGCGCAATAACTCGTTCCGATTCGATGAAAATTGTGCCCAAATGTCGATTTTTTCGCCAGCTTACGGTCGCCACAGCTCGCCAGGAAAAACGCGTCTTCCGAAAGCTCCCCTGGACACAATTTTCATCGAATCGGGACGAGTGATGGCTCAAATTAAAGACATTTTCAATAACTATAACTGTGTCAATGGCGGTACATTGCTATGTATCAAGCAAAATGAAATAAATGCAAAAAACTGCGAAACTGGCTGTTACTACTTAGGATGAGTCAGACCGAGCGGCTAAGGCGTTTTTGAATCCGGGTACTTAATTATCAATTTGACATCGAATATTTTTCAGGGATGTATTGGTTTTTTGTCCCCCGTGGTGTAACGAAACTATCAAATTGGATTATTTTATCAGGTGGGAAAGTTTTAAAAATCGTTGTTGAAGTCGTGGATTTTATATAGGAAAATGCAGTAAGTTAAGTAGTAACAGTGGGTACAAGTAAAAAATCCGAAACATGGAAAAATCGACATTTGAAAAGCCGACACTCAAAAAACGATGACTGTCAAAAAGCCAATGAGTCATAAAGCTGTAATATTCATGAAAACAACAATGTCACCATTTTAAATGTCGATTTTTCGGTTTTTTGACACGTACCCGTAACAGCTAGGTTCGTCGGACACATCATCGTTTGGTTATACCGGATTCGTTGTTGCTAATTACATTACTGCATTTTCCTATGTAAAATCCGTGATTTTAACAACGATTTTTTAAACTCTTCCACGTGATAAAACAATTGAATTTTGTACTTTAGAGGTTACACCAGGGGGGATAAAACCACCCCCGCTTTGAGTCGAACCTGAAAAATATTCCATGTCAAAATTAATCCAAATCGCTATGTTGGGTCGTGGGAGACCCCAATCCGAAAATAATATCGTCCTGCACAGACAGTTTTCGTTATTTCGTTTCAACAAAATTACTGGATACTCTCCAAGTGTCATTTTACCGTGTAGATAAGTTATCTTGATAAAAAAATTATTGGTGCCCGTTATAAAAAATGAAATATAAAAGTGACATTTTTCACAAAGAAGATCATAGCTCAGCAATTTTCAATATTTTTTCCTAAAAATTTAAAAGTGCAGTTTTAGAAGGGAAAAAATGTAATATTCATGTGTGGGGTTTCCCAGTACCCCCAGGGTGCTTTAAGGGTTAAAAAACGATAAAATAGAACAAAAATACATCGTGTTTTACAGTTTTTTAGTCAATATTTTTGTTTTAAGAAGAATTTTCTAAGATCATTTAAAACTTTTTCGACCACCAAATCGCGATTGCCATATAAAGGGGAATCGGTAATCGACAGTCGTTGGCTATAACGGGAAGAAAGAAAAAAGACAAGCGATGCAAAGAATCGGGACAAGATAGATTTTCGACTGCGACCCTCGATATTCGTCGCAGTTCGATTTTCTACATATCCCCCATCCCTTTTTTCTCTTCTATAGTAAAGAGAGCGCTCCTTATGACGCTTGAGTTTCCCATATCGACACGCCTTCTATTACAGGCAGATGTGGCATATCCGCAGTCGTGTTAGGGGTGGGGGGTCAAGGGGGGTTGGTTTGGTAATCGCGTGCCATGCTGAAATACGACTCGGGGCCCTTGGCTCTGTTATTGCCAATCTCGCGGGGCTGAAAAAGGAACCCATACACGCCCCGAGGCCGAACTGGGCTTATCACGGGGGCGACGACGCTCCCATCAGATTCGATTTCCCGCGATTCCGTATCGAATTCGATACGGTTGTGGTTTTTTTGTGCACTCGCGCTTTAACACGAAAAAAAGCTCAGGTCTAAATACGACGTTTTGGTAAAAGCTTTTTTCGAAATCTTGGCGAACCGTTTGAATGAGAGGTGATGGAAATGAGTAGTGCAATTACCAAACCTATATCCAGGAAGTTTAGAAAATGCTAGGGGTGAAAAGATATGTCTGGAATTTGCGTGGCGAACCGTGGAATTTGAGCTATTCTGTGGTTATCGAACTCTTCAGCGTCCGCACGTCCGTCAGTTTTTATTATATTTCGACAATTTGGAGTATATTGTAGTACAACTTTAACAATAGCTTTTTACATTCTTTGTACACTGAAAACAGGATTTGGTTATCAAAAATTTTACGTTGGTTCTACTGTATAATTAATAAATAATTATGTTAAGAGCTATGTTTGCCTGTGATAAACATTAGATGATAATATAAATATAATGGATTTGTAATGCTCACGTTTTTAATAAATATATAGGATGTAAAGGTGGCCTTATAATCAACAAAGAAAATGGAATTGTGCAACTAACGTATTTATTTAATTTTTCGCTTTATTTCCTTCTGATGTCGGAATCTTGTCCGCCACATACAGAAGCGTTGCGAAAAATTGCCGAAAAATTATATGTCACAAGTATTGATGGAATTATATTTTACTTTTTTTTTAAACAATACAAAATTTTAATTTTTGTCACCAGACGAAATGAGGGAGATTCTTTCCTTTTTTTTATCCTGACGATTCCAGTAGTTGCAATAGGAAGGAAATGAAGTAAAAAATTAAATAAATATGTTAGTTACACAATTCCATCTTCTTTGTTCATTATAAGTTCATTTACATCATATTTTAGATGATAATGTTTTTATGTTTGAAATTTTCTAAATTATATCAAACATCTTCCATCGTAATCACTCGGATTCCAAACCCGCTAGACTTTGGTGAAACATTTATAATTTCACTTATCTCGACCTCAGACAAAATATAATAATAATAACAATGTCACTTAAACTAGAGGAAATAAAACTCCAACACTTCCGTTTCCAAAATACGTATATTTCGTACCAGCTTCCAGAGGCTACCGAATACGACTGAACTGACTGACCAAAGCCAACGATTGTCACATTTTTTTTTTCAACTCGTTACCATTAGCAACCACGAATATGTTATGTAGCCATCCGAATGTCACTCCCACGTGACCCATTTCAAAATTCACCAATGAATTTCGAAGTTTTAACATATATAGTTTCGAATTTTCAATTTCCCAAATCAGTGGTTCGTGATAAAATAATCTTTTCGAACTAAAACTCCCGCCTTAATTCTAACTCTTGGCACTCCCTGGCCTTGTCAGAGAAGAATGTCCAGCGCCCAGAGTTCAGTTCTCCACGAGAATTTCCCCCGCATCCTTTTCGGGACCGAAACCCCGCTTATCCCTGTTGACATAGCACTCCCAGGCCAGTCATGGATTTTTGTAGCGCCCAGGAATCGGTCCACATGCGGTCCACTGCCCTTTATTCCAATATTCGAGCGTATCTTCGAACATAACCAATATTTATTCCCCATCTACTTTTTATTCAGTCGCATTTCAGTAGCCCTTGTTGCGTCTGCAGCCAACTTCTACATGTACCTATTCGTAGTGCAATGGCGTAGAAAAACTGCAGAAAACCTACGCCGAGGTACAAGAAACACATAACACACATGCATCGTAAAAATAGATTCCCAATCTCAACAAATAACAACAAAAATTAATAATGAACCCACGTCCTTGGGAGCGAGCATCCCCCACGCCTCCATGTGAATTCTCTATTAGGACAGCAGTGGGGCACCCCCAAGGCCGGAAATATTTTTGAAAAATACAAATTTTTGATAAATTTCGATTTGACAGTTCATGTAAAGGAATAACGAACTTGTTAAACTAATTGGTCATTCGCTGATTGGTCCATCAAACATTTTTTCCATTTCACTTGCCAGAAAATAAATAAAGCTAAACTTTTACTTTATAATGAATTACGTTTGAAAAACGGTCCGTCATCAATTCAGCGAACAGATACGTAAATGATAACCGAATTAACGCAAACAATCCCAAACATGATGGCAACTATTGCGATGTCACAGTTAATACAAAATAATGACGTCACTCCCAATTAGGCGCAGTTTTATAGCTGAAAATCGTTAATTTTTTTATTAATGAGTTTTGCAAATAAATATGCCTGAACTACGGTATATTCCAATTTGTATTGTTTTAATGTTATAAATATTATTCTAAACATTTTTTTCTAAACATTTCAGTATATAATATATGACTCTGGGTTGTGTCTGATTCTAAATATAGTAAAAGAAAATTGTGTATACTTGTTATTTAAATATAGAATAACTTCTTTTTATACATATTTTAATCATAAATATTAAATATAATAAATAATCTTGTCCATATACAAATTTTGCTCACCAATGATCACGAATAAGTCAGGTTATTTTAAAATAATGATGTACAATTAATCATATGTATATATCTATAGACGAAAAAGGCATAGGAGTTTATAATTATGTGAAATATCCGAACCCATTCCACACGTTTTGTAATGAGTTATAATAAATTTACATTTATTTTTATATATTTTTTTTCAAAGGAGGATGCCCACGAGCATAGATGTTTTTCGCCCCGGAGATAGACCCTCTGAAGATGATAAATCGGGTTAGAATATAATAAGAGTTAAGACCTAATTCCAAATTTGTGTATTTTATCATGAGAGAAAGTTTAAAAAATCGTTCTTGATGTCGCGGATAATATGTAGAAAAATGCAGTAATATAAGTAGTAACAGTCCGTACTCTTTTGTTGGCAATATAAACAGAATGTTACTACTTACATTTTTCAGTCTCGGTAGATTTTTTTTAAAAGAAGTTAGTTTATTTTTCTTTAATACTGTTTCAGTGATGCTCAATACTGCTTTAAGTGGCATGTTTAATGAATTTATTACAGTCTTTAGTATCAGCAATTAAATACGTTAAACAAAACCAGAAATACTTAACCCTTAAAGCGCCCTGGGGGTACTGGGAGACCCCACACATTCCGTTCTAAAGCTGCATTTTTACAGCATTTTTTTTATCTTAAATAAGCTACATTTCAAGAGGCACAAGTTAAATTTTTAGGACAAAATATTGAAAATTGGCTGAGTTACGATTTTTTGTGTGAAAAACGTCACTTTTGTATTTCATTTTTTATAACGAGCTCCAATAACTTTTTTATCAAGATAACATATCTACGCGGTAAAGTGATACTTGGAGAGTATCCAGTAATTTGGTTGAGACGAAATATCGAAAACTGTCCGCGCAGGAAGATATTATCTTCGGATAGGGGTCTCCCACGACCCCACATGGCGCTTTGTGTTATTTTTATAAAGGGAGTCGCTTTAAGGGTTAAGAGTCGTAATTTTAATTTCATAATTACATAATTAGAAAATAGTAAATGTTTACAAAAAATTGCAAAGAAAAATGTTAACTGAAAAAATAATTATTAGCACAGATCAAATTTTATAATATAATAGCTCACTGTTACTTTATACTATTACTTCGTAGTAGTAGACTTAATACTTTATGAAGGTCTTTTGGAACCTGACGAAAGTTATTTTATGCTTTTTGTAATTCAGAGCACTGATGAATACGTGCTCTTTTGTTGCATTTTTTTCTCCTCGGTTTAAAAGTAGATATGCTGTTTTATAACTATTAATTTATTTATAAAATATTGAAATACTATGGATAATATTAAAAAAACTCTATTTAATAGTGAAAATAAATTCTAAGAACTCTCAGAGCAGATATATTTATATTGAGCACCATTTACATGCGTTCAAACTTGACCGACAGATGCGGCAGTTTATCGGTTTGAGTCACCAATATGTTCAGTGACAATAACTAATTATTTATTTACTTAATGATAAACAAATAATTTAGCTCGTTGTAATAAAACAGTTTTATTAATTCATCTTCCTTTAAATAGCGTAATTTAATTACATTTGGTTGATTTAAATAAATTCAACTAATTATATTAAGTGAATTAAACTGTAGGCTTTTTAAGTGTGTACTAAAGTGAAATTAACGTTCTTTTCTCCAACTGTAAAAGTAAACATATTTAAGCTTAAATGATTTAAATTTACTAATGTCATAAGAAAAGAGACAATATTAAATACACAATTACCTACATGTATCATGTGAAAAATGCAACTAAACTTTAAGTCATTTCAATTGTTTATTTCTACATTTCAGAAATAAAATATTTTGTCTATTAATTATAATGTTCGAGATTAATTTTGCAAACAATTTTAGTTGAACTCTAAGTCACACATTATTACCTTCCGAGAACAGAGAAGTAGTATTTTCCATTTCCATGCATATTATGTGTTGTTCTAATAGGTTATTTGTTAATTAAATAGTACTAGGTAAGAAGCTATGAAATTGTATTAATTTACAATGGAAATGAACGCAACGCTGTCGTTGTAGAAACGGAAATCCGAGAGCTGCAATTGCTCGGTGGGATTTTTATTTCGAGATGATGTTGCAGGAGCTGTAAAGTACTGTTTGAAATTCGTAACACTCGGAGGATTTAAAGTGCATTTTCGCTTAAAACCAAGCGCGCTTTACACGATTTCGACGTAGGATTTTACGTTAACGTGTAATTTGAATCATATATGAAGTTTCTTTCATAAAAATATTCCATGAATCTGAAGACATTAAAAATATCATAAAGATTTGCAATATTTTACATATGATAATATTAACCAGAATTTTATTAGGTAAAACTAATTGCATTTATCCTGCAAAAGAAATACTTCTTTTCTAATTAATAAATGTATAAAAAATGTTGTTAATGATAATCGCATATTTTTATAACATTTTGTTTTATTTGAGTATTAATAAAGTTTATTAATTCAGTCTAATGGTTTACAATGTGCAGAATAAAACTGCTGGACTCAAATTTAATTCCAAAGGAGTTAAAGTAGAACAGTTGAATCAGGAATAAATTTTCAATCTAAATGAGTTACATTGGAGTTTTCTGGAGTAAATAATCTAAGTCAAATTAGGGCTATATTAATGATTTACTGCATGATATTTATAGTGTACTCGAAAGGATTCAAATATCTTTAATACCCTTTATTAGATAGAGTAAGTTACTTTCACCATTTTAGAGTATCAGGAAAAAATGTCGATTCATGTAATTTGGAATAAACTGTAAAAAGTAAAGGTAGCCTTTCAACCAATGAGCATTTTACAATGAAACGGAAAAATTTGAAGCATTACAATATCTACAGCAAACAAATTTGTCATAGAGAGATAGTAACTCGCTGTCTACGTACATCCTAACTAAATATAATTTTTAAAATAGGCCTATGGTTAAAAATAACTATCAAACTTATTAAAATCTACATATTTCTGAATTTGTTCTTTTTGAGAAATACAACCAGAATTTCCAATTTTCTTAAGGACAATAATTATCATTCTGATGTCTCTGATTACATTCTAATTTTATTAGATGATGTCTAGTTGATTATTAATATTTCAATAGATCTATTAAACTATAGTTTAAATAAAAATTCATCGAAATCTGCCAATTCAATAATTTACCAATATTTGCATTTATTAACGGATTAAATTTAGTTTTAAATTTTGAAATACAAAATGTAAATAGGTTTTTGATGTTCCTATTTTCTTCTATAGTAGCGGATATTACAGTGATTTTTTTTTTTGAGAATATCCTCATTAATAAAATTATCTTTCAAATTATGATTTAACTTTAGTTGAGTATGTGACATTTTTTCCTCAAAATTTTCAACAAAATAAAATTTCTTTTGCACTAGAACTAAAAAACAAAAATAAAATGAATTTTCTAGATATTCTTGTTGTAAACAATAATGGTATATTAAATGTGCATTAAATTAGGTACTTCTTTTGGTATTATTGACATAAATTACCAAAAGAAAAATTTAATTTCGGCGAATTTAAGTACAATGGTTGTCCCGATTATATTATAAAAAATTGCATCAATAAAAGAGGCAATAGATTCTACAATGAGCATGACACTTATAATATTGAAAATATTTATTGCAAACAGTTATTATATCATATATAAAAGCATTTCTGAAAAAATACAAAACAATTCTAGCCTGTCAGAGAAAGAGAATTGTACATAAACCGTATAATGTCAATATCAGTGGTATTAAACGATATAAAGGCCAACTTGATAAACTAAACGATGTATGAGACCCATTTTTGTGCCTGGAAACCTCAATACACTTTTTCGATGGCTTTCCTGAACTTTTGAAACTGCAAAAGACACCCTTTATAATCGTTCCTTAAAAAAATCTTTGATAAAAATCGATAAAAAATATTTTGAAGCGAACAAAAATATTTTCCGCCACAAAAAGTCACTGAAGTGAGCATAAAGGATGCATTTTGCACTCGTAGGTTAGGATATTTTATAATTCTGGCATAATAGAACAATATTCTGCGGCCAGATTTGGATTCAGAGCAAATTGTTAGACTCTATGTATCGAAAACAGATATATTGGGACGTTTATTCTAACAAAATATTTTCGAAGTTTCTAATGTTTTAAAATGATTCGTTAGAATTCTTAATTTTTCAAAACTTCAAAAACAATAGTATAAGCATAACAAATTGATAAAACTGACTATAATATAATATGTACAAGTACAGACTTAAACTTGGAAACTAAAGTATGACATTGATTAACAAATATACATTTTTTAAAAAGACACTAAACTTCTATAATATGATGTTGAAGCAGTAATAAATTAGGTCCTGTCGAAATGAAAAAGTATTTCACAAAAAAGGCGGACCGGTTTTTTTCCGCGATCGACGGTGAAAAATCGGAAACTTTGAAAAGTGAGGGTAAGGGGGAAAGACGAACGGTTTAAACGTCGGTTTCTTCGCTTGTCCATCTGGGCTAAATGATGCGATAGTAAAAAAGGTTCGCTAAGAAAGGCTGCTAGAATCCGGAAAGAGCCGGAACATACCGAGGGCACGAAGAATGCCCCGAATACTGCCGTGATAGATTGCACTCGGCTACCCACTGACGGTATTCTCTTTTCCATCCAGTTCGCTTCTTCCGTCTCACTCTGCCGAAGGCTAAGAATCGTTCCACTCGAAGAGATTCTCACAAATGCCTAGATTTTCATTTCCGGAAATGGGGCAAAGTCGATATATATATGGATAAGCTGCCTGGATGCAAATCACGATGAGGCGTTCCGGATAGGAACTGTGCTTAATCCTGGAGGATATTAATTTCTGCAGCCCAGTAAAAACAGCATTTCCTTAGGTACAGATGAATTCAATATAGATTTTGTTTTGAAATCTGCAACTAAACATTGGGTGGTGCGCTAAAAGGAAATAACGAGAATGAAATTATGTAATCTTAGATAATTTGTGGTCCCTTAATCTAAATAGAATAAATATTTGATAAATGTTTTATGCACCTCAAAACAAAAATTAAAATACTGTTTATTGTGCATTTTTACCTTCTGTTCAGCAATGCAGCGATAAAAAATGGTAGTTTAACATATAACTAGTTTTAAAACAACAATTTTTTTATCTGTCTGATTATATGAGCTTCACTTTGATCTCTCACCTTACGGTTCTTTTCATAATTCAGTGAATTTTTCTAATAGAGTTGCATAGTATAGACTTTGGAAATGAAAATAGCAGAGAATATCAGAATCAGAAATGACCATGACTTAGAAAAAATAGAAGAATGTGACATTATAACCATTCCTCTATATTCGAGATATGTAAACACTAAGTTTTCTTGACAATTCACAACTCTTATGCAGCGATGAAAGAAAAGCCCCCTTCCCTTATTGATTCAAAATCCTTTTTTCACAGATGGCAATTTTCTAATCAGTTTTTTGTTTTTTACTTTTATTTAAAAAAACTGATCAATTTATAAATAAAAGAGATTATTGAAGTCGACGTCGTACAGAGTAAAATAGTGTAAGTAGTAACAGTCAGTACCATGTTTCACTCGAAGGTGTTGAGGACTCTTACTACTTAGATTAACGTGTTCTAGTGTACAAAATACGCGATTTCCATAATGATTTTTTAATCTTTCCCATAAGGTAAAATAATGGCATTTGCTTTTAAGCCTCACGCTCATCAGTGTTGAAGATTCCTCCTTTTCTATTTTTTCAGCTGCAGTCTACACTAAGACAAAATGGAGGTTGCCCACACAAGTATAGGTTATTTCCACCCTTGAAATGGGACCTCCGAAACTGATAAATTTGGTTAAAGTCTGATGTGAATTATCACTCAATGTGGTAAATTCGATTATTTTATCATGTGGGAAAGCTTAAAACAGCGCCGCTAAAGTTTTGGATTATAATCGAAAAATGTGAACGTTACTACTTAAATTCCTGCATATATTCCTGCGTATGATCTGCGACTTTACTGCGACAACGATTTTTTAAACTTTCCACGTGATGAAACAATCGAATTTGCCACATTAGGTATTAGTTCTCATTTATACTCTAATCGAATTCAGTTTTGGGAGGTTCCATCTATAGCGCAGAAATCACCTATACTTGTTTTGGATTATATGGGCACCCTCCTTTCTGTACTTTAAAGAATCTCTGAATAAACAAGTTTGTCTCAAATAACACTGTTTTCGTAACTAAAGAAGAATGAGGTTCTCAGGTGATAACGAACCCCTATTATGTCGTTACTCATTAAAATAAAGGGAAATGAAACTTTAGGAACTGCTCGTAACTCTATATAAATATTGTCAAAGAAACCTCAAAATGGATCCCAAAACCACAACGCTTTATTTTTTCTCCTTGACATAGCCACTAAAATATTAGCCACTAAACTAATTTAATATTGATTCCAGGGATACGGAAGACTTTTCGCGAACAATGATTACTCGTTAATGAAACCTAACCATTTGTCTCGGCGCGGACGGGCGACGCGATATATTATGGATCGCCGTATGCGCTCGCTCATTGTCCCGAAATTACAGCGGGCTGCGGAGGGGTTTCCCGGCGAATTGTGGCGAAACTTTGCCCACACTCCTGGATTCCACCCCAAAAGTGAAGTGTACATACATATATATTAGAGGGACAAAGAGGGTGAGTGAGAAAGAAAGCTAGGGAGACGTTCCTGAAGCGTGCTTGCACACACGCCCGGTCACCCCCGGTCGGTTTCTATAGAGACACGCGTCTTCTTGCCACTTGAGATTCTCGCTTTTTGCATCCCTCCGTGCAAGTATGGGTGCCATCCTTCAATTTAGTCCCAGCCGCTACTTTTTTTTACCCCTGAACGAACGCGACTAGCACCCGTACCGCGGATACGCCACCTTCTACTTGGTTGCTCAAAAACAAAAAGCAACGATGGATACGAGGGGAAAACACAAAAAACCGCGACGAAAATGGTGTTTTTTGAGCAAAAGAATATCTCATTTGCGGCGATTCCAATTAGATTAATGAAATGCGCCCCCTATATTTCGATAACTGGACGTCGAAATCACTGCCGGCTGCGAGCTTAATTGGAAACGCGATGCAAATAAACGCAGTGGCGGTTGGGCAATGAAATTTTGCTGACGAAACGATGTTTGGTTTTTCGATAACGTGCTTTTATTAGATGGATTTTTAAAATCCACTTTTGAAAGCCTGCAATGCAATAAGTAGATTCGTGGCATGAATGAATTAATGAGTTTTACACTTGAAATGACTTTAAGTAAATGTCGAGCCAAGTTTGATAGTAGCTAAAGTGAAACTGCAATTTAAACTTCTTTTTAGCAATATTTCACTTTACAATAGAGATTGGATACGTTCATCTTATAATTTGAAAAATCATCAGCGAAATGTAATGAAAAGTTTAAGTTGTTTAAGTGTTTTGACTTTTGAGTCAATTATTTTCAAGCCCATCGTGGATTTCAGCTGAAGGTGCTTGAGATATCCTGGCTTTTTCATTAATTATATATCCATCGGCTTAGCATCAATCTCAGAAATCTGATTTGAGCAATTCCAACATCGTCAAGTAGATAAAGACAGATCAGTCAGGCGTGACGCCTGGAATAGGGTTAGAAGTGTCCAGAAATATAGTTCGGGTTTCATTGTTGTCCATTGCACATTGGAAGTAAATGTGTTCTATGTCTTTTTGCACGTCCGTCATTTAGGTTATAATATGACTCTACAATCAAAAGTAAAAACTGACAACAGCACTCTGATAAGATAAACTCAATCATTGTTGTTATGAACGTATTCAGAAACTTTAATAAGGATCAGTAGAAAATTACATTTTAGTCAGACATGTTTTCGAAGAATGGAATATCTTCTTGTTTTGTCATTAAACATTTGTAACCTAAAAAATAGTTTACAGTTGATCGCTTTCTTTATTTTTTATCGTTAAAAGAACCAATTATATTAATTTAATGTAGTAAATTTATTACGAATAGAATAAGTAACAAAGTGCTTGGTGCAAGTCGAGATAAATTGCAAGAGCCATGGAATTTAAACCAGTCGTTACAAATTCGTATTAAAGTAAGATTGCTTGAAATGACTTCGTGTTTACAAAGATTGTTGAGCAGAACAATCAACTATCCGCTACTACTGAAACTTGCCGACTACGAAGCGAGCGAAAATTGTTCCAACAAATGTGTTTCGAGCACAGTGTTTTCAAGTCCACTTGAAACTCTATATCAGTTAGCATAATTTCGCTCCTTGGTGATCGTTCCGGGTTTCATATAAGGGTGTAGCACTAACGATAACAATAAACAGAAACGGCGCAGCGTCTTCTCTGGCAGGCAGCTGCAAAGACGAAGCGCCAGGCTTTTCACGAAAGTTTTCAATTACGTTTGGGTCGAATAGTAGATTCCATTGCGCAATGGTCCGCGTCTCTTTGTTACGATTCCACGTCATCTTTTTTACCCCTCGTATACGAGAAGAAGCAGCCGAGGCGAAACGCTTATCTCAGGTGTAGGAACGGTACTCGATTCGATTCTAAGCTCTCGGATGAAACTTGCAAACTGTAAAAGTTACTTTCCAATTCGATGAATCGACCTTCCCTTAAAACGTGCCTGGAGTGAGCAGGAAACTCCTTTCCTTTCTTTCGGATAAAGTACTGCGAGTGTATATACAATGGCCAAGTAACGATCACGCCGTCCCTCTTAATTTCTTCGCTTTTACCGAACTACCCGAAAGTTCTGGGGGAACTTGCGAATTGGGCGAGCATTCTTCCGGAAACGCCGTGTTATCGGTGACCTTAATTATTAAGAGGAGGTTAGGTTCTGCAGGATGGTCTTAACGAATGGCTCCTCGCGATAGGGAAGTATTCAGGGAATCCAGAGATTTACCGATTTTGGGTTCTCGTTACACCATTGAAGCGATGATTGATTGAATAATTACGACGGAAAGATGCTTCTATCGTTTCAACAATTTTCGAACCTCCTTAAAATTACACGAATTTTCTCTTTGTTATGACAGCATAATTAACGACACCCTGTCAAAAATGTACAGATAATTGTGCAACAAAGTATTTGTGGCAACGTGCATAGTTTATCATTAACATCCAAATAGACAAAAAATTAAGAAAAACAAAATTTTGTAAAATCGTGGCATCATCATAGTATTTGTTTCACAATCCCTCCAAAAGAGATGCATCCGAATTTAAGTTGTATCTAACACTAAAAGGTTTGGTTGCTGTTGATAGACTGAAACAAGATGTTTAAGGAGCCTAAAAATTGTGGTTGAAAAAGTCAAGTTGATGTAAATGAAGCATTTTGGTTGAAAAAATATACGTTGCGTGTCGACAAGTCGGATATTGTCTCAAACGAAGTATTCGGTTTTTGATATTAAAATCCAACCGTTTGGTTGCCGTAACCGAACATTCAGGTTACTCCAACCCAATGATTAAATTAAATTCTTTGGTTATCTCAATGGAACCATTTCATTATGGCAACCAAAATAATGAGCTGTCATAACCAAATTATTGGATTATCCTAACCGAAATAATATGTTCTCGCAACCGAATTATTCAATTATCGCTACAGGTCCCGTTGACTTCTGCATCCGAAATTTTCCTCTATAAAACCTAAATATTCAATTATCGGAAACGTAGTATTCGGTTATCTCAACAGAAATCATTTGGTTATCGCAACCGTAATATTTGGTTATCGGAACCAAACAATTTGGTTTATTCCTGTTTTATCCTAGTTTAGTATCGATTACCACATTCCTTCAATTCTTACAGCCGAACTAGATTGGTAACCATAACCAATCGATGCAACGCGCAAAACCAAATACGATCCAACCAAACCGGTTTGGTTAGAAAATGATAATTCTTACATTCCAAGTACAATAGCTATAAAATTCTCTTGGTTATATAAAAAATGTTGTAATTTTATCATTTGAAAAATCCATGCTTATGTATACGAATCCCATTGTCGCCAGACAGGATCTAATTAGAGCTTTCTCGAATTTGTTACAGAAACGGAAAGAAGCGTAAACGCGGCAGCATCAGGAGCGGCTGGAGCCGCGGGGGTCTTCTGGGGGTCGGCAGCCTCTCCTGCCCCCTCGACATTGCCGGCAGAAGCTGTAAGTAGCCCCGCGGTCACGCCGCCTTCGACGTCGTCATCCGCACCCTCACCCTTAACGTCATCTACACCCGTCTCTGCTCCCGTCACTGGCGACGACAAAACGGTACTTCAGGTGAGTCCCTCTACATATCGATTACCTACACGTATTTTTATAGCGTTTTTAAGCGAAGAACAGCTTTTAAATCTTCTCCGGAACACTGCTCGAGACGTCTTGATCTTTGATCTATAGGCCGAAGTGTCGTAGATTTTGTTATCTTTCTCTTACACTTTTCACTTCAAAATTCCATTAATTCTAACGATAATTTTTTGAAATATGTTGAAATTTATGATCTTTATTAGTATTATTATTTTGTATTAATGACATTAAAAGCCTCCAAATATTTTGGGTACAATTCTATATAAATAATTTTTTGTCCGAGGGGTAATTTGTTAAATTCAATTAACAACATTCTGGTTACTTTAACCTATTAATCCCAAAATGTTTCATTTTTCTCATGAACTTTGACACTATATTTTAACGTTTAAATTCTATGCAAAAAATTTCACGATAGAGATTTATCGGCCAAAGAGCACTCCTTCGATCGGTGTATGAGATATTTTTGAAAATTCAAAAATAAAAAAGTTATATCGGCTTTTTCAACATTTTTTTTCAAATTTTGTAATGTTACTATAAATTGGCAATGGCTTTGGAACATCTCTAAAAGTCATAAATATCATATCAAAAGTAAATTTGCCATTCTATGCAGATTTTCCGAAAAGTAATATAAAAAATGGCGATAAAATGGAATTTTTATTGGTAATATCACAGAATGTATACGAAATAAAAAATTAATATAATAGAAATGAATCAAATACTTTCAAGTAACAAGTTGGAATTGAAATCGATTAATCAGCCGCCATTGTGGATCAGCTATTTTAAAACCCTAAAAACTGACTTTAGATTGATCATCAGTAACACCAATAACTCCTAAGTTAGAATTTGCAAGTAAATTCGAATAATTTTTTAAAATGTCGCTCGTCATGTTGATCCGACACTTAGAATTTTAAAAAATGGATTTCAGATTCGTCATTAGCGACCTCAAAAATCCCAAGCTTAAAGCTGATTTCAGATTCTTAATCAGTGATCCTAAAAAACAGGGAGATACTAAAATGTTATGCAATTCTATTATTGTTTTTTTTTTTAATTTTGTATGCATGGCTACAATATTAGAAATAAAAATCCAATTTTACGCCGCTTTTTTGAGATGATGTTTTCTGACTTTTAGAAATATTCTAATGACATTACCGGTAGTAATATTCGGTAATTTGAAAACAAGATCATGTTTCCTCGAGGAAAAGATTGGATTACTTTTTTTATAAAGCGCAAATAACATTTTTATTTGAAAATTTACAAAAATGTCATGTGCGAAATAGCGACCATTGGCCAATAAGCAGTCAGTATTGCAAAAATTTTCTAGTAAATTTTAAATGCTAAATATATTGTCAAAGTTCATGAAAACCAAAATTGTTTTGGCCAATTTTGGGCAGTTAAGGTCAATTTGAACGTCATTGGGTTAAGACAACTTTTCGTCAATAGCAAAATGTATTAAATCTTATTAAACCTATTACACATTATTATTTACGTATTCAAGAATATAACAATATTTTTTAAACATTTTTCCACGCGTGCGCAGCAGCAAAATGGTTCCTACAGTGAATGTCAAGAGAAAAGGTGCAAAAGTGATGTCTCCAATTCAAATTGCGGGAAACAAAGTATCCAAAAGGATTTTTAAAATATATGTTAGTGGTTATAGCAACAATCTTGCAAAAAATTATAAACTGATCAAGAAAGCGCAGTACATGATTCATGTATTTGTCCTTTACTTCTTAACCAGTTGATCTTATAAAGTTATAATGGCACCACTTATGAATCAAATCATGCATGAGAATTTCATCTCAAATAAAAATGATCAAACGCCATTATTCTTAAAAAGCAAGTATTTTTGAAATAATTAAATTCTCATTCACTTCCATTGGCAAATATTTTCGGTATTAAAACAAATAATTGCCAGAAACAGATTATTCAACGATATTTTCCGTAATTTCAAGGTGGTAAATTGAAATTCAATATCTCGTTGAAAAACATTGCACGAAAAATTTTTAATTAAATTTCAGTAAGAAGTACCATTGAGGTGAAACATTATTTGATAAAGAACGAAATCAACCATAAATTCTTCCGTTTTTAATAAATGTATTATTTAAATATGAATCTGCAGATAAAAATGACTTGCCTCGAAGAATATTAAAATCTATCACAGCTTGAAACTTTTAGAAATTGATTAAAGGTCAGATTTGCAGGAAATTAGAATTCGATATTTAAATTTCGAATTCTCGACACACTCATCGTGCAGTCGGTGCTCTCATGCCTCGTTGCGCAATTTATGTGCTTTAATTAGCAGAGTCGCTCCAGGCAAGTTCACCAAGCATTAGATCGTTCGCATATACGCGCGTACCAAAAGGTAAAATCGTCAAGCTCACCGTCGGTGACTCCGGTAAAAGCTCTCATTTAAACAACGAGGGCACGGAAGCGAAAAAGGGTAACGAGGACTCGAGCTTTTTATACGTCTTATCGATAATAAGAACAGAAACATCGAGGTTTATTAGGATGAAGAAAATTCTGCCCCATTCCATTTATAATTCAGTGAACCGAATGATTTCATTAATTTGCACAAGTATTAAGATTTTCGTTGTGATTTTTTCAGCTTTTTGTTTTATCTTTGCGGTGGAAATAAGACAATAATTAAGTTTAAACCAGTAAGATCATATTTTCCAATAATTAATTGATAACAAGTTTAAGGTAATTTTGTAATGTCTTTGATGTCATTAATAAATTAACCTCCTTTTATTAAAGAAAAAAAAATGGATACAAAAGTGGAAGTAATTTTACGGTGAAAAGTTGGTAATGCAAAATATTTTTCCTGATATTAAATATATGAAAATGGATATGCACATGTGCTGTGATTGGTGGCACATAGGTAATTTTAATCCTTTTTTGGTAATTTTGAATAAATTGTTGTCTCATTTTCATATATCCAAGTTATGGTAATACTGAAAGTTTTTATAAAACACATTAAATAAAATGAACGTACTGGTGATGTCAATTTTTCATTAATAAAATGTCGAATAATGTAGTTTTAAAGGAGTATTCCCACTTGTGTAGTTCGTTCCGACCTGTAGTAGGTGAGAGCTTACACCAAAAAGTCAACTTCGATTAATTTATCGCATGGAAATGTCGAGGATTTTACATAAGGAAACGTAATATTCTAAGTAGTAATAGCCGCGCCCCGTGTATGGTTCCCAGTACGTATGGACTGTTACTACTGAGAATTTACTTACGTATAATCTGCTAATAATTTTTTCAACTTTCCCACTTGATAAAAAATTCGAATTTACTGTTAGATGTTATTTATCGACTCTTGAGTGAAAAACCTAAACTCAGGGGCATCCTCTTTTACGTCTGACTGAAAATTTTCCACAATTTTTTGTTACTTTGTTAAAAATTAACACTCCGTGAAAAAAAGCATCTTAGTTTGTCCGTTATTCTTCGATAATTTTAAGCATGGACAACTTTATTATTTATGCATAAAAATGTCTGAACATTTGTAGGCGGGTATTTTCAAGTGTGCGTTTATAGAATCCGTCACGAAAATTTTGAAAAAACCACCCCTTCTTATTCAATTTTTCAATTTAAAAAAGAAAAACACGGTTTTATAAGGTAATTTTTTGTTTAAATCGTATTTTTGATGCGAAAGAGGACGGTGACTATAAACCACGAAAACTGTTGTACAAAATGACAAAATAATAGTTATACGAACAAAAAATTCATTTATCATCATAGAGTGGTTGTGCGACCACGCCTAAAATAACATTTTTACAAAAAATCGGTATAATATAAATTAAGTTTTATAAAGGAATAAGAGCAGCTTTTATACTCTCACATACTAAAGACAATGCTTATGATAAAAATGTCTACCCATTATTGATAGTTTTAGAGATGAAGACCGGAAGTCGCACGATATTCATCATATTTTTCATTAATTTGGTGTGGTTGCACAACCTCTCTATGATGAAAAATGATTTTTTTTATGCGTATAACTTTATTATTTTAACATTTTGAGCCGGAGTTTTCATGGTTTCAGCTATCGCCAAGACCTCTATCACATCGAAAATACGATTAAATAAAAAATTACCTTAACAAATTTTTTTTTTTAAATTGAAAAATAGGGTAAGAAGGGGTGGTTTTTGACCATCCGTTCGGTTTTTTGAAAATTTTCGTGCCGGATTCTGAAAGAATACACTTGAAAATACCCGCCTACAAATGTTATTTTTTAAAAATAAACATTCTATTCCAAAATTTTAAATAAAGTTCGACGCTATTAAGTGACTTGTGAAATTGTCATAGTATTTCATTCATTAGAAATTTTAGAGGCTAATTAATCAAAATTGTTCAAAGGGTATTCGACATTACAGAACTATTCTACTTGCCAGTTGATACACTGGTTACTTTGAACATTTTAATGCTATCTCTAATAGAAAATTCTATTCTCATGTTTTAAGCTATTATCTCTCTATGTCCACGTATTTTTCGTCGGGGTTTCCAGTCTAGAACACATGAATTTCGCAAATTCCGTAGTTATAATTATATGAGATTAATTAAAACTCATTCTTAGAATAATCCTGGATTTATTAAGCTATATCATTTAATAGAAAATCCATCACTAAGCAATTGATTCACGTAAAAGATACGAAGGACGTGGATCTTTTTATATCCAATAATTAAAATATACCGAAGTAAAATCAAAATTAGTTGCGGACTTTGATATCTCTATAATTACATTTCATCAATTAAAAACGAGGGAATTCTTGCCTTGAAGCTAATCGCGTAACCAGGTCGAGACAAAGACGTCGAAAGAATGAAATTCGATACCTCAAAATGAACAAAATGAACGAACACTAAAGTATCTTGGTTGGAATGAAGACTTTCACCTTCACAACTTAGCCACACGTGCTACATGATGAGATTCGCCACGTAAATGGGTAGAAAGGGGAAAATTCGAAAGCAATAAAAATGCAGACTTTCGCCCCTTGATGAAATTTCGGATATGAATAATTTATCATGTTGGAAAAATTATCCGCATATATAATTTCCGCTTGAGTTTTATCCGGAAATTGCCTCACGGATTATGCATATCGCAAAGTTTCCGTAAAAGGCGGTATAATATAAAGTCCATTTTTGGAGGAGTTTTGATTAAATGTATCGATTTCGTGGATATGAAGCAAATTAGTAGTCTTTGAAAAGTTGATAATAAGCTATTATTATTTTTATTTGGTAGCCAAAATTATTTAATAGGATTTTGTATACGCGTCTTTAATATATTATATTTACAAATATTTAGGAACAAGAGTTTTTTAAATGCTTTTACTTAATTACAATGAAAAAATAAAAGAATACTTAATTTTTTACAGTTTAAATTAAACTTTAGGACACGCTGCGTTGATTTTGTTGTTTTCCAATTGGAAATGATAGTTTGAAACACCAAATTTAATAATGTCTTCAGCGTTCATTCTTGAACGTTAGTCATATGAGCAATTCACTAAAAATCAACTTTCCCAAGATTTGTGATTAAAGGTGTCAGAAAGTAAGTTATAGAATGTGTTAGCCTCCAAAGGACGAAAGCATGGAACGTCTGGTACTCTGTCAAGGACATACCGAAGCGAGTTAATTCGGTATGAAATAGTGCTCCGACTCTCCAGAGAATGCAAGTAGATCTCATAACCCCTAAGTCTCGATCCGACTTTTCACCCTGTATAATCTACCACTCGAAGAAACTTTAGTCGCGACGCTTAATGTCGCTAATTGCTGACTCTCGATCCAAGTTAATTCACTTTTCCCACAGACGTTTTTCATTTCGCAGTTGCACTGCTGGATTTTTTCTTATTTAAATTGCTGTATCTAACTTTTTTAGAAATCATGATATGAATCCCTATGCTGTGGACAGAATCTGTCTTCATTTACTTATCTTTTAAATATTATTAACCGTCGACTAAAGGAAATTTGACCCAAGCGAAATTTCAAAGTGCTGTAACTTTTGAAAACAGGCACGAACGTCATCATGGAACCTTCATAAAAAATAATTTTTAAATATTGTAAGTGAGACTTCAAGTTAAAGGTTAAAAGAAGTTCAATAAATTTTATCCGATGTTTTAAAGCACTTTTATTACTCCCAGAACCGCTAAGATGATCACGACCACCATGGAGATCTGAAAGGTGTCGAAAAAAGTTTGTGGATCGAAGGGTCACCTATGTCTACAGTTCTATTAATATAGTTACTTCTAAATCGCGAAAATTATATACGAAGTGTTATTAGTCTAAGACATGGATGGTTTTGTAGAAAAATTACCTTGCACAATAGAAAAAAAACTTATTGAACATGGAACCTGCTAATGCAACAGTTGTATTTAATATTGTTCTTTTCCGCCGTTGCCTGGCCAACATTTCATCAATGTAACGTTACCTAAATTCCCGCTAGGTGGCGAAACCGTTACGCCACTTCATCGCAATGGACTGGAATGGAATTCAGAACGTATACAAAAGCGCTTTGTTTAAATCAAATTCATTGTACGTAATAAGTGCGGCTATATGTTAGACGAGAATGTTTAATATATACTAGTAATAGTTTCCATTGTATCATTAAGTAAATTAATAATGTAACAGTAAAAAATAATAGGATAAATAAAAGCCTGTGGAGATGTATATCATATTTTGATGTAGACAATTTAAGTCTCACTCACTCATCTTGCGTGATGTCGGTGTACCACGTCATGGGTAAAATAGGTATTCGACTTTTTATTGCCTTGGAGCGATCTGAACAATGGATAAGTCTGAACGATACTTGGGTAATACGTCAACATACACTCCTGGATTTGATTTGGTCCGACCACTCGTAAATTTCACTATGCAAACGAGATGGCAACAATGGACGTCGGCTCGTATCTCTCGCCCTGGTGGCTTTCGACATCCATCGTCGGTCTTTCTGTACATCCTCCTGGAAGCAACTCCCCCAATCAATCTACTCGCTTGAGCATTTCTTTTCTGTGTATCCATTCCCGGATGTCCCGAAGGAAACGAGAAAATAAAAGATGCTCCTTGACGTGTCGCATTGAGCATGAGAGCTTCACTTAGGGGAACCGACAGTCGCCTTAAATATAAAAGAGCCATTTCAGCTCTAAAAATTTCGTTTTGATATATGTTTTTGTTATTTAGATGGTGTTAAATATCCATCTACTTTTTAGCTTTGAAACAGTGAAATGTCGCTGAATAAATAGCGATTGATTGCCACACACAAAATGAACAGCATATTTTCATTATTTGGGTGTGATATTGATGGTATGAATTAATGAAGTTGGCAATTTAAAAATAAATTTTTCAAAATGATTCAAAACGTAGTCAAGTTGGTATTTTTTAAAAAGATGACGTACACATTTAAAAAAAGGAAATTCTACAGAACAAACACGTAAGTCAAAGAGAATGTTTATATACGTTCAGAACGTGAAGGACTCTTCCCTATCTTTTTTTTTTGTAATGTAATATTTTTCTGTAGCTATTTTGCTTGAATCTACCGTGATTAGGCTATGGCCAAATCATGCTAAATTATAACTAATAAAGATGCCTATTTATTTCTGAACGAGGTTAAAGCAAGCAGTGTCAAGGCATACGAAAAAAGAAAATAGTTGAAACTACTAACTACATAGCATAATAAATCAAGGCCATCGTTTTTTAGCTAATTTTACTCTCTAAATACTGACGTCGATTAGTTAGATACGAAATGTACATTTATAAACTAAATGTAATACTATTTAAATAGTAAAACCAAGTAAAATACGTAGTTATACCACATCCTAGTATTAAGGTAGTAAAGCCAACTATCTCTTTTTCCATGCCGCATCGAAATTTCAAATCAGGAGCAGATCAGAGACGTGACCAAAAACTGATAAGGAAGCCTAGACTGATTATCTTCTAAACTATATGTACACGAAAAAAACCCGTTGTAGATTTTGTCGAAAGTAAAAAAATTATGCAACCATCTTTATATCAAATTTGACAAATATTGCCAAATTGACTATCGCGTGGTAAATTGTCAATGCTATTCTATAAAGGACTTTGTCTCATCTATAAAATGAAAAAAAAAACTGCTTGGCACGGTACGATGAGAAATACTTACTTTTCATCTGTATATTTATTCTAGAATGAGGTTTATATCATATACCTTCATAACACCAATAAATTGTAGAATTTTCAGCAATTATTTGAATTTTTAACGCCGTTATTATTATCAAAATACTAAAATAAAATATTAAATTTTTATTTTCTATTAATTCCTTCGGAGTTCTCTAAAATGGTAATATTTAATAGAAAGCATACTAATCCAATGAAAAATATATTTTATTATTTCTTTGGCTGATTCTAATTAGGTTATACAATAATTAATATGATGTAGCAGTGTCAGGCTCATTCAATTTTCAATTAGCTATATAATTGTATTATATGTAATGTAAATTGCATTAAATAATTGTCTCATGTAGTTAAATATATCTATTAGGGAAATTAAAAACTTTTTTTTCTTTTAACTTGTAAAACCAGTATTTGTTTCAAATGCTACCCCGCCAATGGCCTGAAATCCGTTATGTTCTAAAAAATGTATTAAAACTGCTCTTTCATATTCTGTCATAAAAATTGAAATAACTTTATGGGAACAGACGACGTAGTTACTTTTTGACAAAACTAAGATTTTCGGAATACACGAAAAGGACGAATTGGTTGGGATATCCAATTAATTTGTTCCCCAAGCATCTGGAATAGTGTTCTGAAATCCAGACAATAAATTGGTTGGGTTAACGAATATTTAGTGGAGCAACTAATTACTTGGTTCAACTTAGCACAATCAATTATTTGTTTCGAAATGTCACACAATTCATAGTTGGTTGCCCAAAGCAACTCGTTTTTCTGCATTATATTAAGTATAACCCAACATTTTTAGACGCTTGTACGCCATTTTTATACCCATCATGTTGAATATTGAAATTGGTAAATATAATTTTCTATATTCCTGGAGCTCAGGACTAGGAGCAAGGATAGTTGAAACGTTCACATATACCCAGATACTATATCGTGGTTAAAAAAATCTTTTATGGTGAACAGTGTTTAAAAAAATCTCTTTTTTTTAATTAAAAATTAGCTATATCTTTTTCCCCCTAAGTTATTGCAATTTTTATTACAGAATCTGAAAGAGCAGTTTTGAAACATTATTTTACGTCATGCTGAAATATTATTAACATCATTTTTAACATCAAACGTCGGAACATACACTTTTTAGAACATAATGGATTTCAGGCCATTTAGCAAAAATAGCGACCTCTAGAAATTGTTAAAAAAATCTGAAATAATTAGGAAATTCTTTTTTTACCAAAAGAAATTGACGGGGCAGCACTTGAAAACAATTTTTTTTTTAATTTTTTGAACCACCCTAATATTTATATCAAATAAAACTACGATTGGGCGTAGAACGCTATATACAGACATAATATTAAAATACATTTTTCTAAAAGTTAATTTTGATTCCAAATACATTTTCCTGTAGCTGCAAATGCTGAACTTTATTTCCAAAACGTTATATTCTACGGTAGTAACTCGTCGTTTGGTACTAACTGGTTTAAGAGACTTTGGAAAGGTAATTTAATATAATATTAAATAAGTTTAATCTGTTTGAGTAAAGTTTATTCGGCAAGATTCTTGCCGCACGCTTTACATCGTATTTCCTCAGTGTCGGGCTGTAATACCTGTTTTGCAATTTCATTCGAGCGTCTTGCATTTCGCTCCCACTAAGTGGCATTGTCTTATTTACATGAGTCGTATGAGTCGCTAGAGGCATCTTCATTTCAATGAGAAATTCGAAACACCCTGAGATTTCATGCATCCACAAAGATCCCCGAATGCGAGAGGGTCCTCTCGTATCAGAAATTAGAATAATCTTTGCGTATAAATTGTCAAACAACCGGGAAACCACTAAGAGGTACTAAAATTGTCGTGTAATTTTCGTAGAAATTTCGAAGCAGATTCAGGTATTAAACAGGTTTTTCAAATTACTTAAAAATTCTTCTAAACTAATTTAGAAGCATTTTTAATGCATGCTACAACTTTTTTTTCAATTTTTGAAATTCAGCAATTGCGTAGATGGTATCTACACCAAGAGAAGAAAGGTTAATGGAACCATCAAAAACTCATGTAATTATAGTATAAGAATTAACAACATGAAAAATAGTGGTTAATTTCACAATTTAGAATATTGTAAAGTATACCATGCTGTAACTATTTTTACTATGACATGAGGTTATTTTCTGTTAATCAATTTTTAAAGATCTCACAAAATATCGATGATGATTTTCTTTTTTTAGTTGTAGTGCATTAGATGTTGGAGGGATTGGGGCTACTCAACACAAATCTAACGTCCTTTACTTCATTACGTCAGGATTGTTTCTAACTTCAAAAATGTATCTTTAAAAAACTTGGTATTTAAATTGCATATTAGAAAATATCTTTTATTATGCACTTACTTACATTTCACCATACCCCCGGAATAACGATATGGGCGAACGAAGCTTTTATTTCCTTTGGAGTATTTAATTAGTGTTAGTTCTCTTCTCTCTTCTGATTCTTAAATTAGGTATAAAATTTATGCAAAAAAGTTGTGTGTGTATATATATATATCATTATGTTGGGCTGTATAACAAAATGTTGGGCTGGGAGTATTATTTATTAAAAAAAAAACTTGATTAACTATTTTTTACAGAGCCACAAAAAAAATAAATGCAAAAAGGGCGTCTCTGTGAATCAGTATTCCTACCAATTTTATTGATTTTTTTCATAAGTATATTTTAAGTTTTTATGGCGAAATGAATGATTACTGACGATTTCAACTATTTTACAATTATTGTTTGAAGAAATTATCGTTGTTGTTCATTTATTCTTTTATAACAGACACAAATTAATAGTTTAGTCTACATTTATTTAAAGGTGAAGATTGCAGCAGTTGATGAGGGGATGATTATACTCAGAAATCAGTTTTTCATGATTTTTACAATAGAGGAGCCAATGCGTATGAGATACTGTAAAATTTTTTTGATAAGCAAAATGTTAATAAAGTAAAAGATTCAAAAAGAAGTTATTCAAAATGTGTTACCGAAGTTGACTTCCTCAAAATTTTTCGCTGTGGTAATTTGTGTTTACTATTTATTATAATTTTCCACAAAAGATGGGAGTTTTACATTTGAAAAATGAATAAAAAATACAGAAATAATTGTTTTACTTAAATAAAAACTGTAAATAATAACAATTTGTGTAAAATGCTTTCATTTTTACGGTAATTTTTAACAATTGCGGTAATCAAAAAAGTAAGTTGTAAAATTAAATAAAACTTATGATTCTTTAATCTGTAATGATAGAAAGATAAATAACACTTTTAATTTGTTTAAACAATTGAAAAATACATGTTATGACCAATGTAATACTTAACTATCATAGATTTTTTTAAAATATTATTGTACGTTAAAAAAAAAGTAAAAATTGTAAAGATTTGGTATTAAATATATAAAAAAAACTTTTTACCAGGTAAACTACACATGGGTAAATTTAGTCTTATTTTTTTTCATCTTTTATGATGTTTGAGAATGGCAGCATAACAATTCTGAATAATTTATTAATAATATATATTTTTTTAGTAATAAATATTTAAATATATCTATGTATATATATAGTTGTTTATTAATATCTCTGCAGTTTTGAAGTAAAACGCATAAAAAATCTGATATTTGAGAAAACTTTCTAGTAATACTATTACACTCTAATAATTATATTCTAACTGTATATTACATTTTACTTAACATTTTTCATTCTTCGTGCCCGCATTATTTCTGTGACATATTTAACTTGTCACAAATACATGTTAGTATCATTAACAATGACATTTATTTCAAAACAGAATTTTCAAGAATTTTCATATGGCATTGGATTTCTCATTTTATGTAGTCTTATGAGAATTAATTTCTAAAATTGCCAATTCGGTTGAAAATTCTTTCACAGAATTCAGAATACCTCGACTGCAGGGATTATACACAATCCGTTATGAAAGAAAAAAACTCCTGCAGGGGATACAATACCATAAGGAGGGAACAAATTACTTCCAACCGGGGTGCAATGGCCCTTTTTTCTTCATTTAATTCGTAATTTGATCTGTAATTAAAAAGCTTACAATTCGATAAAAGGGAATTCAGTGAATTTAAATCTTTAAGCACTAATAAAGGTATCACTTTTATTAATCTAAATTACTTCAAATTTTACGCACTATATTATGAAACGAATATTTAAGAGAATGTTAACTAATTCATTAAAATCTTTTTGAGTGCGATATCAGATATTTAAGAGGAACAGGGACAAAATTCAGAGATCTCTTGAATTTAATAACTGTTCAAACATTCTCTTCATAGTCTCTTTTTAAATTTGTTTAATTCTGGTGTATGAAAACAAATTTTGTGAGAAAATTTTGAATTTACTTCAAAGTTGCTATTGAAACTTGGTATTATTCACCTACCAGAGTAAGGGTTATTAGAATTAACAAAAATATATTTTTTACAAAAGCATTTTTAATACTTTTAAGATTTCAATAAATAGGCTGCTAGTAGGTACTTTAAAAAATATCTTAAACTTTTCATATACGTTGTACTTCAGTAAAAGTACCATTTTGTTATTCATTTGTAACATTTTTTAGCTAATTAAAATTTAGTTTTGTAATTTTCTAAAAGAAGATTAAAGAACAAAAAGTTTATTCAAATAAAAAAGATAGTAAAATTGACTATTTATATTTAAACATTAATTCTTGCTACCTAGAAAAGATTGGAATAACTATCTACTTCTCTAGCTTTTCGAATCTTTTGGAATTTTGCGTTCTTGAATTTTTCATTTGAAATTTGAAAACCTGACTCCAGATTTGCATTAGCAATGCAGAAATCATACGAGTACCTGGTTTCGTTATAATCAAGTACCTTATTACATGTTTACCCGCTATCTTGGATCTGTTATTTTGAATTTTGGAAATCTGATGCTGAATTCATAATACAGGTCAACATGGTTTTGTTGTCGGGGAGCTGTATCAAACAGAACAAAATAACGCGTTTTTTTAAGTACATAACCTCAAATATCTCAAAATTCTGACACGATGGACAAATTCTGACTTCGGGTTCGGATTCTACGCAACATCCAAGACCCCCTTTTTTGTAGGTCTGTGTAATCGGTGACTCCAAAAACTTCTGCCAAGCATATTCCATATGTTTTCCAGTTTATGAAAATTGTACACTTGATGAATTGAATATCAACCTTTTAAAGAGAATTTCTTCTGTTTTTCGAAGGTTACTATTAACTCATGAATAGGTATTTTATATAATTTAAGTTTCAGATAATATTTCGAATCAATTATTCTAAATCCTGTCCATTGTATGTAAGAAGTGGTTTACAAGTAAGTCGATGTCATCAAGTCCTGTTACGGTGTAAACGAGATATACATTTGGTTTAATTTTCGTGGCTAAGCAACATCTCTGTGACGGGATAGGGGAAAGAGGATACTCGTTTTGCAGAAGGGAGGAACGTTATTTCGACTGTTCTGTACTGAGGCCGTAAAAATAAATACGAAGCTGATGCCAAACGCGTTTTCTCTCGTCGCCGAATCCTGACAGGAATAGGAGGCACGCCACGTAAATTTTAGTACCTAAGCCGGAACGAGCCGTTAAAGTTACGATACATTTTGTATTTTCCACAGTCCTCCAGTCCTTACCGTAACATGGTTCTTTACAATGTATGTAACGTCTTTTCTGAATGTTCTCAGTTGCTTTGTAGTAGTCAGCAAATATCAAAATGACGTGGAGTTTCCCATTTTTCTACTTGATAAAAATTATAATGACAAATACGAAAAGAATGTATTGACGGTTTAGAATCAATTTTTGTTAAAAAAAGTTGTACTAAAGTGCCCCCCCCCCCAATATTTGCATCGTTCGTCTTGTCTGTCCTTTTCTAACCCTCCCAATATATGCCTAGTGAGGGGAAGACATTTTTTCCCCACTCCGCCGACATACAGTTATAGAACGCGCATGCGTTGGCCAGAAGAAATCAGTTTAACCTTTCCTACATTGCGCATGCGTGATGTTGCCACAGAATTACCGCTCCTTGAGAAGTGGTGGGGTATAGCAATCGAGGGGTAAGCCAAATATTGGGACGGACATAGTGGCAAATATTAGGAACGCAAATATTGGGCGGGACTACTATAATATAAAATATTTCTCGATCGAATGAAACTGCAATTGTTGGACAGTCACTTACACTTTTTTATCGACAAAATACCGGTAGACTCCGCTAACAGCTGATATTACCCCTCCCCAGATCCTACTTCCCCTTCCGAATTCTATTGCGCATACACCGTATCTTCGGATTACCTGTTATATGCTGCGTCACTCTACCCCGTGTAACGCCACTTATGACACCCCGTTCACTAGGAGATAAATGATAAAAACTGAACCAGAAGTTCCTTTTCCAAAATTCGATCTGAGGCTTAAAATTTGATTGGCGAGCCAGCGAAGTTTCGAAAAAAATCACCATTTTTGAAATATTTCGGTTCTTTTTGAAGTTATGTTAACTAGTGAAAGTCTATATTCAGGATACTTTTAAGCTCTGCAATTCATCTCGAAGGCTCTTTGACCTGCCATGAATATTTATCTTGTTATAGCCAACAAAGGGGAAAAATGACGATTTTTACGTTTTTTCGCGTCTAACTTTTTTTTGCTAAAAAAATGAATAATTTAACCCTTAATACGATGTGATTCGATAAAATTGCAACCGCGAGGAGCTTTGTAAAGTCATGGAATTGAAGAAAATCAGATTTTGCGAATACCGAGACGTTTTTCGTCAATATTGCGATTTTCAAATACTCCCTGTGGGTTTAAATTTTATCGAATCGCTTCCGATTGTGGATCTAATTGTTCATTTTTTTACGGCCTACAACTCCTTTGTTGTGATATTTTGTTATCTGTTTAGCGAAAAAAGTTGGCTGAGCAAAATCGCAAAAATTGGCAATTTTCACCCTTTTTATTGCTATAACAAGAGAAATCTTCAATGTAGGTCAAAGAGCCTCCGATATGAATCGTAGTGCAAAAAATAACTTTAATATGAACTTTGACTGGTTAACATAACTTCAAAAAGAACGGAGTTATTGTAAAAATAGTGATTTTATTTTGAAAATTCGATGGCTTGCCAATCAAATGCTAAGCCTTAGATCCAATTTTGGAAGAGGAACTACTGGTTCAGTTTATCGGTATTCACCTGCAGGTAAACGGGGTGTCATAGGTATCGTTACACGGTGTATATCTTCAATAAGAGCCCTTCATTAATTTTACGGTGGGGGAACGGAAAGAGAGGGAGAACGGGTCTACTGTAGTATACTAAAAACTTATTGAACAAGTCACTAGCTGTTTACACCATAACGTACAACATAGGAGACTTTTCAATGTTCCATAGGCCATTAAAAAAATTCTTAAGAAATCTGTTTGAAATACAACAAATGACAAATAATTCACAAAAATCAGTGCGCGAGAGAAGTTTTGTAACGAAGGCGTCCATTCAATTAAGTTTCCTTTCGAATTTGAATGGGAGCCATGGAAATTCCCTCAACATGCCAGCACTTAAGAATTCATTGCAAAATACAGCGGATGTAACAGGAAGAGTAGCAATTGGGCCATTTGAAAAGCGGAAATTAATAGGAAGTGTCCGCGACGCGTCAATCCAATTGATTCCTAGACGGCCAATCGTACCTTTCGTGTCTCAAAGCCGTAGAGAATTGAGCAAGCATACAAATCTAGTACCAGTCGTGTATAATAACTTTTATTATATTACCGGAATGCTTCTTCCAAGGAAAGCATTTTCTGAAAAAAAGTCTCTGGCATAAGTTTCAAAATTTAATTAATTTAAAGTCAATATAACTTTTTAAATGGTTCAAGAAAGAAGTAAATGTAATTCTTTTTAACTCATTAAGTCCGGGAGATGCATATTATTTAGTTTATTTTCGACCTTCATTCTTAACAGGAAATAAGATTAATATTGACTCGAAAGTGACCAACCCGACCATTTTCGGGAATACCCTTTCGATTGATATGGTCATAATTTTTACATCAATAAAGTTGCGGGATCGAGGTCCATTCACAACCAAAAGTGCACAAAATCTATGAATTTTGAATTAGATTCTTTTTTTCTTTTGCCCCCCAAATCAACCTATCCTCTTCAAATCGTCAATATGTCGAATACCTTTGTTATTCGGAGTTTTTAGGGTTACTGATTTCGAATCTAACCTTGAATTTTTTAAAAAACTTTGATTGTTTTTTTGGCAATGCATATATACGAAAAAAACTTGTTTTAATATTATTTGTTAATAATTATTATATTAATAAGATTTTATTGCTTTTTCTTTTAGTATGGTGACCGCTTATGCCGAATTTTTAATATTAAGTATTTAATAACGGTCGAGAAATTTTATATATTTTAATTATTTACGAAGAAACGAAAGGTAAACATGTACCGAAATTTCTTTGTTTGTTAACTATAAACACGGGAACGAGGCTGTTCACCTCTTGAAAAGTTATGTGCATAATTTAAATTCACTAGCTAAAGCAATTAATCAAAGGATTTTTTTATTACATTGTAGAAAGAATAATCTCGTTTCAAATCATATTAAATTGATATTTAACAAGATTAATGGAACGTTCTTTTTGTACAAAGTCAATAGCAAGTTTAATTTTTTCTGTAATTGATCTCACTGAACCCTGCTTAACTTGGAAATTCTTGACATTTATTAAAAAATTACATACCACAGAAATGAAATTAATAACGTTTTGTTTGATATACCACGCATTTTACCCTTTAATATTTATGATTACAGTGGAACCTCACACTAGTGAAACTCACACTAGTGAAATTCTCGCACTAGTGAACATTTGTCTCTATCACTAGTGAAACATCAACTTCCCCTCGTACCCCCCCTCTGCCACTCTCTTATGCATGTGTATGTATGTACACAAACATACTCGAAAAGCTGTATGTATACAAATGGGTATTACGTATGTATTTACATACTCAAACTGTAACACATTACGATTTATGTATTATTTATTGTAATTAATTTAGTATCGGTGGCTTGGAACATCATGTGAAAATAATTCTACGCTTAAGAACCTAAATGCGGACACAAATGTAAAATTACTGGCAAAAGAGTTCTCTTTTGAGAAAGCGAGAAAAATATAAGTATTTTTGGTTATGAACGTTATGAAAGTGTGTAGACATATGTATATATGCACATGTTTGCACATCTGCCGATGCGCATGCGCTCGCAAATACGATACATCCCTAGAGAGGGGGTAAACATTCCACCCCTCCGCATCTCACTAGTGTGAGAAAAACAAAAAATCGCTGGTCCCGACAGTGCCACTAGTGTGAGGTTCTATTGTAATTCTTTTATACCCAAAACATAAAATACAATAGAATCCGGATGCTTCATTCATTAAGATTACAAAAGAAGTTTAATTGGCTCAAAAATCTAGACAATAACAAATACAATTATTTTAAATAATTGACAGTTTACAGTTAGTTGACGTACAACAAGAATGGTTAAGAAACCTAACAAATACAGAAATTCCAAGGAATATCATGAATAGCATTAGGAGATAGATATTCTTTTCCCATTTCTCATAAATTCCCGATGCACAATTTTATTGCAAACATAGAGGATTGTGTCAAAAGAGTAGACAATTTTGTGGACGAAGTTGGTACTGTTATCATGGATAACAAACATACTGTTAGAAAAGACTGTATTAACATATTAAATACCAAATGTACTAATAAAAATTATAATGGTATCCCTAAACAAGTCTTACAGACATTACAAAACTTTTTTGAACGAGAGGAAAATATAATTTTTACTTAAGCCGATAAAGGCAACACTACAGTTATTCTGACCAAAGATGATCTCTCCAGAATGAATACACTAAAACCATTTCTACAAAACCAAACACATTAATTAGTAAATGGATAAAATCAATAGTAATAGCGAACTTTAAAATAAAATATATAAACAGTCCGTCAAGATCAAACTTCTGTCGCGATAATCATACAAATGCCGGCTATATACATATGTATTCAAGTTTGTTTCCATCCCACGTGTTTTCTATCGAAAGCCAAATATATGCGACTAATGTTATTCTTTTTTTTGGTATTTTTATGTTCAGGTGACCGACACAACGAATAAACGATTTTACAATTTTAATTATTAATTAAATCGGTCGAGAAATTTTACTAGATCCTTCTGCATCAAGCTTTTATGTTTATAATCAAAATTTCTCTTCAAATTTTAGTAGAAAATTAATAAAATCTATGTTGCCGGTCTGTTCACATCGGATTTTTAATGGCACGTAAAATTATGCGTAATTAATAATATTGCATTAATCAATTATCTTGAATTTCTCGGCTGTTTAATTTAAACATAAATGTCATGGAAATTCTTGGAATGTATCGGTCTATTTTTAAATAAAGATTAAGTATAGAGGTAAATAAATAAATGATTAACTAAATAATAGACGTAACCGGAATCTCAATTCACGGCGAGCGTCGTTACTTTTTGATACATTTATATGATAAATTATTGACTCGATAGCTATTGAGTATTATATTGAAAGTAAATAAATGAAAAATATAAAAATATCCCTATAGCGCTTAAAATTGCAACTATTGATGAAAATGCGTTTCGCATCAGGATGTCATTTTGTGCTCATCAGCAGGGCCAATGACATCCTTACCCTAGACGCTATAGTTATATTTATTTTGTAACATGATGTGACTTAAAAGCTGGAACGAAGCCTTTAAGAAGTAAAAATATGTTTACAACTTTTAAAAGTTATTTGCCGAACATAATAATAATAAATATGCCGCAGCCGCTGACATTTTTAATTTCAACTCAATTTTATGAAATTAATGGAAATCAATAAATTATGAATCTTAGATTACCTTAGTCTACAACAAATAAATTATAGTTTACTTATAATTATTTATAATTAGTTAACATTACAGTTTTTAAAGTGGTATACTTTGGCAACGGTTAAGTTGGCACAGTCCAATTTCCGAGCGTTACAACGTTGCCAAATTTACCATTTTTATATCATAAAGTAACTTTAATATATGTCAACTTTTGATGGTATATAGTTGTTACTGTAATACGGTGTATAGTTAATTTTCGATAGTGTCAGTTTGTGCCATCGATTAGTCGTAAACGAATAATTTCCATACAAAATTTAATTACGGTAAATGAGTGTTTTACTTTATTTTTAATATCCTTTTTATTGTTATTGGGCGTTTTATGAAATAATATATGGTAAATAAGGTATTACATAAATTATAAAAAATATACATGCTGTGTAAGTTGGCACCGAGAAGGTGTAAGTTAGCCTAATCATGTTTTAAATTTTATTCTTTTATTTAGCATTTGACGATCATTTATTAATTTAAAATAAAAATATTCATCTGTTTTGACGGTCTAGGACTCCAATCATAATAAATATGTATACATTGAACCTTGTTTTGGTTCCATTCTTCAAAATTAAAAAGCAAATATTGTATTAATGGAGATACCAGAATAGAAAGCTATCCGTTTACTATCTTACACTGTGTGTCGATTAAACTCAGTTGCTGTTTTGTACTGTGAAAAAATTATTTCGTTTGTGAGAAAGTTTGAGATGAAATGCATGTATTTCCCTAAAAAATAGAAATTTTTTAACCAATAAGTTATCTATAGAGGAACGATGTATTTATTTCTTCTCTTTCTCCCAAACGAAATTATTTTTTCCGAGTATAAAACAACAACTAAGTTTAATCACACAGTGGAAGATAGTGAACTTATAACTTTTTATTCCGATATTTCCATTAATATTATATTTGATTTTTAATTTTGAAGAATGGAACCAAAACAAGGTTCAATGTATACATATTTATTTATTATGATTGGAGTCCTAGACCGTCAAAACAGAGAAATATTTTTATTTTGAATTGTTCATACAACGGTCGTTAAAATTATTTACATTTTAATTCATTTATTAATTTACTAATAATATATCAGTTAATTTATAATATATGAGAGTTTTTTAACATACAAGTGTTAATATTATTACGAAACGTTACTTAGTGCGTCGGTTCTTGTACTAGAAAAAAAATAAATAAACAAAGTAAATAATAACATGTAAATATCTCGAGTTTGGATACAAAATACTATATAAAATTTTGTAATATTTTGTTGTATCCTGAACATTTTCGTTAATTTTGAATATAAAACAAATAGTTGCCACGCATTACTTGTAAATATTGTACATTCGAAAATTTGCACTACGGGCCTATATACATCATAAATTATTTGAATCTAGTGAAGATGAATATTTTTGTATTATGTGCATGAAAACAATGCCTTTAAAGTTAAATAGATACAATTCAATACCCAAATTGCACACTTTATTGTATCAATATTGCTAGAATGTTGAAATGTCCAACGTTCCTGTGGAATATTTCTGGAACATTAAAATACATATAAAAGCCTAATTCGTTGAAACTATTTTATATACATGAACTTTTTTTTAATTGAATCGATACTGCTTATGCTTGCGATTTATTCCAATAAGATGTGTGGCTGAGTGGTTCCAAGTAGGGGTTTCTATGCAGCAGCCTAGGGTTCGATTCCCCCTCGGGATAATTTTTTTTTTAATTTATTTAGTTTTAATGGAACCAGAAATCAATAAATTTTTAATGTTCCAGCAATATTCCACAGAAATATTCCGATCGTTGGACATTTCAACATCCCTGGAATCTCGATGGAATATTACTTTAGCATATTCACAATGCCCCAATCCTTTGGATATTCCTATATTCCAGGAATATTGATGGAATAAAGCGTGCTATTTGGTTAGAATGTCACATGAGCGATAGAGCTGCGCTTTTAAAATGTTCAAGTATAACCGCATACAATAACCCCTACAATAAAATTGAAGGCTGACAATTGAGCAACAAAATCGGAAAAGCATAATTTTTAAAACTTTTAAATCGAAATAATATGCGATTTTGAAATTGTCTACGAAAACTTACTTTTGGCGAATTTATTTCACCTTAGACCTAACATCGCCGATCAAGCGAATCCATACCATAAGAGTGGTCAATAATACCTTCAAACTATGTCTCTCCGCTGATTAGTATAAAATTTATAAGCGTTGTAACTTTCCTCTTTCGTCTCCCCTATACTGAAAAATTTAAAGTGGCGTAAAAAATCATTAAGGAGAGAAAATTTTACTGAGACAATAAGCCGATCTCAAAATTTTTCTTTGTTTTGCACAAGTTTTTTTTTTACTCGTCTAATGAAATGAAAAGATTGACTTATATATATTTCAACAAATAAGACAACATAACACAGACGTACGGTATATTATATATGGTCTTGGAAATACAGAATGAAATGAAGGGAGAGAGCAACCGAAAGGATTCCCGGTAAAGCAGGATGCAAGTAACAGTCGATAAATCTTGGAAGATAAGTTGCAGCCCTACAGGAAATTAAAGTTTGCTTTCCTCGCGTCCACTTGACTTACGAATCTTATAGCTATCCCCACTTCTGTGCGTGAATGGATTTTTTGATTCCTTGCTAATTTTCTTTATTTAACTTTTCAGTGGAACTTCCGGTCTCGTGTTTTGTGCTGTTAATAAAAAGGTTATCATTGAAAATGATTGCGATCGTTATAATTAATTCCGAATAATGAAACTCGAGAAATATAAATTCATTAAAATTTAAGCGTCCTGATGAACTTGATTGAATTAACCTTATTGTTAGTCGTAATTAGAAATAAAATCTCTAGCAGTTACTTTACTGTTTTTGTTATTTGATACCTTCATATCGATTCCTTATTGTTTAGATGTTGAAGCATTTGATTTATGACGTTTATTACAAATTTTAAAAAACTGGATAAATCAATAATATTAATTAATAATAAAATAAGTTACCGTTAAATAAAATCAAGGAGACGGAAAGATGGAGACTATTTTTAATTATTCCAGAGAGCAGGCGTAGTGATGTTTGCAGATGTAGTATTTTCTGATTGGTGTAGTCCACGTCTAACATCAACATCGTCGTAATTACTTGCAGTCGTTATTGTGATCGGTGACGCTACTATTCAACTCATTTTTCAACACACGAATGTTTCACCACAAGATAGTGGTTCATCATAAACATTTCACCCACACAAACATTTCATCATAAAATTTTTCAACAAATGATCATTTTAACATAACATATTGAACAGTTTATTAAAATAGATTAAATTAGGTTAGAGTAGGTTATAAGGTTAGGTTAGGCTTGGTTAAGTCAGGTTAGGCTATGTTAGATTAGCTTAAGTTAGGTTAGATTTTTGTATTATTTTGAGTGTATATTATATAATTGTTATTTTCCAATATTTTATTTAAATGCGCTGTTCTTGGTTCGTGTTGAAATGATCATGTGATGAAATGTGTGTATTGAAATGATTGTACGTTGAAAAGTCGTATGTTGAACAGTTGTTGGGTATTGAATTTATGTGATGAAATATCGTGTGTTTAAAAGCGGTGTGTTGTATAGTTGTAGTACCATTCTGATCGCCAGAAAATTGAATGCTTGATGATGGCCTAAGTTTCAGAAAGTTCATTAATTCCTTTTCGATATTACCTTAATATATTGACGTAATCACTATAGATCAAATTTTACATTTTATCAAAATCCTACTTCATTAGTTTTCTTCTTTACACGATGAAATGATTTTGAGACTTTTTGTCTTCAATTAGAAATACAATAATATATTTTTATTATTATTATTAAATGAAATAAAAAACTTGTTACAGATATCCGAGTGGCTGACATCCGAAGGAAACATGTTCCGCCAACAGGTTGCCGTTGTCGGCGATGCCGACGGCATCATACAGCTCCTCGAGTACCTGAAGGTGAGTACTTGATTAAATTTTCTAGTTCACATATTACTTAATTTCTTTATATTAGTACCCCCTCTAATTCTGGGGGCTTCCTTCGTCCGACTTGCAAATATCAATAGTGGCATTTGTCCGCTATTTGATGGCGACACGAAGCTTTTCTCGTCTCAAAAGTTCACTGATTTCCCCTACTGAATTCAACGACTCGAGGAAAATGACCTATTTACGTAAATATTCCGTAATTTAGTTCGACGATGCACGAGGAAACTTGCGCATCAAAGCCGACGCTATCAGAAGTTGGATCCGTCTATTATAGTTACATCTTTCGGAGTTTGACTTGTCAAGAAATAATTAACGTTCACGAGTACCTACGCATCCGATGAAGTTTTCAATCTACGCTGTATAAATATATTTATTATTTATTATATTGACTAATTGAACTAAAATGTTCGGGTGACGTGATTAAAATTTGTTACGGTTTGGGTATTACATTAATTAGATTCATTTGGCTTATTATTGGCAATTTCGTTCTATTGCGCGTGAATTAGTTATTTGTAGGTTATTAGTCGCTCATTCAAATGAATAAATATTTATTAACTAGTTCCTTTACTCTGCGATATTAATAAGGATAATTAATAATGATAGTAACCCATCAGCCCATTTAAACCATGTTAATTTCTAAAAATCAATATTAGTATGTGAAACTGAATACTTAACATATTCGAGGAGATCATTTCAAAACCTGGATCCAATATGATGGTTCAAAAATAGGACTTAGTTTAACAAAATGCCACTTGGACAAATCAGACATTCAATTACTCAAAGCTAACGAAAATTAATATCCATGCGAATGTGTAGTCGCTAAAAACAAATCTGACGTTAAAATTTTTGATAACCTGGCTTGGTTTACTGATATGGGCAACTAAGTTAAATTCAAAATGTAGTTTTATTTTATAACATTTCTTTAGTTGCAATTATCAGTTAACTGTACCAAACAAATTGAAGATTTGCACCGAGGAAATCCTTGAAAGCCTCATGTTTTTCCGTTAATTGCAAATTTTTTGCTACCTACTTTCTGGTAATAAACGAAGCAATAAATGTCGACTATTGTAAATGGTCATAAATGTCACCCTCATTTTCTTACTACTTGACCTAAATAAAAGAAAATATATTATTGTTTTGTTACCTGATAAAATATTATTACCTTCATGTCCAGTCACCAATCTAGACCAGAATCTAAAATCGTTCAGTTGATATTTTTTTTTTTACTCTAATTTGTTATAGGAGATTTATGATTGATGACGTATACGTTTTAAAATTTGTCACGTTTTCCATGCAATGAAATACTGGAATAATATTTTTTATTGCACTGTATTGCAATTTAAATGTTTGGATATTGGACTTTAAAATTGCAATATATGACATTCATGTTTACTAACTAAATCATTTTTAGCGCTTTTGACAATAGTAATATTTCAGTTTTCTCCTATAGCCCTGGAAATTTACTTCTAACAAATGTAATTTTCTCTATATTATAATCTTGTGTATAATTAATAAATCAGTTCCAAGATATTTCTCTTAATAATTCAATAAAAAAGTGTTTATTATCATTATTATATTTACGGTTATATACATGACATTCGAGTCACTACAGGAAACAATTGCCTCATTCTTTCTTCCAAAATTCATTGAGAGAAAAGAATAGATATGATTAAAACGGCGAGATAGTAATTAATTAGGTAGTTACTCATATAATTTATTTAGTAAAATGTACAATAAGATAGTTACTTGCACTTAAACGTAGTTACCAATTAGGATTAAAATAGTCAGAGTTATTACTCGATAATTAAATATGTTTAGATATTTAGATTTTCGGTTGATTATAAATGGATTTTTATTTATAAAAAGGAGTTTTTAATTTAAGAATAAGAATGGTAACTTGGCACCTGCATTTTTGGAAAAACGTTTTATTTGCAAATTATTTTATGTTATTTATTTCGTAGGAATTCATTCAAGCTCATGTTTCACTTTTTGGAATTTAATATAAAATATTTCTTATGAATTTATATGAAAAAAAGGAAATATTATTTTATTTAATAAGCAATTATCAGGAGAAATGTGAAAAGATTTTCAGCGTATCTACACAAAATAATTAAGAAATGCAAGCTTCGTTACTAATTGTAAATAACAGTTTTGACACTAATATGTTGTTTACAGTTTTAGAAAGAAAGATTTTTAAAAAAGAAGTTATTTGCGAAATTCCGACAATTTGTCTAAATTTCAAAGACATGAAAGATCTCCGTGAAATCGTTAATAAATACCTAAGTAAAAAGAATACACGAATTTGATAAGTAAATTATTTATTTTTGTTTTCACAGAATTGAATTCAATAATTCAATACTTTAATATGATTTAATTTCATACCACATGATCATATAATAAGGAAAAATCCTGAAACAGATTTTTACTTTCTATTTCTCAATATTGTTTTAATCTTAAATTACTCGGAAAATCGTTGAAAATACTAAGACAATTTATTATTCAAAACAAAAAAATTCGTTTCTGAGACAATTTGTTCTCAGCCTCCAGGTCGATAATTCAGTAACCTTCTTATAGCCAGGATTCGAACCATCTAACCTCCTGACCTCGCAGGATAATTTCGAGATCTGGAGGGTAAATGTCCGACCAGGGAGAATACCGGTTGCGTTAGCGCAGCCAACAATCGATATACACTTACCACGACTTCAGAGTGGAAGAGTACGCGCTTTTCACTGCAGGGGTTGCTAGTTCCGCAGGGTTAACACCCACGTAAAAAAAAAGCTCTGACATTGGCATTGGTACTAAGGGGACAACGACCGCTGCCACACCTTTCTGCTCCTCCTACACTTCGACGTTCTCTTTCGTGCATAAAACCTTCGCCTTACACGAGGATTTTAAAGTTTCCATTTGTAGGCTACTACTGGTAATTTCCGGTCACCACTAAAGTTACAGCTGAAGAGATGCAGTAGTAACTCCTAACAACTATTTTGTAGCTATTGAAACAGTAAACACTTTTTATTAGCCCATTTCAAATTTGTGTTTGAGAAGTACTAATATTTTAGGTTAGAACTCGGTACCAATTATTCTTGTACCACTATACTATCGATAGTAACATTTTCAATGATAAGGAACAAAGAAAATTTATTATATTTGGAAGATCTGTCAGCGGTTGTGATGTAAATAGATTTCACGCCAAATTCGAAAGATATGCCAGAGATACGATGTACAAGTGCAGCACAAAAAAAAATGTTATTACGACAGGCGGCGGCTGTGCCGTGTGTAGCTATTGATTTCCGATTGGAAAGACGCGCGCCAAGAGGTAGTGTGCTAGCAGCTGTCTAAGAATTCCGGGTCTTTCATTCAGACCGATTCAAGATACCTCAATTGAGGACACGTGAGATTGAATCTTTCGAAATACCCAGCAAAATTTTCCATCTGCCATCGCGTCTTGAAGATGCTGTAAAAATTTGACCATTACTTTGCATGGATGTAGCAGGGTGTCTGTGATCTAAGATGGAATTTTCGAATGGAAAATTGGCTTTTTTGAGATTTTCTGGTACTGACTTCGATATTAGAAATGAATTTTAGGGGATTTTGATAAAATATTAAACGACAAATTATAATAAAATAAAAGCACCATGCCAATCCACGTAATGTTATATGATAAAAAAAATTAATTTTGTATCATGGGCGTAAAATGGAGTTTTACGCCTCGACAATAAAACCCGAGAGACGGCGATGCTGGCTCGAGGTTGATGAGGGTGAAAATTCTACGCCTGAGATTCAAACATTGTTTTTTGGTGCAGTAGGCGTAAAATATTTTACGCCTCGATTTGCGGGACTAAACTAGCCATTTTACGCCTACTGCATCAAAAATTAGTAAAGTAAATTAGAAACTGGTCAATCTATACCTATACCATATAATTGTTTAAATAAAAGCCACCCTAACATTCTCTGTCCTAACTTAACTTAACATAACTTATCAGTGCAAGCTATCGTGAATGAATTTGTTAATGCTGTTAGGAAAATAGAAAGAATAAACTAACCTAATCTAACCAACCTGCATTACTACCTTTCTTATTTAAACTACGAAAACAAATATGTGGATTGTTTACCTCTTATGCATAGAAACATATAAAATAGAAAAAAAAATCAATAAATTTTTGTTGAAATGTAATGTTTTTAGTAAAGTATTTAAAGGCAAACTCACGCAAGCTTCACTGTCATTATTATAAATTTTATAACTCTTCTGAAATGTTAATATGTTGAGTTGTATTTGACATTGACTTCTTACCTGTTACTCGGGAGTTTTTGGGGTCAACGGTAACAAATCCGTTGTTAGATTTTCGAAATTAAAAATGGCGGATCTAATATGATGGAGATGGAGGAAGGGAAATATTTAAAAAATGGCTATTTTCGTGGAATATTTACGTTTGTAATTACAGCATAAATAATGTATGTTAAAAAATGTGTCTTAACGTTTACACTTACATATTTGTTACATTTTTAATATTTGATTTATTAATTATGAGTAAATTAATATTTTGTGTAACTCTCGAAGGTGACTCTGGAAATCAGAGATCATAAATGGGCTTATTTAATGTTAACGAACAATGAAACGTTAAATACATATAACTTTTTAGGACCAATGAGTACTTCAGCACCACCATTATACATTTTTTGTTTTGTATGTTAATTAATTTTTGTTGTCAAACGCAGGAGACTTCGGAACGCAGCCGGAATTTTTACCTGCTAAGGGATACCTAAAAAATACAAAGAAATGATAACTTTGAAAATGAAAGAAGTAAATTAAAATTGATTTATATACGTAATAAATTAGTTAGCATATACTAGGCTAGAATTAATTTAAAAAAAAATAAATTACAAATATGTAATAATAGAATTGCATTGGGAAACTCTAGACCATTACCTATATCTTATGCACGGAATAAAATGTTAGATATCCGGAAATTTTGCCTTTCTTCAGTGACTTTTAGAATTGAAAAATTTCAAGAAAAGTTATCTGCTTTTATTAGAATTTCATAAAAATCTCCAAATAATAAAAGGGTTTTAGAAAATATCTTTAAAGTGTACTTTTATATGAAAAATTATCGTAAACACCGACTTTTTGAATTTGCTAGAATATATCCCCCATTATATGCTCATACAATATTCATAAACTTGTCTAACAGTGTTCATATTCGCGAATAACTTTCGTACCGTTTTCATTAAAATTCCAATTCTAAAGTTAACAAACAAAGAAAAAAGGTGCCGCAATAGAATATATTAAAAAATAGAATATTGAATATATTAAAAACTAACAGGGATTGTTTGCCTGATGAACATTAAACCAATTCATAAAGATGTTAGCTAACACTGTCAGGCAAAATGTTAATTCTGAACACAACAATATGTTTTATTAATTTTATTTGCAAAAAATCAAGATTTTTTTAGTTGTAATATATATTGAATACATAAATTACTACTGTATTAAACGTTTAGTTGATCATACGTGTTGACTAAATAATTTGATAAAAGAGGAAAAATAGAAGAAAGACTGAAAGAAAACTAGCTACTATGTGGAATTAATAAATTTCGCTGAAAATAATATTATAAATGTTTAAGGTTCAATGAAAACATTATATAAAATCCGGAATTTAGCTTTTGCCATGGCAAATCTGTATCCTAAATTGACTTTAAAGACAAAGTTGAAAAATGCTAATTAATAAAAACTATAGGTGTATTAAAAAATATGTAAAGGTATTGCGATTTTTTAAAAGTAAATGGAATAACGAGAGAGTTAGAGATAGATAGATAGATATATGTTATATCAAATAAACGAGCGTTTATCGACCATGACGTAGCTCAAGCACAATCTCAGATTCATCGTTAATTAATTTTCACCTCGCGCCGTACAAAGTCCTTCAACATAGTTGAGTGTGAACTAGGATTCAAGTATTGAATATGAATCTCGAAGCAGTTATCATAATCTAAATCACAATAATTGAGTTTATGTAGGATATACATGTACTAACTAAATATCCATATTTAATCACTTTTTTGTTTAAATTATGTTATTTAATTGTATAATTAAAGGTTCATTATGACGGAAGATGTTGATCTTACTAGGACCGAGCTTTAAAATAAAAGATCCTAAAATCATAACAGCCTGAAAATATCGTATGTGACAAACATACACCAAACAAATTATTTCTTAATTATCTTTAGTACCTGTAGTGCATAAGTAATATTCCAAGTAAGCATTATTCTGTAGAACATGGATGGCCATTATCTGGCAAAAAAATTTCAATTTATTCGGTACAGAAACGGTTTATTCAGGTATTCAGATATTTCAGAATTTAGATAATTACTGAGTTATGCAGCTAGAAAAATAAAATTTGTGGCTAAAAACAAACGAAATGTTAAAAGAAAGTTGTTAAAACAAAACAGTTGTAAGTAATTTTTAATATTGCTTGGTAAATAGTATATGTTTGGACGTAATTAAAACTCAAAGTTTAACCAAATTTGAAGGAAGTCTCAGTTTCAAACTTTTCACGACACCAACATTTTAAGAGTCTCGGAACTAAATATTGAAAAGGGTCTATGTCAATCGACCTAAATGTGAAACTTTGAGTTGCAATTATGTACAAACCTATCCTATTTATCCAGTAACAATAACACACTATATTCAATTACATACTACATTCAATCAAAGGATAACGAAGGGAACAAAAACAATTTTTTGAAAAACATCATTAAAAAGTTATTATTGTATATAATATTTTATTGTTATTTCTATTATGGTTGTTGCTGTTGTTAGTGTTTTTGTCATCGTCGACATCTTATCATAAATATAACATTAACATTTCATTAGCTTGCATTGGGTTATTTCACTTAAACGTGTATAATTTTACTGAAAAATTATACAATTGTCACAATATATTATTATTAATTTATTAATATTAATTAGCATTAATATTAATACTAATTAATATTAATAATGTATTCATCCAAATATTGTACATTGCAAATCATTTTTATGAACCAACATCACAAACAGTCAAATTTAGCAATTGAATACAATAGCTCTTTGCATCAAGGGTGCAAAATGTGGTTTTACGCCTCGATGATGAAACGCGAGGGAGAGTCAAGCCAGCTCGAGCTTCATGAGGGGAAAAATTCTACGCCTGAGATTTATTATTTTTTGAAGCAGTATAGGCATAAAATTTTTTTGCAGAACACAATAACCTCATTTAAATATTTATCCACAATTTGTGTAAGATGCGATTTTTAGATCACTGTATTTCAGAGTACAAAAGATGAAAAAAAGGGTCTCCTATAATCGAATGTTCATTATTGTTTTCCATTCAAATATCGCAAATAACATTTCTAACTTGTACTAATATGTAATATGTGTAGTCATAACTGATTTGCAACCTAGTATAGGTATATTAGTAAAACGTGATTTTTGTGACATTTGTTTGAGATTTTAATGAGTGTTCAAGGTAGTGAATATGTTTTATAGAAAATTTTATGGACTTTGGAAATGAATTGTGTAATGTATTGATACATTTAATGAATAATTATGTGTTTATAAATAACTAGCTAACGTCAAACTGTGTGAACTGTAATTGAAAAATGCCACTTTTCTCAATTTAATTTCACTGGGGTCTGGAGTTAAATATAATTATTCAATATCTCGAAATATCGTTTTAATTGTTTAACATTTTTGTTTAGTCATAATGAATACCTTAACTTTTAGATCTTTCTAATAGAGTAATTTGTGCAAATCTAGTTTTTAATTCAAATCATAAAAAATGGTACCAGGTCTAATCAACATTGTGAAATGTTGACATTTGCAATTTCAATATTCAAACTCAACATTCGACAAACTCAACTTTTAGGAAACTCAACATTTGCAATTTCAATATTATTTTTAGTCTATTGAATTATATTGTATTTCAATATAAATCAAGTGTGCAATAGCATTAATCGTAACATAAATTAAATCTTAAATCTAGGTTAATAATGGTCAATAATACAAATGTATTAAATAATTTCATGAATATTGTGCACTTGTCCACGGAGATATCTCTATGAGATATTCCGTTAAATTAGTATTTCGGTTAGGTTACGTTAGGTTAGGTTATGTTAGAATAGGTTAGGTGATGATAGATATGTTGTTGAATGATATGTGTTAGTGTAGCATGATTGTATTGAATGCCCATGACATTTTAATAATTGTTGTAATTTATATTTATTCTTGTTGTAATGTAATATTTGACAATTTTATTTTTTATATTATTTATATTATTTGTTGATATAGTCAAATGTTGAGTTCCAAACTGTTGAGTTTGTCACATGTTGAGATTGAAAATGTTGAGTTTGTTTTGTGTCGATTAGACATGTAACTATAAAAAATATGTCTTATTTGAATGTACAGAAAGTGTATAACAATAGTAAATATCGAATTTTATAGGTTAAGGTGAATTAATGGCGGGCATTAAATTGTGCGTCATTCTGACATTCGACCTAAGATTTCATTGCATAATTGCTTCATACGGTGACGGAAAATCTGATGGTATAATTCTCAATCTGTTTTCGTTTCATACAATTACATTTTCATACCCATTTTTAAACATTTTGTAGTATGACCAACTTGCATTTTCTCACAATTTTTACATTGAATCTGATAGTCTAGGTTAGGCCTTTTTCCTATACTCAGTTTGTCCTTTAACAGTTTTATATGTGACTTTATATATCTTTTTTGTGCACAATTTGGTTACTTTTCTAATATTTATGTTGGGGTTTTGGTGGTTTGCCGTGTATGCGAAACCGCATTCGTATCTTTACCAACTGTAGATATAAACAATCGTTGGGAAAACTACCAACGGGAATGTTCTTACGTGGGACGCAGGGAAGAATGCGCAAACTGTGGGGAACTCGAAGCAATTAAATAAGGGAACGTGGGACGCGGAACGCGATCGCGTGTTCCGCTCCCGTTCTACTACGTACTACAAATTTTCGTCGCTTCCGGTTCGAATGCCAGGCGTTGTTCCGGAGACTTTCGTAATATGAAAAATTAGGTGGTTATCCAAGCCTCCATTGCCATATTCTGTATTAGCATATCAATTTTCTCCACCGAACGGTGACTAATCTTTCACGCCCGATCCGACATTCTTTTATTCATGAATCCCCAGCAGCGCCATAATGCTTTGTAGTCGACCACGGTAACGGACCAATAAAGTTACGTTATTATCGCAGATAAAACGCGAGGAAGAATGGCAATAATATCCGTACAAGGGTCCGAAATTTTATCCTTGACTTTATGTGCCTCATGCGTTTTACGCAAGGTAAACTCAACTTTTGGTTATGTCTCAGGTTTTATTGATCAATTTGACCTAAATATTTTATTACCAGATAATTTCTTCAATCTTTTGTCACAGTGATTTCCAAGGGTCAAACTTTTGTCAGTTGGTTTTTTCATCTTAAAAGTCAATTTAACACTCTACATGTTTTATCCTTGGGTGCGGGTCGAAAAATCGACAATCGAAAAGCCGACAGTCAAAAAACCGATAATCGAAAAGCGGACAGTCAAAAAGTCGAGAAATAAAAATTAGGCACATCGACAAGCGGACAGTCATTTTTTGAAGTGTCGGTTTTTGACTGTCGGCTTTTCGAGTGTTGGTTTTTTGACTGTCGGTTTTTTTACTTGTCGGCCTTTTGATTTGTCGGTTTTTCAATCCTCACCCTGATTCTTTAATGTTTATAAAGTTAAGTTATTTAGCTAATCCATTAAAATAAATTAGAACCTTTGTTGAATAATGTTTGTAAATCATAAACAGCAGTAGTTCGAAAATTACAGTTGTAATAGGAAAAAAATGGCAATTTTTATGTTTTCAGTATTCAAATCCAATACGGAGGACACAAAGTATTAAATATCCGTCTATTTTTTTTCGGCATGTTTTTTTAATCGTTGGTTGTGATTCTCAGTCGTATTTATGAAAAATCATGTCGCTATTTTAAATTTAAAAAATCTGGTTACAAATTTTTAATCAACGATCCCAAAAACCATTATACTGCTTTCTTTTTTGACAAATAAGTTAAAATTTCAACTTTTCCGTATAATTTGCAATCTCGTTCAATAGTTTCACGCCGCACATTGTGAGAGTATACAAAAATGTTTCTACGCAAATGTTAACATAGATTATTTACTGGAAAGTTAAGTTTAAAATTCAGGTAAGTTCGCTTGGAGAAAAGTTGCAATCTTTTTCATGTCACCTGTACACTTCAAGTTTCCAAACAATAGAAAAAGTTATTGAAGATCTTGAATTTACGGCGGCAAAAAGTATTCATTTTCTTAGAACTTGTAAATATTTGTTTGATACGAGAACAGTATCGAGACTCACACTTCTTCTTTCTGTAATTCCCATGGAGAAAGACTTCGGCGGGGGAAACTGCGGCTTGCGCAAACGCCGTGAGCTGTTGTTTCTTTGCGACTTCGTGTGACTACATATACACTTTCTTACGTTACGGTTTAAAAAAATGCTGATGAAAATTGAACTGTATTGAGTGGTAAAAGTATTAAAAATATTGAATTTATACTATATATTATATTTAAATAATTAGTCTTATATTTGGAACATTCTATAAAAAATATTTTTATGTTTAGTAAATTTGCACATTGTACCTATTGAACAATAAATATATTTTACTATCGAATCAAGTTGGTTTGGTTGGTTTGGATTTGTGCAAATAACCTACTGGTAATTACGGCCCAACTGATACAGCCACATGAACCAAATACGTTTAGCAGGGCCGACTAAATAATATGGTCAAAATAGTCTAATACTTCACGTGGAATAAATGCACGGTTCGGCCGTTCATATCAAACTAGTTCGGTTATAAGAACCAAACTCGTTTTGTTACCAGCTTAGAATGATTCCGCTACATTAGCTAAACTATTAGACGAATAAAAATCGGTAATAACTGAACCGTATGCTGGTAAGAATTGATTACGTCTCTAACAACCGAATGGTTCTAAAATAATGGGAAGAATCTTACCCAAAATCTCGTCCAGTTGAGTATCAAAGTATGTACTAGAAATGAAACTGGTTCGGTTGGGGTGACATCATAACTTTTAAAATCAATTTAGGTATAAGAATGATTCAGCTGGAACAGCCAAATGGTACCAAAATATATTCTAGAAACCTAACTGGTTCAGTTGGGGTAACATAACTTTTCAAACCGAACCAATTTAGGTATAGGAACGATGCAGCAATAACAACCGAATGGTTGTGAAATAATAGGCAGAATCTTGTTCAATGAATAGTCAAAATATGTTCCAGAAACCTAACTGGTTCGGTTGGGGTCATCATAACTTTTCAAACCGAACCAATTTAGGTATAAGAATAATTCAGCCATAACAACCGAATGGTTCGAAAACACTATCTAGAATGTCAACTAGTCGAGTATCAAAATATGTTCTAGAAACCTAACTTGTTCAGTTGGGGTCACATACATTTTCAAACCGAACCAATTCAGATATAAGAACGATTAAGCTGTAACAACCGAATGGTTCTGAAATAATAGGTTGAGTCTTGCCCAATTGATATTCAAAGTATGTTCTAGAAACCTGACTGGTTTGCTTGGGGCCATGTAACTTTTCAAACCGAACCAATTTAGGTATGAGAACGATTCAGCCGTAACAACCCAATGGTTCGAAAACAATAGCTAGAATCTCGTCCAGCCGAGTATGAAAGTATATTCTAGACACTTAACTGGTTCAGTTGGTGTCACATAATTTTCCAAACCGAACCAATTTAGGTATAAGAATGATTCAGCAATAACAACCGAATGGTTCGAACATGGTACAATCCTGTTTTTATTTTTTTGGTAGGAACCAGAGTTATTGAGAACGGTGAATTTTCATATTGTATACAGAGTTCTTCACCCTTTTAAAAAAAAATAACAAAATATTTATCATCAATTAGCCTCAGTACCTTTTGATGACATATGCTAAAATATTCATCAGTCATAATTCGGCACATCGAAAACGTGATCATTCATTTTTTGTCGCATTTACCCGACATGCATTTCCGGGGGCGTTAATAATTGTCTCGTTAAGGCCAAAGCATATTAGCAGAAGGCCTCGGCAACCGTTTATTTCGGATAGTTCGTTTGAAGCGAGGCTTGAATCCCTCGTTCAAGTTGAATTTTGCACCCCCATAGAGATATAGAACAGTGCCGTAGCGTATCTCCGAACCACCCCGCACCCCCTCTTATCAGTGCCGGATGTGAATTCAGGCAGTTTCTCGTAGCGCCTCTGCCGAAATGCACGTGCTTTGAAATCATGTATAATAGCGACGCGACGCGTTTGATGATAACCAATCGACCGCACGGCAAATCCAATTGATTTCTCCACGCGGAAGGTGTCGATAACAAAGTGTTTGGAAAATTCGCAGCGCGTATAATCATTCATTGTCCTCTGTGCCAGTCAAATAGTAGAAAAAATTACACTTAAATAGCTTTGAAAACCTTGTTTGTATGAACCAGTACATTCTCCATATATTCCAAATGGAAAAAGTGATTTTCATACTGACAAAATCTTAGTGAATTTGGGTACTTTTTAACTGATCTACACGGAAAATAATGTTTTGGTTATTTAAATTGCATTATATTAGACAGAAGTAAAAGATGATGTATACTAGTAGTAAATGTGACAGTATTGTCACGTTGTAAAAGATCAGTGCTGAAGTTGCGTATTGTATATAGTGAAATGCAGACGTTTCAGTAGTAACAGTCCGCGCCTACTGCGGACAAGACTCGGTGCGGACTGTTACTACTTACATTACTATATTTTACGGCGGCGTAGAGAATCGGTATAACAATTAACTTTTAATGGGGTCTTCTGATATAAACGTCTAAAAAAGCATATTTTTAATAATCTTTTTTCGGGAACTACTGCATCTCATCGAACACATGTATTTTTTTATAATTAAAATTATAGGTTAGAAATAAGTTATTAACAACTTTGAGCTACTAGTGATAACGATGACAGTGATAAATAAATTTTCTAAATGATAAGCTCGACCGTTTTTGAGAAATCACATGCGCCAGAAGCAAACATGTCGTTTCGAGAAAAACACGTATACTGTTTTTCAAGTTGAAAAGTCAAAGAAAAAATGTCCGAAAAATAGGCGATTTCTTTCTCTTTTACAAAAAAAAAAAACGATTTTCGTAAGCTGTCACATTAGAATGCCCCCTTAACCCATTAAGATCTGAAATTACGTTTGTTTTCTCTTCATTTTCAATCGAGTATTTCGTATGAAAATAGGAGTTACAAAAAATCGGAATGTTCTACTATTTTCGATGTTGCTCTTTTCAATGGCGTTGTTGAAATTTGCATAAATATGCAATGTATATATGTTTTTTGCGAACACCCTCGAATAAACAATTTCATTCGAATCGAAGCCAGTTTCCGCATTTTCATCAGCCATATTGGATCCGTCATTTTGAATTTTACATTGCAGAGTTCAGGTTTGTAATCAGCGCAGTCAAAAACGTAATTTTAGGTACTTAACTAACCTATTAGGTTTGAATACAATTTTTTCGAATATTTCATTATCTGTAAAAAATTCTTTCAAATAGACCGCCATATTGGATCCGCCATTTTGAGTTTAATAAATCCGTCAGGGTAACTTTTTAGTACAGCCATCGGGTCCACGCTTCAAATACGTTTTAGCGCATTAGCAATTCGATATCGGGGTGAAAACATAAATTTAAAAAAATATACTTATAAAAATCTAATTTTTTAAATATTTCTACAAAAAACACACATACATTGCAAATTTATGCAAATTTCAACAACTCCATTGAAAAGAGCGACCTGGAAAATAGTAGCACATGTACCTTCTGATTTTTTATAACTCTTATTTCGGCACAAAATACTTGATTGAAAATGGAAAGAAAAAAATTTTATTTCAGGTGTTAAAGGGTTAAAAGACGGTTCGCGTTTGTTGCTTTCTTATAGGTAATATAAAAATAAAATTTCCCTTTCATGTCCACCAGAGGATTATATATTTTTTAAGCATCAAATCGGTTTTTGGATCAAAAACTCTAATAATTGATAGCAAAACATAGTGATCAGAAGCGGTCAATGGTTATCTTATTTCTGTACTGCTAATTTATTTGTCCGATTGTGCATTTTGACAATTTTATTTTCTCCCTCACGGTTTTCTAGGGCTTTCATCTCATTCCATTAACGGGTGGTTAATTTTAATTAGTAATTACCTAAAATAGCATTGAGTGCTTTTAACGATTTATGACTTAATTAATCGTATAAAAAGAATTAGTACATTCTTGGTCATTTGGTGACTTTGAGAATTAAATACATAACAAGCTTTTTATTTCTGTCCCCGAAAAACGATTGAATTGGCATGTGGTTACAAGAATCATGTATATTTAAACAGTAATTTCACTAACTTCAGCTATTGGCTGCTTTCTTGGACATGTTTCATTATTGTATTCTTGTCTATTTACAAAGATAATTGTCCTTTGTAACTACAAATTCATTTCAGATAATTATATCATTTCCAAAATCCATATATAAAGATACATGAAAATGATTACAAATTAACTAAGCTATCACTATGTATTTCAATAGAAATTGTTTTCTTAATATTTCACAGTTTTTATTTTATTATTTCGTTTAATAAAATACTACTTAAAGAAAGTGACCCATCAATATTGATAACAATATTGTACCGAATACTTCTTGTAATTAAATGCGATCATGTAAGTAAGTAGTAACAGTCCGCGTAATTTTGTAGCACGTATCATTACAGTTGTAATATTCAGCAGTAGGCGCGGACTGTTACTACTGAAATGTCTTCATTTCACTACATAGATATTAAAAAGTAGTAATCTAACTAGTACTAGTTTATCCTTGCTGTGAACCAAAGACAATGCACTCTGTGACTATTTAGATGACTGCATTTTACTACTTATATAGTAAAATTCACTCCTCTCAGTAGTAACAGTCGCTAACTGTTGCGAAGAAAACTGTTTATAATTGGCGTCTTCAACGACTTTTTTTTCTCACATGATAAAAGAATCGACATTGGAATATGATGTTAATTAGTCATAATCTAACCGAATTTATGAATGTTGAATGCTCCTGTGTTAGTAAATAGTGTTAATAAAGAGTTGGAACAATCATAAGATTTCACATAAACCAGAAAACTGTGACAACATGCGAGCCATATGTTATGGCAAAGATGTTGCAGAAATAGTCAAACTTTTGTTGCCGTGCCAAAATATTTCCTACATTTACGGCACTCAAGTATAAAAACAACTAAAAATATAGTTTCCAGATATTAATTTGGAAGTAACAGCTGAAAGGAATTTGTAAACAACGATTGAATTTGTAAACTAAAAAAATAAAAGAAATACAAAGATGATGATGAATTAAATCACATTCGTTAAACTATCGAAGTAGATACTAGGAAGTTATGAAGCCCTTGATACCCAGTGTTATGTTTCTGATCAACTCAATGTACTAAATTTACTAAAATGCAGATGGTGCTTTTGTCTAAAAACAGATCAATAAGACAGATATATAAGACAGATTTTAAAAAGTGCTTACATATTTACATTTAATCCAATATTTTCATTGAAAATTCGTGATTTTTAAATGATATTAACATCATCCTGAATGGAGCCATTATTTAGACAAGATTCTTTCGGATTTACAAAATTTCAATATTAATATTTACATTATTATACATAGCAAATGAACTTTATAATAACACTATTTTGTTAGTATTTCTAATCTTATAAATAAACGTCAAGTTGAATACTGACAAGTTTTACAATCAATAAATTTCTCCATAAAACCAATATATTTTCTTCCTTTGACAAAGATATGATGTAATTATTTGCTGGAAAAATTTATTAATTTATATTGAAAACATTTGGCTCCAGGTAAACAAATTCTTTCTTTATTTAACGAACTAATTCCTCAATATATCAGTAAGTAAATTTTACTATAAAGGCAGGACAACAATGTATGACTGAAAGGAGTATGCAATAAACTTATTCATATGCAAATCATTTTTTTCCCTGAAAATCTTCTAATCTAATAAAATATTAATCCGCATTCATCAGTATATTAATTTTAGCGTTACATTAATAAATTTTAAATACAAAAAAAAAATGTGTACATTTGGTTAGTTGTAACTATAATAAAATTAAATTAAACTGTAGTTAAATCGTCAACTTTAAAAAAAATACTAAAATTAAATGCTGCACCAGAATTTATCTCGTCAAAGTAATAATTACTTCTAATGCAGTCAGCACACATCCAAAGATAGTTTACTTTGTCAAATCGATTGTTTTCGTCAATATATTTATATATCGTATCTTTCCCTAAGACCAAAATTTGTATATTTGAATTATCATTTCGTGCAACTAAAAAATAATTATTAGTTAACTAAACATAAGTGTGTATGCCATAAACCATAATTATATGAATTTAACTAGACATGAATGAAACGTTTCTGAAGCAATAAACATTTGCCAATTCTAAATTCACTTCAGAATATTACTTCAAAAAAGGAATTTCAATTTTGTAAAATTTGATGTATATAGAAATATAGAGGTAATTGCAGTGCAGATTTAAGCTTTCAAATTTTAGAACTAACAAATTTTGATTACTAATAAATTCTCATTTATTCCTGTCAGGGTTGTTTTGTTATGCCTGTAAATGCCATTAAATGAATATAACACAGTGGCGCAGGATTCGCTTATCGTACAATTCTCGTCATGTAAACAAGTAATGGGATGGCATTCGACAAAGCGATGCGGGTGGCGTCATTATTGACAAAATCTACCCCTCAGTATGCGTTTAGGACCATTCTGTTTACTTTAAAATTTGCGAATATGAAAATCATATGGAATATTTAATATAATATATTCAACAACTACTTGGACGTTATATGCATATTAACTTCATACTCTGATGTAAAATCTAATAGTTTATAATGTAATCCATCATAATAATGAGTGTGTTTATTATTTTAAAGCGTTTGGAAGTTTATAAAATATCTTTTTTTGTACTATAGCCGTAAAATGGAATTGTACGGATCACGTGAATCAGCGCTGTCAAAAACATAACCCATAGGGAGTAAATTCAGTCCGCGAAATCGAACTTTTACAGCTTTCAGTACCGAAAAATAATGTTCTACGTACGGTCGTAAAATCTGGTGTTACAGCCTTGTATCGAAAAACATTATTTCCAGTGCTAAATGTAGTGTAGCTTTTACTTAAAAACTAGAAATCAGTACGGTAACCAATAATAGTACTTTAAACTATTTCGTCTCTCCAAAGTTGGAACTTTCTTGACTAACTTTTGATCCAAATGTAAAAAAAATTGGTATTAGCCGCGATAGATAGCTTACGACTTTCGAATCAGCTGGCCATTTTGTCAAAAAATCTTGATCAATTTTAAATAAAACAAATTCCTATTTTACTGCAATTCTCCGCAAAAGTCGTTTATTAAAAAATGTAGTACTTCGTATGAAAAATATGGTAATCGCGTTATATTTTCAAAAAACAATAAGGAAGTTCCAAGATGGCACCTACAAGTTTAATTAACTATTATATATAACTACTATAAATAGACTGTTTTCACGTACAAATATCGATTATATGACCTGTAACTATACAAAACATGATGGATTGGGAGGAACAAGTTATGAATACCAATAGTTAACTTATGATTTCAAACTAATACATTTTTAAAAATCTAAAACTTGTCATAATACCGTCTGTTTTAATGGAAATTTATCTTGTTTCTCACTAACTTTTAAATTATTATCTATTAGTAAGTAACCAGCACTATTCTTCATGTTTCCGGTTATCAAATGGATGAATAATTTATACTTATGCTATTAAATTATTTATTACAACTTGCAGGAGCCGTCTTGGAACCTTCATTTTGTTTTTTATGAAATTTTACATTTTTCCGTTTGCAATCGTTCAGTACTTCTTTCTGTAGTATCTTTCATTTTTTTAACGTTAAATCTTGTTTCTTGCGTCCAATCTTAGGAAAATCTACGTTTTTTTTATGAAATTATCAAATATTCATGAAGGTAGACATAAAACTAATTTCTGTTTCTACTCAGGGCTGGCTAAGGTTAAACGCGAGTGGAATAGCCTCCCGGTCGCTGTCAAGAACTCTGAGTCCTTTTATATGTTTAAATCAAGAGTGATGACCTATGTCAAATGTTTTTAAAACTCTATTACTTTGTATTTCCTCTGCGAATCTCAGATAGCTTCTATGTCTAAATATTTTTATTTTATGTTTACATATTTTATTTATTGTAATTATTTTATTTTAATGTACATTACGCCATCTGTATATAATTATTGTAAAAGGCCTATGGCCGTTGATCCTATTAAATACAAATACAAATATTTTTTACGAAATCTCTGATTGATGCTGGGCATCGGATATTATAGAACAGGTCCAAAACTATTGTTAAACATATATCTATGCCACTAGAAACAATTCTTACTATCACTAGTTCTCTCAGAAACTTTAAAACAAACAATAAGTCTCTAATTAGATATTACAAATAAAAATATTAGACATCGTAATCTGAAATGAAAAAAAAAAATAAATCAACGATAATGGCGATGGATAACGGTGATGAAGAAAAATAATGTTTGCTGTTTTATTTTCTGCGTTGCATATGGTTGTAAACAAATTTTTATTTTGTTTTCATTAGAGGCAAACTAATAACACGCGCTTTTATACACCGTACGGAGCAAAAATCGCCAATCTAATCTCTGCCCTGAGTGGCGACTAAATAGAACCAGTGAACCATTTTTATACCCGTTCTATCTAGAATTAAAAATTCGAAGCAGAATTTGATTAGCGGTCTAACGAATGGCCGAACCAATTACGTCGTATCGCGTTATACGCACATATGGCGGTAACCCATTACTGGTCTAAAGCGAAGGGCGCCCGTGACCCGTCAAAAGGGAAATCGATAGCCCATACCCGATCTCTATACCCAGGAAACTCGGAACATTGAGTCCGAATAAAATCTCATTCGCCCATGGCTATCGAATCCAGATTTTAGATATCTAGGAAGGAAAATACGGTACGGATTCGATATGTATGCCCTATTCTAACTAGGTTTTGCGTAAACGAACGTCGCCCATGGAAAATGTGAAACGGAATGGGTTTCCCAGTAAAGTTCCATTTCCTGGGAAAATCTACTTTCAGTGCGGGTTGTAGCATCCCATAGAACACACTCAGCTATAGCATTCAAATGTTTCCAAACAACTTGAAATAAATGGTATCTAGAAATCGACAGTTTAGTGCTGCATATTGATAGACATAAATTTGAGGTGATTTTTTAAGAATAGAAAAACAAAAAAAAACATTAGAAAAAAATATATATATTTTTTGTGCCTAAAGACTGTTTATAGAACTATGCTGAGATATTTCGTAAAATAATTTTATGAGCTCATAAACTGTATTTAAATAAATAATCATCTAAGGCTAAAACGTGGATTATTTTGAGCATAATTATACAATGGCGTTAAGTGAATTATGATCTCATTGCATCTCTCTTTTTCTCTTTGTCTTTTTCTCTCCCTCGGTGTCTCGTTTACACGCACAAATTTACAGCGACCGTTAAATTGAGAAACTTTAGAGTTCGTAAATCTGTTCGATTATGTTATACGCAGTCGCCCGTCGAGGGTTGAGTGGAGTGCCGTACAAATTTGCTCCCTCCAGCAACCATTTTCCCTACTTTACCCATCCCAATTTCCCTCGACAAGTTTCAAATCGCTCAATCTGACAAGTAGAACATTGTTAAACACGCATAGTGTCCCAAATGATGCTTCAACTAACGCACCAGATTCTGTAATGATAAGGTGGAATTTTGAGATGAGATTCTTTGGATAGTTCCTGAGATGTTCCAAGATCACACCGTTATGTGAATAATTAATATTTGACACTCTTATTGATAATAAACGTATGTTTTAATATAAAAAATCCATGAGAAAAGTGAAAATCTTTGCGCATAGTAACAAAAAATGTTTTAAATTGTTAAACTAAAAAACTAAAAGACTAAATTGCTGATAATAAAATTGACTAAAATTGCATTGCTAACTTACATCAATTTTCGTTGAAATTCTCACAAGAAGTTTTATTCTATTTTTGAACTGATTGAGCAAACTAAAATCCAATTTACAGAACTGCCAGTAAAAGAAACGATCAACATTTTTACGGGTTGAAGTACCCTCGATCGGTACTTTTCTGAAAAACTCTATTACGTTCATTTTTACTCGACTGAGTTACTTTTAATGAACTTTTCCAATGGTATCCCTGATACCGATAAATTTTCGGACGCCGTATTTTACTGGAACAAACTGATTATTATTTCGTGTAACAAAAGCTGGGAGTAATTTCAGTATCGGACATTCGTTGAAATCGATGTGTTAGTGTTGGATAGTGCAATTTCTTTACAACTGCAATGAAACCGAGCCAGTCCAGACCCAGTACTTCAACAACGACCACGACGACGATGACGGCAGGAACGTCCGTCTATACCGGAACACTGCAACTTCGTTTTAACGTAAGTGAAAGAAAAAACGACCTGAAAAAGGAAAAATTTTACGGCAGCGGTTGGATCCCTTTGAAGCATATATACGACGTCGCACAAGAGCATGTCTTTTGAAAGAGGAAATAAAATAAAAAAAGAACCAATGTAGATGGTCGCACATCCTTGTAAAGGAAAGTTTTTTTTTTTTTATTTTCGTCCATGTCAAAATTTTTATGCTCTTTGATAAAGAAATTTAATGTCCAGTATTCGACGTATGAAAGCGAGATACTTTTCACTGGACATTAATAATGCTTTTTGATCTGTTAAACGTAAAGTGAATCGACAAACGTGAAATTGACATTTTTCCTGGTATATATAAGATCGTAGTTATTGGGTAGTGAATTCCTTATTCGGTTGGAGAGCAAGTGTTTTAGTTCCCCTGAAATACTCAAAGAATTTTTGTGCTATACAGGAGCTATCATTTGTTTCTAAAAACGATTATTTTAAGTTTTATTAGGTAGTAGTAAACATTGATAAAATGTCTACTGTAAAGTTTATTTATTACTTAAGAAATTATTTTAGAAAACTACGCAAAACAATAATATTATTTCGTTTCCACATTGGGTCTAAAGCAGTTGTTGGCCAATAATGATATAAGTTTAAGAAATCGTTGATGAAGCAGAACAATGCAGTAATTTAAGTAGTAACAGTCCGCATCATCGTTTGATTTTAACGGATTCGCTGTTACTACTTACATTATTGCATTTTCCTATGTAAAATCCGTGATTTCATCGACGATTTTTTAAATTTTCCCACGAGATAAAACAATCGAATTAGGTAGTTTCGGGAGACAAAACCACTTAAACCCATGGGCACCCTCCTTTGTTAAAATTTGTGTTTTTGCTCATATTTAGAGTTTTCTCGAAGTAACAAGACAATTATTCATCTTAATAATCACAGAATTTAAAGTATTTTCTCGTGTTAAAAACAATACCTCCATCAAAATTTCTATGTTGCATTTTTGGGCAAAAATGATGTTAAATTTACTAAAGTTTACGTTTTTAGTCCACCATATTTTTCTCGAAAAACATAATATGGACATTCTGAGGAAACCCTGAATTTCAGTTCCAAAAAAATACTTCGAAAATTATATTGCGAAAAGAAAATATTCTTGTAAGACAAAAAAATAAAAATATTTCCAAAAAATGGGCATTTTGACATATTTAACACCGTTTATCAAAAATGCTATGTGGTATAGAAATTCTGAGTGAGACATGAAAATATCCATCGCAAATGGATATCCGGTTTTCAAAAGAAAATTCACTTGCAAATTTCGACCACTTTTCTCGGAAATGCGACGTGATATGAAAATGACTGCAACGCAGCTAGAATTCCTAAATAGTTCACATGTAAAATAAGATCGGCAGTGAATGTTTACAAAAATTTTGTATTTTTGTTTGTAGTATGAAAATATATATTTTTTACTATAAAAATCGTTGAAATCCGAAGTAATTTTCTCACTCAAACAGTGATATTTTATAAGATGAGGAAATTCTATAATTGGGCGAAACTTCATTAGCATAAACTTTAGGTTTATCCTACGTTATTAACACGTAATCCTGCTGATTTTATTTTAGAATTAAGATAATGACATTACCCCAAAAGAGCAAAGGCACAAGGAATGACATGAGGGAGAAAGACAATGCATTCTATGCGAATTCCATTGCAGTCCCACTCATGTTACAATCGAGCGGTGGTGTATGGTTTTGGCTACATGGAGCGTTACGGGCGAGATAATTCTGTTAGTCTGGTAATACAGGTGCTGGAAACAACGTAATAGTCGCCGGTCGCACTTTAATGGCGTCCCATGTAACCTCGTTTCTAAACTCTTATTGTGTATACGGTTTGCAGCATACACAAAATGAAACCTGTTTGTAGTCTTAATATAAAATATTTTAATCTCATTATTAATTTTCGAATAAACAGTTGAATAAGAAACAAAATTAATTTTCGAGAATCGAAATCGAAATCTTTAGTACGTTCATAAAATACGTATTATTGAAAGTTTTTTCTCGTAAATTGCATATCGCATGTAGTCAACTCAATTGCTCTTACAAAATTATTCAAACAAAGTTGTTACTGCAACTTATTAAAAATGTACGAGGAGTTATATTTAGATAGTCCGAAAGTCATTCTTAACTTTGAAATGAATGTTTTTACTATGTTTACAAAAGCGATAATATCAATTATTTCATAGAGTGGATTTTTATTATGTTCGCTATTTTTCGACTAACTATTATGTAATTATACTTTCTAAGAATAAAATTCTTAGCCTGCAATATTCTAGAAAAAATATAAGTGTACGTTAAATTAAAATAAATAGTTTGAAGTACTACACAATTATTTTCGTATTTTTGTGCTGGTTCTATTTTTTTAATTATTTCGAGATTATTGTTGTAATTGGAAACGAAATTTTCTGCCATACAAATTAAAGAATGAAATAGAAGATGAATTGACGTACATAATGGAAATAAATGAAACGGTTTTAATATTTATGATGAGCGTTAAATCAATTATGAAGTGGATAAAGTATTGTCTGAAATCATACAATATAAACATCGTATAACGATTAAACTCATCAATTTTACTGACATAACATCAAATTTCAGCTTTGATGGAAAAATATGCATCAAGAGAGTCGACAGTATCAATATAGAAAAATAGTCATTAGAATCTCCATGACTCATTATTGTAGCGGTTATTAATTTCAGTATTATTTGTTACGTATAAAAATATAACTTCGTTTTTATCAAATATTAACAAAAATAGTTCTAGTTGTATAGCAAAAAATATATATTCAAAAGTAAATATGTATTTTTATAACTGATTATATGCAGTTACGTTATACAAATGAATGATCAAAAATTTGCATGTATTTATACTGAATTGAATTGTGATATAGTATATAGGTGAATATAATTTTCGACAAAAGACATCCTATGCAACACGTAGAGTTGTAATGCAGATAAGATAACACACCTGAATTAATTTAATAGAGTAAATAGAACGAAAATAGTTTTGCTGCTTAAGAAATCTGTAAAGCTCATGTGTACGAAGAATATTATTACTAATATGAAATACTGCTGTAGTCTTTGCTAAGTTGTGAAGATTTTAGATTTAATCCTTTTTAAACAATAATTTTAATATATTATTTTTCAATCATATATACTGCAATATAAAACTTACATATCGATAGCTACATTTTTCAAATAAATACAATTTTTCTAGTTAGGAAAAAATTTAATACAATGTAAGTATTTACATTTTTAAGATTTTTTAAACTTTAATCTAGTTTGAAAATACAATTAATGGAATATTCAAAAGTTTACAAATATTGACAAAATAAGCTAAAATATGTTAGCAATTCTTTATGAGTGATATATAAAATATATAGTATATTTACGCGACAACTGCACAGCTTTGTTTTTTGTTGTTTGAAAAGTTGTTAACTTTCTTACACACGATTTCAAATCATACACAAATTATAGATTAAATATTGTTATTATTATTAAATGATTCTTTATTATATGTTTAAAAATGTTTTTTAAAAAGTCGGGATGTTATAAGTGTCGTAGAGATTGGTTTTATAAATGTAATTTCTATTGTATGTTATATGCATTTTTCTAAACATGTCTTCAAACAATAGTTTTTCTTTCATTTATATTTATTTTTGCATATGGTCACTTTTTAAATTTTTGTTGAATTTATTATTTTTTATCTAATCATGAATTTTTTATATATAAAGTGCCAGGTATTGTTTATTTGATATATTTAGCTTAATTGGAGTAGTTAATAGCAATTAATTCTGATTATTAACTACGTTGTTAATGTTATTTGATTGAATTTTTTATTTTTTTATAAACACTAATCATTTTTTAATTATAAGCAACAAATATCATAAAAATAACTAGTCATTGGAAGAACAGTAAATTTTCGCTAAAACTGCATTTTAAAATATTTATTACGTATTTTTTTTTTAGTGTCTTATAAATAAGTAAAGGCATACAATTATTAAGCTAATAAAGCACGACAATTTATATTTATAATGGTAGCTCATTTGAATGGAGATTTTGAGGAGTACATCGATTAAAAAAATGTAGCTAAACTTAACAGATAAATCTCTGATACGAGTTAGTTTATAATAATCAGAACTCCATCTGCTCCCATCTACATTGCTGTTACTACTGAATAATGATAAGTAGTAGCAGGATATGCGTATCAGAGATGGAATTCTAACTATAAGTTTTATTGATTTCTCAATAGAAATTAAGTAAAATCAGTAAGTGTGTCTTTGAAGAGTATATTACCAATTATTATTTAAATTTTGAATGTATGCCGCTTGTTTATTAGCTCGAACTATAAACAATTTAACTGTATTCGGGCTTTTGATATTTTCAGTAGTCGCTCATTTGAATAGAAATTTTGAGGCGTCTATCGATTAAAAAAATTTAGCTAAACTTTTCTACATAAACGTTTGTACCATGGACAGAAGCTGTAACTGTAAATTAATGGCGTTCTAAAGTAAATTAATAAAAATAAAAGAAAGAAGTTAGTCAAATAATTATCGTAGTTCAATATGTAGTTTTGAAAATAAATGGCAACTTTTCCCAGATCGTTTGGAAATATTATTTTGAATCATCTTTAATTTTTTTAATGATATAAAAAAAAGTTCTATAAAAAAAGATAATAATGTAAAAAGTAATAACAAACTTACAACTAGTTTTCTTTATACCAGTATAAAAGATGGATTATTTAGTTAGAAAATAAAAAAAATCAATACTGAATAGTAGCATTTAAATGGGTCGAAACGTTTATTATTTTACTGTTATTATCAATATCTAATATTTCACTTTGCTCTTTGTATTTTTTAGTAAACTTATCTTCGTCCAATTTATCCTTACCTTATAAATTAAAAGGCATTGCAAATCATTGATACTTTAAAAATATGAGGCTATATTACGGAAAATTTAGCAAACGCGCGATGGAACAAATATATCGTTCGGAAAACTTGTACAACTATTATCGGTTTATTTTTATTAATAAATACAGAAGCTTGCAATAAGACTATTGATATTGCCAACAAATCCATAACAATAGTTAATTAAACCAGATCCTGTACCTGGTATGTTTTCGGATAATATTGGGTTTATAGAGCTTAAAAATGCACCAATTCCTCCCCTTTACATTTTGTCCATACCTGTTTCCAGCAGCATTCTAGTTTCTCTGGTGTAATTTTGTTGTTTATTATAGTCACTGCCTAGAAAAGTGTATTTTATTACTTATTATCCTAAGTGTTTTTAAACAGTGTTTTATTGCCCTTAAAAGAATAGATTTTAACTTCTAAAATTGGCACCTACTATCGATTGTTTATTGGAGGTTAGTATAAAATATAACAAACTCTCCTATTGCAACAGAATGTTTCTCTCTAAATTTTAATTAGTGAAAAGTGGGTTACTTTTTGAAAGTATCAATAAAATTTTCTAATTATTAGTCAATTTTAACTAATTGAATGAATTTATCAAATTATGTTACTCATTCAATTATCATACAATATTTAGTAAATTTTGTTATTAATTTCAAATAGTAACCCACTTTTCACTAATTCGGATTTAGAGAGTTCAATACGATTAAAAAAGGCGATTATAATTATTGAGATTAGATGACTTTCAATAAAGAAAATTGCGTTTAGTTGAATGAGAAAAGTCTAAAATAAACTGATGTATATGTTAACATAATCAAATACCTTAGGCTTTTAACTGCTAAAGGACATGTGTCCTATATGTAAAAGACACTTTTACGGGATATAAGAATTTTTATTCTGGGCAGAAGACTTCGCCTGGAGGAATATTCAGCGAAATATGACTTTAGTCATTAACACCATTTTAAAGTAATTGTACCACTTAAAAGGCGTAATGGTCCAAATATATTCCTTACTAGTATTTTGGAATCATAAGGCTCTTTACGGATTGCTGGGCGTGTAATGAAGGAGCAGTGTCAACAGTTTCACAACTGGTGCACGCTCCATACGAGTATCACGTTCCAGGGTAACTTGGAAGTTTCTTATTCCCTACCTAGCATGCTCTCTCGACTGTGAAATATCTTCCCAATAAGCGCCACGATGCATCATACTCCGTAATATCGGCCATTATAAAGTGCAACGAGGGGTAGGAACTTTCTCGATCGGCACATGCATTATGCAGCAGGCGTGACCATTTACTCGCCTTGGGCTCTTTTTGAAGTTCAACTTAAAAATCTCCGTGAAAATCTTTTGCGATATTTCACCCTGAGTGACAAGATGTTGTAACGCATTTGCATTATACTTAACACGCGATGAACCGCGCATTATGTGGTGAACGCCTTCGTCGATCCATTTTTCACGTATCCTTTAATTACACTTGGCGAGCTTCGAGCATGACTTTTTATTGGGGAAATTTGAATTTGTTATCTAAATTGAAGAAAATGCACTTAAAAACGAATTTAACTAACAGAATTTATTGACCGGTTGGATTAAAACAAATTAAATTTTGGCATATTCACGGCCATCATTCTATAGGCGACAAATATTCTTTCCTCATTCATACACGAAATAAAGATGTTTATACACAAACAAAATTACAGTACTAATAGCAGTAACACACATAAAAGAATTTGATAAAAATAAGTATGTGATCTTCTCGGATTCGAAAAGTGTACTAGCTGCCTTAAAAAACAAAAATAATGAAAATCCAATTATAAAAAAAATAATACAAATAACATCAGAATTGAATGATCAAATAGAACTACGACTAGTATGGATACCCTCACACGTCGGAATAGCGGAACATGATAAAGCTGACGCTGCAGCAAAAGCTGCTGCCTCAAAAAAAGAAAAACCAGCCTCGGCTCTAGTACACCACAAAGATGCAAAATCAACCATAATTAAAACTCTCGATAATGCATGGAATCACGTATGGAAAAATAGTAAGACTTTAAAAATCCATAAGATCAAATCCAGTTTCTTTGAACTTAATAAATCACGGCAAATGGACAGGAAAAACAAAGTGATTCTCACGAGAATAAGAATTGGACATACAAACTTAACCCACTGTCACCTAATCACAAAATAATTAATGAATAAAAAATTCTTTTTAAAAACCACGTTTTTATAAATGGACTAAAAAGGATAAAATAATTTTTCCCATCCACACAGGTCACTAATACCATGCCGAAATAAATATGCAATAATTTTTCATTTTATTAGGAAATAAAATATTTGTAAGACTTAAAATGGAAAACGTGTGGCCCAATAGAGGTAACAGAAATGACTTCTCGACGAACCTCGACGAACAAAAACAAATGAGAAACTTATGCTTAAATGAATAATAAATATGATACGCCAGTTTAGACATGATAGTCATTTCTTTTACGGAACGTTTTATAAACGTTTCATCTATGTTGCAGACATAAAACGTTTTAGGAACGTTTCTAGAACATTCTAAAAACGTTTTAGAAACATTTGGGTTCTTCGTGCCCGTTGTGTTTTTCCTGATTTAACTAATTAAAATAGTAAACACGATTATTGAAAATAACGGAAAACTATAAAAATAGTCAACTTTTCATTAGTTCCCAAATTGTTCACTCCCACATCAAATCCCATACCACATTTAAAATAGTTCGTGTATCATCTTCACAAAATAGTTCGTTGCATTAGTTATTTTCGCACAAAAAACACATATGCTGGCTCCAAGCGGAAAGAAAGAAAATTATGTAGGATTTAATCTACGTTAGTCCACATAATTAATACAATATACACCTGAATATTACAGAAAATGGAATGTGTTCTAATCATGGAAGTAATGATAAAATACAGTCTGACCAATAACGATTGTTTTCACTTATTCTTATTTTCATTGCTATTGAACATAAATAAACGTTCATTTTCCTTGACTTTTTTTGTTGTATACGATTTTTTTCTTTAAATAACATATGTAATATATTTTACTTTATATGGGTCAATTTCACAATAAAGTACAAATTTGAAATCCAATATAATAATAATAATAATAACATCGATTTTATTGGTAACAGGTTTGAATTTGTCCATAAACAATTCAAATACCAACGGGGTTTTTCAGACTTATTGCACACTTAGCGTTAGTATACAGCATATACATTATAATTTACAATTTAATACACCTTAACTTAAAGTACACTCCTGCGCTTCTCAAACAATACATTCAATAAATTATACCGAACAATTACAAAACAAATCGATTCTGCACGTTGATGCGAAATATATAAATTACGTATTGGGGGTTACAAAATGAAGGGTACAAAATGGCCAATCTAGGAAAAGGCAAATCATAGCAAAAGCTGCTTTACAGACTGACCAAGATTACAATCTATATCAGAATCTATGGACAATTTATATCGTACATTTAAAAGCATTGCTATAAAATGTTTGCTATTTTTGCCTAGTTATTAGCATTTCCGCCGTTAGTTATGCTATTGTAAAACTCATTAATTTCAAATATTTTATTTCTTGGAAACGTTGAAAAATCACTGAAAAAATATGATACCTGTACAGGTTTACAATTGGTACGATTAGAATATATTTCATCTGTTACTTTCAGGAATAATGCTTACATGATGCTAAAACACATTTGCAGAATGTCTGCCTACTTTTCTATTACTACTGAATTTTGAAAGTGGTAACAGGATGTAGGTGTGAGCCTGTTTCTATCGGAAAGTTGAATTATAAAGAATTTCTGATGGAAATGGATTCAGACAACTAATTTACAAATTGACAGTTCATTCCAATAAAGTATATATCATGCATGGTACTTTATACATAATTCACACACTTTTAGGTATTCTATTCCAGTAAATATTAAAGTTAAAAGTTGCCTCGATTTACCAATATACATAGATAAATCTCTGATATGCGTTTCTTTATAATAATGAGAATAACATCTGCTCCAATCTACATTGCTGTTACTACTGAATCATGACAAGTAGTGAAAGGATATGCGTGTCAGACATGGAATCTTAACTATAATTTCCGTTCGAAAACTTCGTTACAAAGCAATTAGAATATCATTTTTTACTGATTCGAGCATAAGTTTATAATACGCATTTAGATCATTGTAAAGTTGAATAGTATAGAAATTTTAGAGTGAATAGTAATATAAAAAAATCAATTAATTACATTTTCCCTGATTATTTATCAAGCAGTATTAATTTTGAAATCCATGACTATAGAATTAAAGATAATCGCGATGCTTTTTCCATTCGATTTAGTGGAGACTATTTTTTAATGTGGAACTACAGTTTTTTTCGTTAAATGAATACTGGTGATAGCAGTCAGTAAAATATCAATTATCGCCGAAGGTCTTTTTTTCTGTATGTGAAAAACTGTGCTTACGGTGGTCTACCCGATGGTGATTGAAGCAATCGTACTCGTGTATTCTAGTTATACCACTGTCCTTTCATCGATTGGACTACTACGGCAAGTCCGTTGTTCCATATCCAGGTCGCCAGAGGAGTATTGTGACTATTGGCTCTTACCATTCAAACCAACCGAGTCGTAGTGTACGGTGGTATTGCTCGTTATACCGCTTCAATTGACCGCTATTGAGTGCGGTTAACGGGAATTTCTTCAGTTTCCATTTTTCTCTGATTCTGTAATTGGAACTTCTCGCGAGCCATTTTGCAATGGAGAGCTTTACCAGTTGTTTCATTTTAGTGGATCATCCTCATGTAAATTGAGTTTAAATATATGTATTACTTTTATTGCTTTTTAATTCCCCTGAGGTCTGTAATTGGATTTCCATGGTGGTAACGAAATCTGACATGTTTAAAAATTGCATACGATAGACAGAGGACCCAGACACTCGAAAAACGCGTTTCAATAAGTTTTACACGCATTTTTTATTAATAACATTATGCAGGACCATTTTATTTTGTTAAGATGCTCAGGAGTATGTGGTATGGATTGATTTTATATTCTGATGTGATGCAAACTAAAAAATCTCTGCAATTAGCTTCTTTTTGTTAATTGTGATTTTAGAAATGGTAACCTCCTATTTGCAATTAGCAACCTCCAGAATTTCGGAGGGTTTACTTTTCAACTGAACGAAATAAATATCAATAATTTCCTCAAGGCCAAGTCCTAAGATTCGCCATTTTAATTTATGATGTTTCAATATGAAATTTGTAATTAGAAACCCCCAAAACTTTATAAGATTAAGCTGAATTATGGTCAGACATAAATAATATATATACAACATTTCATGAATGTAGTAATATACTTAGCAATTGCAGGGTTTTGCAAGTTTAAATATTTTTAAAACTGCACTATGTAATCTTCAAAAATCTATCGATTTTTAAGCAACTGTATATTTTTTAATTTATAGAAACTCGGTGAACTTCGATTAAGTTCAAGCCATAAGTTCCCGTATCTAGCGACATCGTGTCGGATTGGTCTCCCGGTTATTTTAAGCCATAAATGAAAATAATCGCTCGAGGGAAACTTAAAATATCTCGATTTTTCGTATTTTTTCATGGTTATTGTTTATTATTTTCATTGCAATAACGTTTAGGTACATTTTTTGAAGCAAATGTACCGATTTCGGATCTGGAATGACAATCACAAAATTAAAATATAAAAATTACAAAATGTTTTAAATACTTTTTTATTATACATTTTTTATCTCGAAGCATTTACGAAAATACGTAACAAATCATACTTTTTCTTGCTTTTTTTATAAACATATTTTTTGCAAGGCCTTCCGTGACAAAAGTACTAAGGAACAAATTAAAAGATACAAGAATCTGCGAAACTAAAGAAACATTGAATGCTTTATATATTTTCATTGCATAGGTTACAAATTACGTTATAGGGAAGATAGTCTGCATAATTTTTCTCAGTTCTTATTGTTAATTAACTTTTATTACAAGTGTCGTGAAAGACTCTACAAAATAAAGTTTCAGTAAACGTATTTCCGCAAAATTACATACTGTGAAAAGTTAATCGATCGAGATGAAACTGGATACTCAGGAGTTTTCGTGGTCGCATTTTATGAATCTGACCTTAGATTTTAAAAATCCAAAATATCGGATTCAATGTGGCGGACTAAATTGTACAAAGTTACATAATATTATTTTTTAATAATTATTATCTCGCATTTATTTACACACAAAGTGGGTTTTGCTATATTTATTTGAATACATTTTCCCGACATTATACGAAATGTCAAACACGTGATGTATTTATATTATTGAAGGATAACGCACATTATATCAGTCAAGTAAGTTTTTCACATGTATTATTTTGCAATATTGTTCAAAATAAATGTGGTACATTCGAAAATACATTTTACAATAAATTCGAATATATTTTCGATATGCCACTAGAGGAATTGTATCATTTTTAAAGTGTTTTTACAGTATTAGACTTGAAGAATTGGTATAAAAATAAATTATATTTCCTGTTTGTAGAATATTTATTTTGAATATCAGTTTTCTTGCTTGCCGTTCATCACCTTGCTGGTATAGAATTTTCCGTTCTATACTTTGTATTCGGAAAATGTTGTTGGGAAATCAATAGCTTTTGCAATAAATATATACGTTAAAATCGTTTATGATAAGTATCATGTGTTATTTACACATAAGTTTTTCCAATTAAGCCAGTGACTTCTAGGCCAAGGGATTTTAGTACAAGACTACTCATTTAAGTGTAATATTTATATATTGCCGCATTTCATGTCATGAGAAATTGTAATAATCTAGGATTCTTACGTGTTTGGAAGTTTATGTAATAATTGAGATTGTAATGGGTTCTTATATAAAAATATTACATACTATTTTTTAAGGGAACACCGTTGACATTGTGTACTCGTCCAATATAATGTGATTTTCTGTCTCCGGCCATGAAGTGATACGTCGGAATGTTTTGATTTTCTTTTTTCTGAGATTCTATACACATGTCCCTTCCTACACTATTGGATAAACCAATTATTTATACTCGATCATTCAAATATCAAGCGCCTTATTCAAAGTTTGCTATATTCACTTTTAAACTTAACGACTTAAAATAATGAGTGCACCTCAAAAAACGATACTTAAAAAAAAACCCTATATTCAAAAACCAGACATTTCAAAATGCACACATATTTTCAAAGTCTGTTTTTTAAACTGTCTGGTTTAGAATGTCTGTTTTTGAAAATGTCTGGTTTTTAAAGTGTCTATTTCGAGATTTGTCGGGTTTTTGAGATGCACTCAAAATAATTTTGTCGATATTAAAATCTAAGAAACGTCGGTTTTCATTTAGGGGCCATCCATAAACTACATAGACTTTTTTGTCATTTTTTACCCCCTCCCCCCTCCATAGACAGTTTTATGATTTTATACGTACATTTTATACAGACCGCAGTTCTTGGCCGATCCCCCACCACTCCCCCTAAAATGGTAGCGTATTTTATGGATGGCCCCTTATAGGCAGAATCCTGAATACTATAGTGAGGACAAAAGATACCATTGACATTCATTATTCTGTGAAAATTTTTGAGAGTATTCTGGGTGGATAAAAGTTTGAACTTGTACAATATAAGTGATTATGAACAAAATTGTCTAATATTCTTTTGATACATAAAATAGTACACCAATTTTTTTGTTAGGACACAAAAATAACATTTTAAGTACCTATAAATATTACAAAACTCACACCTTTGCAAATATTGAATTAATCATGTCGCAGTAATTCTTTATTTTATAATATGGTCCACAATAAATAGTTTTATAAGATATGCGGAGGCGAAACGATAGTTTTCTGCCCTATATAAAATGTGGTACAACCCTCTGGAAAATCGACAGAAATATTGGTGCATATTCATCCTTTACTCTGGTACTAAATATTTAACGAGTAATTTAAAAGTTCCTCCGTTAGCCTCCTTTTTGCATAATATTCTATTTTAAAGCTAGAGGCCTATAGACATTCCCATGCTGCAATGGGAACACGCACCCGTACGCGCATAAGTATATACGTAACGACGCTATTGGCAGTCAGTCGCCCACGTGGATCTCGACAGCTTTAAACGACGAGAACTATCGATTTCTCCAAGGCTTGCTGCTAGGGTGCAAGTACCTACCTGGAACGGGCGATCGACCCGGGCCACACGCCTTCCCTATTACATGCGCCACGCGATGTTCCCGCAAAACTACGTCCGCCGGCTTTGTAAACTTGCTAAAGTCATAAGTCGCTTTTTTACTGTCACTCCTCATTTGTATGTAGATCACTTCCGAGAACAAATTTTAGAGCAAGTTTTACTTATCGCCGGTGGGATAATGGCCGCATTATGCAATTCCTACTCAGTGGTCGGTGCCAAGTTATATGCCGTTCGGCTATTTTTCCTACTCAGCTAATGACATTAATGACATTTGCTGCCTCCCTATTTGCTTTGAGTTCTTGCCAGTAGATGCTCAGCTCTATCCACGGGAATCTTAATTGCTTTCCATATTTGCAAATTAACATCAAGATTCCTCACTTGGTCACCGAGAAATTCCACTTTTAATATCAGTAGATATTCTTTTTTTGTTAAATATTATTGTAATCGACGAACGGACACAATAAACTGTCAGTTTCAGATTAAACACGTATTTATTTTACTTTAGCCCAGAAAAGTGGCGAACCATCTACTCCGGCGGCTAATGAAAATCTGTCAAATTTGACTTCCCCTAATCCTCTTGTCTTTTGTCGGAAAAGAAAACACAAACTCCATGCATGAATATACAAACATTTACGCATCACATCCATCCCTCTCGTCTTTATCAGGAATAAATTGAATTTTAAAAATTGGCGTGTAATAATTATATTCAAATTTGGTATAAGGCGACACAAAATAACACCGTGGGCAATTTCGAAAGTAGAAGTCTGCATGAGCCAAACAATAGTCCAATCGTAATTTGAAATCAAAATTTTCATTTGGCTTATTTAATATTTTATTATGGAACCATTTTAACGACCACATGTATTCGATTGAAAAAACCAAAATGACTCATATATCAAAACGACCTCAACTTTACTGTTTAATTAATCGCCCTACCATTCCGTAATTGATCACTTTAATTTCTCGCTTTCGAATAAGAAAAGAGAACAATAAAACGTTCAGCAGCTAATTTGACCCTTTCATTTCCAGAATGTTCTTCGGGAGCTGGAGCAAAAGAAACCGCAACTGGACGAGCTGTTTCATACCGCTGAGAATCTTCGCGGGGATACGAACCGGCAGCAGGTGCACGGCAAAGGTAAGTAGTAAGAGTAAAAGTTTAGTCAGCCACGCGGACTCGATAAGCGCTACCGTAATTTATAATTTTCAAAAACGAAAATCGAACGACGTAACTTGCCTTCGCGTGATTGGGTAGTTATAATGAGAAATTAATTATTTATCGGTCGATTTACCAAGTTTAAGCCGATTTGGGACAGATAATAGCTGTATATAGACCTACCGGCGGACTCGTCTGAGTAAAGCGGTCTCCGATCCGATGGATTCTTAGAGTTTAATTATCGAACTTGATTGTCGAGCTTCGACAGGCGACTGGGGATCTTTAATAAACGTCCTTCCCAGTTACGTTCAAAATGACCTTTTAGCTCTTAATTGGACAATTTGTAAGTGACTGCATTGACGCAACGTAGTTAATAATGCTTTATTTAAGTTACAATTCAACTGTCATGTGGATCGTGACATTTACAAGTTTTCAATTACATTTATTGCCTATTTTATGTTTTTAAAAACCAGTTGATTTGTTATTCATTTATTCTAAAAACTAAACAGTATTTGGAAGCCATAAAGGAAAAGAGTATATTTTAGTACGTTTACGTGAATAAATACGAATGTAACGTTAGGTTTACTACATTAAAAATGGCTAATCCACTATGCTCCACAACAATTTTTGATAGGTATTTTGTTCGCCATATTGGATCCGCCATTTTGAATTTCAATAAACTCTCGTCGGATTCCTAATCCGTGACCCAAAAAGCTCTTGTAAACTAGTGTTGGCGTGTTGCCTCGCTCGCTTCGCTCGCTCAGAAACTTCGACCCAGTGGAGAGTCGGCGATTCCTTAAGACTCGTTTGTTTACTAACAGCTTTCAATTATATTATAAAATTATATTGATATTTGGGGGTCCAATCATATTTAGGTCCAAGTGGCATCGATAGATGTGTTACAACAATATAGTGTTTCTTATATGTATGAAAATTGAAAATGAGCATTTTCAAAACTTCGACCCCGACAACAGGCCAGCCGAAGTATTGATAAATAAACGTTGCAAAACACTTACTTCATGCACTTGTATTCTAATAGACTATTCGATGCATATTACATGTTTACTGTGTTTTACTAATTACTGTCTATATTATTATGATATTATATATGCAATATATATACATATAATTCGTCAAAGATATCTTGAAAGTGTCGAAAAGATCTATGACGGATATCTTATAGATATCTATAAGACATCTTTTGGATATATCGAAATAGTTATTTTCGTATCAAGGGCGTAAAAGAACTTTGCGCCCGTAGGTGGTCACCGCGCCCGAGGGGCTAGCAAAGACTACCCCTGGGGGGTAGGGGGTCGAAACGTCGAAATTTGATAAAAAACAATAGGGTAATTTTTTTGCCGCGATGACCAAATTAAGTACTTTTTCAGACAATAGTCATAAACATTTTAAACCAGTTTTTATGGCATTAACGTTGACTTTAGGAAGAAAATGCATTCAATTTAGAAAACCTTTTTTGTAGAGAATTTCATGCTCTATCTTTTTTGTTTGAAACATTTTTTAATAAAATTTGTATTTTTCAAAATAAATACAAAAAACTACAAAGAAACTTAATTGGGGCTAATTGTTTTTAGTAATGGACGGGTGTATCTGCCCCAAAATCTAATCAGATCTAAGTTATGCCAAGACGCGTATTTTAAAAAAAAATTTATGTCAATACGATTATCCGTTCGCGAGTTATCGCGAGACAAAAAAACGAGACGTACGGACGTACAAGATCACGGACACAAATTTTTTATTGTTGATTTGGGTTCCTTAGGGTCTGAAACGTCGACATTTCATGAAAAACTATATGGTAATTTTTTTGCCCGAAGTGACCAAATTCAATACTTCGTCCAGACTTAGTCTGGGTCGAAGTAATAAATCTATAATAGAAAAACTTGTATATTTTCCACGAAATTGAATTCATTCGAAAAATTGCAGCTTTTTCAAGTTTATTTGTTAATAACAATTATATCAATAAGATTAAACAAGAAAATTAATTTTGTTATAGTTATTTAGGTTCTATATTAGACATGGAAACAAATTTCATCCCTGTATCTTTTGTATTCAGCAAGGCAAGAAAACGAATATAATATGAATAAATAACGCAAAGGTTGAAAATACACATATTTAACAACTATAAATTGTAATTTTCAAGATAAAAAAGTTAAAAACAGAAAAGTAGATCAGGATTTTTTTTTGCATTTAAACAATACTTTAAAATCATTCTAAGTTTATGATCCTCCACAGAAAATACAAAAATTACTATTATTTATTTAGATCTTCATTAAAAATAAAAAGGATATGAAACTTAGGTAATTTTAAAAATATATTGTAAGAGATATTGTAATATTCCAATTTATTTTTTGAAAACAAAAAAAATTATCCGAAAGTTTGAAAAATCCTACGATAAGCCTTGAATAATGGAAGAAGAAATGCAAACAATTCAGAAAAGTACAGACCGAAATGAATACCGATCGCGAAATTATTTTTCTTCATTCGTACTCTCCGGAATACTACGAATCGTTGCCTGGAAGGGAATTCTCATTTCAATCAATGTGAGGTTACGTTTCTTTTTTACTTGAAGGTTTATCGTAGCATCTCCTTTACATTCATTTGCCGGTCGGAACTATTCGGAAGATATTACTTTTCGTTAATCTCTCCTTATAAAAGTAAAAATCGTGTTGTATTAGCAAACTTTGAATCCTGCAGAATATGAAAGTTGTTAAAAAATGAAGAATTCGAATTTTACTCATGACGAAACAAGTTTGATGAACATAAAAACTTGTTTTCCAATAATTATATACTGATATCTGATTAAGAATATAAACAAACTTAGAGTAAAAGATTGGTTAATGGTAGTTTCGATAACAAACCGTGAACCAATTAATGGAGGAACATTTCAGTATTTTCGTAAGGTGGCCAGCCGGACTTTAATTACCTGCACGCAATATACGTATATAGCAAGGTACTACACGTGAGAGTTTCGTACAGACCGCTACTTTCACATGAGACTTCGCTTCTTCAGTTTATGTAGCGTGAATTCTCTGAACTAAGCTTATCCGACAACTTGTCCGTCGTCACAACGGGCGCCTGAAACGGGGGAAACCCATTACTATGGGGTTTGTTAGAACAAAAAACTACAATAGGTTACAAAAAGAAAACATTTATTAAACTGATAATATTGCTTGATATTGTTAATTTTAGTATATTAATGAGACACATAGAATTTTAGCCAGAACTTAGCAAAATAGATACTTTGGACTTTCCCAACAGCACCGAACTTTACAACAAGGTTGAGTGAGGTTACTGCAAGGTTCACTACCTCACATCAATCTTACTTAACCTTGTATGGTTGTGTGCTACTTGCGTGCCATACTCCTGTTACTAACTAAGTGGTGCCTTAGTATTTACTACATTAACGATAAAAAGTCTCTTTCCTTTCGTCAGTTTCAAGTCGAATTATTATTTTAATAAAGAGATTTATTTAAAAATATCTTGCTTTCTGCTATCCTAGAGTAGGTATCTTGATATCATGATCTGAAAATTATTTTACATGTGAGTAAATATATTATACTAGATCAGAATTTGACACTTTTAGAGGCTAGAGTTGTTTTGGATGGAAAACAAAAATCTTTTAAAATCTCTTTTAAGGACAATTAAGTTTCCAAGTTGGTTAGGTTACATTAGGTTAGGTAAGGTAAGGTAAGGTTAGACGATTAGAGATGATATGAAGTGATTGAAAATTAGGTTAGGTGAGCTTAAGTTAAGTTCTGAAGTTGAAAAGTCGTGTATTGAACTGTCTTAGTATATTTTAACATATCGAGCATTTTTTGGCCTACATAATAAGTAACAAACAGCTGTATGGAATTTTCTAAATGAGATAATTCAATGTTAAGCTGATATTTGAGAGCATATTAAAAATTGGTAGAAATCATGGTAAGACGGCTTCATGGTAAGAGCATCTGTGAAAGTTTGTTCGGATAGCATCTTGCTACTGGGCAATAGTATTCTTACTCGTCTATTTTGTATGTAACAATATATTAGCAGTTTCGCGATATTGATTAAAAGTACAATATGGACACAGGACCTTAAACAAAGTAGCGTTGTAGCCAGATATGAGCAAACAATATCTATGTCAGCAAAAGTATGGACCATTTGCCAACTATCCTTATATAAAGATCTAGGTAAGTCCCCCATGAGAATCAATAGTACATTTGACTTTGACCAATGGGATAGTATGCAATTATCGACAACCATGTGTATGCTTGTTTCCCTCTTGCGAGTTATGTTGAATACAACACTTTCGCGTGGTTCGCTTCAAAGCTAACACCTCGAATCGGCGTGCATTGTTGTGCGTTAATTGTAGGTGAACGACAATGAATTTTGCCCATTGGCGCCTACTATACAAACCCGAGATCCGAGATAAAATTTCTCGTTCAACGCATACCTTTAATTAAGTGCGTACGTGCGATCATCGCACTGTATGTTATAGGATACCCCCAAATTAAATAGAGAATGTGTGCTCCTTTGTGTTTTTATTTTTGCTATTCTTTCAAATACTGGAAATTTTACTTTGAGTGTTTTGTTTCATTTTTTAGGTTACTTTTCACATAGCCTCAAATTTCAATAGATTATCTTTATTAGGAATTTTCAATATATTTGTTAAAAGACGATTCGTCGAATATCGACCAGTACTAAATTATTGACAAATAAACTGTTTTCATACATTCTCGTGCTTCTCGTCCTTCCTTCATACTTTGTTGTAAGTTCCAATATAAATAAAACATGAAGCGGAAATGCGATTTACGCGACCTGCTTTCCGAAAACAACACAGGACGATTCGTGATTTATGACTAGGTACTTGGGCTTCAAGTGGATTCGAATTTATTTTATGCTTTACGGAAACCTGAAGGCGAGGCGTGAATTGTACTAGAAGGCAAAAATCGTCGGAAAGATAAACTGATTTTGCTTTTTCGCGGCAACTTTGCAATTTCTTTCGCGTCGGCGAATGGCTCTTCCCTGTCGATTGGTTTTAAAGTTTACCGCGTCTGAGATACGTGGCGGGCTCCGAGATAAAGAGAGTTTGGAATTTTATCGCAGTCGCAAGAATAACATCGTCAAGTTTTTCCAACTTTTTCCGTAGTTTAATTCCGGGATCGGAAAATTAATTTTCATTTATGAGGGTTACATATAATGAATTTAATGTTACGCTTATTACTGCTGAAAATTGGAAACATCTACCTTCTTTCGTTTCCGATTTACTAGGGAAAACTGACATTTTCCAATTTAACCGCTGTCACCAATTTATACATCTAAAAGACTTATCAAAGTTGTGTAATTGTCAGTGTTTATTATTTGCTAATTTAATTGAGAAACTGCTATTTTCTTGAAATGAGTTATATTTCTCTTTGAAACGAGTATTTCTTTATGCAACCCCTATCCTTTTCGAAACAAGATACTCTGGGAATGGGGCTTTGCGTACTGATACTTTGCGACTTTGCTGAAAGAGAAAACTTTCCGCATGAGTACTGATGCTAAGTTCTTACGCGCTTTGATGCTGTTATCAATGCAAGTCTACGCAATCATAACGTTGAATGTGCCAGTCTTAATTCCTGTGAAATTTGCTGTCCGTGTATAAAGGACGTCCAGCTGGGACCCAGACCAAGTAATTTCTTTGGTAAAGCGTTATTTTTTTAATGAAATGTAGCAAATTATTTCGTATGTTTTTAGTCTGCACGTAAAAATGTGGTCGGCAAATCTTAATCCACATTATCCTAAAAGTAAATCAAACTTGTTGTCATGTTGACAAGGTTGAAATTCGTCATAGAAACATGCGCTCCCCACGACGCTCAGTCTCGTATACGTAAAGAATTTATGAGGCATAGATTTCGTTTACACGACTGCATCCATTTTTGTATCATAAAAATTTAATGCGGCATAAGATTTCATATAAAATGAAGATTGTAAACATCTCATATCATTTTTAAACATTCGATAAATCACATTTTTTTTACCTGAGAGCCGTATGACAAGAAGCGTCGACCCGCCTTCCTCGAACAATTTATGACGTGCTGGGCAATTCTTTTTCTCGAGGATTTTGACCTGAAAATGAAAGCTGCCACGCAATAGTGGTTCTTTAAATTCCTGCTGATGCATTTGCATAATAATTTTTTTTTCGAAAGCGTAGAGTTTTTTTTTGAATTAAGAAAAAAGATTTTCGTACAATTTTCAAACCAAGAATTTCAAGCTCTTACAACCTTTCACGATGATGCTGTTATCAGTGACGTAGTGACGCGAACCCGGATATTGCCAAGAACATAGTTATAATGAAAAGAAAAATTTATAAAGTTTAAGATTACATTTACTCTAGTAGATTTGGTTCATTCTGTAATTTTATTTTCATGTTGCATCATCATCTTTTATGCAATTCATAATTTTCTAATTTTTTGTCTCACATATGTATATGTCCATTTTTGTTTTGAAAATCAAAATATCTAATAAATAATATAAACTGTAATAAACAAACTGTTCTGAAATAGTTGAGTAACATTTATATAGAAATCTTACTTTGTTTATGGATAAAATACCAAAAGAGCGATAGGCAAGTTGAGTGAGATAGTAACTCAATCAAATATTCCAATTTTTCTTTCGAAAGCAGAACTAACTACAAAAGTTGGAATGTCATCAAAGTAAAAGATTTTTTCAAACATCGATCTATTATTTTGCAACAAACTCTACCTTTAGTTGTAACCTTAGTGGAACAGTCTTTAGTTCGACATCTCAAGTTCTGAGAGTAATTTTAACGAATTCTTTCGTTTGGCATAATTGGCATAGTTTCCTCAAAATCAGATCTTTACTTTCAAGACCTAAGTATTGATTAGAATTCCGTTAATATAATCCGATATTATAAAAGCAATCTACGTTACCGGAAGATACTGAAGAGGGTCTAGACGTATTTTAGAAGTCTCTGGAATGTTTCTTTGCCATGGAATCTTCGGTGGTATGGATTTCAAGTGCAATTTCGAAAAAAATTATCGAGACGAGAATCGAGCGTGTTATAAATCGTTGAAAGCTGCGACGGATCCTATTCCAAAATATATATGCACACGCATTTTACCCTAAGGATTCTTTCCCTGCGAAACGCCAGAAGAGGTCGAATTTATGTTGCCGAAGCTCATCTCTCTCTGTCTCCTCCCTCACCCCTCTCTCTCTTCTTCAATTCCAGTCTCTCGTTCTAATGTTATCCATCTCTCTTGCCCTTTTGGAGTTGGATGGCGTCCCTTTATCACTTTTCCCTAATTCCATTTTCCTACTCGCTTTGCTCTATCCTACTTCTCGCTCCATCTTTTTATCTTTTGCCACTTTCCTCCATTTTGGCGTCCCGTCCTCTGCTTCTTTCCGGTTTCTTCCATCAGGCATGGTTTATCTCCCAAGTTCCGGCTTGACGCATGTTCCGGACGCGACTAGGGATATTCCCTATAGGGGTTCGGCTCGTCATCCATCCTACCCAAAACCTGATTCAGCATGCATGCCACGAGAAAACGTATATCGCGGTGCGCTTTATGTATTATTCAGGATTCATTTGTTTCAGGCGCAAATACTATACATATAGCTGTGTTGATACGCGTGACCATGCTATTTCGGTATAACCATGTCAATATCTTTAATTTAAAAAAATAATGCGTTGGTTAATTATTAAAACATAAGTAATAGCGCCTCATCTTCGGAATTGTCATTTGTGCCCTAATTAAGTGTAACCACCTTACTTGATATCAACGTTATTATATGACGTAGATATGCTATAACGTAATATAGATACGTGAAAAACGTTAACCGGTTAACTGGTGCAGCTTTTTCACTTTTCGTGCCAATTCTGGTAGAAGCGAATCATCTACTAAAATACGTGAAATCTTGGATACATTGAATTTATCGATGATGCGAGTCATGAAGGGTTAAATCAACCACATTAAATCAAGATGATTCTATTTCTTCTTTCGACATCACATGATGTCATCTTCAGAGACTAATATAATTGTTCATCTTTATATTAGTCTTTGAAGATGGCATCATGTGATGACGAAACGTCAGAAGAAAAAGAATCGTCTTGATTTAATGTGGTTGATTTAACCCTTCATGACTCGGATCATCTATAAATTCAAAGTATCCAATAATTAATTTACCGAGTGTTAGATTCTTATTTGCGAGTTTGTTTTCTACAACGTTTTATTTTCTACGTGATATCTATTTCTTTGATGTTTTTTTGTGCTCCTGATTCCATTTCCAAGCTCAGTTTCCATTTTGCAACATCCTAAAGGGTTGAAAAATAAGGGTTGAAGTAGAGTAGAGAAGTGGAAAAATAATAGTTTTGGGTGGAATTTTTAGTTTTTTTAGAAACTTAGATTTAGAGGTTTTTGATACAGCTGATTCCATTTCCAATTTCAATGTCTATTTTATACAATTCTAAAGGGATGAGAAATATGCCAATGAGATGACGTTGTGTCGTCATTCTCGATTTAGGTCTTTAAATGGAGGTTCTAGTGTACTATATACGTTATTTAAGTCCGTTATCACTAATAATGCAAAACCGACAATAAATTCGCAATCAGCGACCCCGAAAACGTCAGTGTCGAAATTTATGATATAATAAAATATCTATATAAAAGGTTGTCATTTTGAGGTTAGGATTCAGAATTAAAAAAGAACAAACAATTATTCAGATAGAGTATGCCGAAAAACGGTTGTATACCAATTTCAGTTCAAATCGATTGAAATCTTCAAAAGTTATTCAAATATGTACACATATGATACAGTTCCACTTAACCGATTAAACGACGAAGTAAAGAAACATTTTTGGGCCAAAATGACTAGGGTACTCTGGAACTCTCGCGTGTTTTCAATAAACCAGATATTACGGTAAATTACGGTAACATTTTTAAGATTGCCAAGCCACGAGGGACATACTTCTCCAACAATGTATCATTTTAGTTTGAGTTCATATAATTATTTCCATTGGTGTATTTTTATCGCGTCATTTCGGTAGTTGTTAGTGATCAAGATTATTATTATTATTAATGGCAGCTTTATTGGATAAAGAAATCAAAACAAAACATGTCAAATAGCGAGTCACAACTTAGATAGCTGGTTTGCAAAATGACCCAAATTGTCGACGAACAAAGAGTAACAGGTGTAGTAAGAGTTCACCCCTACTGCCATCAAAGAACGCCCGGACTGTTACTACTTAAATTACCAATTTTACTATGTATAAAACAAAACTATGATATGGTTTTTTATTTTGAATGGGCAAATATCCTAAGAATATTTCGAAAATTTTCCAAAATTACATTTATTTTTTGTACTGCGTTTATTTGAACCCTTATACAATAGAATTACAGTACTAAACCTAAATAAACAATGGTTATCGGTATCATATTAGTTTTTTCATAGACCAATGGCGACGAACTAAGCGCTACGTAGTCTAAAGCTTTAACTTAAGTTCTAACCAAAATTACATTTCATTCATAGAAAAATGGAAGGAAATTAAATACTTAAATTAGCCACTGACATCGTTGTATATAATAATTAAGCATCGTTGTAAAAATAATTATCCTTTTTGAACACTTTTATGATACTCTAAATGTCTCACTTTTAAATTTGAAGTATTCAAAGGTTTAGTAAGAATATTTCTGAGTTTTAAATATAACGGAACAGTTCAGATTTTTGTTCTGACATTTCGCGTTTTCGCGTAAGAAAGAAATCTTCTTTTCAAGATCTCTCTTAGAAAATGCGAAGCGTTTCGAAGTGACTTATTCTTTTTAACAAAGGTGAAAAGCTTATAATGTAAAATGATAACAACATTTTATCAAATCTGATATGCAACGTATTTAAATAAAGTGGAACAACATTCTACGTTCAACATTAAAGATTTTTCGTCATATGTAAAGAGTATAAGATCAACTACATAGTTCGTTAAGTAATTTCGAATCTCTATCTTTCAAAAACAGATTGCACAAATCGCACATGTAGTTATTGTTAAATTTTTTTGACATTTAGTTTTCATTTACCTTATTTTCTATCATGTATATTTTGATACCCTCATTTTGTTATTATTTTTGTAAATGGGCGGTTACGCTCGTATCTTGAAATAAAATAAAAATAAAATAAAATTTGCGTAGGGTGTGTAGATGAAATACGTATTTTCTGCTACGCAATACTTCCCAAGAAATGTTCCTAGCTAATTCTCTTTATTTTGGAAAGGGTAGATGGAAATAAACTGTTTTTTTTCTCGTTGTGAATCTCAAATCGTAAACTTTACAGAAGACAGTGTTTTTCATATACCAAGGCTCTTTACGAGAAGCCATTTAACAAGACCTGAAGCGCACCCGTTACTGGAATATATTTCAAGGATTAAAACGTATTCTAGTAACTTGCTATTGTTAAACTTCACGTTGAGACACATTTATTCAAGCAAAATGCTTCTTTCGAGAACGAAATTCACAAGAACGAGAAGAATAGACTCCTCCTATTAAACTACAAATATAGTCGTCATAATAATAATAAGCTTTTTGGTCATAGTAACAAGAATTAATTTCTTTAAATTAAAGAAAAATCATTTGATTTTGTTTTCTATCGACGTATAGAAAAACTAATACGTAACATCAGTGAAGAAAATAGGTATTCCAGCACAGGCCTTCTTTAACATTTACTAAAATCCTAAGTAGTAGCAGACCGGTCACGACTGTCATTAAGGATTAAAAAAGACTTTTTAGTATCTTACGAATGATACAAAAACAAAGTTGGTTCATCATTTTGATTAACATCCTCTTACTAGATTCCTCAGTTTCGAACGTTCCATCTTGTACGACATATTATTCTGTTTTCTGAATGTAGAAATTAGCTCGTTACTTTTGCCTTAATGCCGTGGCATTTCACCGTAAATGTATCCTGTGGCGTGGAAAACCGTTCACAATCCCATGGACGTGACATAGTAATTCGGAGTTTGAATGTTACATTGGAAAGTTTGTTAGTGCATTGTTCGTTCAAGAGGAAACGTCGTCACGTTGCGAATACATTCAGATATTATAACATCATAGTATTTGACCGAATATATATCAGCGAGTGCGCAGCACAGTGCTTTAGAATATCGTTACCCTGAAATGTCACTACGTAGAATTTCCGAAAGGAGTTAGACATTTATTGCGCAAAGTTTATTTCGATAGCTCCAAAGAGACTATGAGTGTCAATTACCGTGAAATAACTTGAATAAACTAAATTATTTAAATACGAGTATCCAAAAAAGGAAGCAAATACTTTGGTAAAACGATTTTGAGAATAGTTTACTGAAGTCCGTTTAAAATAAAGTAAAAAAGTTATTTTTTCAAATGTCATGACTAACAGCCTCTTAAAATATTAACTGCAAGAAAGTAAGCAAAATGAATATTGACAAATTTTAATCGTAATCACGGATTCTTGTATTCAGGAATACACTTGCTTTCTTTTCACAGCAATGTCAGTCGAAAATAAACTTTATAAATTACAAATTTATTAATGTGCTAGAACGCGGAGAAGAAATTGAAGTTTACGATCTTCCCTGAAGAGTTTTGTGAAATTACCAAACTTCCGAAAGTAAAGTTTAGAAATATCTCGTCTGCTTTCCAGCCTTTCGAAGACATCGCAGTTTCAAGAAGTTTCTTCCTTTTCAATGAATAATCAATTACTCATCCCCTGCCTATCAAATGTGCGTATCAAAATTAATGTTACGATTCAAAATGTGTAGAAACGTTTCTAATTAGTTCAGTTTATAAATTACACAATTTTTAATATATCGTAAACGTGAATAGTGACTTCTATAGAAAGGGAAATGACAGCTTTACACCTTTATGTGTAAAATTGAAAGATATACTCTAAATGTCGATTTTCAGACTTTCCTTTCTTCTTCTTCAATTTCTATTCTTGCAGAAATGGTTTTTAGGGTGGGTGAAAAAGTTGCTTTTGTTCTCTGCGTTATGGTGCTAATGGAGAAGACAAAAGCTTGTAATTTTCGGGAGAAGTTCTCTCGCGTTCTTAGCCTTCAAAGTTTTTCGGTATTATCGTAAATAATACCCGATTATGAAACGCACACCACTTGCTGGAAGAGTGCAAATTACCGTATCAATTCCCATCCGCGAGTTTTAATTTAATTTCTTAAACGCTTACGAAGAAAATTGTACTCCTAGTTATCTACGTATCCTCATAAAATATTCATTTTATTATTTACCAGTTATTACAATTTAAAATTGGGACAAACAAATTCGGTTAGAGTATGATGAGAACTAACACTTAATGACAAATAAGATTATTTTACCATCTGGGAAAGTTTACCAAATTGCCTTTAAAGTCGTGGAACATAGGAAAATGCAGTAATTTCAGTAGTAACAGTTGTTGATTGTAGATGCATTCTGTTACTACTTAAATTCCAGCATTTTTCTATGTATAATTTGTGACTTTAACAACGATTTTCTATGTTTTCCCCTTTTTTTTAATTTGAAATAAAAAAATGAAATGGTCGATTTCCATGATTCAATTAAACGAAATCTACTTTATGAACGTAATTGAATTTGTCAACCGAATGAATGAATTGGATAAATTATACTTTTGAGATTGACAGCGTGAAACGGAGAAGTATCTCCATGAATTCAATGGGAGAGAATAAATTAAATAAATTATTCAACGAGCGAGATATCGTTGTTAGAGTTATTTGCTTTTAATCTAATTGCACTTAGTTTACGGATTGAAGAATTCCCAAAAACATTACAAATCTTATGCATGAATTTTAATTTTCTTTTAGTCAGGTTTGTAGCACTGAAAGGTAAACAATTATATACACACTACATCTATTTGAACTTGCGTTACATTTTTCAGGGAAAAAATTAAAGTTTGTAAAAACACTGTGAAGACTAGTTCTTAAATGTTAAAAATCTATTGAAGCAGGTACATGGTTGTTTCTTTCTATAACGCTGGAAAGTACGATAGCACGAGTATAATCTTAAGCTATGAAATATTGCTCACGACCGTTACATATATGCATCTCGTGCGATGGTCGATTTTGCGGCGAACTGGGAACATCGGGAAACGAGTATGTTGGTGCATCAATTGTGATTGCGCATACTTATGCCGATATTCCTATAGTCTGGGAAACATCAAATATTGGTTAGTAGAATGAAGAAAAATTGAAACGATGAAAAAGGAGATGGAAATTCACAATAAAGGCACAACGGAATACCAATAACAGGGAGAAATGAGTAACGGAGCGAGATGGTGGAGTGGGAGCCAATAGAGGAAACTCCATTTCACTCTTCCGTTTTACTGACACGGGATCGCATTTGCATTAACCCAGCCAATGCTACTAGCAAATGCAATCGCGTTTGATACAAAAATAAATCGTCACCGCAGAGTTGAATGATGTCGATGCTCATTATTCGAATGTTCAAAGACCAAATGGATAACATACGGGACGATTACGGGTTTTGATGTTTCAGCAAGTAATTTGATCTTCCAAAAATAACACGTTATTTTAGATAAATTACTTTTAGTTTGTTTCCTCTTCAATTTCAGTAAACCCCTTAAAACCCTAACCAAACATCATGCTTAATAATATGTAATATTATGAAATTAAATATCTCATTACCAAAGAGCAAGTAATTATAAAAATCCATTTTAATCGACTATAAACACGGATATTCATATGAGTTTTATATGCTAAAAATTTCCATTTGAAGGTACAAATAAAGTTCTTAACGAGTAAACTTTCTTTGGCGAAGGAAATCTATTATAGTTCAAACATTCGTTTTTCTTCCCACATTTATGGGATGCAATCGGACTCATTTTCGTAGTTGTTTTCCAAGTGTTATTCTGTTTCTTCCTCTTCTTTCGTGCTTATAGGCATCGGACCGTGAAAGTAGGCTAATCACATGCCTCGATGCCCACGATAACTGCCCGTTTTTACCATATTGCAACAAGTTACCAAACGGTCTATTCTGTTCCCAGTATGGAACAAGTGCGCGAATGAAACAATTTGTGTCCATATTGCAGTTTGTATTGACGTTTGCCGATTCAGGAGACATCGATGAATATTTATAGCTCAAATGGATTGAAAAAGTCGCTGGAATTTGCAAAAAAAGAATTGACTTCCGGTACTTGTTTCAATGCGTGTGACGTCGATTTGTAATTTAATCTATTGATGCAGTTTGCGCATCATTCGAGTGGCGTTGAATGGAATTGTCTACCGAATATTCTATTCCAAACTATAAAAAATAACATGATGTGAGGAAATTTAAAATGATTGCATATTTCGATCATGTCTTTTGATGATCCAAATTACAAACACTCTTTTTTACTTATTTAAAATATGTTCTTTTGATAAAACTAGACAGTTTTTAATGTTTTTAATCCTAAAAATATTCGAAAATAATTTTCTCTGCTTATTCTAAGATGATATAATCCCTCACACCGATTTTCATTAAAAATTATTTATTTTCAAAAACGTTAGATACAGAAAGGTAAAATTTTAGCTTCGCACAAGACATTATGCCATACCACACTCAAGAGCTGCAGAATATGATGTGTCAAAGAATTTCTTTTACTTTTTCTACAAAAAATATTGTTATAAAAAATTGACAATCTGTGCCGCACCCCACGTCAGTTAATAACACATACAACACAGACGTTGCAAATATGTAACAGTTATGTTACAGGAATGTAAAAATGTCCGGCTTCATAACCGTTATATATCAGTAACGTATTTGGTATGTAACAAAACATTTTGTGCTCTCTGGGAAGCGATATATTTTTTAAACGACCATTATATTGGTGCTTCTAACGCTATATTTTATTGTGATGCTTGCAATTTGATCGGTTATAATTAATTAATTATTATAATACTGTCCATGTTCGGAGTAATTCCTGAGAGATCAGCCGGTTTGTAAGTAGTAACAGACAACACTGGTCAGTCGCATTCGTAACATTTGCATCTAATAAACTAATTCAAGTAGAAACTCATCACTTGCCATGTGTTTTTACGAAGATCAAACGTGTAGATTCATCATTTATTATTTCATTCTTAATTAATTTTATTAAATTTGATTTATTTATTTTTAAATAAGCTCTATTTCTTAATTATTATTTTAACTTTTACGAAGTAATTAATAGCCACAATATTCTCAACAATCTTTTATTCTCTATGTACAGATAAAGGAATATAAATATTTGAAGATGTGTTTTCAAGTATTACGTAATTTTTAAAAAATATCAAATATAGATTCAAATATTTTTCTAAGAAATAGTAGAGGATATATTCACGACTTTTATAGTTTGCTAATAAATGCTTACACAATAATTAGGTTGTCTCGTTCAAAAACTATTATGGTATCTCCCACATTATTTAATTAATAATCTCACTCATCAGACATGAATTGCATTTTGAAAAGAAATGCACCCAATTTATTAAATCCAGTATTACAAGCACAACGTTGCGGTTAAATCGAATTTTTATTCTGTCGTTTAGAGGATGCGGATTATGACGGTGTTGAACCGTAGATTGAATCAATATTAACTCGTTTGATGTTTCCCACTACATAGCACAGCGACCGTTACAGTCGTCTTCTCCAAAATTAAAATTTTCACATTTTAGTCGTTATCTGACAACTGAAAAGCAACTAATGAAAATTTTAAATTAAAAATACATACACTACCCGATTTGAATGTTCTTCTATGTGAATATTTAGCATCAGATTGCAGCAGAGATGCAACAAGGAAGTCTTTTATAACTTACTTTTAGAATGTTCTTTTCAATCATTTCATTAATATTTGCATTTGGTTTAAGCATCGTGCCCACATTGGGGATTTGAGTTCTTTGATTAAAATACATTTTTAAATTAAACTTACTTATTGCCTTAGATTATTAAATTACTTAAAACAATGTGGTTTGGGTTTAGTATTTCTCCTCCTTATTTATTTTGACGGGTGGATCGAAAAGCTGAAATCCGTTACGACTTCCCAGGATATCTTCGTAACCTCAATACAAATGGAAGATTTTGCGTGCGAGTAAACATTGTTGAAGCTTCATAAATTTACCGGAGCATTGTGTTGTACTGGTCCTTAGGGGAGCTTAATTTAAGACAGATATTTAAAATTCCACATGTCGGGTACAATATGGCGAATAAATTATTAAAAAATGTTTTATTTCTTTAAATCTTGATATATCTAGAATTTTTTTCGGTCGCTGAATACGAACCTGGCGTATTCATCATTGTCCAATCGCGAATAAAATTAATGCCTTTTTTTATTCATAAAATCTCCTTTCAATATTACAATTTTTCAAATTTTTCTTCCTAGCCATTTTCAATTTTAAATTTCTGATTTCTTATTCGTAAATAGCGGCCAAAACAATCTGTAGATTGCAGAATCCAAATAAATCGGCCAATATTTTAAAATCTTTGTCTTCCGGTAAAATCCTCAAGTATTGTTGAGGTTAGGAAGTAATTTTGACGTGATTGAAAAAAAAACAGACTGAAGTTATGAGCATCAAAATACGTAGTAGGAGTAGTCTGATTTTGAATATCGGATCCAATATGGCCGATACTAATTTTGAAAAATCAAAATTATATCTCATATTTGGCATATATGGGGTTTTGAGTTCGGTTATAATGCATTTCTTGTCTAATGTAAATAATTTCATTATTTCAAGTTGATAATTTTAGAAGCATACAAGTAACGTACAAATAGACAAAATACAGTGACCCAAAATTGAAAGGTTTTTGACATATTACTATATAGGATCAATTCTACAGAACTTTTAACTTTTCAATATTCAAAATCATCAAAAATTATTGCAGTGGCACACTAATGAGACATATTTTTTTGGTTTTTACAGCTTCAAGTGTAAGAAACAGTTGGCGTAACTCGTTTTTGAATAAAGTTGTATAAAGTTGAATAAAGTGAAAGTTGAAACTAAACAATAGCCTAATGGTAGATGCAGGTATACTTATATTATATATCTTATAGTTTTTATATTTAAAGATAAGGTACTTGTTACGAAAAATACAGTTTTTTTACTCATTATTTATTATCGCTAACAAACAAATTTTAGAATTAAATTTTTTTCAATTTTTATTACGGAAGTCTAAAGACATCAGCCGAAAAGGTAGTAGTAATGTATGTTTATTTTCAACCTAGAAAAATGCTCATTTATTTCTTAGAATGTTTGTCTCCTTAAGTTGCATAATTTTTTAGAAGATAAGCACACCCTTGGCATGTTGTTTATTGAAACTCCATAATTATACGAAGATTCTCTGAAATTTTCAAAGTGATTGGATAATAGTTACTTTTTGTTTTAGTGATATCAAAATCAAATTGTTGGATTGTACGTTGTGAAATTCAGTAAAAATCGCACTTTACTTTCATTTTTCTTCTTTCCAGTGGTTAATAAACTTAACAATGTCAAATAATAAAAATAAAAAAATTTAAGTGTGCCACTCGAAAATGTTGTGTATTCCAACGAGTTACGCACTGATTTGATGATTTTTAGATACCTCCTACAAAGTTAGTTTATGAGGCACACGTATGCCGTACATCTTATTTGTTGGGGCTTTTAGTGTAGAATTATTCTATGAAACTAAGAATTCAAGAAATGAAAAGTTATTTTCTCCATATTGAAAAAAGTACTAAATTTCCGAATTTAGAATAATCGGTGGACGCTTACATGTTAAGCTGCACAATTTTTTAGAAGATAAGTACACTCTTGGCATGTTGTTTATCGAAACTCCAAATATTATTCGAAGATTCTCTGAAATTTTCAGAGCGATTGGATAATAGTTACTTTTATTTAGTGATATCAAAATGAAATTGTTGGATTGTACGTTGTGAAACTCAGTAAAAACCGTACTTTACGTTCGTTTTTCTTCTTTCTAGTGGTTTATAATCTTAAAAAAACATATAAGGGCTAACATTTTAATATATCGTAGAAAAAGAATCTTGATCGTTTATTTCGATATTAAATTGTTCGCAAGATACATAGTCGCGTACTATAAAAGTTAAATTTCTGTAGAATTACTCATATAACATTAAATTTGGGAAAAGATTGTGGTTTTTTGGGAACTTTACGTTCGGATATGACAAAATACTCATGTGATAAAATAATTTTACGACCCGATTTGAATCCATCCAATCGAAAACCGATGGATAAATGCAGCCTAGTTTTTGCTCAAACATTTTGTTGAAATGTTTATTTGAAGATGATTTATTATTGACATATTTCTTTGAACGCCCTGTAGATGCCTTTCTAAATGCACTGAACCTAAAACAAATAGCAAAAACCCATTAATCCATCATTTTATGCCCGTGACACCAGACCTTGTAAGTTTCTTAGGGTACTACTCGAGTCAACGACTCTTGTTTTTTCATGGGTAAGAGAAGCAGGTAGTTTCTCGTGAAGCACAATTACGAGCTTTAACGCTGGCAAGTTTTCACTGGCAGCGTAAAACCCGTCGGCGCCGGTACCTACCTGCCGGTGCACCGATCGAGGTGGGTCGAAGGTTTAGGATGCCCTACGCCGAAGAACGTGTCAGAGTACAGGGGGTGGTTGGGTGGAGGCGGCGGGGGCAGAGTACGCGAGGGTAGCGGCGGCGCAGCCGTAGGGAAAGAGACGGAAAAGCAGACAGGAGAGGTGCGGATGGAGCCGTCGCCAGTGGCATGGGTTTCATCCAGTGTTCGCGCGGCCGCTCCCTGTCGCACACGGAGTCACCCTGACGCCGACCGGCGTCGGACCAAAAACGTGCTCGGGAACCCACCGTGACCAAATCATCAACAACTGTACCGAGTGTTTTTTTTTTCACAAGATTGTGAAGGGCAAATTTTCGATACCAGCATATAAAACTTGCCTTTTCATCCTTCGGTACAACTGGCAATAAACGTGACGATCTTTTCTACGGCGGTTTTTTGTGTGTAATTTGTAATTTTGTATCGTCTAAGTGTAGCAAGTTTCTCAAAAGTATTTTTCGACGATATTTAAACGCGCCTTTTGGCATCTTCGAACGAAGCTTTTCGCTGGCAAATTTCTACGCGATGAGTGGAAATCTCATCGGCTCACACGCGAAGGTGGATATCCAGTGGTTCTCATTCCGTCTTATTCCCAGTAGCATAAGGATCTGCACGGTACGTGACAGCGGCATCTAAGCTACCTTTGCCATTTGGCGCCCAACCGAGTCCTGATTTCTAAACGGAATGCATCCTTGGATTCGTTGTCTTCCCGCTTGGCGCGAGAGCAACAGCGACATCTTCGTTCTTAATTCAATCGTACAAAGTGAGTTTGCCTCACCTGCCTGAATCCTGGGAGAATCGTCGAGACTTGGAAGCAGCGTCGCCTTTCAATAATTCACCAACGATTTCCGGCCGCGAAGGATCCACGTGGTTGCGGCACGTCGTACTTGTGTATTCTAGTCGAGTACAGAATCTATGATAAGAATTTAACTAACGGCAGTCGATGACGTCTTAAAGCATAGTACTCTGTTGAGGAACTGCTTATAATATCAGCGGTACATGGGTATTGCTGTCTGATACGGGATTCTGCATTACACGGGGTACTCCAGGGACTGCTTTGAGAGAATACGCATTTTTACGATTTAATTGGGAAGTAAGAAGGACGGATTTTATGCGATACTTCTGCGGTACTGAGAATACTGGAATTGTACCGCTGTTCAACTATTTCGCTAAGCATATTCTCTGTCGGAGATGGATTTATATACATTTGTGATGCTACATTTACGACTCTGTTCATCTAAGTGATACGTGCAATACCTGCGATACATTATTTAATTCTCGTACCTTACCCACTGCTTTGGTATTGGCTCATAACAAAAACGTCAAGGCTTCTGGTACAAGCAGTACCCGTGTGATATTCTACTCAAAACCTTTTTGCAATACTTGCGATACTATATTTAATGCTTATAATTGGAATAACCGCTTAACGCCATAATCGTAATCAGAAAACGTATACTGCTATAGAATCAGTGTACCGTCAAATTTGAAATACATTTATAACCATTACTTGCCTTGCTATTGCAGCAAGTCTACGATACTTGCAATACTTTGGAGTACATATCCTGATATACCATCCTGCTACTAAATCGTTTACAAGTGTGCAGATTTTGTAAGAAGTGTTTTACATATCGCGACCTTTCAAGTGAAGTATACATGAGAAAAGAAACGGTGCTTTAAGTGTAAATCGATTCAGTGTTTCAAAATTCATTATAAAAGTTTAGTGTTTTATATATTGAGGAGATAATCCCCTTTGATATCGATCTATATTTTATAAAGAAACAGTATTGTGCTTTCAAAGTGACAAGTTGCATATCATTGGATAAATTGGGTGCATTTTTCGAAAACGTCACTTACCCAGAAATGTCTCGAAGAGGATCAGGTCTGAATGGCAGTCCAGTGCCGAATAGTTACGCATCGCCGACCAGTCAGCAGATGGCAGTCTCGCACGATATCCAAAGTCGTGGGATTCCTTTGCCTGGAATGGTCCCTCCTCGTTCCATGCTTGGAGGGGTTCGAGCCATGGGTAATCCTCTTCACGGTAACCCGATTCACGGTTTCGTGAATCCACTTGGTCCGGTACCATTGGGCCATTCTCCTCCACCATCCATCTTGGCAGGAATCTCTCATCATTCCCCAAACATGCATCAAGGTACGAAAGCTTTACGAGGATTCCGTGAGCTCCGAAATCCTACGGAGACTCTCGAACGGATCCCGATGATGGATCGATGGCGGAAAGGTTTACGCGTTCATCCGACGTGAGGTGATCCAAAGTTAAATTTACGGATTTCCATCGTTTCGTTCCTTGCAGTTTCGGTTATTTTACGGCGACGCGGAAGCGGGGTATTCGTGGATATTGCACTTTAAAATAGCTTTGTCAATATTTTACGTGATTTAACGAGACGTCCGTTGAACTGGCCGACATCGATGACGTTTTGCTCGATATTCGCTTGAAATATTTTAACAGTTGTGGTTCAGAATACTGAATTGCTCGAAAGTATGGAAAAGTTGTTTGAAATCAATAACAATAATGACGTGGGGTCAGTCACTAATTTACCTTTTTTACGTTTGTGTTTGACAGTATTTTTTAAATCTAAAATTCAATGAGCAATGTGTAAAATTTACTTCTTTTATGTCGATGTAATATGAATTTTTTATTTTTGTTTTGAGATCAATTTGGTACTTTAGTAAAAATGAACCATAATTAATAGCAGAAAGAAAACAATTGTTTACAACAAGTCCTGGTGATTAATCAATTTTATTTAGGTATTTTTCCGCTATGACGATCGATACTTTGACCTTAAATGAGAAATATTTTATTTGATGAAAATTAAATACAATTTTTACACTCCTTTTATATATTTTAACCCATTAACATTTAATATTACAGTTTTCTCACTTTATTTTTCCAAATAACAATGATAAAAAGATTCAAAGGTAGGTCTGTTACTATTTGTGAGGTCGCTCTTACAGATTCCGTGATCAAAATTGAGTTTCAGCTATCGGCAATTCTAATATAGCATCGAATTGGAAAAAAATTGTCAACAACTTTAGACATATTTATTCTTATGAATTTTTGTCGAACTATCAGAATATTGGGATTCTATTGAATTTAAAAAAAAATATTATTTTCAAAAAAAAAAAAACTGAGCTTCTTTGAAAAATGCTTAGAATAAGATGTTTTTGGAAATCATCGACGAATGTACTAGAATTTTAATTTTATTTAAATTTGTGAACAAATTTTAAAAAACTGGGTGAAAAAGTCTGACAAAAATGTAGTATATTCATTGATGAATTCATTCAACATTTTTTTTCAATAAATTCATAGTTACTGAGGAAATTAATTTCAAATATTATATTTTAGAATTTTTCTCACAAAAACTATAAACTTTTGGAAAAAATGGCAAAAAACAAAAAATGTTCAGTATAAATAAATCATTCTTTGTTAAATTCTAAGAAATTGTTAAAAAATGCAAATAACAAATTTCTAAAAATCAGAACAAATTCCAGTATCTTCCACGGTAATTTTTAAGAACATTTAGTTCTTATCATTTTTTGAATGCTCTAAGTTACAACATTCAGACATTTTTCCAGAGAAATATTTGATGAAACGTATTACTATATCGCGATTGTGAGGTCGCTCCAATGACGTAAGATACAAGTATTCTGGTTTTCACAATATTCAAATGTTTTATCCACCTCTATCCACAATTTCAATTGAATACCAATATTCTAATGGCGGACAAAATTCAAAAGACTAAATATTTTTCAATTTTTACCCAATTTTTTTCTAATTTGATGTTATATTACACTTTCTGATAGATAAAACTGAATTTTGACCTTGGAAACATCGGCCTCAAAAATAATAGTATACGTACCTGTTATTTTTTTTAACTTTGATTTTGTTACCAAATACTTGATTGAAATTGAAGTGAAAAAAAATGTAATTTCATGCTAATAAGTAGCATTTCTGAATGATAGCATTATGAAGATTTTACATTTAAAATCTCCTTCCGCTAAAATTCTTGAATAATGCTTCACAATATTAAGAACTTATTATGCAATATGTACGGTGACGGTAGTTTACGTTAGTTTACGTAAGTTAGGTTACGTAAGTTTTTTCTAATTTTGTTTGAGAAGATTTGTATGTTTCATCAATCCGATGAGTAATATGAAATTTATTTTTAACTACCATATTTTATATTTAACATAAATGAGATAAAGATGTAAGTTAAATTAGGAGAGGTTAGGTCAGATTAGTTTCAGTTAGATTATACTGGATTGGGTGAAATAAATTTAAAAAATACGACGATTTATGTTATATATGAAGAATTTGAACGGGTGCTTTTACTTTCGTGTAAGATTACAACCGATAATTCTAATGAGGATTGCAATATTTTCGGAGTAATGATTATTTTAAAAGTGAGGGATACAGATGGTGCAAATTTTGAATACGGGGATTGTAGCGGTAGGGAATTTTGAATTCGGAAATTTAGTAGTAAGGGATTTTATTTCCATAATTTTACTAGTAGGGGATTTCCGTGGTTGAAATTTACGAAACATGAATAAATTAGTATAGAATAGCCTAGTAGTGAAGTCAACAGTTATTTAAAATTCTAAATGCAAAACACAAGCATTTCTTCTAAAGTAGACTTTAAAGGACTTTATTATTACTAAAATCATCATGAGCCAGAAAAAATTGTTAATCTTTATGAAAATACTAAAAGTACGAAGAATAATGTTTCGAAATGGAACAACTAGGAAATAATATCTCAGATAAAAGTGAATATTGTAAATAAAAGCTTTCTTTCGATACTTTGAAGGGTATCAGTCAAAGAAATGTAGTCAAGTTGACGGTAATAAATGCAAACAAGATACATTTGACATAATATCAATAATACAAACTTTACAGTTTTGGATATCATTAAGTTAACTAAACAACGTTACAACGAAACGATAATTTGAAATAAAAAAGAATTGAATAAATATGATATTTTACGTTAAATCTAATATTACATTAAATACAATTAAAATTTGAAATTTCAGGTTTATGCTATGAAACTTATATCATATATTACGAGAGAAGATAGAAATTGTAAACATTATTTCTTAATAACATAAAATTTTTATTTATAATTACATGATCGCATGAAACGCAAGTTTTTAAACAGACTTTAATAAAATGCAAATTTTGTTAATATCTAAGTGTGCAAATTGGTTTAACAATAATAGGTAGTTAGCGTTACACTGAGTTTAGAAATTTAAAGAATATTTTACGCGAAAGTTCGACAATCACATCAAACCTTGCATTTAAAATGGAATATAAATAAACTAAGCATAAGAAGATAATATGCGATGTAAACTGTAATAATAATCGTAAAAGTTGAACCTCAAGTATGAAATACTAAATTAGTTTACTCTTCCATCTACTAAAGTTTCTTAATGTTTTTAAACACAATATATATGAAGGGTTTCAAAATTAATAATTACGCAAAATTACTATTTTAAACTTATAATGTAAATTAAATTAGTTACAATTTAATTTTATACTATATAATTTTATATTGCATACACGACGATATTAATGAACACTTATATGCGCTTTAAATATAAAACCAAACTACCTGCATCATAAATAATTTCCCTTATCTGGTAACTATTTTAATTTTGTACCAATGAAGTATCTTTAATAATGTAGCAGAAATTTAGCAACATTTAAAGACGTAAAAAGTGGTATTTCCTGTGGTAGATTGCCGTTATAATCAGACACATATATATCACTGAGAGTAATAGAAAATTGAAAATGGATTGATATTATTCATAAATTTCAATCCCCAGAGGATATTCACTATGTGTGCAGCATAGATTACCGAATCCAATTCCAAAGGGAACAGGAGAAGGCCTGGGATTCAGAATTTGGTCATTTATCACTGCCGCCTGTACAACCGGAACGAACGGAAATTATATAGTATTATTTGTGGTAACAAAATTTTATACCATAAAAATGAACATTAAAGTTATTTCATCTTAATTTTCGAGTTTTCGGTGTTCCTTTTTAGTACAGAGGCACATATCATTTTCCAGACATTAAAAAACTTCAAGTATTCTTTTATGTACTCACCGAAGAATTTTTATCTCATTCGTGTTACATATACAGTTTAAATTCCTTCGACAGTTCAATCTCATTGAGTCTTTTCAAAACTTGCGGCTCTCCAAAGAGAAATCGCTTTACTTCGACGATCGAACTCTTGTACGAACAGAGAGGACTAAAAGTTTTTCGTTCGGAACATAGGACGAGTTGTCTTCGGGTCAAATTCCTCTTGACTGCTCTGACTTTACCAGATTACTAGTCTTACAAAAATGAAGACATGACAAACATTCGAAAGAAAGTCCGGTGACTTCGGAAGGTTCTGGAGTTGACGTTTTCAAATTAAAAAATGGGAAAGTACATAAAAATATTGTTAGTTGTCTGTAATTTCTTTCATAATCAAATTTTGGTACTCAATGATGAAATAGTTGAAATATGCTCTGATTAAAAATAAATAATATGAAAATAAATAAATTAAATAAAGTGAAAATGTTTACGTTAACAAAATTATGATCGCGCAAAACTAAGAATTGCCAAAAATTTCATTACGAATTTAATAATGCATTGATTTAATTGCCCGGGTAATATTTGATACATATTTCTTAATAATATTGTGAGTAGCTGCAGACATTTCAGAAAATGTTACTGAGACCACACAATATGTAGATATGGTAGAAAATACAATTATTGTTCCAGTATCCTGAACAATAAGAAGATTTTCGAAAGAATTGATTAGATTTTCAACTAGTTGTGACTGCCAAGTATCTTGAAAATAGTAGCATAATATGGACGTAACCTGTCTTACCTCGTCTGTTACTACTTAAATAGCCTTATACTTTGAGCCTTTGTGTACGAAAGTAAAATAATGCATAAAACTGTATGGTTTTGGATATTTATGATAGTATCAAAACAAATATCTCCAGCTTTATATTTTATTGCAGCTGTTGATGTAAAACGTTGAACAATGCAGTGAAATATATCATGGTGTTCAAGTACGAACATTAAATCCAACTTTGAATAACCGAAAATGTTATTGCACGATATGTTTTGTAGACACATATGGACTATTGATTTACTATTTTTAAAAATTAGGCTGTAGCCTTTTTTCACACAATTTAAAAAAAAGTATGTTTTCATTCACGATTTTAACAAAACGTGGGAAAAGTATAAAGTTGTAAATAGTCAATCGCAGTGTTTATGTAGATTCTTAACTTTGCTAAAATCTTTATTTTATTGCGTATGTCCATATAATTAAGCAATACGACTATAAAAGTAACGACATTACACTTTACAGTTTTAGAAAATAATTTGTTTTATTGTATTATAGTCGTGTATGTACTCAGGTTTTATTTAATTTATTCACAAAGATTTACGGTTATCAAATATATCTAATTTATATTTTAACACAAACTAAAAGAACCTTATATTAAACTAACAGTAATAGTAACGAATGTTTTAGAAAAGGTTTAGAAAAGAAAGCTTTTTTTCTGTTTTGAAATATTAAAACCACCATAAACTTCTAAAAATTGTTATGTTGGTTAAATGCCTCATTACAAGCAATCACAGAAGTTATTGTAAAAAAAACACAACGCAAAAAGTACTGCTTAATCGTGCAAATCTTACGATGTAATCATTAACTATTATAAATCAAAATTTAGTATTCAAATCTACAATATCTTTTTGTCTATGGTTACGAGAAAAATCAAACATATATATGATTTTCTCTAAAAATATTAATAGATGTTTTGTACATTTTTATTCTTCGGAATTCTCATTAAGTCTGTATTAAACGAATGTACTCAGAATTACTGAGAATTAATATATATATATATATATTTCATTGAAGTACTAATATCTATCTTCATCGTAAATACCATTGATTTACTGGTGATATAAATAGTAACAATTCATTAATAATTGCCAGTATGCATTGCTTATGCACATATTTTAAGAATATAAATACGTGTGTTTTGTGCACAACATATTCTTATTTAAATAACGACGTTGATTGATATTGGCACTTTCTGCCGGCAAGTTTGAACCTCTGAAACTGATAATAAATTCGGTTAGAATATGATGTGAATTAACTGATTAATGTTAAAGTGTTATTAAAACTTATTAAATGAACTGTAACATATTAATATCAAATTAGAAGTAAATTTAATGGCCAATACAGTTCGATATAACTTGTGCCAAACACAGGTTATAAGAAAGGTTATTAGAAAAAACCCAAAAGATCAAAAACTCCTTGATATAACTTTCATTAACGAGGGAGGTAAACTCATAACAAATTGGTACAGAAAACCCACCTGCTCTGGAAAATTCCTAAATTTCAATTCCCATCATCCTCTTCATATGAAAAGAGGAATAATAACAATGTTGGTTGATCGAGCAATACTTTTAGCTAATAAAAAATTTCATGTTAAAAATTTAGAATACATTTACACTTTTTTACAAAAAAATGGATATGAATTACAATTTATACGGAAAACCATAAATAACAGGCTCAAAATATTACAACATAGATTTACAACATCCAGTTCAGTTGATACTAACATCAAGAAAAAATCGTTTCATTTTTCCAACAGTATTGTATTACCATACATTGAAAATTTTAACCAAAGAATTAAAAGGATTTATGAAAAATTCAATATCAAAATTGTCAACAAACATTTCAATTCTTTAGAGACACTTTTTAAGACCAAAATTGACAGAGTTGAAATTTTAAATAGATCAAATGTCATTTATGAAATAGATTGTAGTGAGTGTAACGCAACGTATATTGGACAAACAAAACGATATCTGAAAAGAAGAATTTATGAACATAAAAATAATTGGAAGAAAGATATAGGACATACAGCATTGACGTCTCACATGTTAAGTACAGGACACAATTTTAAATTCTCGGAAGTTAAAATCTTAGAAAATGAACCACACTGGAAAAAGAGAAATATCAAGGAAATGATACATATCAAGAAACAAAAAACAAGCATCAACTTTAGAACAGACACAGAAAATTTAAACAATAGTTATAACATCTTAATAAATGATATGTAATTCGAGTGTTAATCAACAACGTGACGATACGTTAAATGACTCACACATATATAGAAATCTCATGTACATACCCAACCTTTGTATATACAATCAGTTTATGTCGTGTGGTACTCGTTGATTGTCGGTTAATTTTGTATTCGTATTTTTATGTATTTATTTTTATTTTTTGTATGTTTTTATGATAGATGCCCCTGAGGAGGACCTCCAAAGAGGTCGAAACGTTGGGTGATGAATTAAAAAAACCCAGTTTTTGATCTTTTGGGTTTTTTCTAATAACCTTTCTTATAACCTGTATTTGGCACAAGTTATATCGAACTGTATTGGCCATTAAATTTACTTCTAATTTTATATTAACTGATTAAGTTTGGAATGGACATTTTTTCAGTTTTCCACGGTTGTATTTTGTGTGACTAAAAGGTTCTAAAAATGTTGAAGCAGGCATATCTCGCATAAATCTAACTGAACTTTCAGAATCTTTAATTTGATTTTTCGAAAAATGCATCTACAGCTTTACACGGTTGCATTTTAAAAAAATATTTAATAAAAAGTTCTGAAAGTTCAATTATTTTTACGTCACGTATACCTGGTTATAAATATTTTCAAATCTAATTTTAGAATCTGCTTTTTAGACAAAATACAATACATTGGACACTGCATTAAACAAATTTTTATTCTGGACTTAATGTATTAAGACCTAAAATCAAATTCTATTATTTTTGTATGTATAAAAGTTTAAAGAATCATTTAAACCATTGATGGTTAAAATTGTAACGAAAGTTATAGTATAGAGAAAGTTAATAAATAAACATAAAAGCAAATTCGGTTGTTTAATCTCGCTATTAAAGTCTCGTATTATAAATAGTAAAACAGCGAAATTTAAGTAGTAACAGTCAACACTTGCTGCGAACAAAACACTGGGTGGTCTGTTACTACTTAATGTACTTTACTATGTATAGTATGCGAATTTATCACCGTTTTTAAGTGTTAGCTTCCGCCATTATACTTTCACGGTATTTATTAGTTTTTGATGTTTCATATTGGTGACTGAAATCTATACCCGTGTATATCATTTTTTATCGTCATACATTTTTATTGTTTTAATCATGAACTTTCTTAAGTCTCGCAATGATTAAATATAACACGAATTTACAATTTCCTAGTTACACCTAATAGTTTTTATTGTTAGTTTATCAATTTTTCGGAACACTTTCTTTTAGCAAATTTTTAAAAATTGAAATACATAATTTTCTCAAATATATAACGATTCATTATAGTTGATATAACTATCGTGACACCTAGCTATGCATTAACTACAGCGATATCGATTTCTAAAAAGTGTTTAAACTATCTTGCCGAGGTATTTGCAAAATTGTCAAAAGGAATGGAAACGTATTGCCAAAAGGGTAATGGGATCGGTGGAACTCCGTAAACATAGTCTCGTTCTAGAGTCTCCTTATAGGTGAACCACTCTCGGGTTCAATTCGCCGAAATAAGATTCGAGAGCTTTTAATAAAAGCTAGTTTTCGTCCACTCTCCAAAGAACTTGAGAAGATCCTCGCCCGAGAAGGATCTCCATACGGCTCGCCGATCAGAACTCCAGGGAGTTCGGTCCACGGGACGCCTCAGGATTCTCCGTTGGCTGCCAGATACTCCAAAGACCAGGATCACTTGGCGATATTTTCCTCGAGACGAAGCTCTGACGTCATATCGCCGATTCCTTCCGATCAATCCTCTTCTGCGGCTGAGCAGAGAGTGAGGAGACGATCGGATTTCAGCCCTCAGCCTGGTATGTTGAACCCGTACTAAGACAAAAGAATGATTTTTTTTCATTTGGTTTTTGTAGAAAATTTGTATTTTTTAAAATTTAGTTATGAAAAGTTTAAAATTTGTTAGTTGATTGCTGTAAGTACAAAGAAATATTTAGATTTTATGTTATTCATGTAGGGAAGCGTTATCCTGCAAGGGTTTGTAAGGTTATTTCTATCCCTAGGGTGTAATCTATTTCAGGAATTTCAAAATTTTCACCAACATTCACGAAGCCTTGATTGAATATTTTATATATTTCTCAAAGAATCAAGTTTAAAATGATGAGTAATTGAAATCAACAAATTGTATTAACTAGTAAATAAATATATTACAATTATAACTCTTCCTATGAAGTTACTTCACGCCCGTCTTCCTAATAAGGAATGTTACTACTTACATCATTTCAGATATACGAATTTTACACAGAAATCTAAACATATTAAAATCGTGATTTTATATCTTTGTTATGGATAAATGGCTCAAATTTTTTTTTCATAGATTCATTCACTCTTTTTACAAAAATCGTCATTCTATGATTATTTTCAAATACTAGGGAATTTTCAATAATATCGGGTTAATCCAATTTTGATATAAATTGGCGCTATCCCATTCGCGTCCAGTAGAAAACGTTATGTTTAAGATTTTAGTTAGTCTAAGTAGTAACGGTAAGCCTCAGAGTCAGTACACAGAACCCAAACCACCATATGACTTTATCACGGTATTTAAATTAAATTAAGATAGGGAAAATTAAAGCCCCATCAAAGTTTCATTAATCTCGAAATTAAAAAATTGTGTTTTCAAGAACTACGTTATTGCAAAGCAGAGCAATATTGAACAATTTTTTAACTCCGACTTTTAAGGTTCGTAGTTTGAGGATATTATTTTCCTGCACATTCTTTTTATAAAATTGTAAAACATAAATTTACAAATAAGTAATTATTTCTTCCAGTGCAACTTGGATTCTAAAAGCTTTAAAATTCAGTTCGCAGGCTACTCTCTGAACACTTACGCATACGTATGTAACACATAGCGAAGTGACTTCGTATGCCACTCGTGTAACGTTTCAACACGCGTCATTCGCTTTCATCTTTCGCTGCGGTCCCTGGAAACCGTACCGAAATTAACATACCCAATGCAAAAAATTTGCATTCTTCTTGGTTAGTTGCGTAATTTCAACAGCATATAATGTTACAAATGAAAATAGGCTATTAATATATTTCAAAAATAATATTAATACTTTTTGGAATTTATGAGTTACAAATAAGGAAGAAAGAGGAATTATATTGTGTGAGGTAATGTAAATAACGCTTTAATGAGTCTAGATCTAGAGCACTTATGATCATTGAGGTTCTGGCTGCGGATACAAGTACCGTAATTTATTGTAGCTAAACAACGAAAATGTATCTTCATGCTGCGCACGTCGTTCGGAATAGGAATTAATTGCCGCTGTCATCCGAGATGTATCCTTGGTAATTTCGGTAACTAGATTCATAATTGCGAGAAAGCATTGCATTCTCGTAGAAAGAAATTTAACCTAATTTTAAATTCGTCTTGACGATAATAATCGCTTTTCACTAAATGACTATGTGGTGATAAATATTAATTTCGAGTTCATAAACCATTTGGTATTTTTTAAAATTATTTTTTTCTTTCATTTGTGTTATTAAGTACACGTTTTCTTCTTTAACGCTTAGTAAAACGACTATTTTTACAACCTCACATTCCACTGTGAAAGGTAATGAGTAAATATTGGTTTTCATAGTTACTCTTCTTATCACAGATTGAAAATGTTTAAAACCAATCTTCGGCTGAAACAAAACAAGCAATTTTAGTTGTAGGCCTAAATTTCTTAATCCTTCTTAATTATTGTAACTGTGGTGAGTGATCATGAAGAGGTCGATGCTGTTATACACTCATCAATCTTACTCATTCAAAGCCGTGTAGGTAACTGCTGGCACGTGTTGGCCTCAGAACTGCTTCTCGTGTCTTCTCTGCCAAGAAACTTCTCTACGCCTTCTGACAGAAGCAATAAAAGTTTGACGACAGATGGCCGAAGTTCATTCAAGTGTGCTCGTAACGCTAACGTGGTCCACCAGCTGCCGAGCGAAACTACTCAAACTCGTAACGCGATAACGCTAACGTCATAAATAACTTTTTCAAAATTATAAAGCAATTACGAAAGCGGGTCTAAGATCTTCTTGAAGCTATTTGATCTGTATCGTGATTTTTCAGTGTACATATTTTTGATTGACTATTGGTTATTTTCTTCAACACACTTTTTATGGTATTTTCCTATAAAAGTTAATAGTGTTATTCATCGTAGTAAACTATCATTTATTATGTATTTTAGGCAATTTAAAGTCTCTATAGTGTAAAGAAACATTAAATATTTAGAAACAATATTCTTTTCGATTTTGGCGACTCACAGAAATGTCTTTTTGTTCTTTCATGATGAAAAGATGTCTAGGTAATGAAAATGTCTCACAATTCGTTATATTCTACCAGAAGATTATAAAAAGGCCGTATTATTAAAATATACTGTAGAAATTATACTTATTCGGCTCATCGAATCGTCTATTACTACTTATCTCTCATATATCCTGAGTAAACGTTGTCCATCTCAAATTATTAAAGTTCAGAACTTTTGTAACGTTGCAATATTGATTAATATGCGCAATACTTTTGGTATTTTTATTGTCAATATTACAATAAATCCTTCCAATAAATGATTATTTTGCATATGTACTGACGACTTATTTTGAAAATTATTGATTTAAAGGCAATTTGAATGTCACTGAGATTCACAACGGTACAATTTTGTTTCCTACTTGCAATTTGCATGACAAGGATTGCAGATCTAATCTCAGAATTGAAAATTCAAAAGCGCGGATCTAATATGGATGACATTGTAGAAGTTCCTGGATAGAAATAAAACCCAGTACTCTAGGTATTTTAATGTTGCAGATTCAGAATCTGATCTTTTTTTATATTATTTTACGTAGACTTTTGTGAACCCATATGGGACTAAATCGCGATGGGACCTACAGTTTATGAAGGTGGAATCCGAACCGCGTGAGCTTTGGCGTTATTAGGCACTTATAAACAAATACAGAGGTGTCCAATGACAGATGGCAGAGGCCGGGATCGAACCAGGGTTTTCTGATTACGAAGCCGATACTCTGCCATCTGAGCCACCGCTGCTCTGATCTTATGTTTGAACATTTGAAAACAAAGCATTTAAGGCTAACCGAACAAATCTAACCTGACTTGACATTTGACGACAGGAATAGAAAAATGTATGGTTTAAAAATCACATTAGTTCTCGGTAAATTTTAATTTTTTTTTTCAAAAATAAATAAAATTACGCCTGGTACCATATCTTAGATTCGTTATTATGAATTTTTACAATTTGAGGTCAAGTTTAATGTTATCAACTCCACAAAACATACACATAACAAATTTCAACTGAATCAAGTCATTTTTTTTATTTCGGTCCTCCATTTTGGGTCCACCAGTTTTAACTATGATAAAATGAGATCAAATTAGTGGAATCTTATGATGTTGAAGTTAGCAGCTAATTTAAACTACTGCTATTCTCCTTATTACAATAAGTTCAGTTTGCATTTATATTAATATTTTGTATTATATTGGAACTTTGATGTCCAATTTTCATTTAATGCAGCATTGGAGTCTTAAACATATCAAAAATTTTGTTTAAATCTCGCCAGTCGGTTTCACTAGTATCGACATTTTTCTCAAGTTACACAGATATTAGTAATTTTACAGGTTTCCAATACGGCATCTTTTATTAAACTATTGATTACTACTGAATGAAAATATACGATGGTAGCAAATAAGGTAATTGATCTATTACCCAATTTTGGCATATACATCTAGTTTATTGCTCGAGGTGAAATCGTGATGCATCGTTGAGGAACATTAACGTGCTTCAAAAGAGAAAATGTAGCCGCTATCGTCGTTCTTGTCGCCGGATGTTGGAGAGGATCCCTGTACTGGTACGGAGTGGTAAATAATTCGGCTGAGGGGTATTAAATTCCTAACGATACGCTGTGGCACGTTGTCCTTATTAAAACCCTACGTCATTTCGAGGATGGGCGTTACGAGCGCAGATCAAGCCCGTTCTGTATGTATAGGCTGCTACGGAACTTCCAGAACTACTTAACCACGGATGAATTTCAAGTTTCCACGAGTGAGCTCTTGTTTATAGCGAAGATCGGCCCCTCCTCTCGTGCCTTTATCGATCTGTGAAATTCGAAACCGTCACTTCGCCAAATTCCACGCAATAGGGTATTCGGTCGCTTTGTTCCAGGGTACGGTGCGGATGGTGCTTCAAGCGGATTTGGGAAATTAGAATTCACCAGGGCATGATTGCGTTTATTGAGTGAAATTTGATCGTGTCTATATGCAGTCCGTTTTTGTGTTTTAAAAATGTTTTGAATAGAATTTTATTTACTATTTCGGTATCGATTTTATATATTGAATTGAGAATGACACAAACTATTGGCATCTTGTTTGTTGTACGAAATTTTCCTATGTAACTATTAATATCTGATAGTCTAATCAACTTTTATCAATAGTTTTTATATAAGAACTTAATATGGAAGGACTTAACGGCACAGGCAATTTATGAAACAGTTATTTTCATGATTCCCTGACACAGCAATTTTTTGTAACGCATCGCAATTTCCGCAGAAAGAAACCAAACCATTGGTAGAAAAACTTGAAGGAAGAAAAGAAAGGTCGCTATGTGGAGAGCGTGAAGCCGTAGGGGTACCGTCCCATCTCAGGAATGGGTCGGACAAGGAGAAGAAAATTAAGAAGGCGATTCGAGTTTCTCGGATTCATTTTCTATCCAACTGAAGCGCGTCTGTGGTATCTTCTCAAACTTTGCCCTCTCCCATTTCCTTCACGTCTAGTCGTTCCCTTCAGTCTGCTTCGTTTTATTCTTTTTACTTTTCTTTTTACTCCGACCAAGCAAAGAAAGATTCGCGAGACTGGAAAACGAACGAAATTTCGCATTTCCAGAGAGATTCGTACGATGTGACCGACTTTCCGCAGTTGTCTGAGAAATTTTAATTCGTTTCGCACTCAAGAGACAATGTTTTTCAATTACTTGTTTTGTGCTTTATAAATTCATAATTTTTTAAATAGAACTTCTGGTTTTAAATGATATATCAGTTATAAAGTATTTTTCACCATTCGGCAAAATTAACATGTCTTACCAGTTTGTCTGTTTTCACTGAAAAATATAACAGTGGCAGTTCTCTTTTTTCAAAAGCTTCTTATTTACAAATACGACCAAAAGGTTTATTTTTATATTCGTTGCATTCTATCAAGTTTTATTTATCACTGAATATAGTTGTCTTTTATCGTCGTTTAAACGAATTCCCTTCTCCCGATGAAAATCTGCAGTAAAAAACTATTCCACACTCGTATACCATTTAAACGCAAAAGTGCATCTTCAAATATTTAACGCCCGGTTCCACCAGGGATGTATTCGCTCTGCAAAATCAGCGCCGGTGTGCGGCGGGGCGAAGGGAATCGCATTTTACCCACAGACGAAACGAACCACCAAGAGAGACGGAGAGAGAAAGAGAGATTGTTTTTGGCATTGGTGGGGAAAAGAGGATAGGGATGGGAATGGTAACACTGCGATATACGAGTGCGACGAGCACCTCTTTCGATACGAGTGGTAGGCCCATAAAGCTCGACGAATGCAAGCGCACTCGAGAAAGATAACAAGTAGATTCTGCAGACGCTGCAACGCGCTACAAGAGTCATCCGCGCACGTTTTTCGCTCTCTGACCTTTAGTACAGAATTCAGGAGGAGATTCGTTTTTAAGTGACCGTTAGTGATATTACTAATTATTTCAGGTTCGAAGTACATTCTAAAATTAGTCTTATTTACGAAACTATTAAAAAGGGACGTACGTAAAAGTTACAGTGAGGACTCTTTATGTCTCACCAAAACGACTGTTTTCACTTCAGATTTAAAAGTATTTATTTTAATGTCGCACGTTAATATAAACTGTTTTTTTTTAATGGACGGCTATTTTAGGATAGGTTTTATAAATTTCATTGAATATACAATAATCAATACGATTATTAAATATATGAGTTAAAAATTATTATAATTAAGATGATTTGGGGTATAATAGGATTTTTCTAATTTGAAAGCATATCTTCATTAGTATAAATTACAATTTATAAAGCAGGCAACTAATGTTTGTTTAGTATGAAATAACAGGAATTTTCTGTTCATAATTAATGAACAAACGTCTCGGAGTATGTGTGTTGACGGGGAATGAGCAAGGGGAAACTATTGGAATAGAGGAACACAAAAACTGAAAAAGAATTGGGACTTTTGCAGACGCTGCAGCGTGTTGCAACACTCATCCGCACTCGTTTTTCGTTCATCTTCAGTCAGGAGGAGATTCATTTTTAAGTGATCGTTACTGATATTACTAATTATTTGAGGTGCGAAGTACATTCTAAAATTAGACTTATTTACGAAACTATTAAAAAGGGACGTACGTAAAAGTTACAGTGAGGAGTCTTCAAGTCGCCCGTTAATATAAAAATTTTTTTTCAATTGACTCCTATTTTAGGATATGTTTTATAAATTTCATTGAATACACATTAATCATTATTGCTCAATGTGGTACAAATATTATTCAATATGATTATTAAATACATGAGTTTAAAATTATTATAATCAAGATGATTTAAGATACAATAGGATTTTCCTAATTTAAAAACATATCTTCATTACTATTAATTTTAATTTATGAAGCAGGAAACTAATAATGTTGGTTTAGTATGATATAACAGGAATTTTTTGTTCATAATTAATTAATAAACATCTCGGAAACCAGTGGAATATAGGAATACAAAAGCTGTAGAAAGAATTTGAACTTTTTAAAACTGAAAAAATTTTACAGATGTTGCACCGTTGCAAGAGTTATCCGTACACATGTTTCGTTCACCTTTAGTCCGCAGGAGATTCGTTTTCAAGTGATGGTTAGTAATTATACTAATTATTTGAGGTTCGAAGTACATTAAAAAATTAGTTTTATTTACGAAACTAATCAAGAGAGAAACGTAAAAGTTACTGTGAGCAGTTTGCGTGTCTGACCAAATACGACTGTATTCACTTACCGTTCAAAAGTTGTTTACTACAATATCGCTCGTTAATATAAAGTTTTCTTCCCTTGATGAATATTTAAGTTGTAATAAATTTTATGATTCCTAAATGTACACATTTTACGAAGTACAATAGCGCCGAAAGTTGTATATTAACTGCGAAGACTTGTATACTCGTGTTTACGTCGTTTTAAATTTTGATGTCTCTGATTAGCTAGAATAAGACGATTAGTATTATTACTAACCATTTGAAGGTCAAAGTACGTTTTTTAAATTAGTGTAATATACGAAACTACTCAAACAAGAAGTATGAGAAACTTACTATGAGTAGTTTTCGTGTCTCGACAAATATGACTGTTTGCACTTACCGTTTGAAATATTATTATAGTAATACAGTCGACCCTCTCAATAGAGCCGCTCTCAATAGTTTCGCTTCCACAGTTTGTCTAGAAAGCTTGTGCCCCTTCTGCTGATCTAGAATGTTTTTCTCTTGAATTTCATTTACCTTGTTCTCAATAGTTCCGCTAAGCAAAATGCGAAATAGCCGTCTTGTATCCTTCATAATTTTTTTTTTTGTTCAAGGCTTGTAATAGAAAAAGTATAATACGATACACACAAAAATTTAATACAATACTGATAATTTAGGGGAAGACGGAGCGAAGTGACGAATCCCAAATATTTCCATTATGATCATACTGATAGTAAAATATCATATGTGGTTTCTTTGTTTACACCATTTTTCATATTTTAATTTTTAAATAAAATTTTCAAGTGATTTTCCTGTACTTTGTTCTCCATTGGTAAATATTTTCATTTTAGCAGTTTAATAATCACTATCTATATATTTATTCTAAAAGTATATTTTTTGGACTTATTTATAAAACATGAAATGTTCGTTTTTTGTGTGTTTATAATGAGATATCGTACCTGGAAGTCTAAATGATAGCTTGGGGTAAAGCGGCGAAATTTTTTCCCGGATGTCTCTATGCCGTCATTATTTTTTTAATTTAGAATTTTGATGAATGCATTGAGTAACTAAAGACGAAGTTAAAATATGTGATCCTGATATAATGCGAGTATTCAAAGCTTCCGAAGATGCAATTTCTTTTTTGACTGTTGTTGGAAACTTTGATATATCTGAAGAGGTTCATTCCACCATCGTGGAAATTTTATATTTATTAAAACAAACAATAATAACTTAAAAGATTATGACTTGCACTTAATGTTATGATAGTCGTCTCAGAGACTTCTAACAATAAGGATTCGCTACTTCACCCCGATATTCGCCGCTTCGCCCCGTGTTTTTTAAGTTTTTTAATTTGGCCATGGCTGTCCACCTGTAAAACATATACCGTAAGTAACATGCATGTAACTTTTGCCTATGAAATTACCTATCGAATGATACTTTGCATCATCCTAAATACGAAATTCAAGGAGAGATATGATATACACGGAAAAAATCCATCATTTTATTCAAAGAATTTGAGGATCCATTTCATAAATTCAATTGAATTTCGGATGACTCTCTCGTTATTGATAAACGTTGTACAACTTTTAATGAGAATATAATGACCTCTACCTCTAGGTAGATGTTATAGTAAATAAGGTAGTATAGTATAGAAAGTAAAATAAGGAGACTTATTATTAACATTCTTTAATTTCAACAATTAAATACGTCATAGATGTGTCATTTGTCAAATAATGGCGTTGTCATCAGGCAGCCATAAGGGTTTCGATTCAACTGACCGCTCGATATTACCGATGCGGGTAATAAAGAATACAAACTGGACAATGTGCAATGCGGAATCCGTGCGTATCGCAGTGGCACGGCGAGGCGGTGGAACCGCTGTCCGACACGTGAAAATTATCTCTTCTGTCGAACACGTGAAATAACGTTCCAGTCGCACGCCCCCCAATTTCGGTGTTCGATGTCCGTGTCGTCCAATTCGACGTCGGCAGAAGGCGTGGGAGACAAACAAGATAAAAATACAAATAGACTGCATGAGGAATAAGCTTGCCATCATAAAAAACGAGAAGATATCGATTTTGAATTCGCCAAATGCACCCTAGCATATTTCTCGACTCGCATTCGTCATCAGCGTGAAATATCTCATGTTCTGTAATTTTATTTCAAAGCAATGTTGGTAGTTTCGATTAGGGATATCAAAGGAATATTAATTACTATATGAAAATTATCAACTATGATACAACAAATTTTACTTTTTATAAAAAATTAGTTTTATTTACGAAACTAATCAAGAGAGAAACGTAAAAGTTACTGTGAGCAGTTTCCGTGTCTCACCAAACACGACTGTATTCACTTACCGTTCAAAAGGTGGTTACTGCAATACCGTTCGTTAATATAAAGTTTTCTTCGCTTGATGAACACTTAATTTGTAATGAATTTAATGCATTGCGAGGTCAATGCCAGACCGCAACTAAAAGTGCACAAAATCTACGAATTTTAAAGGGAAATTTTGTTTTACTTCGAATCGACCAAACCTCTTCAAACTGTTAATATGTCGACAAAATAAACCTTAACAGATCTATTATAAATATCATTAATGAAATGCATATGTCTAGTGGTTTTGTGTAATTTCATAAAAAATTGGTCGGCCATATTAGGTCCGCCATCTTAAACTTTAATATTTTAACCTTAACTTAACGACGAACGACCGGAAAACCCCAGTATATACATTATCTCACGATGTTGAGGCACTTAATAATTTTTGATATACCACATTGAATCCGCCATCTTGAATTTTAAAACTCTAACCTCAATTCTTGATCAAAAACCCAGAAAAATCGTGTAATACATCTTTCGAAAAAATTTAGATATGATATATTTGTAGTTGAAGCTTATAGATTATGTGCATTTTTTATTTCGGTTTGGCATCAATTGCGTAATCTTATTGTTGCGAAAACAAATTCGAAATAATAAGATATATGACAGATTATGATGAGATGTAAGACGTCATACCAAATTCGATTGTTTTCTCACGAGGGAAAGCTTAAAAAATCGTTGATCAAGTTGCGGATTTTACATAGAAAAATCCAGTAATGTAAGTAGTAACAGCGAATCCGTTACAAACAAACGGCGATGCGGACTGTTACTACTTATATTAACCCCTTTCATGTCGAACGGCCATAATTTTGTCACGTTTTTCAGGTGAATATTGATCTGTGTAATGATAAGCAAACAAATTTCAAAACCATACTTTCTAACGTATTTTTGTGCATACTTTAAATCTGCTATTAGTTTTGTTCTATGACGTTTTATTTTTTCAAATTGGCGGCTAATATACAAAAAAACGTGATTTTTACAATTTTTTAATTTGATTAACGTACTGGCTAGTAATGTTCCCGTTGTCAGATCGGCATAAGTATCTAGATCCTGTGGAATAATCACCATAACTAAAATGTAAACGTCGCAAAATCTCAAAATTCAAAATGCCCGACCAAATATGGCGGCTTTTACACGCTTTTTTAATGTTTTTTCATTTTTGTTGTATGTTTCTAGTCCCTAGCACTTACTTTTTGAATAGTTTTCTTATATTTATTTCAGTCTGATACCGATTTTACTGGAAAATAGAAATATAAGATGATATGGAATTAAAAATGGCTGAGAACATTATATTTTTATTATAATACAGATTTATTATGTATACGTCAGTTTAATATCGATTATGCAAGAAAATAACAATACAAGATGATATGGAATTAAAAATAGTGTAAAATATTCTTTTCTCATAATCAATATCAAACTGAGATAAATATAATAAATCTATTAAAAAAGTAAATGTCATCGATTAAAAACATAAAATAAAATGAAAAAAAAAACGTAAAAAATGCGTATAAAAGTCGCCATATTTGTTCGGCCATTTTGAATTTTGACATCCTGCGTCGCTTACATTTTAGTTGCGGTTACTATTCTACAGGATCCAGAAGCTCGTACCGATCCGACAACGGGAACATTATTAGCCAGTACGTGAAACAAATAAAAAAATTAAAAATCACGTTTTTTTGTAAATTAGCCGCCATTTTGAAAAAATCAAATGTCATAGAACAAAACTAATAACACGTTTGAAAAGTACGGACAAAAGTATATCAGAAAATATGGTATTGAAATATTTTTGCTTATCATTACTCAGATAAGTATGCACTTGAAAATCACAAAATAATTGTGGCCTTTTTGCATGAAAATTACAATTCTTTTACACTTTCCTCATTGCCATTTACTGTAAATCCGTGTTAACAGATGCATGTTTAAAAAGTGTAAATTGAAGGAATATAATGTCAGGAAAAACCAGTAAGTAGTTACAGTTGAGCAGTGTCAGACATGGCATTCTGTTCTAATGCCATGAATATTTATTAACTATTGTGTATACTAGATATATTTTAAAGTTTTACTGGAAATATTACAACTGGCAATATTAATCCTATAATACAATAATGTTAAATATAATCAAGCAGTTTCTAAGGAATGTTAAATAATGGAATTCCTAATTCCTGCCTCTGTCGTTTCCGAATTATTCGACTTAACAATTGCGTATACCCGAGACCAGTTACGTACTGATGAAGTTCCGAGAGGGACTATACAATTACCAGGTTAACAGATGAATAATTTCGAATGCTTAATTTTGTATTCGATTAGACGAAATCCGCCATTTTGCTGAACAACAAGGAAGTACAGATTTATCTCACGATAGTTTTCGTTCTAAGCGCATTATGAATAGTAGATCATCTTTAACGTCGTTCTTGAGCCCTTCTACAATTCTAATAATCCTCCACTTTGAGAGATTCCGCGATTGTATATCAATTGTGCTTGAATTGGGCTTGAGGATACAAAATCAGGAGTGCGGAAGTAAGGAAGGAAGTGGATATAAAGTTGGTAAGACTAGCTAGCAGGATTATCCAAGATATTTCCTTCGTTAATAATCGTGTGGATTGATAAGTACGACACTTTCTTTGAGCTTTGCATAACTAATTAGTGATATTAATAATTAATGTACAAGAGTTGAAGCATTAAATATTAAATCCTTTACTTTTTTGTATGCCTTCGCTTCGTATGCATAGTGATTTATTAATTATATAACTCTGTACTTTGTCACTTCGTGATGAGGATACAACTCTCGGAAGACTTAAATAAAAGTAACAGAGGCAGCGCGAAGTTTCCAACAATTCCACTCTTAGTGTACGTCATATAAAATTGAGACAGATCGCAAATAAACCAAGTGTCAAGGAATGTTTATAGTACTACTGAAATGTTTAAGCAAGCTGCTTCATGTCTTAAGAAATAACTTTCATGTTCTGTATAGATTCAAAAATGGGAAATAAATGAAAATGTTAAAATTTATCACATTATAGAGAGAAAGAAAAATTGGGCAGTGAAAACAGTCATTACTAGTCAGACACGCAAACTTTTTGAAATTCGGCAAGAATCGTAATTTGATTTAAAAAAAAGTTGAATTCTCATTGAATGGCGAATAACAGCTTTTTGGTCCTTTTCTCCATATTGGTTCGACTGTTCGCCAGTCATGGTAATAAATAGAACAATGAGAAGGGGAATATACCGAGATGCCGTTTCAAGAGATCTCGAAATACTTCATTGATGATAAAAATTGATGTATTTCGATCGAAATGTAGAGTCCAGGTCAGGACGTCGCCTATCGAATCCAGATTCTCGAACACTAGCGCGAACTTGTTACGTCGTTCGCACTATTCAATGGGACGTTCGGGCGCGGTCGCAATTATCGGGCATGGACCTGAGGCTCGTTGAAATGGCCACACAACCCACGCCGTGATTGTTCTATCTGTCACAGACGTCGCGGAATCTCACACAGCGGGATAGGTCGTGATGCACACTGACTGATAGAATTGGTTCGAAATCCTCAGCGACATTTGCTAACCGTCCTGCCCTCCATCTCTCCTTCCTCGTCGACGATCTACATTTCTATGCAAATCGGTATTTATATCTGTCAGACTCCATTTTTGAAAATTTACGAATATACTGATCGTCATTGTTATAGAAAAGGTTTGATATGTGTCGTTATCTCCTTATCGGATGACATCTGTCATTCTGGCATTCGTCCCCATACAGATGTCTAAAAAAATAGTAAATTAATAGTATTCCTCAAACTGATATAGAAGGCATTTTTAATTGTCACAGGTCTACAAAAAAGAGGGTCTTGGATGTTTTGGGGAAACTGTGGGTCATTTCCAACGTAAATGCTTATTTCAAGTCATGTACTTGAAAAAACGCGTTATTTTGCTATCTTTCAGGTTACTTACAGAACGAAACAATTTTTGTTGGCCGTCTATACTATTTGCATCTTTTAGTACTACATTTACCCTTTAAAATGAGATTTTATTCGGTCACCTATGAATTTTTCTTACAAAGTTACGGCCATTTTGAAATTACGAGATATATTCCATTAACGTTATCAAAAAAACAGTCACAATACTGAAACGTGATTTTAGTTATTAGTATCCATATTTTATATAGTTGTTTATATTTATATAGGGGGCATTAAATTTGACCTTGAGCTTGTTCTCCAAGAGCATTTAAAGGTAAATTTGTTTACATGTATATCGTAATTTCAAATTGGCGTACCTTGGTGAGAAAGAGTCGTAATGGAATTCTGCGTATTCCATATTAAAGAAAAAGAGTAGTATCACATGATCCAACGAAAGAAAAGACTCCTAAAAATTGTGTCTTCTGCACATGACCTCAAAAATAGCGAAAAAACGCGTTTTCGAGTAAATAACCTCAAATATCTCAAAATCCTGACGTGATGGACCACTTCTGACTTCGGATTCTGATTCTAAGTACAAAATTACGTTGGAAATGATCCACAGAATCCCAACAACAAAACCATGTTGACCTGTGTGTTAATAATTACTTTCTGTCTATTTAATAAAAAGAACGACTAATTTTTTAAGTGGATTTTTATTTATTTTAAAGTTTGAATTTCAATGATCATTTTTTGTACTCTACCACTAAACGCACTGGATAGAATATCTCAGTAGATATAGTCGTACTGGTGAGACATATTTTTAATGATAGGAAGTTATAAGCGTCAGTTAACTCTTGTAGTGTACAGTGGATCACTTTAGATCTCCGGCATTCACTGAAAATAACACTTAGCCATGTCAAAATGGCCAGTATTGTAACGTTATGAGAATCAGTCATCGTTTAAGTGACTAAATTAAAAAATTTAACGTTGCCTGCTCCAACTTTGTAACTCGAATTTTCAAGGCATTTGCAGTTAAAGCCAGGAAATTGATTTCGAGCCTCATAGAATACGAGTATTTTTTACGAGTAAGACATTCTAGGAGATATAGAAAAACAATCATAGTGCCCATGGTGTTAGAAAAGAACAAAATTTCGGGACTTTTACACAAGACAATATTGGATAAATTATAGACAAATACTTAAATAGGAACTGAGCAACTTTTCTATAGCACTAAAGAAGTTATTTTCCCATTCTTGTTTATGTTTCTAACTTGTTAAATTGTGGTAAATCTGTCAATATTTGTGAAATATATGTATATTCCGCTATATTCTTACATAATATGGATTAAAGTCAAATTTCATAGTCCTGTTCAATGACACCATGATCACATAGTAGATCAGGTCTGTTCGAAGAAACCGTTATTCGATTTATTTTTGGTCTCGTATTAGGTACTGAAATGCATTATAACCGCTTGACTAAGAGGTATTCGAATAAATAGGCGTCTACTCGAAAAAATAAAATTGTTATCAAAACATTGTAACATTTGTGTATAAATATAAGAAAACTAGGTATGTATACATGTTTATGGTCCTGGCTCTAACGGAAAAAATGTTGTTATTGTTTCAGCGTCTGAATATAAAAAGTAATAATGATTCATTCTTTGGGTTGCACGCCTTTATTTCACGGACAAATGATCACATGACATTTGATCACACGTCAAATTATCACAATCATAAAATATCACAACGACAAAATATCAGACATTTAAATATTTTCGTGGTTAAAAAAATCATATTCGTATTACTTGCTCATATTTAAATGACCTTAATTCATATTTTCATTGACAGTAATACAAAATATCATATATTTATGTATTATGTCTAAAAAGATCATATTGAAAATATTGCTTCATCGTGTTAAAATAATATTTTTAAAATCTAGAATTTTTGTTTACGATTTCCACATATGTTTACAGATTTATTTTCCCGAACAAAATTTCCCTGTGCAGTCATATTCTTTTAGGTATTATTAGAAGTCGACATATTTCTGAGGTTAGGTTAGTTTTAGGGCACGCATATGCTTTTACTATACGAATAAACATAGTGATGTTATTGTTTATAGTTATTTGTACATGTGATATTTTGTCGTGTCATCAATAATTGTAGTGTTCTATTTTATCGTGTGATTAATTGTCATGCGAAATAAAGACGTGGAGCCATTCATTGTTTTTCATACACCCACGAATTCCATTAATTGAATAACAATAGTTAGGCTAGTGCAAACGTAATAATAATATTGTCCAAAAATAATGTTCAATGGTATTTAGGAACACTTTTTTTTAAATAGAATAAATAATAAAATAAATTCTAATATCGTGATACTGGAATGAAAATAAAAAAGTGAGGTATTGAAAAGCATTTCAAATCGCTATTTTCAGATTTGCATTAATAATGTTTAAATAAAAATTTACATCTCTTTAAAAAATACCGTAAACTTTTTATTATTACTAGAATTTTTAAATACGATTCTGTCAGTGAAATAAAGTCATAGGGTATTCTGTTACGTTCTTACCCACCACCTCAAACTTCACGATAATTTATTATATTTTTATCTTAAATTTCAGTAATCATTAATTATGAAAAAGCTCTGACTGTAGTTTATATATAAATAAACCGATTTTGTTATTTTAAGTAAGTATTGCACCCGTTTTATCGTGATATCTTATCAGTTTTCGATATTTATTGAATGCATATTAATCAGCAAAATTGAAATCCCATTCCATTCATAAAAAGTTCTTAAAAAGGAATTAGTACAAAATACATTTTATGGGGCGAAAAATATTAAAAGTTTAAAAAGTAGAATTACTCGAATTCAAGAAGTAGAGAAAAATATTACGTATTTAAATGATATTTAATTATTAGGAATAATAACATAAATTTAACGACAAAAACTGCGTTTCGTAAAGAAACATCGTCTAATTATCTGGGGAATTACAGAATAATAAAATTGTCTGAAATACTCTAATGTGACAAATACTTTAGATCAAATAAAGAAAAGATTAGAATCAAGAATACAAGAACGAAAAGTTGATAAAACATAATATTCTGGTTTAATTATGCCCAGAATAAATACGAGAGATTATTTTGATTAAATTATCATTAAAACTTTATCCAGTTAGAAATTAAACATAATGGAAAATGACTATAAACGTGAAGAAATGAAGCATTTCTAATCCGTTTGTTTGATTATTTTAGTTTTCGTAGTGTCGAATAATTTTTAATTCTATCTTTTTGAGTCCGTTGAAATGTCTTTTGAAAATATCTTCCTTTCATAATGTATAACATCTTCAAAAAATGAAAAATTAATGTCTTCTTCTCTATTTCACCTTTTTGTTGTCAGATTAAATTGTCCCATATAAAATTAAAAGCGATTTTGGCTAATTTATGTTTTTTAAAAGTATTCGTGTCAAATTGATCTCGTTTAAATTTTAGAATTAATTTTTAACGTAGGGCTTTTTTTCAGTATTCATATCTCTTTCTTCTTAAAATCAATATTAATAAATAGTCATGCATTAAGAAGGACATTATACACTACTTTAGTCTATAAAAACATTAAATTTATACATAATTACCTTCATTTTTGTTGGTGGATCATATTTTATGTTGGTTGCCCGGGTGCTCCAATCTGAACTCATGCGGAAAGACGAGAGAGCCTCTCAACCTTAATCAAAAAAGGATTTTTCATTTCCAGCGGACGTTTCTTAATTAACTCCTTTGGCCAGTTTTTTATTAGGTGAAAAATTTATTTTCATTTTATACAATTGTAATTTATCGTAAAGAATGATATGATAAATATTAATGTAATAGCTTATTTTGAAGATGAATTTAAAACTATCATGCGAAATTACATAAGTTTCGAATTTTGACAAGTAAATAAGGGTAACTAAATTTACGTCGTACTTGATTTTGATAAGCTGAATTATAAAGTACTTGAACAACTCACATTCAAAATTGACAGTGAAAATTACATGCAAATAGAAGTTTCAAAGAAACGCAATGTTCGTAATAATACAACCTTGTCTTACCTGTGCATTCTGTTTTCACTAATTAATTTCAAGTCGTAAGATATAGTTTTTACATGTGGAAGCTTTTGTTTTCTTTAGAAATACCGCCATGATTAGCTATCGTTCTGCGATACTGATTTCGTGAAATCTTTTGTTGACGAATGAGAATCATTTTGAAATTCCACTCATAGAAAAAACGATTGCTAGATAGAAAATGATAAAATGTCGGATGCACAAGGCGAAGTTATGAAGATCAAAAGAAGTCGAGACGTGATGTGCTTGCAAAGCACCTATTTTTCTCTAGTAAAGCACTGAAGTTTCTTGACGAATCGTCTCTGAGCTGCAGAACAATGAAGGTAATGTCATTCCGTGCAGAGCAGTAAAATGTTCCATTTCTGTTTGGTTGGTGCCGTAGTTCCATATTACCCGCCATAAAATAAAAAAAATCATATTTATACATAAGTCAGACGTTTAAGAAAGCTACTATTGAACTGTTAAGTGAGAACGCAAAATGCTTTCAGTAATTATTTGAATTGTTTTTTACAAAATTCTCAAAATTACAAATATTATTTTAAAAAATTATGTACCGTTATAGTATAATAAATTCCAATATTTTTTATTGGTATTCATATGACTATTCGACTGCAATTGAGATACTTTTTTTAATCGATATATGCACATCATTAACATTCTCGTCATTATTAATCCTGTTTTGTACATTGTATTGACATTTTCAATCAATTATCATTTTATCAGTGTAATTACATTTTGCTTCAACGGACATGTGTCCAAATACAATTATTGAGTAAATGTGCATTACAGAATTATAACTAATTACTACTGCGGATGCGTTGCTACTAATATTTTTGCAAATAAACGTTAACGTAAAGTATGAGGAAACTTAACGAAATTGGTAAAAATAAGGGAACGGGGGGTGTGTCACTAGAATATTTGAATTTTTAGGTGTGAAAATTAAATAATACCCCTCGTGAGACTTATCTTTAGCCCTTTTATATTACGCAATTAGAAATATTTTGAAATATTTACATTGTACAATTTATTTTTTAATCGGTATTTATAAAGTTTGTTATGGTTTACATCATTTCTCATAAATTTATGTCCATGATGAAGGAGTAGTTTCGAACATTAAATGAAATTTTCTCTAAACTGCATCAAATAGCAAATTTTTCGTTCATAATTCCCTTCGAAACTTAAAAAGAAAGGAACTTAACGTTGCTTAGATCGTGAGTTCGAGTTCCCGTCCAACATTCAGTTAGTTCAATAGAAAATAGCTTATTATTAGGTATACATGCATTTTAAAAACAGTAATGAAATGAGATATATAACATATTCTACGGATATTCGTTACATTTAAGTAGATAATGTTGTTTCGATCAGACCGCGCTAGGATTACAGTTTAACTAAAGTAGATAAACAACAAATTTAATATGTTATCTCTTTTGTTTTAGAAGATTGAAAGTACTCTAGACAAGTAAACTTTAATAAAGTAAAGTAAGCGGATTAACTGCAAAGTTTTAAACGTTCTTTCAAGAAGAGCATGTGCATCAACATGATTCTGGTACTTTAAAACATGCTTCTTATCGAAGAAATATACTTCTTATTGTTTCAAGTAGAAAATCAGCTTATTCACGTAGACGGGATTGTGATTGAAAATCAGCTTTTCTTTTTGAATGGGCATAACTATTACACTAATAATTAATAATTATCGGGAATTACGTATGAAATGGTACTAAAATAATATTGGAATAAGATGTTCTTATTAGTGATCTTAATTACCCCGACCACGCGAAGTAATTCAATTTAATTATCTTTTCTCCTGATTTCAACTAAAACTTTTTCGAAACAACTTTAAGTTTGAAAATCCATAGAGGAAAACTGCACTTTTTACACGGAAACGACTTTGATTACCGATGGCTGATACTGCTTTTCGAATACAAATCGGGAAAGTTCGCAACCGTGGAAAGTTTTTCCTTCTTAGTAACTGCAGTTATTTTTTCTCCACTTTGTTGCCTACTTGGGCCGCCGTTACTGCACACGTAATGAACAAATCGCTACTTTACTCAGCCAACCTGTCCGGATGCTTTTTTAAAGCTCCGTAAAAGCGGTTTATATGGAAAGTTTTTCCGTTTCACGCGCTGTGCAGCGAAATTGGCTTGTTTATATTAGCATCTGGTATAATTGTATTTCTGGATAATTATATTATTATAAACTATCATTACTGAATTTGGAAACGTTCTTAAAACTTAGTAAATTCTTATTCTTCTTTGATTACTCGTTATTGTGAATATTGTCATTTATTTTTCTATTTTTCCGAAGTGATTAATTTTTGCTCTTTGTGCTTATATTAACCGTTTATTAAATGGGTTGTCATTTAGAGTTCACATATTTAAACTGTGTTCATTTTAAATTTAATGAAATATGTTATACATATAACCACTTAATTATATCTCGAAAATTCGGTGTACTAGATCACATAATATTTTTCATGCTTCTCTTCCAGATTTAAGGAGAATTCAAATTTATTATTGATTTAAGATTTCCATATTTATTAATATTTGAAATTACATTTTGTCTCTGAATCGAAACCCTTTATTGTGCCATTTTCAACTAATGGCTATACCTATCAGTACGAGGGTTGGCGAGGTCGAAACCATGGTCAAAATAAACCTGTAGTATATTCTTAACTATTGTCTAACTGTAAATGGATTTCCATATTTTCCACATACTCTGGAGATAAATAATTGTCAGACCTTTCATTTAGCATCAAAATTCAATGTTAAAATGATAAAAACAATATTAACCAACGTTAAACTTATCTGACAACAACCAACTCACTATTAGATTTTTTGAAAATGAGAAAGAATAAATGCCAATGTCCATGAAGATGAAAGGCCGAAATACAATTGCGAAAAAGACACAAAGGATATGAGGGTGTCGGTTCGTTATATTTTCAAATCGATCGACCTTTTGCACTCAGAACTTTCTTTCTGACATTTCAATATTCTTCTATATTCCACACGATGGTGATGTAATATGGTCAATGAAACATTAATGTGGAATATTTTCCATCGAATTTTAATAAAATCAGAAAATCCCCATAACCAACAGTTTAAATAAATAATAGATTTTAGGGAAACTGAAGTGAAATCCTCCTATATGTCATTCCGGCTTACACAGAATGAGAAATTGAACCATTATGGTTTTAATCGAAGAAAGGTGGTAGGTAAATCAGAACTGATTTATTGAAGTGATGTGGTAATTGGTAGTAAATTAAAAATTACGTTTGTGAAGAAGATTTAATATACTCTTCATATCAATAACAGCTTTATCGGCATTTTGTAATATTCTTTGTAACTTTGTGAAGCATTTTCGTTAATTTTGTTTTTTATTATTTTTAATAAGGCAAATAATGAAATTCTATTTCATATATAATTACTGAACAACACAATTAATCAATTTGCTACAAAAATTAGTATAAACATTTGATTCGAGAGTCCAGCGACAAATTATGAATTTCAAAAAGGAATCATCAGCAATTTATAAGAAACCTTTAAATGTACTTCACTCTTTTACTAAATGAAGATCACTATATTTTCAACAATGACCTCTAAAGATTAAAACAGATAATTTATGTTCACCATATCGACTTTTTATGCACTTTACCGCTTTGTTTTAGGATAAAAAATGTCGACAATAAATGATCATCTCAAATATTTTTTAAACGCGTTTTAAACCATACTTGCAAAAATTAAGTCGATTTTCATCTGTTACTAATTGAATAGCACCAACCAAGATTGTGTTTCTCCTGACTCGACATAATATGGACACTGATTCACTAGTGAGATCAGAAAACATAATTTACAATGCGGTTTAAAAAGAAATTTATAGGGTACTACAACGAAATGTTCAGTTATGTCTCAGAAGTGGATTATTATTGTACAGAGCAGTACTAAAGTGCACTAAAGTTGAGGTTACGGGACACAATTGTCAAGAAGTGCATATCATAGCGAAATTGCACATAACGGTTGGGTCTGATATTTTAGGTGTTAGATCAGGGTATAAAACAGTTTAGTACCACTTCCTTTGGGAAATATGTATTTACTCAATAAATATATAATTATTACTACCTTTTGTGCCACACAGTACGGTTCGCATCATGTAATTCGCCACAACTTTGAAATTACATTGTCATCCAAACTCAAGAATAACGAAGTATACGCCTTCGTAAGTTATTGGCAATAAAATCGTTTATTACTCTTATTTTTATACAGAAATAATCTATGAGTAGGTTTTACGGTTCCACTGGAAAAAGAAATATTGCACATAATAGTTTTCACAGTTATTAATCCATTAAGGATCAAATAAACATTTTTTTGATGGATTTTTTATTTTTTATCGTGTTTTCAAAAATATATATTACTATTGTTGGAACATCGTTTAGGATAAATTGTGTTGTTGTGTAAGAGTATATAATAAAAAGTAAATCAACCGGTCCGATTTTCTAATAATTTAATTACAGGGAAAATTTCAGCAAATTAAATTGTAGGACAAAGCCGACCTGTTCATTTTAATATTTAGGTTAGTTTTGTGGCCGCTACTTCAAATGCCACTTAAAACATTTACAAAATAAACTAATTAATCTTACTTTTTCATGAAATACATAAAGAATACTCATGAATTAATTATTTCTTATGAAACTAGTCTGAGAATTTCATTTTCAGGAGTTGACGAGGTCTCTTATTACGAGTTCGAAGTGGAAATTGAGCAATTCAGAATGAACAATTAAAGACTTTTATTTATTGTTCTTTTTAGTTGCATACATGTTTTTTATGTATTTTCAGATTGTTGCCTCTTGGTGTTTTTCAATAACATAGTCAGATACTCACTGCAAGAAGGATGATAACCACTGAGAATGTTCCTTTTGAACGTTCGCATATGTTTTATCCTTTTTTTTTTTATGTTTTGCACATTTTTATAAATAATTGTTAAATTTTTTATTAATCTCATGATACATGATTTTAACATATAAATCACTATTTTGATCCTACATTGCCACAAGATTTAACCTGTATGCATTTTTTGTAATTCAATTTCCACTTGTTTAAAGTACGTTTCTTTGGACTCATAATGAACGTGGATTGGCGAAATTTCTAAATTTTGTCTTCTATTTGATAATCGAAGAATAAAACATTAAACTTTTTCTGATGAAGGGACATTTGAATTCTTTCCTTATTAAATCTGCCATCTTATATTTTGTAATTGTGATCTAAGAATCGTTAATAGCGATTTCATAACCCTCCATATATCTTAACATAAAAACAAAAAAAAAGATTTTTAATTTATCATCTTCGGCCGGGAAACAAAGATCCGAAAATCAAAACGCCGAAAGGATAAAATTTCGATATTGCGCGAGTCCAAATTATTTTAATGTGCTTTCTTTTTACCACATTTTCAAAGACAAAGTGAAGAAAATCACGCTGGAGCCATGCTATATCGAAATTTTGGCCTTTTGGTGTGTTGATTTTCGGAACTTTGTTCCCGGCCAATATTGTTAGGTATGAATTCATCCATCGAATATCGAAATAACTTTTCAATCATGAAAAGTCGGTGTTTTTAATTTGTTTTCGTACAAAATTAAGATTAAATAATATTTTTTCTCCCTCAGAAATGATGGATCGATCATTAAAAAGTTTATCTTCTAATGAAAGTTGGAGTAACTAGTCAAATTTAACAAAAAATTGCTTTAGTTCTGTTTGAATGACCTCAGTTAAAAAATTTTCAATTTAGCAACACAAGCGTTTTAAAATATCATTCGTAATTTTTTTGTCTAAACTAGCAAGTCATTGGTCTTGCATATCCGTTGGACAATGTCTTATATCCCTTAGAAAGTGGCTCTCTCGAGTCGAGGTGATGGATCAGCCACTCGATGCAGCCCTTTCCTACTTGTAGGAGATCCACGGCTGAGAGGAAAAGCTCACAAGTTCCCAGTTTGTCACCCCCGTCGTATTATACTCGGGTGTCGGCGTCTGGGATACGTTGAACGGCAGGAGGAAATTGTCACCCAGCCCCTAAAACCCACCCAGTGGCCCTTGAAAGGCCAACGTTCAAGTTGAGCGTCGTGTCTGCGTCGTTTATGCGTCGGTTACCAGCGTATTAGTACCACGTTCGTCAGTGATTAACATCACATTGAATACGATAATCTCATCTGATGCTGGGGTAGGTTTTTAGACACCTAAGGCTGCCCTACCTGAAAACTGATTCATCCTCTCTTCTTTTATTGAATCTTGATTTAACGGCACGGATGTCACAGATGTTTAGGAGATAGTCCATTCTATTCTAGAACGTAAATGTGGACTTGGGGATCACGTACTAGTATAAACCACAAATGCCCACGACATGAAAAACGTGTCCCATAAAGAAAAGTTGAGAAAATTCGCCCCGGATTAGCACGTCTTACCAAATCCAACTGTTTCTACTTATTGCATATTTAAAAAAAAAAGGTATTAAAGATTGCCCAAACTGTACCATCGAGCTTCATAATTATTGTTACCGACAATTAACATCCATCAATCACCCAAGGGTGAACAATGATGATAAAAATTCAACTGTGGGTTTCAAGTAGTAACAGTTTTATACTGTCAGACATTATAATTCAGGAATTATTTCAAAGGTTCCTTCATCAGACAAGGTTAAATGCTTTGCACTTCAGTTTTCTATGGTTTTCATGTTGCAATTATAAGGTAAATGATACAATTTCAACTTCAGACATTCTCATTTAACGAATTTGAAACGTATGCGTAATATTCCTAGAATTTTTAAAATAATTGTGCATTGTTGGGGTGGGTATACGATTGATTATATCCATTAAAACGTAGGACCACATTAAGCGATTAGGTTCTGGTCTAATTTCATAGCTGGATAATGTAATTGAATTCCGAGTCTCTCGCGCCTCCTACGTTACATAATCGCGGTTCATGAATTGCGTCGATGCGCAACCTAACCGTAATGGAAGGTCACGATATATGTACATTGACCGATCGTAATTTGATGATAATTAATGCCTCATGATTTACTAATTTTCCATTTTCAGTAACGAAACTGCGGGAGCACTACGATGAAACACACTCGAATGTGGTGCAGAGGAAAACGCAGCTGGACGCGATGCTGGGCGACAGCCAACGTTACGAGGCGAAAAGAGTCGAAGTCGAAATGTGGCTGGTGAGAATGGAAACTCGCCTCGAGAGAATGCGAATTGTCGGACACACCGCGGACGTCCTCGAGGCGCAACTTAGAGATCAAAAGGTGAGTGTCCCAAGTGGCGAATTATGCACCTACATACATATGTACGACCTGTCGGGACAACATCGCGTGGGTGATAAACGTTGAATACTAAATTCATGACACTTGAACTAAATTGTGAATGTCAGGAAATGTTAGGAGGTGTCTTGAAAACGTGCTTGAAAAGAGGTTTAATTTAATATAAATATTATTAGGGTGGTCGATAACATTTGTAGAAATCTGATGAAAATAAGGATATCATAAAATACAGATAGTTTTCGAGGCGAAAACTTAATGATAAATTCAGTAGTAACGGCAAACATCTCATTATGGATCAGACGAGAGGCTGATTCTACCTACATTGATAATTATTTTTGCAGTTAAAAATGTTAGTAAACTTTCGGAAAACAGACTTTGAAGGCAAAAGAATAGTATATTATGTAATAAGGGTGCAATTAGCGAACTACTACGAGCGAATAGAGGGCGACAATTGTACTCGTCGGAGATCAATATTTCGCCTTTGTTGCATACGATATTTTTTAATATGACAGACGTGGGGCTCGATAATTTGCGCCCGAATATTTCACTGCTGGGTGCAAAATCGAGTTTTCGATACTGAGTGTTAAAAAGTATATTATATTCCAGAATTTTTGTGATTTGGAACTTTGTTATAACAATGAACCATGTTTCACCTGAGCTCGATTATAGGGATTTTTCGAAATTGGTTTTTTATTGCAATCGAGCCCGTTCGTCCACTATCGTGTATTTGGTCTGCTCCTACTTTATAATATGGTACCCGCATTTACAGTCTTCTTTTCTTCGTTTATCATTGAGAATACATGTAGCGAAAAAAAATGTGAACGGCCGTTATTGTAGATAATTTCATGTTCTACCATTATTATTTACGAAACTGTTATCCTAAGGGGCTTTTAATTAAAATTTTCATAATTTTTTAAGGATAAGCAATCGAAAGTGACCAGACACTAATTAAAGTAATAGCATCCCCTGTCTAAATGAATTTTGTATTAATTCTACGGTCACTCCGAGAGTTTAACAATACCTTTTGAATGTTCTCAAGCTAAAAAATAATTCAGTTAGTATACGGCGTTAGCTCTCATCGTATATCAGTTTAATTTACGGTTTCAGAGGTTCCGTTTCTGGCACGGAAATCACATATAACTGGTGATCATTCTTCTTTATTGTCATTTTGTGTAAGGAATGTTTCGAAAGGTGATTTAATATTGTTCTACATTAAGCTTGAAAGAACTTGTTGATCAAGGGTGTGTTCAAACTAACAGAAGTTTTATAACCATGAAATTTTTGATAGCATTTTATTGTAGCTATTTTATAGTGCCAAATTTCGTTTCAAATGAAATTCGAGCTGTTCGTTTTAAAAGTTGAAGAAACAATTTGTTAAACAACTGGTTATTGAATTTCTATTGCTGAAATAATTTAAATTATTATACACCTTTCACTTTTAAATAATTGAAAAGTGTTTTAAGCAATTGGCAGGAACAAAATACGATGAAGATACTTTTATATTTACTTATTAATTAGTGCTTGTCAATTCAAATCTTATTTTATTTTATCCATAATTATTATGAAATAGAGCAGTAATCTCAATATTATTGCATCTAAAATTAACATGAAGGAATAAATTAACGAAATATAATTACTTACAGCAGATGTGTGTGAATCCGACTAGTTCGTGATAAATCACAATGTATAATTACATAAAGTGACCAGGTTGCCTAATGGCAATCTCACAGTGATTCTGATTTTTCTTTATGAAGACAAATGTAATTATTTATAGATATTAATAAGTTATAATAAACAAAATATAAATTTTTTAATGCAAAATCCAAATTGCAATTAATAATGTTTTCATCGTTCATTTTGAGATCTCAGAGCTGAAGCTTAGAAAATATTAAATTCCAAAAATATTCTTTAATATTATTATAACGTTTTCTAATTTTTTAATGAAGTTAATTCTGAAATGTGTCACTATATGTTTATTAATGTTTTAATTGTTTTATTAATCAAACTTATACATCTGCATTTCAATTCAGTATATTTGTAACTTTATTTTCAAGTCCAGTATTTTTCGTGACTTTTAAAAGAAACATGCGATGAATTTAATACAAAGAAATTTTTCTTCAAATTATTGTGGTGAACAAATAAAGTTGACATTAAAAGGGAAGGTTTTAAGCTTTCTATTAATGTTAGTATTAACCAGAAAAATTGTACAAATTTCAACATTTTAAAACATGCAACTTAGAAAATGAAATGTCATTAAAGAAGTTGCAAAATTCAAATTATTTACGAATTCTTTGTAGTGTAAAACTATGTTTCATTATACATTTTCGAAATTAATCTATTTAACACCGTTTTTAATATTAGTCGTACAATTATAAAAGTTTAAAAAACTGCAGAGTGTTAATTACAATAAGAATCTAATTTATTTTCCCGAATGTACAGTTAATCGGATAGACGCTTCGCATATGAAGTAATTCGAAAAGGTCAGAAGTAGTGCGACTAACTGCCCGCTAGGGAGTCTTAAATGTTTTTAAAGACACTAGAGAAATTTCCCTCCTTTTGCATCATAAAATAATAATATACCTGACATTGTTTATGTTAATTTTATCCCATATGGGCATGCTTTTTATTGACTACATTGATATTGCAAATTCTGAATTAGAAAATTATTCTCGGTACTGATGATTTCAGTAACTTAGACAATAGGAATATTACTTGATTAAGTAGCTTCTGCAAACATAAATTAACACGTTATTGTACACATTTTGTAGACGTTCTTAGTTATAGATATTCACAATTTACTTGAAATATTCCACAATTTCATTGTGGTCAACAGGACTCCTATAATAATGTTACAACTAAAAAGAATAAAACTGTTTCATTCCCAAAATCCTGGGAAACACATCTAACAATAAACTTGTTAAAAAACTGTTAGTTAGAGCTCCGGCAGAAATCAGTAAAAAATCAGTATTGTAAATATTTTTTTGCTTTTTTATATTTTTTGAGGTTTGACGTCAATTTGTTTACCTTTTACCGATCTCAAATTCGAAAAATTTCATGACACACATCAAAGCAACTGATTATTCGTCATATCTAATGTTTTGTTATGTGATAATAAATTTTGTAAATATTGATACAGATATCAAACATTCGTCCATTGTTACAGATATCAAACATTCGTCTATTGTTACATGAATTTTTGAATTCACAACATATATTTTTATTTCTAAAACAATAGTTCCATGTTAAACTTTACTTCCTTGTAAATTTTTTACAATATAATTAATTCTTTTTGATGTGATTGTTTTCTTTTTCATTTCGAAATAAATATAGTAGGAAATTCTGTTTCTGTTTATCTTTCTGAATCTACATCCATTTTGTTGTGCTTAACCCGTTCTACCAATTATTCTCACTTTTGGTTTTATTTCTGCCTTTTTCAGCCTGGCTTATTCTATTCATACTTCACAACTTATTCTTTCTATCCTCTGTTTCTGATTTTCTTTCATATTCTCATATCATTTTGTTAATTTCACGAAGTGTTTTTAATTTAATTTTTGTAACTATCTATTTTATTTTTTTATATTCATTCAGTAATCACTGCTCTGTTTTTTTCTTCTGGTCTCTTTTATCTTTGCTCTTCCATCTACCATTATTGTTCCCTTTTTATCATTAGTGAGAAACTGTCATGAGCACTGATAAGTATATAATAAAACTTGGTTTACTCTTACAGTATTTAAATTATTTTACGACAGTTTATTTTATCTTAAAAGTTTATTCTTAAACTCATCGGAACCAAATATTTCATATAGTTTTATAAAAATTTACGACACTGAATCGATATTTCCATAACAAAGCCAACAAAATTTTTATTTGTAGTTCCGATAAACAAGAAACATATTTAGACTGAAAAGTGAAGATCATTTACAAAAGTACCTATTGGATTAATCCAAAATTTTGTCAATATCCGTACAATTTGATCATATTATTGCTGCCAGTTTCAGTAAAACATTTCCTGACTAACCTGAAAGGTAACTAACTGATTTTCCGATTTTATTTTCGGCAAATTATGTTCTGAGATTTTCTCATTCATTCCTATATTAAATGTAACTTAATTTTTGAAAATTTAACTTTTAACGATAATTTTCTTTTAAATAAAATATTTCCTACTAGAAAATTGTGTTTCTACCCTGATTTAGCTCTGATCACATTGCCTCAGTAAGCTGCAGGCTCAGATCAGGAATGTGATCATAACATCAGAATGATATCAGCACATGAATGCCAATTTTTTGTTAGAAAACATTGTGCTGTTTAAGGCTTTTAGTTTTTAAATCAAAACTTTTTATGAAATATTAATTATTATTACATTTACATTGAAAATGATTAATTGCTACGTAACGAACTGACTATGACGTAAATATTTGACTGTAACTATGAATGTATAAATCAATCTTGATCAAGGTGTAATCAATGTTGAGGCAATATGAAGAGATTTTAATTCGAGTGAACAATATCGATATCATAATGAATCATGAATCAAACACATATCGTGAAACTAGTAATCGCAAATATTTTATTGGAATAACAATCAAATATTTGATGCGGTGGAAAAGTATGTTTATCTGTGTGACGATAAACACAAATATTTGAATTTTCCAAGGCCCATTCGTCCGACATTAAATCAACGTTTTTAATAAAAGCAAAATTAATTAAAGTGAAATGTCCGACCGTTTAAAATGCGATGCTTTCCGTGCCATTTAAATTGCGGCGAATACCGTAAGTCCGAGGCCACGATGTTATATACAGGTCATAGATGCTTATCGTCCGCCAATGTGGGTAAAATGCGAGTACTGGAGCTAAATTGAATTCCCGGAGACGAAAGCTTTCACCTCATCTTTTTTTTTTGTTAGAATATTTAATGCAACCGAAAAGGTTGCGCTATGGGATACCAATCTTTAAATGCTTCAGCACACCGAAAACTGTTTTTCGTTTCTATGCCAGTGGGATTAATGTCATAATGTTTTTGTCATCATTTGTTTTTAAATAGAAAAATGTATTTTTTAATTTTATATGAAGAAGTGTTTTTAATGTTGTTTCTTCTTTATTTTACAGTCTTTCCATGCAGAGCTTCACCAATTCAAGCATCATATTGAATTGTTCAATGCTCTTACACAGAAGCTCATTGCTGTCTATCAGCAAGATGATACGACTCGCGTAAAGAAGATGACGGAGACCATCAATCAGCGATACAACAATCTCAATACGAGGTAAAGAAAAAATCGGTTTTGTTATTTGTTTTTACTTTGTTTGATTTACATACACTAGTGTAAACTCTGATGTAATATAAGGCCAATCTAGTACCTGGGCCGAATTGTTTAGGATATAGAGTCCATAAAGCTGAACTTAAACAGACTACAATGTATATCAGTGAATGAGAAGCAGATCATTAGTAAAATAGCCCAAATAGAGAGAGTGAGAGGTGGAAGGAAAGAGGACAGATATTTAATTTTTGTTTGTTTTATGTAGAGATTTATTATACCAGCATATTTAACTTCGTAGAACGTTTTACGAATCAGCATAAAGCTTAAATTACCGCCAAAATAAAATGGATGAACATTTAAGTTCGCGAAACTTCGTTTTTAAAGCAGCTAAAAGGAGTATCAAATTCTACTCATGTGTAACTTTCGGCCCTAAAGAATAATATTACAGTAATTAATACAATAAAAATCTAAGACAGTTTGTGTTAATACAATGTTTTTTAATTTTCTGGTTCGAAGAATAATCATAAAAAATGAAAAGATCGATATGTAATGAAAATACTTTTTTTCCCCAAAATTTCTTAAAGAAAAGGCACGAAAATAAAAAAAATGTTTCTAATTTCAGCATCATCAATCGCGGAAAGTTGTTGCATTCTGCTATGAATTCACTTCATAATTTCGATCGTTCTTTGGACAAGTTTTTGGCATGGCTGAGTGAAACTGAATCATCAATGGAGGGTCTTGAAACGGAAGCTGATCGACTCTGTGGGCGAAGGGATCAAGCAGCGCTTAGCCGATCGCAGCTTCAATTACAGGTAAGTCAATAATTGATGGATTTCTAGATGTAAAAAGTATTTGATCAGATTAGTTTACATAGTATACTCTAAATGTATAACATTGACAAAAAGAAATGAAAGAATAATAGAATCCATGTCACTGATGTTCACTAATTTTGTTGTACACCAAGATTCTTCTGCTTAAAATGTACTGGCAAACTTATCCTTAAGTTTAGTACGTTCGAACAATCTTACGAATTCGTAATATTTTTATCATAAGCCACGGAATTCACCATCGAAACCAAAGCAATAATTTAAGATACGACCCTATAATTGTATGCATATACGTAATATCCAGGGGACTTTCTTTATTCATGAGATTAAAGTCATTTTTCACATATAATATATTCTAGTTTCAGAATGAAACTTTTATGACATTAATGATCCTATTTTTAAGAAATTTTACGTAATTTTTATTCAGACCTTTCTGATAAAACCGTTTACAAAATTTTAATATTATTATAACAAATCGTAATAATTGTTTTTTCTAGAACTCGGTAGTTTACTCCAATAATTTTTATGTGCCGCAGACTGTGAATTAAAAATATAATACCCGCTAATATATGCAAATGGAAACAAACGCAGTATTGAACGTTTACTCGCACGTTGATCGAGATGTGCGAATGAAATTCAAATTTATACAAACAATTTTTTTTTCACCAGCAGTGAAAATTTCGATTAAATTACCCGATTGCCCGGATAATCCTTCTTAACGGCCGGTTTTCGGGAGATTTAAATCGTATTAATTAACATTCGAATTGACTATGCAAATGTAATAAGATCATAAACAGATGGAGTCACTGAATTGTTTTTAATTGAACCTGTTGAAAAAGATATATGAATGACTGACTTTAGAGAAATTCCTTAGTTTTCTGAGAAGAGTTTAAATATAGATGATCAATAAAGTTTTATCATGTACAGATTCATTAAAAATATATGTGTAATTATCATTTATTAGGATGTCATAACAATTTTCATTAATTGACATTAAACGATACACATATGAGTAAGATCAAGTCAGAAAATGACCTAATTAGACCCTGATATCAGTCATTTTAATTCCAGATCGGGACCTGAATTAGAAAATCTGATCAGGGTCAGAATTACATTCATGAACTCTTATTAGGAACTGAACTACATACAGGCAATTTGATCGGAGTCTGATCGGAACGTAAAAATTAATTGTTATTTTTAAAAGCCTACGATGACTAAATTTGAGATGATTTTGAATTTGGTGCTTTAGTGAATTTCATTTTCGCATATTCAGTAGACTTATAAATTGACTGTAATTTTGACATACATTCAGCATTGTTGTATTTTGAACAGTTTTCAGTTAACCAACTTGTTTGTTTAAACGACTTTAAATTCTGCATAATGCGCATAGTTTTCGGACTTTATCCGTAAGCGTCAGCTATTAGGTTCGCGGTTTCAAACCTTGCAAATTCTCGTAGTTAATTGAAACCAATAAAGAGACCTGGCAAAACAGATGCGGCCAAGTCAGTTTGAAATTTCGCTTGCGCTTAGGTCGAGTGCGTACATGTGCAGCTGCGGGAAATTCACGCGTATTGCATTTACAAAATCTCTGTGGTCAAGGGGACTCCCAGGGTATTGAATTTTCCGAAAGGTTGCATTTGTATGCGTGATCTGTAGACTCGGCAAAATTAATCCGATGTGATCAATGGCCCAGTCTCCCAGAAGCGCTTAACAAGGTTTGCTCCTGGTTTGAAGTTGGATAATTATACCGTAATTATTTATCTCTTCGTCCGACGTTCAGAAATTAAACACATTTAAAACAGATTCTTTAGTGACAAATTGTAGCTGAATTCACCCTTTCGCAAGTGATGGATGTGAATATGAGTCTCTTTCAACAGGTGTTGCAACGGGATAAAAAAATTCAGAAGTGGTGGCAGTAGTAGTGATAACGGCACTAAAATTAATTTATAGACAGAGCTTAAATGCGTAATACACATGTTCTGCTAAAAGTTGATTCAGACAAAAGTGGGTTACTACATCAAAGTTCAAAATATAAAACAATTTTAAAACCTCTTTTTCAGTTTACGTTCTATATGATCGATATATACAATATAAAAAAAGTAATCCTAATTAAGATTTGGGATCGATACATCGTACAAAAAAAAGATTTTTTACTTTTCTATTTTTATTCTTCGATTTCATGAAACTTTTATTTCAAACAAACCTTAAATTATACCGAACCTTAATTATTTACTTTTAAAAAATATTTTTTCGTATCAAAATTTTAATGGAATTAATTCCTAGTTTCAACCGAAAGTGCATAAAATATTTCAAAATCATAAGAGAATTTAAAAAATATAATTATGTCCACGTACTGATAAAAACGGAAGGACCCAAGGCAGCTGGAACTTTTCTGTGAATCGAATTGTTGAAAAAAATGAAAAGTCACGTATTGAAGGCAACTCAAACATGACAATTTGTCATTCTAACAACAGAAGTATGTTTTAAAGGATTAATTTATTTCAATCACGATTTGGTCTGATATAAAAGTGTTTTTTTTTTCAAAATTCTAGAATGTAAATTCCACTCAATAAATTTGTGCGTTTTCGTTACCGAGGCTATTAAATAGTAGAACAATTCTCGAAGCATTGTACCCGAATCACTTTCACGTTCAAGCAACTCCGCGTCGAGGGAGTAATAACCTTCCGTATCGCCAGCAGGCAGATCGTAGTTAGTCTATTTATGCCCTCCACCCTTTTATCCTCGTGTTTACTTCCCTTTGCCTGGAACAACTTACGAGCATTTACAATGTCGGTAGTAATTAAAACCTATCCGTGTTTTAAGGAACTTTGTAGCTGCGTATCGGAAACGTATTCCTTTATTGCGACTTGCCGTTCTTCAATTTCATAACTTCACTAAATTTATCAAATAAAGCTTCACCTGGTGAATTACTTTCAACAATATCTTTTGTGATATCTTGTTGAAACATTTTCTATTAACACTTTTGTTAACTCGGTGTATTACGATTATTACTTGACAGGTTATTGTTTTTTTTATATAAAATCCACAGCTAGAAATTTCACAGCGTTCTATGATGCCACAAGAAATCGTGGAAAATAAACATGCAAACAATAGTGATGCTTATGATATAACCTATAATTGAATGATCATGTGACGGTCAGAAAATCAAGTGTGTCCAATCATTTTTTTTTAATAAAATAATACAGCCCAAAAAAAAAACGATATTTCAGATCTGGACGTCAAACTCTATATATAATATGTTTGTTTGGGTTACTGAATCTGAATCCGAAGTTCATTTAAACCCATCACGTCGGGTTTTTCCCATAACCTCAAAAAATCCTATATGGGCAAATCCACAGAACTTTTCATTTTGGTGAAAAAAAATTTTTTTTTTTCAACTTCAAAGCACACGTTTTTCTTATGATACACATGTTTAATTGGTCAACTGAGACTAGGAATCCGTCCCTGTTACTCATTTTTATAGGACGGCGTCGTGCACAGAGGGTTAAGAAATAAAAATTGTAGATACATTACATTCAAAACATAGCAGTAATTATAAATATAGTATGAAAATATAAAATTTTGGGGTTATCGCCTACAAAAATTGCTACCGAATGTAGGCCTACTCTATATAGTAATTACGTGTCTGGTAATAGAAACCTACTTAGTGGACAACTCATGTTTAACAGCGCTGAAAATACATTCTACAATTAAAGTATACATCTAGACATATAGTGTGCGTAAAATTAAATTTTGAATGGATTTTTTTTTCATAAGTATGATACACGTCGTCTAAAATGCTTTTTTAGTGGTATTAAACACAAAGAGTTACCCGCTATATAGACCACTAATCCGGCATCATCAAAATTATTGTGAAAAATGGCCATTTCAATCCCTTGACGTATATTGTACACTTGTTGAACTAATTCGTTCATATTATATTACATTACGCAGTAAATATACAAGCGTATGACCTTTGATATATGCGCATGAGTTGTACATGATATTTTATGGGCACCCATTGCTTTACTTACCGTAGAAAAGTAATGAAGAGAGCATAAAGTGTACTTTATACATAAGACAAAGTCGTTCATAAAATTAGTTAAGCCTCTGCAGCCTAATATTTAAATGTCTCACTAGCGCCACTGCGTTTTTATATATAAATAGAGTAAAGAAACCAATTACAATCTGAACTAGGCCCCCAAAGATGATATTCTTGATGTGCCCTAGGAAAAACTGATTTTTCTTTGCGAGTTACGTTTCGACAACCTATATTTGAAGTGCTGTCATTTGATGAATACTTGCAGCACACACTTCTACCACGTCTAAAAATTTTCGTTTTCACGTTAACTATAAAGGTATGTTCATAGCTTTGAATTTAGAAAGACGGCGTGTTGTTAAAACAGTTAACTTTGCCAAAATTCAAAAAACTCAATTATGTTCTTACACATTTTAACAGTATCATAACTTCCGTCTGGGAAGTAGCACATCGATTTTCTGGCAGGTGAGATTGTATAATTGATACAGGAAGCTAATTCAATTGGATTTAGTTCGATAACTATTACGGCGTCACAGAAAAACTGTTAAGATTAGAAAAGTTTAGGCAACTTACAAGTCAAACTTGTCAATTTTTCTTCATTAGCCTTCCTGAAATCATTTCAAATTCGCTGCTATGAGACTAATACTTCATCGGTATCTATATTTACTACTATTATACTTGTTTTACCCCGTACATATGTTTCAATACAAATATAAACTAGCATGTCTTCACTTACACCTAAGTTTAAAAGTTCTGTGGATTTGCCCATATTTCGACCTTAAAATGTTACAATGAAGAATAATTTGCACTTAGAAGTCCATGCCACGTTTCCGTTATCTCTTTGGGATCGCTGAAGTTGAATTCGAAGTACATTCGATGTCATCAGGTCAATCTTTTGACATAACCTTGAAAATATGCTAAAGATCGACTCCAAAATATTCAAATAAAAGACAGTTCTGATCTGAAAACGATAACTTGTTTCCTTCCTGTTCTTCCAGCCGGTAAACCCGAAGCCAAAGTTCATTCAACATCATTACGTCAAGATTGATGTCTAGAACCATTTTTGGCAATATCCAGGAGTAATATTGCCATTTGAATCCTACTTATACTTTTATCTATTTAAAATCCACAATTCCAGCAGAAAATTTTAAAACAGCTTTCTGAAGTTGTAAAATAACGATTTCGTAGCAGAATTTTAGACTCTACTAATGTACTAGATAGATACCGGATAATATTGGAATGTACTGGTCAGTACTGGAATATACTGGACACAGAATACATTTTCTTTCATCGTCATGGATTTAGCAAAATTCCTATGTAATACATGGGGCGTAAAATGGTCATTTAATGTTAAGGTTATAAGATTTAGTTAAAGTTTATTTAAAAAATTAACCAATTTTCCTTAATTTATTGAATACGTGCCCAGTACAGTTTAGTATTGTTCAGAATGATCCAGTATTGTCCAGATCTATCCAGTATACATTCCAGTAGTGTCCAGTAAACATGGTGTGCCTTGTAAGATTATTTTTATTTTCATATTTTAGGGTACATTTTTCAAATTTTTTTTGATGTTATGCCAAGAAGTTAACGTGATGGGGCTGCATAGACTTTGGATATGGATTCAGCGACCCAAAAAACATTATTCGTATAGTCTGGCCTCCAGATCCGGACTTTCGTTTGTTTGTTGAGCTGTGTACAATCTGTGCACATTTAGTCATTAATGGGTTAATTGCTCTAGTTAATGACTGATGACCAAATCATGACAGTTTTACTTCTTAACATCAAATGAAAACATAAGAATTACAAAACGTCAGTGATCAAAAAGTATGTTTCTCGAAGAAAGAAGTTCATACTAAAAACTTAACTTTTTTACGTTTTTTTTAACAATACATAAACTATTTTGGATTTTATTAAATGAAACTACAATTTTAGTAAACCAAAATATTTTAAACGTTCATTATTCATATACAATTTTATATTATATATAAATTATATTTATTATTATTATTATATATAGAGAAAAACGGACTCTCGACGGCCTAAAGATAAACGGACAGATTCATTAATTTTACATTCTGAAAAGTTATATTAATTTTGCGCAAAACTCATAGTAAACTATATTACCGCATAACTGCAGGAAAGTTCAGAATTACCGCAATTGGAGGCGATATTTTTATGTTGGATAATTTTCTTTGTAAACCTGCAATATATTGCAATATTATTTTTCGTGCTCTCGTGCAATATTCATTGTTTAAACACTCTCCATCCTATAAGTTACATAATAAACTCAATTGGGATTTTGAGGAGGCTACTCATACTGAGGTTATTAAGATGTCAAATGATACACAAATATATGCTCTAAATCTGAATTAGCCAACATTTACTAATCTAAAATGAGAAGAGTTTTAGTATCATTAACAAAACGTTACTAAATCGTTAACTAAATAATGTACAGACTATAAGTCAAACTATTATAGTCAAACGACTACTATTAAGTCAAAATTTAATGCGTTATTTGATTCATCGTTCAATCCTTGTTAGAATTCAAATTTATTGACAAGATTCAAAACCATGTACATCATTTACAGCAATCATCTATCTGATTTAAAAGCGATGTACATAATTATTTACACTAACTAAATATTCTTAAAGTCAAGCATAACGGTTTATGGAAATATGTACACGCGAATAGAAAAGCATCACGCGAACATAACTTGTGCGCAAAGTTCACGAAAACGCGTGAAAACAGTTTATTAGACACGGAACCCCTTAACACGGCAAGGGTTAATGAGCTGGATTATTCTCCAAAGGATAATAAAGTTTCGTTATTGCCAACGAGAGTAGTTTCTATTATGCTGATCCTTTGGAAGTACTTTGAAAATTTAATAAAATTCCGTAACAGGATTTTTCGGGAATTCAAAACTCCCATTGAGAAGTTTATATCTCGATACAATAGTAAAACTATTTACATACATTGAATGTTATGTTATATTTTGAACTAAAGTTTCAAAATATCAATGAGGTTTTAGGAAAGTAAAAAAGTCAAATATTTTCTTTTAGAAAATATTTGTTGATTACTACTAACTTTATTTAGTTAAATTCATTTTTTATTATCCACTCACCAACCTACATGAATTCAGACAGCAAAGATTTTTTTTTCTGTGGAAAAGTAAAAAAGAAGATCTCAACCAACTCTCTTTCAAAAAGTTATTCAACAAGGTAGGACATATCAGATATAATGAATTTTATAATTAAAATAATTTCCAACAATATTAAATTCTACGTAAATTCTGAGTCTTTGTAAATTTATTTTATTTGTTCATAAAGCAAATCAGTGCTTATTACATGAATCACAGAGAATTCTACTGTTTCAAATCTACAGAGAGGAGTACCATAGGATATATCATATTTCATACGTAATGTGGTATGTTTTTCGATATCAAGAGTAGACTTCAAAGTTTCAAAGTCGTACAGAGAGAAACAAAAATAATTTCTGATGAGCAAAATTATAACCAATGGACCGTTTAGTGATAATTTTATTTACAAAATCTAAAATCTATCGACAACATTTTCTAAAAATATGAAAAACAATTCAATCACTTTCATATGTCACTTTCTGAAATTTCCAAATTCCTTGATCACCGTCCACATGTAAAAGCTTAGGGGATAATATAAATCGACCAGTCAGAGGTCCTGACTTATCGTGATTTTACAAAGGCTTGGGCATGGGTTGAGTACGACACTGTCAAAAGGATGTCAAAGGAACATGGCGCCCTCTCGTTAAAGCCTTCGAATAGTAACTGAGGCAGAGGTCAAGTACGGTTGAAAAACGAGGAAGGCAGGTCGACTATATAAGCTCAACCAGCCAACCAAACAACCACTTTCCCTTTTTCGGTTCATCGCGCCAAACGCCGAAGGATCGATAGCGCACTCTGCTCTTTTCTCTTCTCCATCTATATATATTGTCCCAAGGGAGTCTGAAAGAGACGAGTGCAACAAAGACAGCCAAAGGCAACCTGGAACAGGATAAAAAAGAAAGACTAAAGATGGAGACCGAGCTAGGCGAGTAAGAGACAAGTGAAAAATAGAGTGAGGGTAAAAGATGGCGATAGTGATAGGGGTTAAAGCGGAAGAGAGACAGAACGATACTGGAGGGATACGTTTGAGCAGCGTCTGGTTTCGGGATAGGTACCTAACGTATCGTGTGTTCCATTGCCCGGATACCGTCTTAGACTATTATGGCTATCTATCTTAATACGCCATTTTACCCCGAAATGGGTGAAAGATCGTGATGTTTATCGGGTGATGGGAAATTCACGTCATTATCGGATGCTTATGCGGATTACGGTGGCACCTAAAGATTTTCTATCAAAAGGGAAACACTTTCAACATGTCGAGTTACAAAAATTTGATCAATATCGGATCAAAATTGATGAGATCAAAAACTGATCTAAATATTAACATTTTTCTTTACAATTCAGGAACAAAATTTGGACAAAAAAGAAAGATTTCCAGATTTCATTAGGATACATCGATCACTATCAGGGATCGAACGCTACTAATCGCATTAGAAATCTTCTGATAGAGAATCTTTTTCTGGACAAAATAAGCCGTCCTTTATTAAAATATATTCATTTTTTTTAAATTGATAACTCGCCATAAGAAGAAAGTTCAAGTCAGTAATAAAAGTTGTTTAACCAATTATTTCTGCACGTCTAAATTTTTTTCAAGAAATCTCCCTTTAGCAGTAACATTATTAGTGAAAATTAAACGTTTGGAAATGTTATTAAATATGTTTCCTAAACATACTGTAGACTCGGGGTCTAACTACCTTAAGTATGAAATTTAAGTGCAATTTATACAAAGTTTCACGGAAAAATCGCTTGTATTCCCGGGTAGAAATCAAAATCAGGTACGCTAGCACTAGACAGGAGGTAGCACTAAATCGTCAAGTTTTATCTGGACAATTTAGATCTGGAACAAATTTGGCGCACTGCGCATGCGTATATAAACAAAATGCTCTTGTCTAGGACTGGCAGAGTCTGATTTCTAGTGGCCACAACCACCGAAAAATGGCAAACTAACCACATAAATATTTAAGATAACCATATAATTAGTTGGGACAACTATAAGTATTCCTTTAGTATATGATATAGTCGCCACAACTATTTATTAGGTTGTTGTTAGTGTTTTTTCGTGTAGAGATAATTCCCATTTTATGACAGATTTTGCTATTCAACACTGAGAGACATATCTACGTTTTGTATCATGGTTGTGCATCATGTTTTTATTTCACAACTACCTTATCCTACAAAAGCGTTGGCCATGGCTGAAAAGCACGAAACCACGCTGATATATAAAGAACCCATTCCAGTATAAGCAATATGATGCAAAATCTAGAAACCTCTTATTCCCCAAGAAATAATCTGGTATTAAATATTAAGGTTTGAAAGTAAATATTACCAAAATCAGATGTCTTATTGCAGAAATACATATATTGCATCTTACACTGACAAAAAATTCTTAGTTGATTTGACCACTTTTTAACTACTGAAAGTAATTCAATCTGTCTTCAATGGAATTTTATAGGTTATCGTTAGAACCATAAAGGCGTTAAAACAACAAAAAATATAGTTATGGAAACGAAATTTTGGCAGCTAATTCTACTACATTTAAAAACATTTTTTAGAGACTAACTACCTAGTACATTACAAACTATTCAACATGCTGGAGAGATATAGTTTTAATTGAATTAAGCAGAACTACATTTTTAGTTGATTTAACTTCTTTACGGTAGGAAGGGCTACTTAGAAATTTTGTTTGAAGCGTTTCGAACTACTCTGCGTAGTTAAAGAGTAGTCAAATCATCTAAGAATATTTTGGAAATTTATTTTAGTGGAATTATTTTTAGTGCAGCTATTGGCAGTTACTTTTTTATGTTAGTGCATGCCTTTTTGAGTTTTATGCATAGTATCGTATTTCTTAATCTCCAATCATTCGGAATACTTTTTCGTTTACTAGGTAAACAATATTAATTTAATAAAAATAGCAAAATTGAAAACACCAACAAAGTTATACTAACAAAAAAAGTATTTTTTTTAACTAATCTCGATTCAACTTCTCAATGGTAGTTTAATTTGTGAAGAAAATTTTTTCAGTGTAGATACTAAAAATGTAAAAAAATAAGACAATCCTTTTTATATAGGGATAGTCAAACTATAACAATTTTATTTTAAGTTAGTCATATTGAAAAATGTTCTTTCTTTTAATACTTTCGCAGTTTTTTTAACTTTCGTATAGTGTAAATGAAATGTATTTGAGAACCTATATTAGTCATTTTTAGTTAATCGTTTGAAAGTAAAGTTTTCTAAGATACTAAGAGAAATTGTAAAGGATATTTTACTAGTCCACCTAGCACCTTGCGAATACAATGTCGCCATTACGTTAGTAATACACTATGATTCTAGTTCATTTTTGTATTTACTTATTTTTTTTATTTATTTTTTTGTACATAAAATTATATTGATGTACATACTTATATTTTACTTGTATTAATTTAATTGTCAAAGAAAATTTATGCAAATAATGGTTTATATACAAATAGTATTCAGTCAGACTAATTATAATTCCTAAACCATTTCTTTGTACATACGATTTGTGTAGTTTTGCAAAATTTGAACTATATGTTAAATCGACAATATTTGTTTAGTTTGACTCCTATACAACACACGAACTTTACCATGAAAGGCAAATATCTATCACAATAAAATGACAAAACCGGATAGCCCTGTTAAAAATGTATCCAGTAAAAAACGATGAAAATGATCGAAAACTGACCTCACTTTTCATCAGAGAGATTGCCACTTCTATTCTAATTTCATTTTATATTATTCTAATAGCATGGAACAGAAATACTTCTGATATAAAAATACTTCGACGTAACAAAATTAATGGCGAATTAAAAATATCAAGAAAATTGTGAATTTAAAACATTTAATTCAAAGAGAATGTAATTTAGGAAGGTTTTGAGAAACAATGAAGTAATTAAATATACTAAATTCCATTCGAATTCCTATAGTATTTTTTTAATTTTTATTGTATTTTTTCATATAATCATCTAGAATATTTATGTGCAAAAAAATGTCAACTAGATCCAAAGAAGAAGTCCAAAAACTTAATTTTAGTCGGAGTGAAGTAATGACATTCTCTATGTTTCGACGTGGTTAAGACAGCTAAAAAAAATGTTTAATCTTAATATAATTGCAAATTGATATTGAAATAAGTACAAAAGACTTTTTTAAAACTTGACCTCCTTAAGAATATGAAATCACGTAAAGTGTCATATTAAAATAAATTAATACATATTTTTCTCGTTGTAGAGAATTACTACAGACTGGATGAACATTTTATAGATATTATAAATATACAAAATTTAGGTATAATATATATAACTGATCGGATGGGATGAGTATACTTGGTCATCGATAATGACGTATGTTTGTATAGATCTTGCTTTCATGCAGTACTTGTCAGCACCATTATAGACTAGGTCACTCACCATTGTTGGAGATTGCAGGACCTGCCAGCTCAAATTGTATTGTCGAAACATATCGATACTGGTCAGTTCTAGAATTGTTCGAATTTGTATTATAAATAAACATTAGTCCCCCAGCTAAATATATGTTTACTTTATAATATTTTTAAGATTATATTTTATTTAGAAAAACTGATCTACCCTACTATAACTTACAAGCATCGTCAGCATATCCAATTTTAAGACAAAGATATATTCACAGTAACCAAATTACTAGTAATAAATATATGCATTTCGTTTTCTATAAATTTAGAAACGCTTGATATTATTCTTATATATAAATCTATTATTATGAGTCCTTTTAAAACCTAGTTTACTTTGTGTAACTCGGAGATGCACCGTTGAATTTTGATAATAAGATTATGTCCATTAGTCAGTGTTTCAATTGTATGCAGTACCTGGTTTATATACTACCAGGTTATCAATAATTTCTCATAATCCTTCCATTCAAGTTTAAATTTTATGATTAAACTTGTAATTCCCTGAATGCGTAATTCTCCTGGAATATGCAATTTTGTAAATCACTCTGCAAATCAAGTCTTTAGATTTATACACTACGTATTTGCGTTCTAAATAATACAAAAAATTTTTATTTAAATGTTCAAATTGCAAATTTTTTTGAACAAAATATTGTTGTAATACAACAGCAAGAATAAAACTATAACAAATTTTACTATTTAGACCGAGAGTGTAAGGATAGATACAAATTCATGTTATTATGTTAGGAAAGTTTCGATAGGATATTTTTTTATCTGATTAGAGCAGTAAAGTTTCACATAATTATTTCTCTCCGTGCCTGAAAACCCAAGTTTTCACTTACTGAAGCTTTAACATAAAATAAATATGCAAAATAATAAGATAGCAGCTGAAATACTTTTCATGTAGTAGTTCAACTCAGGATGTTATCAAATTGTAAATCAATAGTATCAAGATTATTCTTTTTATCTAGATACAGAAATTGAGTTCAGTTAGTTTAGTTTATGAACTTTTATTAAATATTAATTTTAGTCAGACAATTCCTGTAGGCAATTTCTTCAAAAAGTGATAAATTTGGATCGTAACGTCGGACGTTTTTGAACATTATAAAATAATAACTGCAATTGCTGATGTCACAAAAATTTATAATGTTGGTTTTCTAAACGCGAGAAACATACAAAGTAAAAAGGTTTGAAAACTTCGCAGCATAGAATAAAATAGTGCCTAGTGAAAATATTATTTACAGAGAAAAGCTGTGTCGTATTAAGGAAGCTTTATAACCCAGTAAAGAATAATGAACACTTACCTTCGGTCGTCAAGCATTTTACTGTAGATAAACTTATTTCGTTTCCGTTTTAATGTATCTTTCTACACGCTGTACATGGTATACGATGTTAAATACCAACACCCAAAACATAGGTTATTTCTAACTCTAAAACAATATTCTGCATTTTACGTTTTAAATTGTCAGTAACTTTATTTCTCACATACAAAGTATTTTGTTCGTGTTTTAATAATCAATTATCTAAACAAATTTCATGAACTAAAATTCATTTACATTTTTTGTCTAAATTATTTTCTACTAATGATAAATTCTCGTTTATATAATTCACCAAATTTTATAAATGTTATCAGAAAATTAAAATATTTAAAGAGATGCTAAGAATTCTTAGACCGTATTTAGTGTAATTTTAAAATTTATAAAAAAAAGTTAATTCGATATAAACATTGTTGCTTCCATCATTACGTTGGGTTTTCCGATTTTTTCAATTTAGTATTGAATTGAAAAGCTCTAAATATGTTCTATTATTGATTTAAAATATCAAGTACTAAAGAAGTGAAAATTCGACCAAAGAACGGAACTGTATGTAACTTTATGTAATGTACCTCAATCTCATGTCTAAATTGTTATAAGCGTATTTCTCACAATGTATAGCGAATAAATCTGTAACTGATTTGAAAGCTTTAAATAAACAAAAAAAAAGAAGTGAAAATAGTTTTGTTCAACTTAGATTTGAAAATACAAGAATATTTTAACATATTTGTTTAATCAAAATGGAGACATGTTAATATCTAATACGAATAACTTAATAAAAATGTTAGATGAGCTATTAATCGTAATTAACCCTGGGACGTAAAAAATCTCTACTTATTAAATTCTCTCTGAAGTTATGTTTTATATTATTTTCATGTATTAACAATAAATAAATGACTAATCAAAAGTAAATATTTTCGTACTATTAGAATAGGTTTCGAATTCATCCCCATCATTTATTCTGGTCTTTTCTCGTTTCATCTCTTACAGTACATTCTGGCAATTATAATTTTATAAAAATGATTAAATAAGATAATGACTATTTAATTATATCTCATATAATTTATCACTCTTATAAGTGCTTGTAATACTAAGTTCGTAGACTTCTTATCAAAGATGACTAATAAATATGACATGCAATTGGATGTATATATAGAATCGAATGTATAATACAATTGGAATAAATCACATAAAGTAAATTTCTTGTTTCCAAATTCATCTAGTTTTCTTGATTATAGAAATTTAATATAACAAATTAAGAGCTCATTTTAAGGCGTTTGGGTGCAAGTCCAAGTAATATCGTTTACAGAAAAGCACAAAAAATTGTTTTCAAGAAAAATAATCAGAATTATTATATATTAATAATGAGGATTACTACAAAACAGAAAACATTTCCATGATTTATACAAATCAAGATCTTATAGTATTAAAGATATTGAAGTTTACAAAATGGACTCGGAAGGTTTTGATGTAAAATTTTGGACTTGGCACCTTTTAAAGTACTTTTCTCTAAATATAAAAAAAAATGTTTAGAAGTAATGTGGTTTATAAAAAAGCGATCTTTAAGACACGAAGTGATCATGAGCCACTCTAGGGAAAGAGTCAATTCTCATTTTTGATGAGTTATTCGATTTGTCAACAATACTACAATAACTTATACCTATAAACTTTCTAAATGAGTGCTTCGAAATTATAATATCTTAAAATAATGATTGTTGACTGTTATTGAGTAAATTCTTAAAATATACTCTCAAAGAGTGACAATTCGCTTGTTCGCTATAAGGGCATGTTTGTATGGCAAGTTTTGAGCTCACAAAGAGTGAATTTTCACAACAGTATATTTAGAGAATACGAAATCGTAGATTGTGCAAGTAGGGAACAAAATAGACCAACAAATATCTATTTTCGCTTGTTACATATGCTATTTTCTCGTACGAGAGCTATTTTGCTCTCGCGATGTCGGGAGCAAAATAGTATGCTCTCAGAATGCGAGAAACTTATTTCTCAGATGAATGGTCAAATCCACAGAACTTTTGACTGTTGCTCAAAAAACGGTTGAAAAAAAAATTGAATCGCTCATTATTCCCTCTTTGCATACGTATTTGTGTACCCCTCTAGGAGGAATAATCTATACCTGTGTAACTTTTTTATTGCGGGCCGTTTGAATGTGTATGAAATACATAGGTATTTTTAATCATTTTGAATTTATTTTCATTAAATTATTAATTACATTTTCTCTAATAATTCGTAGAAATGCAAGAATTATTTGCGGCCATTATAAGTTCTGTTAATAAATAATCGGTTGATGGAATCACAGACATCAAGAAACACATTAAAAACTTATTAGAGATGTGCTGTGCGATATTTTTTAGGTTCGCATGCATTTTATTATTTATTTCAACTTCATCTTGTTATGGATGTACAGCGAGCACATATTCGTAATATTGCTGGATTTTTTCATTTTTATCTCAGGAATAAAAAGCATCAATTATTTCGTTGGGTTATGCAGGCCGCAATCATGAAACAGCAAAATATCAATAAAATATGTATTTCACAAAAAGATATTTCTTGTCAAGCGGATACTGAAATCTTGTAATTAACGCTGCGTACATCAATGTGACTTATAATACTGCTTTCTAATATGTGCAGTTACAAATTAAACGTCAGATCAATGCCTTAATCACAGGACCGTTCGTTTATCATAAGGAAGATTTAAAAAAAATTGGATTATTTCATTCGCAATTTTCAAGTTTTTCCTTTGTTTACTGCCTCTTGCTATTGCATAAACGTGCATTTTTCTACAAAAATGTTGTTAATAAAGTAAATTGTTGAAATAGGAAATTAGCACATTTTTTAAACATTCCTAAAGCCTTAATAATTATAGAATTATGCGTATTTTACAAAAATTGAAAGTTCTGTGGATTTGCCCATATTTATTTTGCTCCCTAGGGAGATAATGCGCTGCTTTCCTCCCACAATGTAGGAAACAAAATAGCATTTTGCGCATCGAGTGAGAAATTCATTTTTCTAAATGCGTATTAAAAATTCATGTCAGTAATAAATTGGTATATATTTTTCATAATTAAATAATGCCTTAATGCATTTAAAGACTTTGGAGGTTGTGAAATAATAAGATTTTGGACTTGGCAACTTTTTGATTTTTGATACAAATTAATCCTTTCGTAAAAAGAAGTTAAACTATTTTAAAGCTTCTTTTAACACTTAAAACATCTAAGAAAGGCACTCATTCTTCAAGTTTTCAACTCGGGATTACCGATCGACAGTAAAGTCAAAATTCTATACTTTACTACCTGACTAGTCGTGTATTTTGTAATTTAGCCTAGTAAACTTTATTGTTTAACCAATGATTTGATTAAAGATTTAATAATTTCAAACAAGATGTTAAAATCATCAAAAATATTTTCATTTTTTTAAATTCTGAAGTTTGCTGAATCCAAACAAACACAGATAAAACCCTGCAATATCAAAAACAAAAATTATTTTCTACTCAATTTGAACGGTTCAGGCATATGCACCGGCTATAAAATACCTAGCCGTCATTTCAGTGAAGATAATCTCGCGTAGCTTTTCTAGAATCGTTATCAGTTAACGGGTTCTGTCGTGAAACTGGTAAATCGTTAACCGAGAGAGCGCGGTCGTTTGCCCCTGTTACAGACCCCTGGTGTTTCGTGCTACTCGAATAGAGGTATATTCGAAGAAAACTTTAATTTTCAACCGTGCATATGCAGGGAAGGCATAAACACCCACGTATAGCATCCGTTCCTCTGCGCACCACCGATGATATCTTTGCATTTCGTTTGGCAAAGCATGGAGTGAAGAAAACGAATATTTAATCATTATTAAACAGACCATTTCCAGACTGTGGAAGATAAAAAATAGTAGCATTATTCAGATATTTTATATCATATGTGAAATTGTGTACGGGTTAAAACGTAGCAAAAGTATTATTTTTTATACCTGCGGCACTTTTATGCCCTAGGGAGCAAATGGTGAACGTAAATAATCGACGTCAGCGACGTACTGTAGTACATCGAAACTCCTCGATCTCTCTTAAAAAAAAATTGCATTTGGCATATAATATTCTTTCAATTTGTCGATGAGCACTTTTATACTACCTGAAGGGCAAAATGTAGTTATTAGAATAATTTTAATAGTATTAAAACGTGGTATTACAAAAAACAGTTCAATTAACTTTTTCGGTAGTAAACAAGATGATGTTATAGATGAAAATTCTCTTGTAGTAACCATAACAGTGCTGGAGAAATCATTTTAGCAGTTTTTTAATATAGTTTTTGAAAATAGTTTGGTTGATAGCGTTTCATAACCTAAAATATAGTTTAAACAGACTAAATATCTTTTCAAAGACAAATCTATTTTAGATTAATTTGTCGTGTTTTTTATAAACGGTTCAGAATTGTACGTGAGTTGGCAAGAATAAAATTACTCTTTTATAATTATCATTTGTATTTTTGCGAATTTTTGCTCGAGTCGACAAATGTATTTAGTTTCTGTTTAAATTGAATATGTCAGGTACAGAATTGACGTTATTAGCCGACCGAGCAGATTTAAGACAAACAAAAGCGGCTTATTAAATGTTATTGAATTTTTATTTGTCCATAGTTAAATACAGAATTAATTATAAACAAATCCTCTTTATCTTAAACATTTTCTTTCATAAGTGTACGAGAATTGTTTGGTTTGTTTGTTTTAATTAGTTTTCATTTTTGGACATTATAGGATACCTACAAATATTTATGTTTGTGGCTGCACGTTTTTTTTTTAATCAACGTTTTGATATTTATTTATATTTATCTATGATATGATATCATTCACTATATCAGACTAGTAGTGATAAACTGAAATTGCGAGCGTATAAATATTCCATTTGTTGCAGGCAAGTAACACTTAATAAAGAGACACCCTTTATAAATGTACAGGGTGTCCTGAAATACCTGAATGAATTTTCAAAATGCATGTTACTTCCCATTACAAGTGTGGAAAAAAGATATTCAAAGAATAAGTGATACTTTTAAAGCCTCTATGAATTTATTCAGTTCTCACACAAATAATGTTCTCATCAAACGATTTTTACAAGAAAGTCCTTCTACTTTCTTTTCATCTAGATTAGATAGATTATCCACTTATTATTTTACCTATAAATTTAATCATATAAAAATTACTAAAGGTCCAGAGAATAAGTTTGAATATTCATATATTTTTGTATTTATGCCGGGCAGTGCAAAAATGTGCAAAATTCTTCTGTTCGAGAAAAGAATTTGAAAAAGGTATTCAGTAATTTCCTGTTATTTATAAAAAATTCTAAAACTATGTTCGATACCTTAAACTAATCTTCTTAATAATCAGTAATTTTAAAATATCAAAACGAAAAGTAAATCAATGATGTACTTTATTAATCTATCTATTAAATTTCAATTTGTTTCATATATTCTCTTATGTAAAATTCAAATTAATCTCTGGATAACATAATTTGCAACATTTTTTATTGTTTTATACGAATTACAATATAATATTTATTTGACCGCTGTCAGTTAAAATGCACATGTTGTTAATAATTATTTACTGCAAATAAATATTCAGACCTCAGTATTGATAAATTAATGAGAAAACGACTGAGTAAACGTTCATTTTATGAGAACTCACAAATATCGTGGTTATATATATGCTTTAGTCGGCGTGGCTGGTTTCGATCGAAACGGGACGCGCATGCGCTTTTCGCCCAATCAGAGGGCACCACTAACAGGGATTGGAAATTACTCGACAACGGTAAGCTAGAGCTTTTTGAGAGAAGCACAATTTCAGCTGTTGGTAAAGCAGGAAACTGAAGTACGAGCTTTCGGAATGCAAGTCTGTAACAACACGCCGGTACTTGCAATTTTCGGAAATGTAACTGACTTGGCTGGTTATCATGCTATCAGGAACCGATAAAAGCGATTTCGACTGTGGGTATCTGTAGTTCTACAATATGAACGGCAGGCTATGTCGGAAAATGAAGAGTGTTATCAGATAAGGCCGGTAAAACAATAAGTTCACTGAAGCGACGTATTCATTGGAGATATACCCTCTGATAGTACAGCATTTTCTATTGGGAAAATATTATATTCCATGGCGAAAAGTGAGTGTTTTAATGATAATTTTGAAGGATAATGATGGACATTAGTTTCCGTGCAGGATATTTAATGATTTTTAGAAAATTGTTGACTTAAGTATCAGAGCTACTTAGAATCCCTGGGATGTTTTATAGTGTTATAAATATGTTATTTTAATCTGTCAACAACTTGACTAAGTAAATTTAAATTAATTAGAATTCTGACCAGTTTTTCGTTTCATCACTGAGTTTCCTTCTAATATAGAAAATAACTCAACAAGACAGAAACTAGCAAAGGACTGAACTCATTTTCAACTAAGGATATTGTTAATAATTTATTATCTTCGTTAAAAAAGGTTATCAAAAAAGTAATTGATCAGTTATAATTACCAATTCTGGATTAGTTAACACTTAAAAACATTTTTATTCTTAATAATATTACTTGAACAATAGCGGCATTCAACTGATAATACTACTTTTTAATAAAAACTTTTATTATCAGCAGAATGCCGATATTGCTCAAGTAATATTATCACGAATAAAAATAAGTAAAATGAATCTCAAAATAAATATTAATCTTATGCTTTTTATTAGTAAATTTTTACTAAATCAGATTTGCTAGTTCAGATAAGGTTAGTTTTCAAATTGCATGTATTTTAAAACAAGGGTACCTTCATATCTTCAGGTCGCTTTTTAAAATGACATAGTAAATTCTAGAAACTGGTGTTGAACACTTTTTCTTTGTAAACATGGTAAAACGCGATTTTTAAGCTAAGATTATTATTTACAATGTAATTTACTTACACTACCGTGCAAAAGTCTTTGGACACTTAATTTTTCATATATAATAAGCAAAAAACGTAAGAAATATTTGATTTAAAGCTCTGAATATTAACGGAAGTAGGTGATAGCAGCTTTTGAAATAATCTGAATATGTTTTGATTACAGCACTAACGATGCGCTATGTTACATGTCGTTTTAGACTTATATGTCTCAAAGGTTGGGTTTACTGAGTATGCCAATATTGATACAAATTATACTTAAAACTAATGTTGATCGTCGTTTGTTTATTGTCAATGTGTCAAGAAACATTTCTGCTGTTCCTCTGGTTCAGATGTACTAAAATCTGCATATTTCGGTAAGTCTTATATTTTTTTGTCGAAAAGAAAGTTTGATGTAATTTACTCCGTGTCCCATGTCATTTCTATGTATTGGTGTTGAATGTGTGTCTTCTATAATAAACAAGTTCAAGACTGTATTTTTGGGAAATATTCATTCGTTGAGAAAAGAATATGGCAACGAAAACCTTAAATAATCTGGTGTCCAAAGACTTTTGCACGGTAGTGTAAAAGATATGCTTTTCCATATTTTTATGTTTGTCGACTTTTTGTATAGAGGCTGAACTCCATAAACATTACCGGCTAAAAGTTTATGAACGCTCTTAATTTTCGAGTTTTTTAAATAAAATGTAGTATCGCCGAATCCTTTGACGATCTTAAAAAAATCAAAGAACATTTTGTGAACTTATAAAAATCTTTTAATTGATGTTAGTTGCTGTATTTTCAAAATGACAAGTTAGCAAATCAATTGCCAACTGATCATTTTCTGAGTGGAGTTCTAATCCGCGCTTGCAGATGAGTTCTAAAATTTATGATACTTTTTGCAATAGTTCTATAAAATTATCTGCGAACTAAGCCGAAGATATCAGATCAGGTACATAGACAAAAAATTGTCACTTCCGATATGTCAATTTTACATTAGAATTCTAGAATTTCTGATCATAGATTTAATCACCATTTCCATGATTACCAAATCTCAAACAATTTCTATTGTTGAAACAAATGATAAAAACTAAAAAATGATAACATGCTGACTTGAATTTGAGAGTTTGTACCTTCTGTAGGTCTTAAAATGTAAGTTCCTATTTCCTGAACTTGGTTTAGAAGAGTTCCCGCGACGATCTATTTTTAAACAATTTTTATTGTTATTAACAATGAAATCAGAAAATCATGACTTGCTTACGTTGGCAGTGAGGCATTTCATATAAAGAAGATACAAACCATTTTTAATAAAATACGCTTTTATAATCTGAACTAATTCAAAACATTTTTTTATAACTATCATTTTTCTTATTTTAATATTAAAGATTTACAACGATTATTTTTGCGATTCAAATTCTTTATTGTGTATTCATTTATAGTATTTATGACCACTATATTTTGTTATTTGAATTTTGTTGTTAGAGCTGTAAGTGACTTGTTATATTCCTTGTGCCATGCATAGGTATTTCTTTCCTTCGGATGAGTTTTCGGGTTAGGTGAATATAAATCATTGTTATCTTTACAAATCCAAAATGGCAGATGGAATAGCGTGGACTAGAATTTGTTTAAAGTCTGGAATCTAAATACGTATTTTCAACTAAATTGTTACATTTCTACATTTCGACGGCCACCATATCGACTACGCTTTTGTTAAATTTCATCAGATTCCTGATCAGCAGTTCAGAATGTCCCACAAGCCCAATTTCAATTGATTCTTTTAATATCTTAATGTCACGCTGAGAGAAACTGCCTTTTTCAAACAATTTTTACTCTATGAGTAATATTAAACATTTTCAGAACAAAAAATCACAACGATTTTTCTCAAAAATGAATTAGAAGGTTTGGATTTGTAGCAATGGTTTGAAAAAATATTTAAAATTCCAGTTTAAGATAAAATACGGAGAAACAAATTGAAATATTTAACATTTTAAAAATACAGGGACTGAAAGAAGTAAAGTCTGATGTAAAACTGGAAACACCCATGAATGTTATTTCAGTGTTTTAACAGACATTATTGGGGTTTTAACAATATCATCAAAGGATTCGGATATTAAATTATAATGCAGAATTTAATGAACTCGAAAATTCAGACTGTTCACGAATTTTTGTTCGGTAGGTGACAGAATTTGAATGACAGAAACTGAAGGTATTTTTCATATCTTTATTATGAAGTTATTGAAATCTAGGCGAACATTGTCCAAAATTTCGATAAATTTTTAGTCATTTATCATAACTAAAATATGGACCATTGAACATTATATTTTTGAAGGAAGATGTTCCAGAATAGTTGGCCAATGTACGGCGAGCTCCTGGAAAAAATTACTAAAATGGTGCTCAAAATGATTACATTTCCTTCCAGGGAACTCTTTATTCATTTAATTTTCAGGCATTTGCGAAAAACTATTGCTCTTTCAAAAGAAATCGATATTTACAAAAACTGAAAAATGAAACTGAATTTTACTCGTGATTGTGTATCTTATAATTGTTTGATTGTCCAGAATTATTCGACTTTGTATTTTGATTACTTTCAGACAAATATTTTCCAATAATTATCAATTATGTTTTTATATTTTTTTTAGGAAGTAAAAAGAATATTGGAATATTATGACACGAATGAACATGCGTATACATACTTAGACGCTTGCTTCCGATCAAATATTAGCCATATCCGAGAAGCTTGGTAGTTTAAACATACTTATCGCGCTTGGGAAGCATCACTAAGTTTCTCGTCGATACGGCGAGAGAAATCCCGAAACAGCTGTCTCTCAAACGTTACCCAATATTTAACGAACTCGGTGAATAAACAGAAAATATTTATACTTTTTCGTGCATGCAAAGTTCCCTTTGACGACGGTTCGTCAACAAAGACATCGTCGGAAGTCACTTTTCGAGAGTCTGGTACATAGTGAAAAAGTTGGGGAAAAAAAATTATCCCACTCGGAAGATATTTATTCAAGTTCGATGTCTACATTACAAAATTTTCTTCTTATTACACAATTCGTTAATAAAAAAAAAACGAGAAATTGGGAATGATTACTATGACTAGTCGAGTATGGATAGATAGTTAAACCACATTTAGTTATTGTTTATTCATGCATTAAAAAATAGTAACTACAAGTGTTAATTTCATTTCAGTAGATTAATCAGGGAAGAATGAAAATTTTATTGGTTTTTAAAGCACTTTACCTCAACCAGTTAAGAGTGCAAACATTAATAAAAAATAGTGACTAAAATGCGGGAGCAAACGTAGTAAAAAACTAATTACGAACATACAATATGATGAAAAATAGAAAGAAAGATTAAAACATCAAAAGACAAAAATCTTTTGTTATTATTTTTTATCTCATGTCATGGACTTAATGGCTTCATTTACGTTTCATCTCGCGTTTTGGATAAGCAGTGCTCATAAAAGTTTTTCCACGCACACTACTTCGGATAAAAGTGAAAAAGAGTATCACGCAATGTCAAAACAACGAATTACGAATAAATTATGAGAAACCTCGAGATGTTTGTTATTTCAAAAAAATCAAAACCACCATCAAAAACAGCACGAAAAGATTACTCTGACTCAATTATAATTCAATAATAGTGAGGTAGTAAACCTAAAAATAGTATTAGGAGTTACGTTTTCGACTTTACCAATAAATTCGGCAGTGAGAATTGTTAGAATTTTTAAACTTCAGCTTCTTTCTGAGTGAAAAGTCATGCTAATGCATGCATAATTTTCAGTTTTCTTTACAATAGAAACTTTAATCAGCTTAATTGTATTTATTATACAGCTCACTTATTGTAACCAAAGAAAATATTCAAAAGATCCTACACCTCCTAACTTTGTACGTAGTATAGTTGAAAGATTACAAGTTTTGCATTACATTTCATAGTTACTATGTAACTTGACTATTTCTATGCAAGTGTTAATATTTTTATTATAAATGATGTGGTCAAACCCACGAAAATCTTCCCATTATTGAGGCTAGGTGGCTGCGATTCTTCGACTAAATGTTTGTTGTAACGTGATAAAATATTAGTAAATATGTTTAATTTTATAAACAACATTTATTTGAGTCAGTTATATACCAAATTAAAATTAAAGGAAGCCTTAAATCCATTCAATTTGGCAAATTTAGATTATACGACTTTCAATTGTATTTCGCTGATACGGCTGTAAGTTTTTTAAGGCGGGCAATAATCATTTTAAATTTTTTCCCAGTTTGACTACCGTTCAAGTGACAAGAAAACTTCATGCCTCGCAATCTGCCTTATAAATTATAAAGCGGTATAAAATACAAGAGATATAAATACAAAAAATAAACATAAATAAATAATTTGTTTAGGACAAATAACTCATTAAAACTGTACTTTCGAATAAAACTGTTTTCCCTTATACGTTAAAATATTCAATATATTTAACAGTATTGTAAAATAAATGAGAAAAACTAACTGTAGCTCTTTTATGTTTTCATACCCATTAAATAAAAAAAATTAAGAATTATAGCTACAACGCATCCACAAAAACAATTGTGATAAGTTATTTCGCAGCAATATAAAATTTCACAAACAATTGAATTTGAATAAAGAAAAAAGCTTGGTAAAACATATAAAATATTATTTTCGCCCTTCCTGGCGTAATATTTAGCCCCAAAAATTGTTAGTTATCATGAACTCGAATTTACACCCACTCGGGCGAAACGTATTGTTCCTATGTCGGGCGTAAAACTTTATTTTCCGCCCTTCACGAATTCATATTTATCAAATAAATAACTATGCCAATAAATGTTCACGTTTTTATTATATTTTGATTGTTTGCAAATGGTATTCATGAGGAATCTATAATGTAAAATGTTAATTTTTTTCTCATTAATTAACAACTGTTAGTAATACATTTTTTGTTATCAAGTTCTTATATTAAAGCGTTTAGCCCCTTAGTTGTCAGGCGAAAATCATCTTTGCATGCCATTTTTGTATTCGAACAAAATTTTCATTGATTTACCCTAAACTTTAGGGTTATGGTATTGGAGCTCGCTGAACCCGAATCGGATTTTCAGCATTCAAAATGGCGGTTCCAATATGGCGGATGCAAGTTCGAAAAATGGTTCGATTGTTATGAACGTGTGTACCTAGGATTTTCGAGATCATTGAATTTGAATCTGAAATCAGATTCCTAAAATTCAAAATGGCGGATCCAAAATGATGGAAACAAATTCGAAAAATGGGATCTTCTTACGAAACGATTAACAAGGCTGTCAAGTTGCATAACAAATTATATTTTCATGTTGCGATGAATGGTTTGGTCAATTTTATTCGTTATAATGTATTCGAGCTTCAAAAATTTCCAGTCAGGACTCAAATATTACATTCGCCATCACGAACATCTATTTTCGAATTTGCGTCCACCATATTGGATCCGCCATTTTGAATTTAAAAAATCCGACTTCATATTCGGATTCATCTTCATGAGACAAAAGTGGCACTGCTTTTTTCTATATACGTCACTGACAGTTAAAGGGTTAAGGGTTCTGCTGTGACTATTTTCTGATTGCCTGTCATAAATCCTCCAAAATTAAATTGATTATTTGTTATGATTAATTTGAAAAAATGAAATCTACAATGTATGAATATTGCTAGCTTTATAATTCAACTTTTACCATTGAATATAAAGAGCAATAAATCGACGATATTAAGCGAACGTGCTCGGAACTTTTTGTCATTTAACTATACCCCATCGCACTCTACGGAAAGCCTCGAACCGGAATGATTGATGTCATGTTTGTTAAATAATTCGTTGGAACAGATTGATTAAATTCAACTCGGTCACTGATAAATGCGACAATATATATACGTTTGGGTTAAACTTTCCCATATAAACGTTCAAATCTGTGCATACTCACACAATAGCCGGGACGGTTGCAAACATTCTCGCAGCGTCCGGTGACAAACGATAGTTTTCCCTTGTAATAGATACATGGCCGGTCCATTAGTATTAACGGCGAACATTGAATAATTCAGTTTCGCGAGTCTCGCGGAAGATGTAAATTCGAAAAAAAATTCGTCCTGTCAAATAACTTTGCATTCCTACGGTACTATGTTTCAATTTCTCTTCTCGAACCGCGAACACGGTCCAACGCCAAAAAAGCAAAGGGGATCCCGGATATAGAGAGATGAAACAAAAAAAAAAATTGCGGAGACACGTCAGCGTATAAATATTTATCGTGTCGTACGGGGCATATGAAAAGTACGTATCGTCGGTCCCGGGCGCGGGTGACTTCTCTCCCGGCGGCTTAACAAATCCAATAGTTTGCAGTTTCGCATTTGCCGCGGGAAACCCGCGAGGGACACGACAAACCCGGTTGCGGGGAAACCCGGAGACAAGAGGCAGAGATGGGTACTAGTTAAGGCGGTGTCCTGAAATTTTAATGAAATTTAGTGCTGCATTTCAAAATGGTGGTTGTCTTTCCAAACAGATGAATTAGTTTACCGCGAGGAACAAAAAAAAACAATTGTTTTTCGACAATTTTAATCCGCCATTTTTAACGATACCTGTTTTCACAGAGTATTATTATTATAATCGGGTTATAACGTTACACGTGGATTGAGAAACCTTCACAAAATATTCTAAACTAATATCAACATTTTCAATTCTTAGAATAACAATTCACTTTTTATGTAGTGGCAATTGTGTGACTCTAATGAAAGTGAGATTCTCTGCACAATTACAAGAAATATCCCAGTCACTTTAGACATCCCATTGAGAAAATTTGAGGCAGCAATTGTTTGATGGATTCACTTATACCTTATTTCAGTGACTTAAAACTGCAATATTCACAAAACAACATCTTATACTTTTTCCGCCATCTTGAATTTAAGGGATGACATCGTTTTCAGCGAGTATAACATCGTCAAATATATTAAAAAAGAGACCACGAATATTTAATAAATCGAAATTTTACATTTTAAAACAAAAATTTAGATTGATGACGATTTATTTCAGAAATATTTAGGTAAAACAAGCATTTTTAGAAATTTTCACACTTTTACGCCATTTTTAATGGGATAGACTGAATAGAGTTCAATAAAAAAATTTGCCCTTTAAACTGCAACTTATTTGTACACGTTTGTCCATAGTTTAGAATAGATTATCATCCATTATTAATATGTAAAAAATTGTAACAAAAAAATTTGTCAGATTTGTCGGTACTTTTTCAGATAAAATCCGCCATATTGTTTTTTCTGCGGCAAGGAAATGCATGTTTGACCCCATAAATGAATAGAACACACCCAAAAATAGTAAAGTAAGTTCGTTTCATTATGATATTTTTTCATTTTCTGATTTGTTAGAGAGCTTTGAAAATGAGCTAAAAATCTCCTCCTCTTGGGCGTTAATGATTATTTATTGTAAATTAATATTTATAATTGGCCGATAAATGCCAAGATTTTCTATCGGACAGTTTATGTTTTGTATAAAAGTTGTAAATTACCTTAGATACTCTTTTCTTAATAAACGTACCACGTATTCCGCTAGATAAGAGGAAAAATCGCCGTCCCTGGGACGCATCATCCACCGAGGCTCAAAATTCTTATTTTGCGCCTTTGGTACCAAAAGTATTATTTCTGGAATACTGTTGTTTAATATTTTGTTATATTCGTAATACAATAGAGTCGCAATTTCCCGCATATTTTTAACAGTGTATGACCTTATTCTTTGGGAAAAAACACAAATACACTTTGCCATTAAAAAATATTCATTTATATTAATTAATAACAAACATTATTAAAAATTGGTGTATTTTATTTCTTTTCTTGAAAAAGGAAGGTTAAATGGCTTTTCTCACACACGGAGCGCAAAGTAAAATTTTGCTCCTTATACCACGGGATACTATTTTACGGGATACAATATACTATTTTTTCGAAGCTTTCTCAGTGGTATTTCAAACGATGCCCACAAAAACGTCGGAATATAATTTTGTTCAAAGGAATTGTCATTCCGTAGTAAAGAAAAGTTTACAAAATGTTAAGGGTACAGAAAAAGAGTAATTGTCATTACTACATGTTAAAAACAGTAGTACTTCGGTATATTAAAATTAAACTAAAAGATTGACCAGATTCTGATAGAACAATAATAAAAGAAACAATAAAATTTGATGAAAAATTCGCACAGGTATTCGCCTAATAAAGCAAAACATTTTAAATAAAGCATTACATTTCTTGGCAGGTAGAGAAAATTACGTGAAATTTAAACATTGTTTATTTACGTTCGTTCTTAAATTAATGTAAAGGAATTCGGTCAATAACAGCGTAGCGAAGATATTTATATTAATTTGAAATTTACATATGTAAATAAACAATAGACCTGTATTTGATCTCGAGATTCAAATAATTATATATACATTCATAAACATTGTTGACTATCACCCACTTTAACCCACCAATGCTTTGTTTTCAATATATATTATAAAAATACATTTTGGTTTTGAAAATGTATCAGGTACAAATGTTCCTTTGTTGAGCTGCCCTCAACTCTCGAAGCTTTTCCAAAATTGACATCAAACGTGGTATCGTGGGTTTCGTTTTTTATCATATAAAGCATTTCATTTATTTAATTAATCGTGGACCGAGTCTCCGTCTTGTCCAAAAGTTACATGATTAATTTTTATATCCGATATACAGCAAAAAATTTAGTCCTGATAACTAACTGGGTAGTTGCCCAGTGGGAATTAAATGTTTACCCCTTTTTAAGCTGCATGTAGTTAAACTAACGAAATCAATGTCAGATTTACTACATTTTAATCAGTTTAACTAAATGCTGTGTGAAAATATCTAAATATTTACTTCTCACTGGGCAACTACACGTTTAGTTGTCTGAACTAAATTTTGTTTTCAGTGCAGTTTAATTAATTTGAAATAGTTTATTGAATATGACATCGATTTAATTGTACCCATCAACAACAGTAATCACTACTTTTATAAGAAAAAAACAAAATTTTATGTGAATGATTTCTTTTCCTACGTACAACAATTAACTCTTTAACGTTATAATTGCAGTTTTTGAGTATTCTATTTTCGGTGCAGTGCTAACAAAAAAAACTGCGTTAACGTATATATCGATCGATTTTTAGCTCTATCGATTGGAATCCGCGAAATTAAACATTTTTTTTCACTTAATCAATTTACTTTTCAAACATTATTTCTACTCTATAACGTCTCTTCTTTTTGTATGAATATTAAATTTCGACAAAGCAAATAAAAAACGTGCCCGAAATGGGACAATAGCGTAGTAAACATTCATGATTTTTACGTATGGTAAAGTAAAAAATGGTTATAGAATTAAAAGGGTTTAGTATCGTGAAAAAAAATATACAGAAACTTTTACAACAAAGTTTTAGCCATATTTGAGTTTTGCGAAAAAATTTCAAGCTACAAAAAAAATCAAAATTCCACTAAAAATTCCAAAAGAAATTTTCACAATTTAGTACTGATTAGTTGAATTCAAGCATTTCGATGTTTAGTTTGTATAGTTTATATATTTTGTTAAAACGCTGTGTTATTCTAACATGCGATGTTTAAATAAAATAGTTACGAAAAAACAAGTGAAAAAAAGAAAATGATAAATAACCAAAGAAGATTCTGGTCCAGCATTTATTATCACCTGTTCAGGGCTATGAAATTCTTTTTATAATTAAAAAATGTTATGTGATATTAATATCAATATTATATCACGATTTATAACATGAAAAACGAAATGCTTTTATGTTGCTAATTAATACTTTTATACATATAAAATTGGAAAGCTTTTTTCTGTTTTAGCTAATATACTACAATATATATTTATAATTCTTTTAACTTTATAAATAAACCATAGTGAAAATAATCCAAGAAATAAATACACATTTTTCAGAATTATTAGAAACGTTTGGGACTTTTCGGACTTTTTGGATTTCGAAGTTTTTTGAAGAACACAAAAGTGGCGGCCAAAATGAGGAAAAAGTTTTACACTTTTAATTTCTGTAACATATTTTTACAGATGTCATCATGCTGGAATTAAAAAATCGTAACCATAACTTCAAACTTCATATCTCAAATGCACTTGAAACTTTTTGTAACCCTTTAACGCCCAAAGCACAACTTTTTTTGCTTCAATTTCAATCGAGTATTTCCGTATCAAGATCAAAGTTCAAAAAAAATGAAAGGGACATGTCCTACTGTTTTCGAGGTTGCCCTTCAAGATTCCGAGGTCAAAATTGAGTATCAGCCATCAGGAATTCTAAAATGGCACCGAATTTTGAAAAAATTTCCAAAACATTGGAAAATATTTATACTTATTAATTTTTTTCGAGCTATTAAAATATTGCGATTCTATTGAAACTATTATTATTAAAAAATTCCAAAAAAATTCCACGATGGTTTTCTATGAATTCTAAAAACTTTTCATTGTTAGCATTTTTTTAAAAAAGCTCATAGTTTATGAGTAAGGGGGTCCGAAAATTTTTCAAAGAAATTTTCATTGTTGACGCCATTTTGAGTCGTTAGAATGATGTGGGGCACAAGAGTAAACTTTTTCCTTAAAATTAAAATATTTTATGCACCTTTCTGCATAGTTTCAATAGAATCGCAATATTTTAATAGAGCAACATTTTTCCCAATTTGTTTGGAATTTTTTTGGAAATATATTGGAATTTCTGGTGACTCAATTTTGACCTCGGAATCTTAAAGAGCGACCTCGAAAATAGTAGGGCATCTACCTTTCAATTTTTATAAACTTCGATTTTAATACGAAATACTCGATTAAAATTGAAGCAACAAAAGTTGTGCTTTGGGCGTTAATGGGTTAAAAGGTGATATATGTAAAAACGTGTTTCTGAGTAAAAATAACATTTAAAAAGAAACGGACTTATAAGTTTTAGGAGAAGTAGGATACATTTAACTAATGCCATTCGAAAAAGTCTACTAAAAAATAGTAAGTAATGATTACCTCCATTTTTTTGTTAACACTAAATTGAACTTAGACTGGTATTAAAGGGTTAAAGTACATATTAGGAACGATCCATTCCGTGCATTTCGTGTGAATACTTAACCAACTATAAAATACGTTTAAAAAATTTCTATTTCAAGAATACATTTCCACTTCTCATAAATTTGAAAGAACAATGTACGGTCGGTAGTTGAACGTAAGTGAATTAAGAGTAAAATAAATCAGTCAATTATACGAAGCATTGGATTTATGGAGAGACTCACGGAAAGTGAGAATAAAAATGGAGAAAAGACATTTTAAGTGAATAAAATAGAGATAGAAAGAGGATAAATATATAGAGAAAAAAATTGGAGAAGTGAATGAAACCACCGAATGAAATGTAGGTTGGGTTTTCCTACATATATATCACGAGGACTATAGAATGAGAGAGAGGGTATGAGGGAAACAGAGAAGGAACATGGACTAGAATAAGGGAGAGGCAGAAAGTCTGGACCAGAGGTCGAGTTGGCCTGATAACATTACATGCGGATGTTGCCGTCCGGTGGTCGTAGGGATGACTTTACAATATCCGCAAAATATCTACACCGGACTGGCACAGCGACGATGTTAACTGGAGTCTGGGTAGAGCGTGCACATTGGGTGTACATATGTTGTGGAACTTCAAAGGTAGATAACCGACAGATTTCAGGAAACATGTTTCTACACATTAAAAAAATTTCCATGTTTACAGATAATCGACTTTAAATGTGCCGTCAACACTAAAATATAAGGTTCAAACAATAGGTTTTTATGGTACAGGAGTCAAAATTACCGACCATTTCTTGTTGCACCAACAAAAATAGTTGATTTTACTATCTAAATAGTAGAACTTCAACTACGATTTTTACTTGGTTTTACTATCTAAATAGTAGAACTTCAACTACGATTTTTAGAATAGCAATCTTGGTTGCCTGATTTGTGCAGGTCTCAAAACCATTTCTGATGTAATATTTATCGTACTTTTAGGTTCAGGACTCCACATAAAATAAAATGTAATCCAAAACAGTTACGATCGACTATTTTTTTGTATTTCTTTATACAGAGTTTTCAATAGTACTTTTATAAACCTTTAAGTTGCGAGAGCTGCAGATCGTCTTAAGATGGCGCCATACTTCACATTTATGGAGAAAATGTAGGCACTGCAGAAACCTACAACACCAAATACAGCAGCGGCCATGAGTCGATTTCCGCCAGATAAACAACATTGCGAAACGTAAACAAACAACGTCTTACTCTTTGTAAGAAAATGATTTTTCGAAATATTGTTCCCTAGATGGGGATATAACTCACGACCTACGACGTCGTAGTCCAAAAAGCAACCGCCTCAGCCGAAGCCGAATTTCACAAAAAATCGTTTTTTTTTCACGCAAATTTTATTTCGGAACAAGAATTTTGCATCAGAATCGGAAGAGGATATTATGAAGTGAAAATTGTGCGTCCACGGTCTTCAATTTAAAAAAAGTACATGCCTAAAAATTAAAATTCAAAATAGCGGCACACAATATGGCTTGAAGTTGCAAATTTGATCTCATTTCTGACTTTTTCAAGCATAACGGATTACATTGGGAAGTTTCTTCTGAAAATCTATTTATTAAAGTATTTTTTGGTTGTTGATCACAAATCTCTTGTCGAATTTTCCAAAATTCAAGATCGCAAATATGGCTGGCAAAAATTATTTCAGTTTTTATAGTAATTTGCATACAGGGGTTTCCGAGTTTGATGATCACGAATCTCATAATAAATTTCATAAATTCAAAATGATGGGTCCAATATGGTGGACATACATTTTCAAAATGTCTGAATGGTTATAAACATTTGCATACAGGGATTTTGATGTACATGTCATGGACAGTGAATCTGACATTAAATTTTCGAAATTAAAAATGGTGGATTCAATATGACGGACTATTTTCAAAATGTCTGAACTTTTATTTTGTGTATATGTCTATATTTTAATTTTTAATATCTTAAAAAGTTTTTCGGATTGTCCAGTGTAACCACTAAGAACGCATTTTAATAAATTAGCATATCTTTCGTTATGATCATTATATCGATGGCTGGTACGAAAAACCAGACATTTGACAATCTTGCCGCGAAGAACCGGATATTTCAAAATTTTCTATAGCAATTTATTATATCGTAGCAACTTTTGAAATATCTGGTTCTTCGTCACACACCTCGAAATGACCGGTTTTTCGTTGCAACTGCCGAAATGTCCGGTTCTTCGTCCATAGTTCGGTTTTTCGCCTCACGTTTGAGGTGTCCAGTTCGTCGTATCAGATATCGATACGATAATTGTATTTTATCGTGCGAAATAGCGTTATTTAACTTTCGCGCCAAGGTTAATAATTCACAATTTCATCACACATGTCGATATTCATAATGTAAAAGCGGAAGCATGGAATAAAACGTCTAGAATAGAGATTTTAGGGATTTAACAAAAAAATACCACCGCTTTAAGGGTCTTTTAGCGAAATTCGAACGTTGGACGTTATCACCGAGAATTAAATTTCAAAACGTTCCGTAATGTCCATAAACGCGATTACGACGCGCGTCATCGCGCGTTGGATACGAAAATTGTGGAAATCTCATTAGCATCACGCGGAAACGAAATGAGGAACTTTGACAACGCAAACCAAAAACGAATTTCGGAAACGAGAAGTTTGGGATGTTCCTGCGGAGACACCCCGTATGAAGTCGCGAGAGAACATCAGACAAGTTCCGGTCGTATATCCGAGCGTGTGTCCGGGACAGAAGCCCTTTGTACAAAAGGAGTATGGCGGCGGCATTCGAAACCGGGCCGACGTCGGCTAGCAACGAGACCGTAATCTCGGAATTGTAAAAATTCTTCGGCGAAAGGCCGAGACGATATTACGGGTCGATGGTTACCGCGAATCTGGGGCTTTTGCCCCCGAAGGAACTGCCGATGCCGTTTCAAAGAGGCGAAGCTACTTTTCGCCCCAGTGAGCCTGTCGGTTTGCGAGCACAATGCGACTTTATCATTTTACGGCACGCGCCGTTTACTTAATTTTTCGGGATGTATGGCTTTGCAATTTTAGAACCTTTTGTGGAATAATACATTGGTGAATAGTAAATGTTTACCGATTTTTTTATTTGTTATATCGAAATAAGAATAATTTGCAGTTTCTCTGCTCGATGTTACGGAATTTTAAATTTTGTGTATTTTAGATTCTTTTTGGACATCTCTGGTAATAGAGTCCATGGTTTGAATATCCACGTGGGTGCCTGAACTAATTTAAATCGAAGATCGGTACCAGGTCATAATTTATTCTTTTATTCTATTCTACAGTAAACATGAATATAGTTTTCGGAAAAAAATATCGGCTTTGTGGCTAAGGCGATAGCAGACTGGACCACGAAGTCGTAGGACGTGAGTTCGATCTACGTCCAGGGAACAATATTTCGAAAACAATTTTCAAACAGCAGCAAATTGTTCGTAAGATGTACAACGATGTTGAGTCAGGTTTCGCAATGTTGTGTATCTAACGGAAATCGTCACATGGCCGCTCCTGTACTGTAGGTTTCTGTAATTCCTAAATTTCCTCCACAAATGTGAAGTGTGGCGACATCTGTTAAAACGACCTGCATCTCTTGCAAAGGATTGAATTAAAATAGGTCAATAAGGCTGGTTTTGGGCTCGGATGTCGCACTTTTTCGATTACATCATTGGATAGCTGATGTCAAGAGTTTTTCAAAAACGCCATATAAAAGTCCTTTTACGTTGGAACTATGCATATCTGTCATGAATCAAAATTAGAATAAAGTTGTAAAATAGAGTGGTACAAGTTTAGTCTACAAAATGAAAAAAAATCAATACATTTTTATGAAACTTTTTACTCGGGGTTTTTTTAGGTCGATGATCACAAATACGATAACAGTTTTCAAAGATATCGTATTCATGACCAACGACCCAAACGCCATCTTGAATTTTTGAAAACTGTCATCCTATTCATGATCAGCGACCGAAAAAAACCCCGAGCAAAAAGTTTCATGTGAATCTGATGAATTTTTAAAAACATCGTCCGCCATATTGGATCCGCCATTTTGAATTTTTGAAAACTGTGATCCTATGCATGATCAGCAACCCAAAAAAACCCCGAGCAAAAAGTTTCATAAAAATGCATTTATTTTTTTTTTCATTTTGTAGACTAAACTTGTACCGCTCTATTGTACAATTTTATTCTAACTTTGATCCATCGTAGATATGCCTAGTCCCAACGTAACCGGACTTTTATATAGCGGTTTGAAAAGCTCTTGACATCAGCTATCCAAAGGTGTAATCGAAAAAGTGTGACATCCGAGGCAAAAAATTAGCTAAGATATCCTCAATAACATATTCAGGGGTTTTTGGGGGTTGCTGATCATCAGCATCCTAAAAACCTCTTAACCCGTTTCGTCCTGAAATGGCATAAATTGTCGCTGTTTTTTAAATAAATAATTTTCATAGAAGGAGTAAATAAATTTTGTATATAAGTCCCTGCTTATAAGTTTCAAGTCTGCTCTTTCTAAATCTGAAGTCCATTTTCCAATATTTTTAGTCGTTTTTCCAATATGGCGCCCAGAATAACAAAAAACCTGAAAAAAATAGTAGTGTCTTAAATTGAAATTCTTTTTTTTTATATGAAACTGCAGTTCAATCGATTCCTACTTTCATATTCGGTGGAGTAATTGGTTGTACCAAAAGATAGTTTAATGCGCATCTTACAATTCAAAATGGCCGCTTCAAAATGGCGTCATTTTCACCACAATTTTTGTTTTTCAGTTGTAATACTTTTGTAATACTTTTGAACATGTTTTCAATACCAATTGACAAAAGTTGATTTTGCACATCCTCGATCACGAATCACTTTTCAAAATTTCAAAATTCAAAATGGCGGGTCCAATATATACCCAGTTTCGTCTCGATCTAGGTAATTTTTTACATTTTTGGTCACCCATATTCAATCCGCCATGTCGAATTTTCAAAATCTGAGTTTAGATTCCTCATCAGCGACATCAAAGACCCTCGAGTACCCAGTTTCATCTCGATTCAATTGAACATTTCCAGTATTTCTTGTATAAAAATGACGATTTTTAGTTGTTTATTTTTTTATAACTCATAATGTTTAATAAATATTGACTTAAATGTAATTTTCAGCACTTATTCGACTACCATTTATATTGAATTAAAAAAAACGGGCTCAAATGCATTACTTTGTCTTTAAAAGCGCCAATTTTCAACTGGGTTCCGGTGGCAAATATATTAGGATTTCGGAAAGGGTTTATGAAACTGTAAAAAGGACAATATTGCATGTTGAAAAGGTAATAATTAAATAGTTTTTAGAGCCTTTTATTAAATTACATTTTATATTTAAAGATTTTTGATTTTTCGAATGTCAAGTTTTCGTTTATTAATGATATAGTTATACAATTATTACGAAGAATATGATAGTATTAATTATCATATAATAAATGTAGAAAATCGTCCCATAATGCCATATTTATGAATTTTCATTTTCCGCCAGGATTAGTTAAATTGGTTTAATCCAACTCGTTTATGACTATTTTCTTTTATTAACCAAGAAATATAAAATTTTGCAGAATTTTCAACATCAACATGAATTTTTTTTCATTGAAGTATTTGCACCGTTTAAAAATATCTACCTCCTGACCCTATGGGTTTACAGAGCAAATACCTCTGAAAATTTTCATTACAAACACAGCAGTCAATTTAAAGTTCGTAATTTTTGCAATTACACTGCGAATTTATACGCTTTTCACATCACCGAAAACTCGCATGATAACAATGGTTTCCATTCAATTATCTAATTGTTTTTTAATATACAATACGTAATTAATAACCTTATGTTAATGAAAACTCGGTTCAAATGAAAGGAAGTGAGTATAATGATAAGATGTTAAACTTAAAAGTAATATAAATGATGAAAGAAGTATGTTAAGCGTATTACTGTAATGCCTTCTATTTTACGGTACGACGATTTTTAACACTTGCTTTAAAATTTATAATAAGCTTCTTAGCAACTGAAATTGCTTCTGTTACTCGAGTTTTTAATTTAATTACTATCTTTTAATAGTCTCGCTAGAATATGTAAAACTTTTATTAAATACTATGCTTGACTGATTTAAGAATTTAAGAGCATTTAGCTAGAAAGAATCAATATAAGTTGTTAACAACAAACACAATATTATTCATTAACTAAATATAGCACAAATATACCGTAGATTGAACCAAATTAACAGTTCTATTGTAGACTAGATTTAAATTTCATCAATTAAATCTAGTCTTTATTAGTAAATAAATTCTTTATTAATAAATTTTCAAAATAGTTTTTAATCAAAATCTATTGTTATTATCAATTTTGAAAAATCCATTTTGTTGTAACAAAAACACATTTTTTAAAATAATTTTTGGTACAGATTATTAAGGAAGTATATGGAAAATTAAAGACCGTTTTCCTTGAGATTTTTGTTCACCATTAAAAGTTATTAGAATGTAAAAAAATTAAAAAAGATTACTTTTCGCGCATACCATAACCAAAAAAATGTTTAGCAAAATCTAAAATGGCGAACTTTTTTAATGTACATTTCAAGTTACCATATATTATTTTATTCCATGACAAAATTTATAATGATACTCGACCACTTTGTAAGATTTGTAAATACAGTTGCTTTGTTTTGCATAATATTTACAAAAATGAATAAAACAATGGATAATAGAAATCAAATATTATAAATTTCCAATATTGGTAACGGATGAGATTGAAAAATGGTTTATGAACAATAAAAAATGTAAAATTCTTTTTATACATCAAAGTTCGGTTTTTATAATTGATATCACATAAAATTACCAATAATAAAAAATTCATTACTTTAAACTCTGCCTTTAATCTTTTTTATTAATCGATAAAATACATAGATTTTAAAATTTCTAAAAATCATCTATGCTTGAATTAAAATAGGTTAAAATTTTAAATTCAGCAAGTATTTGGCAAATGTTGATTAGTGCGTGTGGGTTTAATTTTATCAAAAGTAGAAATCAACGTCAACATTTGGTAATATTTCGAAACTTGTGCAGAGGTAAGCAATGTTGAGTTACGAGTAATACGCAATTTACATTATAAGCTCCCTTTGGAAACTATATTGTTCGACAATCTAACCAATTTCAAAGTTTCGTATGTAGCAGAGATGGTTAACGCGATATTTCACAACTACGCTTCCACTTCAAATTTGTATCTAACAGTGATATTTGTTGATGATACGAATTACGGCATATTGCATATGGAACAATTGCAATAATTTTCATAAACGTCCCAAAACGAAGATGTAAAGTAACGTAATTATGTGTTGTTACAAAATGACAATTTTACTCCTCACAACGATGAAAATTCGAAGAAACATTTAAAGAAAACATTTGTTTATTAAATGTTTAATTAAATTACTGTTCAACTTAATTATCAACTGAAAAAATAAAAAATAATTACATCATGATTATTTTCAGAATTCGAAGATTCTTAATACATAAGATTGAATCAACCAAGTTTAGTTTATTATTGATCAAAATTGGGATTTAAATTATTAAAAGATTGTCTATTTAACATCCATTTTACATCCAAACTCGATCCAGTATACGTCCATTAAAATCTATGGACGTACATTGACTTGACGAAAATTGAAAGTATGTGGACAAAAAAATGGAGATGTAACAGATTTCTAAATACCAAAATCAAAACGTCGTAATATTAATTTGGATTGCAATTTATTAAAAAAATAATTTTTGTATAAAATATTTACATAATCATATTTTGAAATTCATATGTTTTAAATTAAACAATACAAATAAAGTTCTTTAATTTTTATTTGCACACAATGAAAAATACAAAAAGGACAAATACAAAAAATATCATCTAGATTTTGTTATAATATGAAGAATTTTAAACATAATCTGACTTGTACGATGTAACAATTGCAATGCAGTAAATGTAACAATGCAACAAATAATATAAAATATCATTCAGATCAAGATACCTGCCCGTAATTAATTTTTTTTTAATGTATCATTTTTGATGGAAAAGTTATAATTTTTGTTCACTTTATTGCAAAAGAGCAATAATTACTACCTTTAGAGTAGTGCATATCGCCATCGATATATTATTCAAAAAACAATCAGTAACCAATTTTACTGCTTTGTTATGCCATTCATTTTCTCGGCAGACATTAATTAAACTCTATAGTTACGAGTTAATTAAAACTTGAGGGATTTCAATTTATTTCAAAATATTTTTGCTCATAAAGTACCCTTTAAAGGGCTGATTATAAAAGCGGTGTATATATTTTAGCGTTTTAAATAATATGATCGTTTACTTTGGAGTACCTAATCTGCATAATTTAATTAAGTTTTTGAATGCCGCTATCTGCCTGTGTATACCTGCGGATCAATTGTTAAAAACAGCATCCCATTTTCGTAATTATCATTGTATTCTGTAGAAAATATCCAATCGAATGCAGCGTAAGTTTCGTGAATGAGAATGTATTTGTAAATTGAATCATAATAAAATATATATTTTTCGAACGCATTCGACTGGAATCACGGTTTAATAGAAAATTCAACATTTTAAATCAAGAAAACTTTTGGTTGGTAATTCAACGCAAATATTAGTTATTATTAGATATTTTTTGAATGCGAATGATGGAACGAACATTAGCAAAAGGTTTGAGTTATTTTGTTCAGTAATTACATTATTAAGACTAATTTAGGTAACACTGTAGTTTCTTTTAATGTTAAAATTTTATTGTTGATAAGTTTACTTTTTATGAATAACTTATTACGAAACCGCATTAGGAATTATCAAGATTAAGAAATTACTTAATAAACTGTTTATATTCTGTACTGTGTTTGAGACCTTTAGGACATTTATTTATTAAGATTTCTTAAGACCATTGCGTTATTTTTAATAATTTTGTATGTATTTTTTAAAAATGTTCAACAGCCTATTTTCTAAAATCGTGTTGTGGTCTGCTTCATCTAATACTTGGAAGCTGTTAAATTTTATTTGCACTATACCCCTAATTTAAATAGTATACGTTTACAGTCAAAGGAAAAAAAGCTTACATGAAACTTTGATCTATACGTTTTTATAAAAATATTATAAATCCCCCCCCCCCCCCCCCATTTTCCAACTTTTCGAGCTGCACTGCTAGCATCTAGCATTCCATCATTTAAATGTAATTTCATTTTGAAATTTGGGTGTGCTAACGCACATGTGCCTGCAATGTCTGTAGACTGAATTTACTCATAAATATACAACCACAAAGCAAAGATTTATTCTATTCGACAGACAAAAATGGCGAAAATAGCGTTTTGCTCATACTGTAACACAAACTTTTAAAGTTTTTTTTAAACAATGTATAAAAATTACGTGTTTTTTTTACAAAGAATGTATGCTGAAAAGAAACCGTCGTTGAAATAAGACGAAATTGGATACTCGGAGGTTTTCAGGGTCGCTGATTACGAATCTTGTATTAGATTTTCAAAATTAAAAATTACAGATCCAAGATGGCCGACCGAAATGTAATAATTTACTTGATCGAGGTGAAACTCGGTACTCCAGGGTTTTCGTGGTTGCTGATTACGAATCTGGCCGAAGATTTTCAAAATTTTAAATAACGGATCCAATATGGCCGTCCAAAATGTAAAAATTTACATTTTTAGATTTGATTAGAACCGGTTTTGAGATACCGACCCACTTCAAGAGTGATTTTTTCGAATTACCAAGGTGACAAGTAGATTTTCCCAACCAGGGTATATTTAACGATAGACACCTGCGCCATCTGTCGAGAGTGTAGGGTCCTACTTAACCGTAGTTAAGTCGTCGCAATTCACGGACTCGCGCGGCACGACCGGAGAATTAATACATGCCTCAGGGAGTTTGGCGAGCGGACCACCGGGACGAGGCTCGGGAATGCCGACAGACCTCACTTCCGCTCTCGAGGAAATGCTTGGCTAAACTCGCCACTTTATTTAAATTTCTCTGTGGAATTTTCGTATTAGGGAAACCATTGTCGGCCGTCGGGCTCAAGGGCGGACGTGGGGCAGGTGCGGTCCGGGGGGTGGCCGCGGGTTAACGAACAGACGATATAGCGGCTTTCCGGACGTATTCGTCCGTTAGTTTGGTTCGACGAACCAAAAGGAACGACGGAGATAAAAAGTTCCTTTCCTTTGGCGTAAAACTCGAATTTCGAATCTGAAAGTCTAATGCGCTTTTTAAAGCTTTCACGATTTGAGGAAAGCTCAGGATCTCTGTTAGGCGAAAGCTCTAGTTGTGTTTCTTTTTTTCTTCCTTTTTATTACCAACCGAGCATTTCATGACATTCGAAAACAAGTTATATTTTTATTCACTTGTAACTCTGATACTTTTACATGGTAAGGTCACGAAATACACAACGTTATATGTAACCTACATTACGAGAAGATTAGAGAATGCTTATTGTTTAAGTTAATCGTGTACAAGTAATTCCCGATAATAGGTGCACTTTTGAATATCGACCTCCAGCTTGGATAATTACACGAGTGGGACAAATGGTCCATCGGGTATTGCCAAGTCCAGGCGAATCGAGTGCCAGGCTCAGAGGAGCTTTGCTTCTCGTAATAAGGGTGCACCCAGTTGTACAACAATCTTCGCTCATTACCGATTTCTCGTTGCAACTGGCACGCAATTAGTCTTGGTTAATTATCCCACTAGTACTCGAATTTGAAACAGGCGAACAATACCTTTTTTTGCGAAGTTTGCCAGCCCATCGATATCGGGATCCGCGCATATCGGAATTTCTTTGTTATTGGTTACATTACGACGACATTTTCTCATGCGAAAAATACTTTTCGTCAATTTTAAACGTTGTTGTTCGGTAGTGTTGTATTAATAATAACTTTTGGTGTAATTATTCACTTGGGATATTATATTCCGAAAGTTAGGATAAGTCCTGCCTCGGCATTTGATATCGAACTTGGCGCAACGGATTGACAGATGCCTACGGGAATTTACTAACACTAGTACAATGGCCATGGATATTCGGAGATTTGCCGTAGAGTTTCTCGACCGCCAGACAACTTTACGGGAAACGGACGTTTGCCAAGAATCTCCTGGAAGACATGACGGCGTGAGTTAATCGCGGTACGAAATTGGTCATTGTGTAATTTGAGGGACGTTTCCTAACCATCGGTTGCCCTACGCCAATCGAAATTGCACCAGGGCAGGAACAGACAGTGACGCATCGGTCTTCCGGATGAGCCCTTTCCGTTTTGAGCCCGCATCGATCATATTAGGGCTCTTTCACAATACGACGACGGATACGCTGGAGCGCTAGAAGACGTATTTTTAAATTTGATTAGAACCGGAATGCGACTTACGTTGATCGACGACCGTCATTCGTTCTGCAGCATTCGTTAATCTCACGAAAGATTATTTGGTATAAGCCTCAGATTTCTTGACAAAAATATTAAATTGCTGAATTCAAATAATTTTAAACAGTGTGTTTGAAATACTAAAGTATTTCTGAATTGGTATTGAATACTTTAGAAATTATAGTACGTACAATGATAAATTGATTTTAGACAAAAGGTGTTCTCTGTCTGGAACGCTATGATGGAAAAATTTAACAATAAAAAGGGAATGTGCATTTCGATCCTAACCTTAACGATAACAGACGTATGGGTTTCGAGCGTATCTGAAAATTGTGCCGTCAAAGTGGATAAAAGACAGGTCGATTATATCGGTACTTGGGAATCGATTGCCGATACTCGTCGAAGGGAAAAGGTCACATGATTTAAGATACAGGTCCAAGGCATGAGTCGTTTCTGGGCAACGACACGTCGCGACTACGGCCGAAGGCCGCTTGCGCAAAACGGTACCTTTGATGTTACCGTAATTGAGTTTACTCACACTACGGTCACATTCGAACGTTCCGCTGGACGATGGCTTTTATCCGAGCTATTCTTAATGGCTGAGCGACAGGGCGACGATTCGGAGCCAACCAACGATACACTTTTCGTCAATAACATTTAGTTCTGTGTACATTCAATTGAGGAGCAGTTGAAATTTAATTTTGCGATTGGATTATCCTTTCCTGATTGGTATTCAATATAAGGAAAAAATGTCTTATTTTTTAAGTAGTAGTATGCAATATTTTTTGGAACTCAATTTATGTTTCACGACTATATTATAAACATATAAGAATTCAATACATTGTCGAGAAAATACTTCTGAACGTCACAATTATAACTCTAATCTCGCTTAATTTAAGGCTTACCAATGTAAATAATAAAAAAAAGTTAGCTCTTAAGATTTTAATTGAATTAGTGTCAAGTTGTTATCACTCAGCCGAATTTCTCTTAATTGAAACATCAAGGTAGAAACATACGTTTTCATCGAACAGTGGAAGCGCGTCCTTATCAAACGAAAGCCGGAGTGCCAAAGTAATTTCGAATATTCTCGCCTTTTTAATTGAAAAAAATCGAAGGCATAGTACGATGCACCCATCGAAACCATTAATTACAGCAATTGCGGCACACCAGAAAAAGTTCGCAACAATCATCTACCTATTGCGTTCTTGTTTATTGCCGCAACAAAAGCTTCGATAGCAGGACCGCTCGTGCGAACATTTGCCGTGATTTGTCCCACGTTCAAAAGTGACGAGATGCTTCGTTGCACTCTGATACGTGAACAACCGACGTATAAGCGAGAAAACTGATGGAAAAAATCCGACACAAAAGAGACAAAATAAAAAAAAAAAACGCAGAGACAAATCGATATTACGGGATTGGTTGTACGATAGATCGAGACCGACGTATCAATCGGCTCAACGTGACTATCGAATCAATCTCTGATCTTTATGTCGTGCTGTAGACATACGATATCCTTTCGGCATATCGTTACTTTATTCCTGAGTATATATAAGGGGCAAATATATTTTCCGTAAAAACACCATCAAAAGAGTTTCACAAAAATGAGTAAAATCAAGGAGTTTTTGTAATGATCGGTAATTTTTCAGGAAGGATTCCGCAATCCTTTGTGGATGTTCAGTAAAAGTTTTCTAAAATCCTTTTTAGAACATTTTAAAAATTATTTTTAAAGAAAATATTGTTGTGTATTCCGACACCTCTGACAATTGTTGCAATAAATTCGAAGGATTCTACCTTTTTCAATACACTGAGATAACGGACAATTTTCCCTATACCTTTCCTATCCTTCGATATTTTAGTACATACAGTTCACTTTATTAACACTTAATGGAGATGTCTAACAAATTAATTGTAACCTGCAACCTCAAATAAAATCTGATAAAATATATATATTAAACAAAAGTCCATCTTTGCACTTGTAACATCAGATTTCACACAGCTTCAGATCGCCAAAGCGTTGATCGACAGTGCGGGGAAAGTGCGCAGTAGTAACAGACGTTCTTGGCAAGACGCGATTACGCGCAATAAATTCAGTTCGTTAAATAGAAATAATCTTTGAAGCCTTTATCGCGTTTCAGTAAAAGATGTACTTCTTCAAACAATAGATAAAAGGTCGTTTTTTACAACATATGCAATCATAAAATCTAATACAAACATTTCAGCAACCTCATATCAATAAAAATTAGTACATTTCTTATCTTTAAACTTAAATAGGCTTGATTTGTTGAACTGAAGGGTTTGGTTAATGGTACCAATCACCAAAGTCCTTCGTAGACAAAGATATAATTTTATATAGAATCAATAATATTACTATTTAAATCTATTACATGTTTCGCAGCTCCAATAGAATACCTACTGTTACTTAAAATGTAGAGAAATTACTTGATCGGCATAGATGAAAAAATCATTGGTTAAAATAGTTGTAAAATCAAACATAGACATCAATAAAACCATAGAAGATTACGTCTCGGAAAATCATTATAAGGGAAAAAATTCTACTCAAGATTGACTTTATTGATCTCAAGAACTGATTTTACAATTATTTTAATTAATGATATGAGAACAATGAATGCATTGTAGGAATCTATTATGTACATATTCGATCTAACAAATTAATATTCTTGTACACAGGACAAAGGACGAAATTAGTAGATTCTACCTAGAATTGAGTTAAAAGTTGCGTAACCATTCTGAATAAACATAATTAAAAGAACAATACTAATTTTCCGCAGTTTATCTGGAATTTATCTTTTAAATATTTGAGTAACACCGATGATGTATTAAACTCTAATTCATGTAAACAAATTCACATAAATTTTATATTTAAAATAACTGGGGTCAATTTTCTTGCGAGTGTTGTTATAGAATATCCAGCCTAGTTTTTCGTTAATCTGTGATTAAACATCATTTAAAAACTTATTACTTAAAGGCCAGAATGCTATTTATTTATATTCTTCAATAAATTTTGCTTTTAAATGAGACTAAGTTCTACTTATGATTTTTTTCGGTGTATTATCAATATTAGGATAAAAGCCACAAATCCGTTAATCATCTACCAAAAGCTTACAATATTTAGGTAGTAAATATAGGCGAACAATTTTTCAGTCATTTATATTCTTATCAGTATTTCAGTTCTTATGAATCTGAATTTAGAAAACAAAACTGATGCTTGTAAGGCCACCGTACGTATCGCCGATATGAGTAGTATAAGTTACGAGTATGTCTTTTCAATTCTCCGTAGAAAGTAGTCTCAGTCGGTTTTTCTATCCTCTTTTAAGATAAACGAGGCGAAGCTCTAAGCCTTGCTCAAGAGATAAATTAGCCTGTCGGAAGAGTGAGCTCTACTTTTTACAGCCCGGAAAACGGTTGCGGAAGGATAGTCAGAAAGAGGAAAGTGCATAAGAGTGAGCGAGACTGTTCCCTGAACGAAGAAATTACGATGGGAAAACGCCGCATTTGGGCGGGAAAACTCCCAGGAGAAGAAAGTGACGTTTCTGGAGAAGAAGATCGAGACGTACAGCGAATACCTGGATGCATGAGGACGAGGAGATCGCCCACGTACGACTAGTCGTCTGCGTTCTTCTCCCTTTTGGTCAGCTGAGATTGTATTTCGAAACGGAAAACCGACAAGGATATAATCAGTTCCCTAGCGCCTTAGTGGTAACGATTTCCTTTAGAAAGAATACTAGAGTTAGACGTTTTCCGTGAATAGACATCCTTTAAATAGTGTTTCCGAGAATAGATTCATTTGGTAACTGCAGTCTTTAAGTTTAGTATTTTTATTATTTATAATGCATTTGTAATCCCTTAAACAGAAGAGAAGTCACATAGTAGTCACGGACGGTTCACGCACTTAACCCCCGCTACTTCTCCCTCTCCAACACTCGTGGCCCCCACTCTTCTACTATTACTCCCTCTACCGCATTCCCGACCCCCACTCCTCAGCAATAGGACTATATAAAGGCTGCCCCGTATCCGACATATCCTTCAGTAATCTACTACTCGATCGATCAGCATTTGCAGCGAAGATGATCCGTAATGGATAATTGGCAGTGCACAATCCACTAAAAAAAGGCAATGAAAATGTGTACCTATTAAGGATACGTTTTTCAGTTAAATATGACAGGGAAATCAATGTTTTTTCGAAATTTCACACTTAACTACAAGTATATGAACACGAAAATTAAATCTTTTAAACTATATACACGTATTTTTTTAACACCAATAGCTGAAAACCTTTCTACGTGGTTTAATGGCAAAAGCATAAAAGTAAACGAGATTTCGTAAAGCCTTCGTAATGTACCATTACACTCACTAGATACTAAATTAGATAGCTAAGCAGGTTTACATTTAGTAGAACATTCTCTTCATTTGCTCTTTCTTCACTAAGGACATTTAAAGGCATATCACAGTCGGTAAATGCGCAGTTAGACATGTAACAGTGTCTTTTTTGTTAGGATTTTCAGTGATGACGTCAAAAGCAATATTATTTATCAAAGCAAAAAGTAAGATCCATTACAGAGAACAGTTTTGGAAAAGTTTCGCGTCGAAATTTCTAACTGCATCTGTAAAAAAGTTAAGTACGTAGCAAGAAGCAAGGTAAGAAACGTGACGTGTCAGGTCGAGACAGATATAGAACCATCCTGCAGTTTCGGTTTTTCATGAAACAGCAGACGTCGGGATAGGCTGCTACGTCACAAACTTTTTGTACCCAATGGTTCGTTCTTTCTCCCCTTACTCCTTCTCTCTCTACATCCCTCTTAATCGGGCTGCAAACATCTCCCGGCATTACGTGGCTTGCGCGCGGTTGCATCGGTAACTAATGGGGGTCTTTGATATGCAAGCGAGTATCGTATTCCCTGCGAATTAGGATGTTTGGACGGAGGAGTCGCAACGTGAATTACTCCGTCGGTATGGTAGAGGGGCATTGCCAAACACGAGTCGAAACACACGCACAAAGCTACAAAGCACCGATCCCAAAGGGTATATCAAATGTCGCGTTCCTATAAGTCGGGGTATAATAATACATCCTTGTTACACCAGGGGTAATAATGCAGTTGCATGGAGGTTATTATTTGGCCAGAGAAAAAATAATCAAACAGAAGTCCATGTAGCTCTTTGATGTTGTTGTATTTTAATTGGACGAACTATGATGATCAGTCATTATCAGGATGTTCTGGAATTCTATGGAGTGACATTGGCGGACCAAATGGTATATATGGTGATAATGTAACGTGATGATATCAGATTATGTTTATGATGTTGACGGATGATGATTTCGGACCATGTAATGATGATGTCAACTGCTTTTTTGCAAGGATGATGTCCAATGATATTGTCGTATCACGCCGTATGATGATGATCGTCACATTGGATAACAATGTAATATAACGATGATGACAGCAATATCAGATGATGCTATTAGTATTGTTGAATTCATCGGGAAATAATTTCATTTTATAGATTTGAAATTTTCAAAATTTAGTATATTCAACAACATAGAATGTGTACCAATAACTGCCTAACACGTAGAGTTCCATAATATTTGCCGATTATGTCGATATATTTGTTTCGATGGTTACTATTAGTTGATATTTCAAACACGAGTACGTTATACAGAGTTTATGGTGCAGCATGATTACATGCGCATTGTGGCACTGCAGCATTGTAATGCCGAAAGCCGTCAATGAATCGACGATTATTGAGCTTCAATCAAAACCATTCATGCAGGGAATATGGAAACCTAATGTTAGTTCACCTGGTGTGAGGAGAACAAATTCTCGACGTATTGCATTCGAAATTCAACTACTCTATTACATTATTTGATTGTTAAATAGATTAAGAAGTACTCATGCGTTAAGATGAGATTAGACGAAATTATGTGCTGGTATTTCTAGAAATATCTTAATTTTTTTAACGTGGATATTATAGTTTTAATATATAAATATTTACGAATTTTGTATGATATAATACATATCATTTTTAAAATATAATATTGCCATATACGTTTTGTTTGATGTAAAAATCAATTTCTGGACCCTCATAAAAACTCGAATACCCTATATTCCTGTAATTTTAAATTGATTGAAGAATCTTGATGTAATTTTGTAAGTATTGACTTGTCAGAAAATTAAGAAAAAAACTAGTAAAACTGACAGATTTTTTTAAATGTTATTTATTTGTACAGGTTTGTTATAACCTTGATAAATTTTAAGATTTTTCCAAAAGTTTATAGACGAATTTCCTTTCAAGCAAATCATAAATATTGGGATTATATGTGTGTACAATGTAACAAGAATACGGAATAAAGTTATATAAAAAAATATAAAGTTGGAGAAACACTCAACAGAATTTCGAACGTTCTCGTAAATAAATTCTCGACGTGAATTTCTACTCTCAGGAGTAGCTGTCAACAAAATGAAATGAATCGAAGTTGTGTTTTATTTCCATGGTATTCTGAAAAGAATTGAAAACCATGTAATTTTATAGTTGAACATAAAAATCGGCTGACATGTTGAGATAAAAAGTTTTCAACACATATGGTTATGTTAATACATTACTTAATTCTTGATTAACTTGATCCTAATTTCCTTTTTAATTTTCAAATAGATCAATAGGAAGAATCGAAACATAAATATATATTTTTATAAATTAGAATTAGTTAAATACTTCATAGGAAAGTATTTTTCCATCTTAATTATCGAAAATATCGTTACATTTTATTTCGGAAATTTTAATTCGTGCATGTTAAACATTATCAAATATGAATAGTGAATATGTGGTTTTTAATACTGCCTTAATAAAAACTAATACTAATCGTGATAAAAATCAACAGTTTGATAATCGAACAGACAATCACGATTAAAACTATTTGTAATATTACATATTTTACCATCAGCAAAATAATTAGTGATGTGATACTAACAATCTAGTACCAGGCCACGAATTCTTTCGATACATGGAACGTATGTCCAAGCATAAAATAACTCAGAGAAAATAAGTAGGAATTCTTGCGTTAATTTTAGGAATAGTTCACGTTATTGCTCACATAAAAGTAAACTCTCATACTTATTCTCATAAAATTCAGATTACTCTAATAGAAATTCTTCTTTAAGGAATTTATAGATCACTACCTGATATAAAAAATACTAAAAGAAATGTGAAACAGAATTTCAGGCATTTTTCACTTGGTTGAAGAGAGGAAAAATATAAATCTTACGACGCAGCGGATTATTCATAATCATATTTTTTAAGTATTAAGATATTTATGCTATTATTAATAAACGGTTAGCAAATAAAGATATTTTTTAGGTCAACATTTCAAACTTGTATTATAATTTTCTTTGTTTTTTATAACTCTTTTCAACTTTTCACTTTTTAAAACATTTGAATGGTCAGTTTATATGTGTATTCTTCAAAGTTTAATGCATACTATTAATATGATGATTTATTCTTTATCGAATACATTGTATAATTATTCCTATTATTATTATCTTTCAATTAAAGGGGGATGTGAATTAAAAGAACTATTTTCCACCTTTATCCACTTTATTATCATCGCAATAAATCTGAAGAGAACACAATTTAAAAACAAAGAGAAAAATTAATGTTACTTTTTATGGCTACAATGAAGAATATTTAAAAATTACTTCATATTTTAACTGTACTCTGAAAAAGGTCTATTTCGGTTGCTCGAAATATTATTCCTTTTTTTATTATTTTACTTATTCGTATAAAATAATAATCATTACACATAAAATACGTAGAATAAAATGAATAAATTAAGAGAGAATGTGATTAATTAATGTTCTTTAAATTTCTAATGTTCATAATTCTACTATATATCATGGGTAAAAGTAGACACATAATAAATAATATATTCTGAATGAGGCATTTCAAATATGTCTTACAGGTTTTACATAAGATGTACAATATGAATTTAAATCAACCACGAAAATTACCGATGACACCTGCAAACTCTTTATCAATAACATCTGCAAAATTCATAATTCCGAACTAGATTATAGAAAACATGTAATTTGAATTGGAACTACCAGTTATCCCATTCAAAACTGTAAAAATGTTCGATTATTACACTGGGTTACAACAAAAATCGAGGTTTGTTGATTTCGCAATTCTTGTCTTTTGTATTGAAAGTTCAAGCTACAATATTTTTTTAGGTTGCTGGCTATGATAAATATAGTTGTATATGATACTATCTGCACAAATTCTAAAAATTTTATAATATCATAGTTAAGTTTAAATTTTAAATCAGCGATTCCGAAATCCTTTTAAAAAAAAAATTTCAAACGAATTAACTTTAAACAATGTCGACGCTATATTGGCACCTCCATTTTGAATCTATAAAATTTGATAAATGATTCGAAATCCTTTGAGAAATGTTGCATCTCGTTGATTTTGGATTTATTGTGATTAAAGTGGTGTAAAAAGCAGTTTTTTACACTTTAACCTCTAATTTTCTACTACTGTCAACATGGAAAATATTTTTTTTTAACTTTTTTCTTCTTCATAGTGCCTAATTCTTTAATAAATACAAGACCTTTTAAATAAACAAACCTCGATCTTTAGTTTGTAGAATCACTGTTATCGATCAAAATTTTGAAATTAAAACCAAACTGAAAACCGCGAGCAAACCCTTATTTTGAGATTAAATTAAATAATAAATGTTAAGAAGAAACGAATTGATATTATTGTTTTTTCATAATTATCAAATGCAAGAGCTTGTATAAAATAGGAAATGAATATCGGTCTCTTCAAATTTTCACGTGAGAGATCAAATTCAAGAGCTTATATAAAATTGGAAATGAATATCAGTCTCTTCAAATTTTCACGTAAATTTTGAAAATATTAACCTGTTGTAACTATTAAGAGAAGAAATGAAAATGTACCCAATATGCATTCACCAAAGAATGTAAAAAAGTGACTTCTTTATTATTTATTCGCTAGATATAATTATTGCAGACAAAATTTGTGGAAATATTATTTCAAAATTTTTTAAATAGATAGTTTTAATTATTTTTTTATTTAAAAAAGTTTTTGAAATGCTTAATTTATTTATTTAGTTTTTTTAAATTATTTAATCATTAAAAAAATTATTTTCTTACTATATGTTTATATTATTTGAATATATATCTGTTTTTAAGTAGGTGATATTGTTTGTGAATCATTTCGTAAATATTACTTTGATGCTTGGTTAGCGTTGAATGTAGAAAAATCAGCTAGACAAGTACAAAATTATATCAAAAAATTAAATCAGTAACTTCACTATAAACCCAAAAACAACAACAACAACAACAAAAATAATCTCTTTCTATTAAGCGACGTAAGTACCATAAATATAATCCCGCTCTCTAAATCTGAATTAGTAAAAAACTACTAATTAAAAAACGAAAAGTTGGTTACTATTTTTATTTATAAATTTTAAATAATTTATATAATTTTTATTAATAAATTAGTACTTTTTTACTGTTCTCTAGTACAAAAATTACTGAATGACTCTTAATTTCTGATTAATTACCTTTAGCTAATGTAGATTTAGAAACGATATACTATTTAGAAATAGAACTGAAATTACTCATACCATCTGCAAAGAAGACATATCAATTTATTATTTTTAATATATTTAGATGTCTTCAAGATGCTTAAATGTCTTATCTTGAATTCCAAACGTTGAAAATACTGCCAAGACAATGTAACCAATGACAAAGTCGTTCTGTAATTGAGGAGAGTCAGGATATTCGATTGATATTCCAGGTACATCCCAAATTATTCATTGTTGAGTTAAATCCAATGTGGTGGCTGGAAATGGGCGGACGAACTTGCTGTGATAAGCCGGTGGGATTCTAGCTACCAAGAGCAACAGGCCCATGACCCAAACTTATTGACATTCTGCTTGCATTCAATTAGCATAACGTCGACGCATTAACCCCCAGTGGACTATATTCTAACTTGAAAAGTCTACTTTACACGGGGTTGAAATCCTAAACTTAAATTCTTGTAGTAGTCGATATCGTTCGAAGTCTTTACTATGCAAATGATTTTTATTTCTGTATTGAGGACATTGTTACTTAAATCTTTACTAACGAAAAATACTTTGTAAACTTTTAAAGGAGAGGAATTTTTTAAAAACTTTGTTCCAATGAACATTTTTCAAAAATGTTCTGCGCTCAACCAGTTCAACCAGTTCTCTCTCTAAACTAGGCTAGAAACTTCAATTTGCAATTTGCAATGCTCCTTTTTGACGTAGAGCTTTGTTTCTGTACATGATGTGACTGTATGTGAAATATGTGTGGTATGACCCAAAAGATTAAGGTATAGATAAAGATAAAAATTAGTAGCATTATTGCCCTATAACAAACAACAATTAATGGTATAAATTTAAATTATCGACCAGCCACTCAGTTCTCCTAGATCCATTCCCCATTACAGTAGTCCTTCCCTTATTCTAATTTCCCTTATTCTAATGTCTTTTCGATCTTGCCTGACTGGACAAATTAGAATAAGAGAAGGACTACTGTACTGAAAATCATCTAATTCGATTCACTATTCTCAAAGATACCGCAATTTAAAAAAAAAAGTGTTAGAAATTTGGACGTTTATCACTTGGGTACTGTTACTTGTTCCCGAGCAGCACAATCTCGGCCCAGGACGTCCTCAAGAGCCCCTGTGGAGCTTCCGAGGACCAAAACCGGACATTTGGTCGTCCCCAGAAGCTCCCCAGGACATCCTGGCACGGATTATCGGGTTGGAGTAACTCTTCACTCCGCTGCGTAAACCAATTTCTGAATTTTAGGAAATGAACCATTGACGATTTTTAGGCTGAGATAACCCACTTTTCCATAATTTGTTCAATTATTCTTTACCTACAAGATTAAAAACAAGTATCAGAAAAAGAACCCACGAACACGAAGAGTAGAATTCTATTCAATTGATGGGAATTTTGGATATCCATATCCAATTTACAATATTTATTACGTAATGCATGCGGGTCGAAAATGTTGAATTCTGATACCCATCAGAATATCATCAGTTTGGGATGATAAATAATAAGGTACCGTTGGATTGACACTTTTTGGATGACAATAAAATAAAAAGTGCCTTTTTTGAAGACGTAAGTGCACGTACGACGCATTGGCGATCATAACTCAGGATTATGGAGTTTGCGCTCTATCATGCGACTCGAAACGAGATCCTTGCACGAAGCCGATCGACCCGCGGCTAGAAGGAAATGAAAAATTCCAAACGAGATTTGTGTCGTACCATCGGCACCTTATCACGCTCCCTGTTCGATATCAATGCTCGTGAATTTATGTTCTTACTACGAAGTCAGCCGCACTAAAACTCAAAGAACGAAACTTTTTTCCAATGGCATAAAGAACAAAGAAAAAGGGAGATAGGTAGGGAGTTAATAAAACAACACGCGCGGATTGTCTCTCGTTATCGTAACCGTCGTGAGAAAATCCTTTCTTTTTATTCGGATTCCCTGCCCAGTGGAGACGATGTTTATTGTCCTGCGTATACTGTTTATTCGAACGTTTCCTTTTCCGTTGAGTAAATAAACACATTGGATTTTTACGATACGAGATCAACGTTCCTATTTTTCTAATCACGTTGGATCAATAAGTATTTCTTAAGCTGGAAAGTTTATTCAAACGGTTTCGCTTTACTTGTAAAAGACGAGTCCAGTTAATTGGAAATGTAGAGAAAGATAAAATAAAAAAGTTCAAACTAGTATTGTAGATTGCGTGACTAGTGTCTAAAGTGCGATTTTATTAGTGCGTAAATTGTACACTGTTTTTAGTGCGCGAAGCGCCTAACTTGCGCACTGTACCGAACTAAAAAAATACATTTTGGACGCAGTGGACTCATTTGCGGGCGTAAACGCCTATTTCATGCCTCTTAGGGCATAACATAAATTTTGCGCACACGGAAGCGTGAAATTGGCATTTTAGGCCCGCGAATCGAGGCGTAAAATACTTTACGCCTACTACATCAAAAAACAATGTTTGAATCTCAGGCGTAGAATTTTCGCCCTCGTGAACCTCGAGCCGGCTTTGCCGTCTTTCGGGTTCTATTGTCGAGGCGTAAAACTCCATTTTACGCTCTTGATACAAAAACAACTATTTTAGCCCACAGTTTTTAGTGCGTGAAATACTTCATCTGCTCAAGTCAGTGCAAAACAGTACAAAAAAATGTCTCTCACAGAGTGGAAAATATTCCGAACGTGCGACGTTTGATTGATTCTGGAATATGAATGCAATATTCCTAGAAAATATTTCCAAAATTCCACTGGAATATTCCACACATATTCAGGAAATAACTACTTAGGTCGTGTCAAGGATTTGAAGATGCCCATTGCGTACCTGGCTTTAAATTTTCAAAATTCAAATTAATTATGGCCGATTAAAATATAAAAAATGCAACTCATCTAAATAAAACTGAGAATGTAAGAGTTATAATAATTTTTACCATATTATTGACATATGTTCTTTCATTGATTCTTCGGCTGTTTCTACTGATACATAACTTCTATTTTACGTGTCAGACTGTACGAGTTCGCTTCCTGAACAGGGCTTTTTTTTAATAAATAAAATTTTTCAAACTCCAAAAATTGCTGAGTTAATCAGTTTTTATCCAAGGTGGATGATATATTTAGAACTTAGGTATGTTCTTTAAAATCTCATCCAATTTTTTACTTGAAAATAATATAAATAATAAAATTGAACACCATATTTTTGGTAATAAATGTATTATAGATTTCTCCATTCTATACAGGCAGTTTCGTTACTAGTGAGCCAATACTAGAGTGACGTAATAGTTTTGCCAAAGAAATAAGTACAATAGCCATAGCGATAATAGGGCGGCATGTAAACCAGTCCAACGAAAGCTGTGAATAACTAGATAACACAGATTTTAATTACTGTAATATCGTAAAAGCGTCGAGTCAACTTCGCGTAATTTACGACATTTAGCACTCGCACACGGAAATGGCCGTTCCCTTTCCGCATTTTCTCCTATGCATTCGGTATTCACAGGCACGTACCGACGCGTTCGCGAACTTCTTTTTTAGCTGTTTTTTTTCCCTATTTCGGGATCAAAAATGAAATGAAGCGCCGCATTTCGCGTCCGATTTCTGGTGCCGAGGTGTTAAAAAATTCGAAATATTAACGAAGGGAAACCGCGGACGCAACAACATTTTTGCATTTCCGAGTAACTTGAAATTGTTTTGGGTAACGTAATGATTAAATGAATAACCAACGTAGGATTTATGAAATCGAGGTGGGCTTTGTGTCTTCATTTGAATATTACGAAAGGAATGTTTTATGACGTTGATTTACATACAAAATAAACCTCTGGAATCGTTAAATTCATCTATTTAATTTGTTATTTATTAGACAAATGTAAGACAAGCATTTTTTAAATAAATTTTGCCTTTTTTTCAAAACATTTGGCATTCGTACGTGAAATTAAAGACTTCGACCAAGTTATAATTTCCTTTATTTACTAAAAAATTCTTTGACTGTCAATTTAAAAAATTATTTTAAAAAGCACTAAATTTTCTTTTTATCTTGTTGATGAAAGATAGACAATAGATTTTCCGATAGTATAATGATAAACGACAATAGTAGCACATAAATTTAATTGACAATTATATAATAATTTTAATTATGCAAAAAATATAATATTTCCGATCTATTAAAATTTTGGCAGAAAATTTTCGTAATTATTTACTAAAAATGCAACAGTGCATCTCATAATTCGAGAGCTACGAAAGTGGTCTAGACTTTGCATCCCTCAGCTGCCTACTTATTCGTCATGTTGACAGTTCCCTTGAATATTCACATTAACACTCGAAAAAATGATGACATAAAGTTCGCGCATTTTTATCACCTAACTTTAAACGAGTGAATACCATTATGAAGTGTACTTATGGATTTGTCTTCTTTTTGTTCCAGGTAAGAGAGAGTATTTTGGATTTAATCATATGTAGTCGTTTTGCATCGGTTACTTCACCCAAAGGTAAATTGTATTGTATTATTTATTTAAAAATATAAATGTCAAACTATGGTAATATAATGTTTCCTTTTAATTAATTTTAGTTAATTTTTGGTGCACATCATTTGTATCATGCATGCATTAGAAAACAAAAAATTAGTGCATTATATATTCCCGAAGAATTAACAGAATTATTAAATATAAGCAACTCTTGTATTGCGCTAAAAATTCTGCTGAATCTAAGCTACATCCAAAAGTTTACATATGTCTTCCGAGACACAGAATTCTCAATGTACTCATTTTTAATAAGAATTGCTAGGTGTTCTATCCGACGATATTAGTGATAGAACTGGTGGTAATAAAAAATATAATTACTTTAATCAAATAAACTACCTTAAACGGTATTTTTTATTGAATAATAAAAAATGTTCTATTTAAAAACATTGTTTTAACTTGTTAACGAAGTCTAAAACCGTATTACCTCTTCTTACGTTTAATTATCTCAATATTGAGTATGTTTAATTGTCGAAAACCACCGCCTGACACTGACTAGTAGCTATATTTGCATTTTCAATCCAAAGTTTTCGACCGCTATGACTCAGCCGATGACACTCCTACCAGTCTCATTTCAAGATTTGGATAATTGGAGACAATTTCGCCAGGTGCAGCACAAGGATTCGAGTCACTTCATTAAATTCAAATGAATGGATGGTGGGATGAGACCCTGGGAGGCAGATCTCGTAGCTTGATAATTCTTAGTGTTCTTAGTGTTCTCTCGGCGAAACTTGGTCCCGCGTCCGAATTAAGCGACTTCCAAGAGCCGCGGTTTTGCCGCAGCAACCGCACCACCGGAAGTTGGGCCTCTGACGAATCTTCCACTAGTACGTACCCGGATGCATCGAAGACGCCGGCCTAAGTTTCGGTCGAATCGTCTACCTTTTGCCATGACACGTAGTGTGCTTTCGCAAGCTCTACAACGAAGCTTTTAGCGTCGACCAGGAGCAACTTCAATGGATGTTGTTCGTTCCGCATTTAGCGCTTCCTGCCTGATGCGGTTAGCCGATGCCCGCTAACGAACCCATTGTGGCAGCATGGGTCGACGTTTGCTCTGCTAATCTCATGCGTTATTCGCGGCTTTAATGCGCACTCGTGTAATGAAATGGCGTGAAAGTCCCATCGCGTTCTTGCAAGCCGCTTACGAGGTAGTAAGGTCTTGTATTTCCCAGCATAACACGGCCGGGTTATTAATAATCTGCTTTTTGGTTACTTTGTTACAGTCATACTGTGAGCTATTCAATAGAACCCAAAGTGAATTTCATTATTTTATCCTAACGTTTGTTACTAACTTCAGGAGAGGTTCGTAATTGACGATTTACTCAGCGAACAAGATCACATTAAAAATAAGAATTTTTAATGTAAATTGTTCTCTATGAATTTATTTAGATGAAATTGAATACGAAACTAAATAAATAAAATATAGATTAAATGGGAATGTATGGCAGTTGTTTCATAATGGAAGTAGGTGGACAACGTATGTTCTGGCAGGTTTCGAATGTCCACCACGCATCGGCGTATCAATGACGCGTCATACGAGAGTACTACCTGTAGTACACCTAAACTTTCTAGTACGTGGCAAGTATATGTCTGTTAAGTATATAATAAAATAAGTTCAAACGATTTTGTACAGTATTATATTTTTTAAAGTTTTAAAAATTATCATTTTAAAGAATCTAACAATCGGGGAGGCTTCCCTACGTGAAAATCGTAATAAACAAAAATATAGATTAAATGGGAACGTATGATAGTTGTTTCATAATGGAAGTAGGTGGACAACGTACGTTCTGGCCGGTTTCGAATGTCCACCGCCCGTCGGTGTATCAATGACACTTCTTCTTGAGTACTACATGTAGTATAACTAAACTTTCTAGTACGTGGCAAGTATATGTATGTTTAAGTATATAATAAAATAAGTTGAAACGGTTTTGTAGAGTATTATATTTTTTAAACGTTTTAAAAATTGTTATTTTAAACAATCTAACAATCGGGAAGCCTTCCTTACGTGAAAATCTAACCTTTCAATAGAAGTTAATTAAACATCAAAAGGCACGTAGGCAAATGTAGAAAGAGAACTCGAAATTACGAAATATGAAAGGGCGGATGCCGCATCCTGGCATCCCATTCAGCGGGGCACCGGGTAGCTGCACTTCCGGTTGCTGGAGAAGTTTCGCGATACGTTTCGACCTATACAGTTACAAACTAGCACAGTTACAACATACCGGCACTATGACCTAAGGGCGATTCTCATTTCGCGTGTACGGCCGTGCTGCCCAGCATCCCACCGAGTATTTTTGCGCGCACGATACGAGTGGCTTTGTCAAGAAAGAATGGCCGGGATAAGTGCTCCGGTGAAATATGGGTTACAGAGTTAAGGGGGCTGTGTTCTTCGCGATACAATTCGCAAGCGGCTTCAAAAAAATTTCTTTATTAAATCTCGTTTCGAAAATGACAGCGGTTATATTTTGGCGGTCCTGATGAAAAAGCGCGGGGTTTGCCGCTGTCCGTCGAATTCCGTGTGTAATCCATCTAAAGGATTGAGCAACATGAATTTAATCCTTTGACGTCAAGATTTGATGTTATTTTCATGTTCATAATCTGCAAGATAAATTGCATATTAGTTATTTCTTATTGATGAAGATTTTAGTACCATTAAGAGATAATAATTTAGGGGTGAGATACATCTATTTTTTTATTTGTTTCTTTACCGTTACAAATATAAAATTCTTAATATTTTCTGTATTTCGTCATACGAGTAAAAATAAAATGGAAAGATACAATCGATAAAGCATTTTGTAATCTATTTGTATTATACTCAATCTATTTCTATTAACGTCGCAAAATTACAGTCGTGAATTATGGATGTCATATCTCGAATCTACATATATTTTTAGCTTCCGTGCAAATGTTTAATAATATTCTTCGTCATTTGTGACGTCTGATTCGAATGAAGTCACGTTTTCTATAACTTTCGTTATTTTAATAGGATATAATTGTACTTGTACCGAGCAAAATGATTTGTGACAAATCTTACGTTTATTATTATAAATATTTAGAAATGTAGATTAATTTTTTAATTTATCATGCGTAAACATTTAATTTCTGAAACTGTTTTCG